>JAJHSJ010000016.1:31040985-31355973 GCA_021015155.1 Magnolia officinalis | reverse complement strand
TCACCCTTTCCACCCATAACCCTAACCAAGATTGGTCATGGTTCGGTCCATGTTTTAGGCAATTCAAGTTCAAGCCAAAGATCTCTGTAACGCCCTGAAAATTGGGGTCGAGTATGAACTCAACTCCCGAGTTCCAACGCATCACTTATGCAACATACACAATTGCGGTTAAATGTTGTCGAGTTAGCGCAATAACATGAATGAGATTAAACCAAAACAGTAGTTCATACTCCAGTTCAAGTATATAAAAGCAAGCGGAAGACTGAAATTTTATATTCAAGTATGTAAAGTAACAAAATTTTCTGAACTCCTGAGTATGAGTATAGCTGAGCACCAATATACACGTATTGTTTTAAAGTCAAAACCCAAAATACAATCCTCAAAAGAGGCCCTGAGAATCCCGCGATGTAGCCGGCCTAAGCGTAGCCGTCAGAGTACTGCATGAAGGAGAACTCCTCCTAGTCCTCATCAAAGTCGGGTTCTGGCTCCTGAACCAAGGCGCCCTCTATACCTGCGACAGAGTCTGGTTGGTGTGTACAACACCGTCCCGTAACGTGGGAGTGAGTAGCTAACTCAGTGGAACAATAAAGCATAAGTTAACATGTTATCAAATCAATCAAGCAGTAATGATAAAGCAAGTACAAATCAAGCATTTCTAACTACTCTTGTTAAGTGCAAAATGATATGACATGATGCTGTATGCCCTTGCAAACCACCCTCAAGCGACATCATCTTACGTTCGCGAATGCTTACTCCCTCAGTGCGCCACATCTACAAAGCACATGCGGTGCGATAATGCTCATGATTACCAAGTTTTTATTAATCCATTTCAATCAGCAGTATTGGAAAACTAAGGTACCTCCCTTGTATCATCCCAACATGATCCATTCTAGGGTCGTCAATCCTAGTTATTCTCATACGATATTATAGTTTGAGAAGCTTAGTGAAGGCATCGCAAAGGGCTCGTCACCCGTCAGCGCGGATACAGATCTCACCGTATGCGGCTCAATTGCTGGCCGTCAGCTCGAGTACAGGTCTCACCGTACTCGGCTCAATCACTAGCCGTCAGCTCAAGTACAGGTCTCACCGTACTCGGCTCAACTCACACTCTAGTTGCTGTAAAAGACTCGTGGCCCATCACAGACCCTTGGAGTGTACTCGATGATACCACGGAGGACTCGTCGCCCGTCAGCACGAGTACAGATCTCACCGTACTCGGCTCTCGCCGAAGTATCTACAGCTCGAATACAGTGTCCCATACCACCGTATTCGGCTCACGAATTAGTTGCGCAATGATCACTACGGGGAGGCACATGGCCCCAGCGTAAGCCGACAGCTCGACCACGGTGTCCCATACCACCATGCCCGGCTCATGCGACTTAGGGATCTAGGTACCATGGTTAAACGGGAATCGCCACTGGTAAGTTTGGTACCCTATAGGTTCAAGCAGTAGCGACCAAACAGGGTGAACACATAAGTACATTTCGGTTTAGTTGGCGAGCCTGACTAGCTCGAGCGCACCACAAGTTGAGCGATATGGAGCGCAAGAGCACTCCGCGTGGCCAACCACTATCGCCAACCGAAGTACGACTCGGGTTCGCCGGACACGTCCTTTGTGGCGACATGAATCTGAGCAGCCACAATCACAAGTCTGGTACCGAATGTTTGGACTATATACATAGTCCCAAACCCAAATAGTTTTCATCGTAGCATGTGAAGTAAAGCATGATAAACAAGCAATACAAGCAAGTTAGTAGGCATGTTATAAAGCATGAATAAAAACATGAAGTCAAGCATGTTGCAAAGCATGTTGTAAGGCATGTGATAAAGCACTATCCCCATAGGGATACAATTGTGTGCGCATTACAATTGAGGGTTGCGGTGAACCACCGCATGGAGGGGATCCTACATGTCTCTAAGGGAGTCGGAAATCCATATCAGCGCCTATCTAAGGCACCTAGTACATACACATGTACACATACAAGCACTTACACAAACACTTAGAATACACTATTCCAACATACATGACGTATGTTAGCCAAGTTCGTTAGGGCTGTCCCTTCGCCCGAGAGTATTTTTTCCGTGTATATCGTAATCATACAGCAAAATAATCATTACAATTACATTTCCAAAATCCGCACGTATGCGGAATTTCTAGAATACACAATTTCAACATACATGTCATTTACACATGAACATGTATTTTTGCGATCCCTTTCGCCAAACTAGCATTTTATCCACACATGATATAATCAAACATTAAATAAACATGTCAAACATTTTCCCAACAAAAATACGTATACGGTATTTCTACGTATATCAAGAGTATGTAAAATTCCATATTCTTTATCGCTAATCGAAACAGGAAACGGAAAGCACTTTGTACATGTGCATTTGCATGCAGATCATGAATCTATCATTATCTGACATTGAAAGCGTTGAAAACCGTAACTTATACACTTAAAGTCCTCACCTCAGCCCTTGGAATTCCAACGAATCAGCAAGGGTGTTGGAGCTTCCGTATACAGGAGTTTCCTAGCCTAAAGAGCATATCCGATTAGCCTTTGCACAACTACCACTAACCAAGCTCAAATCAGACCTAAGGTTAGGGTTTCTTACCTTCAAATGGGATGGACACCGCCGGAAAAATCCCTGGAATAGGGCGGTGTAGGCCGTGGGAGGAGTGGAGAAGCAGGAGGAAGATCGGCTTCGATCTCCAAGACTTTCTCTCTCTTTCTCTCTTTCTCTCTAAGGGTTTGCTCCCAATTCGTATGGCTGTGAGAGGGGCTGTTCTAAGCCCCTTTATAGCCAAGAACATGTCCAAAATAGACTCAGGTTCAAGGGTGGCTGCATATGTAGCAGTTCGCCACTTTCCAAGCTCAAAAGGGGTGTTCTGGTGGCCCTCTTTGAGCCAAACGTCAGACTTAAGCTCACCATCTACGGATCTACGTGGGATTACGTTTTCGACTCGATCGGATTCCCAGATCGCACGTGGCGGACCACTTTCAGTTCAACGGTCAATGGGCCACGATCAGAAATTCTGAGTACATGTAAATGTTCTGAAATTTTTTTAATCCGAGGGTGTAATTTGGTCTGATTCGAACGGTCAGGTTGCTAATACTGACCCGCAACCGAAAGGTGCCAGATCACTATTCCAGATATTTTTATTGGGTGGGAATAGTTTTTCACACTCCCTAGCTCCGGATCGAAATAAATGGCCGTGGGACATCGGAATCGCCTGATTTTTGAGATGATTGTCAAGCCCAGTGGGGCGGTCCTGGTTCCTTAGCTTCGTGTTAATCGGACTCCCGATGTGCGATCTAGACCTCATACGAAGTTTCGTTTCAGTCCCGAGAGCAGACGGGTAATGAGCTTGGCTCTAGACTTTAGGGTAACCTAGAGTCACTAATTCTGCATGTTTTGGATCTTGCAGATCGTATTTAAAGCGATCCCAACGGATTTCATGACTAACCGAGTTTAGTACTTATTTAACTTTGTTAAATTTCTAAAGGATTTAATCCTATGTGATTTCTGGTCGAGGTGGTACTCGGCCCAATGTACGAAAATTTTCAGGTCGTTACATCCTCTTACTTTATGCAAGCATTCATCATGACATCTACTCCCTTCTCAACCCTCCTGCTCCTCTAGATTTCTAGTAAACGTATTCTATGTGACTTGCCATACATCGGATCCTGTCACATAAAAAATTCTTATTAATCTAGTCCATTTTTCTTACCTCTTTGCATAAACATCATTACATCCGCCTTCTAGACATGCCATTGGACGTATGCTCTGTGGCTTGCCGAAATATCGGATCTTGCCGCATCAGAAATCTGCATGTGTGCCTAGTCCTATCTCGACCACATCATTCATCCCTTGAGATTATTTTACCACACCAAGTAGAGACTGTACATTTGTACGGGCAGATAGGGTGCTTAACACCTTCCCTCTTTGTAACCAAAGTCTCTTACTCGGAATCCCAAATCGCAGACCAGGAGTCAATCTAAAGTAGGAGAATCTTCGAATTTTTCCAACCTTACATATTCCGCAGATTGTAGCCAACTGCGGGATTTTGAGATTAATTGACTAGTGGCGACTCTAACTCAGCCTAATCACCCCCACAAATTAAAACCCCAAAAACTCATGCCAATCAACGCGGGCGCCGATTCCCAGCATTCACTGAATGGCGACTCGACTGGGGATTTTTGCTATCTCGCACTAGTTAAGACCCGACTCGAAAGTTTGTGGTACTTTAATCTCGAGAGACATCATCACTGCATTCATACAAAAAAAAATAAAAATCGATCTTTGGCTTATACTTGTCTAGGCATCAATTCGAACTATGACCACTCGATCCTGAGCAGCCATGACTTCTCAGGCTACCCATGAAGAAGAGCTGGCAGTCCAGCCAGCTCCTAAAATATCAGCACCGGCACCGGTGCCAACACCTCTGACAGCTCTAACAAACCTACTAGACAATGTAACAATGAGTGAGATGGCCCAAAGTTTTCGAGCATTGCAAGAGATATTGCTTCGCCTAGTGCCGAGTGCCACACCAAACACACAGACGACCCAGCCTAGTGTGCAGAATAGTTCAATCCCTCAAACTCCGTTCGCCTTGTCTCTCATTCCTCCAGCAAATCCTGTTCTCCCTCTACTAGAAGAGTCAACACAGGATCAACAGCAACCAACAAACGGGAGCAACCCTCCCACACATCATTACTCAGCACATCACAACAATCAACTCATAACACAGGTTCTCCCTAACGGGAATCACAGACAAGAACTGGCGGATGCCCATGAAGGGGGTCAGTTTCGATTCCAACTCACTCCCCCTAGCGGGAGCAACATTCTTGGAATTGGCAGATACCCCAGGCGGGAGCCATTTCTGAACATCACACCCTCCTCCGAAAGGGAGCGACGTTCAATTCCAGTTACCTCCCGCCACCGGGAGTCCATCTTCTTTCCAGCAACCCCACATTCTCAGAAACCAAATGGTCGAAGAAGTCGATCCTTATGAGGAAGAAGCAACGCAAGCCCTACAACAAGGGGCAAGATATCTGCGACACATCAAGTTAGAAATCGAGGAGCTGCAGGAACAGTTGCAAATGGTGCAAAATCAGTTGCAAAGGCAGCAAGGAGTGGATCATCCATCCACCAAATTTAGGGACCTGTGTCCCTTTCCAGATGCTTGGGTACCTCCGAACTTTAAGGTACCCAAATTCAAAAGATATGACGGTAGTGGGTGCCCCACAGTACATTTGAAAGCATTTTGTAGGGAACTCAATGCGATAGCGGGGAACGTTAGAGCTTTGATACGGCTCTTTCAGAAATCTCTTAAAGGAGATGCTCTGGATTGGTACACATCGCTGGATAGCCATCAGATCAGGACCTGGGAAGACTCTCTCAAGCATTCATCGACAGATTTTCATACAATCTGAACATGGCTCCGAGGAGGGCAGATTTAGCTGCCTTAAGACAAAAAAGCGACGAATCATTGTCAGCATACGTGGGACAATGGCGGGACATGGCAGCCCAAATGAGAAACCCCATCGACAATGAAGTACAGATATCCATGATTATCCATTTGGCAAATCCAAATTTCAGGATATCTGATCTTATACCCATATGTGAATTTCTGCCAACTCATTCGAGCTGGAGAACAGGTGGAAGCTGGGATCAGAGCCGGAACCATTTCTCTATGGCCGCATCAGGCCCCCTCAATCAAAAGAAATAAAGTCGAGGGGAAACCTGTCGGATATAGGAATGGAAATAGCACTGCTCTCCCGCAATGCACTACAGAGGTTAACAATATTGTCGTCAATACTCAGTGTAACCAGTACGCTCTGCAATCGGAGCCACAACAAGACAGGCAGTACCGGCCACAACTGAATGGACAATACCAACCACCACAAGTCCAACAGGGATATCAAGCACAGCTGCCTCAACAACAACAACAACAACCAAGGGGAAATGCGCAAAACCCATACAGATAGGCAATGGTAGGCAAGAAATTTACCCCTTTAGCACAAACATACAGTCAAGTCTTGACAATGTTGATGCAAAAGCAACTCCTAACACCACTCCAACCTCGACTTCCGCCAAATCCCCCTACCACCAGGTTATAATGAAAATCAATATTACACATATCACTAGGCTCCTGGTCATCTAACAGATCACTATTTCGCTTTGAAACACGTGGTACAGGATTTAATCGAAAGTCAAAAAATCGCGATAACCCCACAGGTCGGTAGTGCCACTCAAGCCAACATCCTCCGGAATCCCCAGCCATCACATCCAGTAGGACCCAGCATATCCGGCACCTCTACCGTCAACAACATCGAGAAAGAGCATCCCACATACTCCTCCCCACATCATTTCATACAAGCAATCATGCTCGATACAACAAATCGGACATGGGGATACCAACAGGCGCCTCCGCTCATGCCATAGGTATTCCTCGAGGCATCACCAACAGCACCACCTCTCATCCTTGAGGCAGCACTAACAGCACCGCCTCTCATCCTCGAGGCAGCACCAATAGCACAACCTCTCACCCTCCAAAGGGCATCAACAGCATCCAGCAGGTCACATTCCAGCCTCTCACTCTCCAAGGGGCACACCCAGTTCCATCCCCGGCATCACCAAACAGGTCAAATTCTAAACCCCTCATTCTTCTGATAGGCCTCCCTGATTTAGCCCCGCTAACGTTATAAGGGGCACCCCTGGTCCAGCCTCTAAGTTTCCTCCTGCCTCACCAACTGGCACATGCCTAAAGGATCCCTCCTTCACAAACTGTACATCAAAAGGAGGAGAAAAATCCCACTGAGGACTCAATCATACTTTGAGAGAAATCTTAAGTCCACCACAAACAGTTTCGGTAATAACCACTCGGCCTCAAGAACCGATGGTATATTTAGAAGGGAGAACGGTTCCCTCCTATAAAATGAAAGCAGTCCCATGGCACTATCTAGAGTACGCTGAACTGGGCAACAACGGTAGGTATTTCGGGAGAGACAATCAGGATCCAAAAGAAACTTGAGAAACTTTGTCGGGAACAACCCACAAAGTTGATGCTACCTACGACATAGCAACTCAGCTCAAATCCATTCCCGCGCAAATTTCTATCTGGGAACTCTTGTGCACGTCAATATCACATCGAGAAATCTTTGATAAAACTCTAAACAATGCACACATCTCTCTTGATGTACCTCCTGAAATGGTGGCAAGCATGATAGGACAACTCCTCGCACCGCTAGCTATCACTTTCTCTGATGATGAGTTGCCACTTGAAGGTCGCAAACATGGGTGCTCACTAAATATAGTTGTCCGCTACAAGAATTTCAAAGTCCCACTTATATTAATGGACAACGGATCAAGCTTGAATGTTTGCCCTTTAAGGACTGCCAAACATTTGTGGATAAAACCATCTTCCTTCAGGCCTAGTACCATGAGCGTCCGAGCCTTCGATAACTCCCGAAGGCAAGTAGAGGCAGAAATAGATATTGAGTTACAGATCGGACCAAAAATGACTCTTGTCACATTTCAGGTCATTGACATTCCTGCCTCTTTTAACCTTCTGTTGGGATGGCCATGGCTCCATGCTATTGGAGCCATCGCATCCACTCTCCATCAAATTGTTAAATTCCCTTCAGGAAATCGGATCATCTCAGTGCTGGCCGAGCCGAAAATCATTCTACCGGTGGCGATCAATACCCCAGAAACTAACATTCCAGCGATTGACGTCCAGCACACGAAGGGTGACATATCATATCATATTTTCGAGTTCGAAATTGTGAACTCCATTGCCAACCCATACCCGCTCGCAGTCAAATATGTCATCCCTCTTGCTGAATGGCTAATCCTGAACTACCGTACCGATTTCCATGAGAAAGGTATGATAGTAAAGCTACCTAGTGCCAACGAGTAAAGGAAGTGTAATGCCCTAAAAATCGGGGGTCGAGCATAAACTCAACTCCCGAGTTCCAACGCATCACTTATGCAACAAAATGAATGATGATTGAATGTTGTCTGTATTAGTGCATTGAACATGAGTGAGATTAAGCCAAAACAGCATATCATACTCCAGAGACAGTTAAATTGCAAGCGGAAGACTGTGATAGATATATAAAATATAAAACAGTGGTGAGTCTCCAGAGTGTGATAATGTTACCGAGTTAATTAATTATGAGTACAATTTCAAATTATACCAAGTTGTGGAAGTGTAATGTCTTCTATCCCAAACACATAGCCCCGTCAATGCAATATCAGGTCTTCATAGACCTGTCAGAGAGCTACATGTAGGAGAACTCATCCTCAACATCATAGTAGTAGACCGGCTCTGCTTCATAAGCATCGCCATCACCTGAAACTCAACAAATCTGGTTGGTGTGTACAATACTGTCCCGTAACGTGGGAGTAAGTGATCAACTCAGTGGAACAATAAAGCATAGGTTACCATGTTATCAAAACAGTCAAGTAGTAATGATAAAGCAGTACACTCAAACAGTTTTAAATACTCTTGTTAATGCAAATATGGAATGCAGTCATGATGTATGCCCTTGCCAAACCACTCTCATGCGACACCATCTTACGTTCGCGGCATGCTTTCGTCCCTCAGTGCTCCACATCTTCCAGGCACATGCAATGTGATGATGAGCATGATTATCGAGTTATTATTAGCCCATTTCAAACAGCAGGATTGGGAAACTAAGGTACTTCCCTTGTATCATTCCAAACATCCATTCTATCTAGGGTCATCAGTCCTAGTTAATCTCATACGATGGTGTATTTCTAGGTCGCTGCAAAGGCTGCCAGGGCTGTTACGCATAAAGGTTACACCACTCCCCCATCACCTTTTTAACGGTTCATCACTATACAGATACAGGCCTAGTTTATACTCTATACACTGCAGCAAAACTCGTCGCCTAACTGCAAATTCAGAGTATGCTCGAGGTCACTACAAAGGGCTGCCAGGGCTGTTGCTCGCAATCATTGCACCACTCCCCCATCACCTTATCAATGTAGGCCGACAACACGAATATAGTGTCCCATACCACCATAATCGGCTCACGAGTCTGGTTGCTCACTGGTCACTACGGGGAGGCACGTGGCCCCAGCGTAGGCCAACAGCTCGACCACGGTGTCCCATACCACCATGCCCGGCTCATGAGTCTTAGCGGATCGAGGTACCATGGTTAGAGGGGATTCACTGTGTAAGTTTGGTACCCTAGGTTCAAGCAGTAGCGTCCAAACATGGTGAACATACATAAGACAAATCAGGTTGCTTACGAGCTCGGCTAGCTCGAGCGCACAACAAGTTGAACGATATGAAGTGCATAAGCACTTCGTGTGGCCAACCACTATCGCCAACCGAATTACGACTTGGGTTCGTCGAACACATCTCACGTGGCAAATGAATCTCAGCCACGCATTCATTTTCGTTACCGATTGCCTGGACTATAATCATAGCCCCAATCACATTCAATTGCAGATAGTTAAAGCAGTAATGAATCAAGATTCAAATCATACAACCAAAGTCTAATATTATCCGTTTAGGGCTGCCAGGGCTGTTGCACGCACTCGTTGCTCCACTCCCCCATCACCCATGACGGATCATACAACGTAAACATGAATTTAAACATATGCATTACATAAATAAAATCATACAATCAGTTGAGCAGGTTATGAAGCACAACACAAGCATAAGTTTGTACATATTCAATTCCTAATCACACAGCTATCCAAGGAAATCATATACATAGTTAAAGGAGTTGAGAATCATATCTCAACACCCTTTTACATTACAATTTACTAACTACTACTCATTCAAACATTTCAACAAACACTTAGACTACATACATCAACATACATGACATATGTTGATCACATAAGTATTAGGCCAAATCCTTTCACTAGGGAGTTGCCCCAATGGATATCACGTGAGCACCCACGATGGATAGTCATGGCAAGTAGGAATCCAAGTTCCATATTCATTCAGTCATTTCCACAAACACTTGGGCTACACATTTTAACATATATAGTGTATATTGGTCGTGGCGTGAATTAGGGCAAATCCTTTCGTCAAAGGGGCATCGCCAATACATAATCATATATCCATGACAATTAGTCATGGCAAGCACAAATGAGGATTCTATACTTATTCAGTCATTTTCACAAACACTTAGAATACACTATTTTAACATACATAGTGTATATTAGCAAAAACATGTATTAGAGCGAACCCTTTCGCCAAAAAGTATTTTATCCATATATAATATATTAATACAGCAAATAATCATGAAAAACACATTTCTAAAATTTATACGAATACGGTAGTTTCTACAAATACCTAGAGTATGTAAAATTCCATATTCTTCATCTTTAATCAAAACGAAAAATGGATAGCACTTTGTACATGTGCAATTGCATGCAAATCATGAATCTATCATTATCTGACATTGAAAGCGTTGAAAATCATAACCTATACACCTAAAGTCCACACCTTTTGTCGTAGAATCATAACGAAGTCGATAGGTTTGCTAAGCTTTCGTATATGGCAGTTTGGCAACCTATAGAACGAAATAGGTTAGCTATTTCATAACCTATAACCTATACAACCCCAAACAGATTAGGGTTAGGGTTTCTTACCTAGAAACAAGTCGGAATCGCCGGAAAAGTGATGAGAATGGGTGGTGCACTTGTGTAGCGGCAGGGAATAGTAGTAGGGAGTTTCTCCCACTTCTCTCACTCTTTCTCTTTCTGAGGTCCTTATATAGCCTAAAAACACTCCAAAACAGACTCTAGGTCAAGTATACTTAGGTTATAACCAAAGCGTACCTGTTTCAGCTCAACGGAGGACTTCTGGTGGGCCTCCTTGAGCCAAGGTCGGACTTAAGCTCACAGACTATGGATCTAGGTTCCATTAAGTTTTCATTCCAGTAGGGTTCTCAGATCACGCGTGGCGGACCAGTTTCAGTTCAACGGTCAGCGGATCTCGATCGGAGATTCCGAGTACATGGATATGTTTGAGGAAATATCCCTGATCCAAGGGTGTAATTTGGTCTGATTCTGACGGTCTGGTTGCTTAATACTGATCCGCAAGCGAGAGGTGCTAGATTTCATAAATTTCTATTTTATTTTGAATTAATTTCATATTTCTCACCTCACACTCCCCGCTTCGAGCTCAAGCGAATAGCCTCGGAACACTATCTGGAGTTGATTATCGAGTTGGTTGTCAAGTCCAGCAAGGTGATCCTAATTCCTTAACTTCGTGTTAATCAGACTTCCAACGTGTGGTCCAGATCTGATATGGAGTTTCGTGATGCTCCCAAGAGCAGACGGGTAATGAGATTGATCCTAGATTTTAGGGTACCCTAGCGTCAATGATTCTACAAGTTTTTGGGTCTTGCAGATCGTATTTAAAGCGATTGGTGTTAATTTCACAGGCACTCTAGTTTAACACTAGCGAATTCTCGCCTAATTTCTAAAGGATTTAGTCCTGGGTGATTTCAGTCTGAGGTGGTACCTGGGCCTCTGTAGTTTGTATATAAAGTGATCCGAGTTATAATACTTAGCTAGTTTAAGATAGTGTCTAGGGTGAAAGTACTTAGAAAAATTTAAAGAACAAGGTGGTGAAGGGTGGGATTTGTGAAGGAAATGGGTTCAAAAGCGGTTTTAGACTTTGGGATTGAGTTTCTGACAAGTTAATAAGGTGTTAAGAGCGACCCATTGCCTAAGGACGTCTAATCCAGATTGGCAAAAATTTGGGATGTTACAGGAAGAGACTGGGATATTAACCGACACCGAAAATCAGGCCGCAAGGTCGAAAAAGAGGTAATCGTTCAAGTGCACACCCATCGAGTTTGTTTAAGGCTGGAAACAATCTATGGTGACACGATGATCTCTCCCGAAGATCACCTCCGGCGGCTCAAACTAACAGTATATTTTAGCTAAGAATCCATTTGGCCGCCAATACAGTGGGATAAAATCCTCAGGGCATCAAAAGCACACCCAGTGCTAGGGGTAGAACCCCCAGACCCATTATATAAAGTCATGGCATGAAAACAGGGCCATCCGAGGAGGACCCAAGACCAGGAGTGCCCATTACAAGTCACCCAAACAAGAACGGGGAGACACCCCTCCCCACCAACAGTCAAGGGGAAACACCCCCACCAACAACTTAACAACACAAGGGGCCCCATCCATTGGATCGACAAAGGGAAATGGCCTTCCCTTGACTGGACGGGCATTAGGATCCCACCACAATGTGGACCCGATGAGCCCGAGGAGCTCCAACTTCTGAGTGAAGAGATCGAATCAGACTCCGACTCTGAACCCGATCTAGTAGACATCATGGTCATTGGGACGGATAACCCACAGGTACAAATAGAGCATAGCAACAGGATCGAAATGGGGAAAGAACCAAGCTTGACAGTCATCCCCCTGACGATCGAATCGGCCGGTAAGCCACCCACGAATGCTGGCTTAAAAAAAACGCCAATGTAATAGCAGTTGGTACCCCGAATCAGGACAGGATCAATCATGGTTTGCAACACCGTCTTATTCGGGATCCCTTGGCGACACAAAAAAATTAGAAAACATTCAAAACACAAAAATAGTAGATATTTCAAAAAGCATCAAATATTTCTCAAAATCACAAAACATCAAAAAAATTTCAAAATAAAAAACAACAGTAAATCCTTCAAAACTCACTGTGCCAAACATATCACTCACAGCGCCAAGTTCGAGGTCGACTCATACGATTTTGATTTAGAGTTAGACTTCGAGCTTATGGGTTTGGATGAAGCCTAGGATGAAGGAAATGATGATACAACTCTCGAACTTGAGGATTCCCTCGAAATTTTCGAAACAAAGGCCAACGTTGTAGCAGACAATTTCGAAGTTGTGAACTTGGGATCACCAGAACTCCTTAGAGAAGTGTGCATTGGTAGATCACTGTATCTAGAATACAAGCAAAGGATGATGGAATTCTTGAGACCGAGGTTGTCCAACTTTGCTTTCTCTTATGAAGATATGTCAGGGCTTGATGAAGATTTGGGAGTACACCACTTGCCAACAAAGCCAAACATGAAGCCTATCAAGCAGAAGCTACGAAGAATGAAGCGAGAATGGGCCCTGAAGGTCCGTGATGAAGTCATCAAGCAATTCAATGTGGATTCTTGGTAGTCTCCAACTATTTGGAATGACTCACAATATCGTACCAGTTCCAAAGAAGGATGACAAAGTCAGGATGTGCATCGACTTTAGGGACCTTAACAAAGCAAGTCCTAAAGAGGATTTCCCTCTGCCTCACATCGATACACTGGTAGATAACACTGGTGGACATAGATCTTCTCCTTCATGGATGGATTCTCTGGCTACAATCAGATCAAGAGGGTCGTTGAAGACCGTAAGAAGACTTCTTTCATCACACCATGGGGAACCTTCTGCTACCGGGTTATGCCCTTTTGTAACGCCCTGAAAATCGGGGGTCGAGCAGAAGCTCAACTCCTGAGTTTCAACGCATCACTTATGTAATATAGATAATGATGATTAAATGTTGTCTGTATTAGTGCATTAAACATGAATAGGATTATACCAAATCAGCATATCATACTCTAGAGACAATTAGATTACGCAAGTGGAAGACTGCGATAGATATATAAAGCATATAAGTGATTGTAAGTCCCCAGAGTATGATCGTCACCAGGTTAAATAATTACATGTATAATTCTAAAAGATACAAAATAATGAAGTGAAATGTCATATATCCCTATCCCTGTAGCCCCGATACACAACTTCAAGTCTACATAGACCCGCCAGAGAGTTACATGTAGGAGAACACCTCCTCGTCATCGTAGAAAACAGGCTCCATCTCGTAAGCCTCATCATCACCTGAAACTACAACAGAGTCTGGTTGGTGTTTTAAAACACTGTCCCAGAACGTGGGAGTGAGTGATCAACTCAGTGGAGCTATAAAGCAAAGGTTAACATGTTATTAATTCAGTCAAGCAGTAATGATAAAGCAGTACAACACTCATGTCTTGAGTACTCTTGTTAATGCAAGGATGATATAAATAATGATGTATGCCCTTGCCTGCGCTCCCTCTACGACATCATCTCACGATCGCGGCATGCAACACTCCCGCTGTGCTCAACTCCAACGCCAAAGGCACATGCAAATGCGATCCATGTGCGTGATTAGTCAAGTTCTTAATCAGACTCATTCTTACGGCAGTTTGGAAAGCTAAGGTACCTTTTTTATATCATTTACCCAACAATGATCCATCTAGGGTGTCAATTCTAGTTTATCACATACGATAGACAAGTTCCCGAGTTTATACTGTAGGTTGCTACGGGAGGCTCGCCACCTCAGCGTAGGCTTAATTCATACTCGAGGTCACTACCACCAACGCCCTACCAACTGACAATCTATTTTTGAAGGCTTGTCACCAACCCGACTCGGGACCATAGCCAGGCTGCACCAGGGTAGGCCTATTTTATACTCGAGGTCACTCCACCAACGCCCTACCAACTGGCAGGCTCGTCACCGACCCGACAGGGGACCACAGCCAGGTTGCGTCAGTGTAGGCCGAAAGATCGAATACAGTGTCCCATACCACCGTATTCGGTTCACGGTTTGGGTTGCTCACTGGTCACTACAGGGAGGCTCGTCGCCCCAGTGGGTAGGCCGAGCAGCTCGCCACGGTGTCCCATACTACCATGCTCAGCTCATGAGTCTTAGCGGATCGTAGTACCAAGGTTTAATGGGCTTTACATTGTAAGTGGTACCTTAGATTCAAGCAGTAGCGTCCATACATGGTAAACACACAATAGGCCAATAGGTTTATTAGACAAGTTCAATTGGTACGAGTGTACGCCAAATTAATCGATATGGTACCATTATCGACAATCATCGTACGCCTCAGATTCATCGAGCGTGTCTTGTGTGGCGAAATGACCTCAGTCACTACTCGAGAATCATTACCGATTTCCTGGACTACATCGTAGCCCCAATCACACTTTAAACGATACCATTCACAAGTGATAATCAATGAAAACATGTGACAACCAAATCTAAATATAAATCTTAGTTGAGCATTTCAACAAACACATAATACACATGTTATCTTATATAGGCATTTCATGTATACAACACATAGTAGTAAGATAGGTTAAATAAAGGGAACTGTAATTATAAAGAAGGGGATTGAGAATTCTATCTCAACACCCTCATTAAATACATTCCAACAAGCATTTCCCTCATTCAAGCATTTTATTAAACACTTAGACTACACATTTCAACATACATGTATTAGGCTAATTATAAATATATCCTGGCAAGCCCTTTTTACAAAGGAGTTGCCACATACACAATAAGCATATATTCATAGTTAATAATCATGGCAAGCACAGATCCAAATTCCATATTCATTCAGACATTTTTACAAGCACTTAGACTTCACACTTCAACATACGTGACGTATGTTGGTTATAACAGGTGTTAGGGCAAATCCTTTCACCAAGGAGTTGCCACACGTATGACAACCATATATTCACTACAAATAATCATGGCAAGCACGAATCCAAATTTCAAACTCATTAATCCTTTCACCAAGGAGTTGTCACACGTATGACAACCATATATTCACTACAAATAATCATGGCAAGCACGAATCCAAATTTCAAACTCATTCAATCATATCAACAAACCATGGAATACATTATATTCAACATAGTTCATATATATGGTGTAAAGCATGAGAAACATCGTATCTAAGCATGTGATATCGATCAAGTCGGTCATAAATCATTAACTGATATTGAAAGCCTTGAAAACCATAACCTAACGTTTATATAGTCCTCACCTTTCGCTGGTAAACCCATAACGAACTCAGTTTAAACACTAAGTCCTCGCCTACGGCACAACGGCAACCTATAGCATGAAATAAGTTAGCTATTTCACTATTTACTCTATTTAAATCCCTAAAACAGATTAGGGTTAGGATTTCTTACCCAAAAATGGACTCAGAATCGCCGGTATAGCGATACAGTAGCGATTTTAAAGCACATGGAGGAGTGGGATCGAATCCCAAGAACAAACTCTCACTCTCTCCTCTCTCTTCTCCTCACTTCTTCTTCTCTTTCTCTTTCTCTTCTCTCCCTTAGGGTTTGAAATTCGTATGGAATGGAGAGAGAGGTTTTAGGTCCTTATATAGACCAAATTGATGGTAATGGCCCCATGGCCATGGTATACTTAGGTTAGAACCAAAACTCATCGGTTTCGGCCTAACAGAGCGCATCTGGGGGCCCCTTTTCTTCATACGGTAGGGAGTGAGTCCCCTGACATTGGATCTAGGTCAAGCTAAGTTTTGGTCCGATCGGATTTACAGATCGACCGCGGGGGACTAGTTTCAGTTCAACAGTCACCGATACTCGATCAGGGCCACAAGTGCACTGACGTGTGTTGGAAATTTTCCCTGATCCGAGGGTGTAGTTAGGTCAGATTCTGACGGCCTAAATCCTTAGATTTGTCCTGCAAGCGAATGACTCAATTCACTTAAGTCTGAGTTCATTTTCTAAAGATATTAGTGTTTCTCACACACTTCACTCTGAGCTCAAGTTGTGCGTTTCGGGATATTATCTGGACTTGATTTCCGAGGTGGTTGTCAAGTCCAGTAAAGTGGTCATAACAGTGTAGTTTCGTAGTTATTGAACTTTTGACGCGCGGTCCAGGTCCGATACGGAGTTTCAATGTGCTCCCGAGAGCAACTGGGTTTAGAGATTGATCCTAGGTTTCAGGGTAACGTAGCGTCAGCGATCCTACTGATTTTGGGTCTTGCAGTTCATATTGAAAGTTGTCCAAGCTAATTCGACTGGTGAGTTAGTTAAGCACTTAATTAATCTTCGTCTACTTTCTAAAGGATTTGTACCTAGTCATTTCTGTCTGAGGTGGTAATCGAGTCTTTGTACGGATTTTTTGGGACGTTACAATCTACCCCCCTTAAAGAACAATTTCATCCCTGAAATTGCCTAAGGTAATACGTAAAGGTTTACATACGTGTTAAGGTATATAATAACTACATCAGCCTAGCTCATATTGGTCTACCCCTTTAAAAGTTTCTATCTTTGAGGTTTGAAGATAAATGTCCAAATCATTATTATCATGCTAAGTGTTTGATGTTAAGTTTACCTAAGGGTGATATAATCTAATCTTTATGATTGGGCTAATACGGAAAGACAGTTGTGGTGGGCTCAAATCCGATACGTCGATTGTCCGCCTGACTAGGGCAGATAACTCGTTGTATCCCTTCCTAATTCTGATGGATCCTAGTCTTCTGCTCAGCCAAAGCAGTGAGTCCTTTGGTAATCACCCAGGATTGAGAATTGAGTTAAGCTGCGAATGCCTCGTAGGGATATGGTTCTGAAATTCTGAAACCTGATCATCCTAAGTATTTAAGGAGTATTATAATTCATTAAGAGGTTCAAGCATCATGTCTATAAGGTTGTCCCTTGGGTCTTGTTCAACGAGAGTTCTTGTTTAACCTATGTTTAACTTGGTGGATAATAAGTTCTTCCATGGTGCTCATAGTCAAAAGACTATACTAGAAGGTTTTCAATCTCCTAAAATTATATTTGTATGTCACTATTTCGATCATACGGCTAAGGGGTTATGGGTAGATTACACTTTGGTTTCATTAACTTCGAGAGGGAAGGAAGAGTCGAGAGTCCTAAAATATTTCAAAGGTTTGGAATGCTAGCAACATAAGGCCACGGGAAAGGAAAGAAGAGGGACATCTCCTCGATGTTGTATGAACCTTGAATTTGCAAGGGAAATGAGAAACTTATAACATTTTACTGTAGTCCACCTCTAACATAAGCTTATGGAGTATTAAACTATAAAACTCAATCTTACCCGAGGGTTCTAATTTAATTGTACAAAAATAACTAAAAATATATATATCTTTACGTATAATCAAATTTAATCACAGGATAATTCCTAGTGTGATTATAAATGATTTCTAAATAGACACCACATACTAAACTTAATATGAAAAGATATGACCAGCCTATTGGCAACTCGAAGTTATAGAAATTTTCCGTTTTGACCCTTCTATTATTTATAACATATTTGCCACATCTGGTTACCATATTATTTTTATAATGTGTATAGTAATCCATTGTTAGGCTTATTCTTTCATACGATTTAATAGACCCAGTGTCTACCAATAGGAATACAGGTGTACCTTGAATGTGGACAGTGACCTGAAAGGTCAAAGGCGTTGCAGTTGTTGACTCAGGTGCTTCAGCTGCAAGTGCATGCACACAGGCTTGTTCAGGATGGTTTAGTTGCACTGTGTAACGACTCAGAAAATTCTGTACAATAACCCGAGTACCACCTCAGGCAGAATTGCTTGGGATCAAATCCTTTAGAAATTAGACAAAGTTAACTAAGTGTTAAACTAGATTGTATATGAAATCCGCACTAATCACTTTAAATACGATCTGCAAGACCCAAAACTTGTGGAATCGTTGACGCTACATTACCCTAAAATCTAGGATCAATCTCATTACTCTTCTATTCTCAGGAGCACATGGAAACTCCGTATTAAATCTGAACCGCACATCGGAAATCCGAATAATACGAGGTTATAGAGTTAGGACCGCCTTACTGGGCTTGATAACCACCTAGGAAATCAAATCCAGATAATGTCCCGGCGCTATTTGCTTGAGCCCAGAGTGAAGAGTGTGAGAAATGTGAAATTAAGTAAAAATAAAATATAAATTTATGTAATCTGGCACATGACGCTTGCAGATCAGTTATTAGGATTCTGACCATCAGAATCAGGCCAGAATACACCTGTGGATCAGGAGAAATTTCATACACATGGCAGGGTACTTAAAATCTCCGATCGAGTTTCAGTGACCGTTGAACTAAAACTAGTCCGCCATGCGTGATCTGAGAATCTGACTGGAACGAAAACTTAACTCCACCTAGATCCAAGGTTGGTGAGCTTAAGTCCGACCGCACGAGGAAAAAGAGCCGCCAGAAGTGCTCCGTTGAGACGGAACAAGTCCACTTTGGATATACACTAAGTATACCTTGACCTTAGGTCTAATTCGGTGTGTTTTTAGGCTATATAAGGACCTTAAAACCCTCTCTCATTCAGCCATACGAATTTGAGAAAAACCCTAAGGAGAAAGGAGAGAAAAGAGAGAGAGAAAGTGTGAGAGTTGTGAGAGACCTTCCTGCCACTCTATCCTCTTGCTATACGAGCTTAACCACTCAAGTCTAATCGCTTTTCCGGTGATTCTGACTTCGTTTGTAGGTAAGAAACCCTAACCCTAATCTGTTTTGGGGTTGTGATAGTTGTAGGTTATGAAATAGCTAACCTATTTCGTTCTATAGGTCGCCAAACTGCCGTATATGAAGGTTTAACAAACCTATCAAATTCGTTACGGTTCTACGACAAAAGGTGTGGACTTTAGACGTATAGGTTATGGTTTTCAACGCTTTCAATGTTAGATAATGATAGATTCATGATCTGTATGTTATTGCACATGTACAAAGTGCTGTCCGTTTCGCTTTTTGGTTATATGATAACTATGTTGAATATACTGTATTCCTAGTATTTGTAGAAAGTACCGTATACGTATAATTTTGGAAATGTGTTTGCCATGATTATTTACTATCTAAACATATTATATATGTGTATAATACTTACTTGGCGAAAGGGTTCGTCCTAATACATGTTTTTGCTAATATACACTATGTATGTTATAATAGTGTATTCTAAGTGTTTAGATAATTATGCTTCAAGTAGGTGTTGAGATGGAATTCTCAACTAACTTAGAGATGTATATGATTTCCTCCATGTTGATTGCCTAATTTAACCGCTTACTATGAATATATGTGTTTGTATTTCTTGTTTATATTGTGCTTTGTAACATGCTTTATGACATGTTTGTTAACATGCTTGAATTACTTTGTTTATGATGCTTTACTCTACATGCTTCTGGTTAAGGTTTGATTGTTTGGGGCTATGATTATAGTCCAGACAATCGGTAACAGACTTGAGTACGTGGTTGAGATCCATTCGCTACGTAGGATGTGTTTGACGAACCCGAGTCATACTTCAGTCGGCGACAGTGGTTAGGCCACGCGAAGTGTTTATGCACTTCATGTCGTTCAGTTGGTTGTGCGCTCGTGCTAGTCAGGCTCGTCAAGAAACCCGATCTGTCTTCTGTATGTTCACCATGTTTGGACGCCTCTGTTTGAACCTGAGGTACTAACCTTACCAGTGGAATCCCATTAACCGTGGTACCTCGATCCGCTAAGATTCATGAGCCAGGCATGGTGGTATGGGACACCGTGGTCGAGTTGTCGGCCTAAGCTGGGGCCACGTGCCTCCCCATAGTGACCAGTGAGCAACCCAGACTCGTGAGCCGAATACGGTGGTATGGGACACTGTATTCGAGTTGTCGGCCTACACTGATTGGTGACGAGCCATTTGTAGTGACCTCGAGCATACTCTGAATTTGCGGTGAGGCGACGAGTTTTACCACGGTGAATAGAGTATGAACTAGGCCTGTATCAATTTAGTGATGAACCGTTAAAAAGGTAATGGGGGAGTGGTGTAACGATTACGTGTAACAGCCCTGGCAGCCTTTGCAGCGCCCTAGAACCACACTATCGTATGAGATTATCTAGGACTGACGACCCTAGAATGGATCATTGTTTGGGAATGATATAAGGAAGGTACCTTAGTTTCCCAATACTGCTGTTTGAAATGGACTAATAACAACTCGTTAATCATGCTCATCATCGCATTGCAAGTGCCTGGAAGATGTGGAGCATTGAGGGTGTCAGCATGCCGCGGACGTAAGATGGTGCAGCACGAGGGAGTATGTTGGTGAGGGCACGCATCATAATCGCATTTCATCCTTGCATTAATTACAGTACTTAGGAATGTTGTTTGTACTGCTTTATCATTTCTGCTTGACTGATTTGATAACATGTTAACTTATGCTCTATTGTTCCACTGAGTTAGCTACTCACTCCCACGTTACGGGACGGTGTTCTGGACTCCCACCAGACTCTGTCTTAGACGCAGGTACCGACGATCCACAGGAGGCTGACTCTGATTATTAAGAAGATCAGGATGAGTTTTCCTTTATGCAGTTCGCTGGAGGCTTCGCGTAGGCTATCCAGATTTACGGGACTACGGGGTTCATGATCACAGTTGTACATTTTGATATTTTGATTTGGGAATAAATACATGTATATGGTGACTCAGTTGGTATTCATACCCTTGAGATCGAGATTGTTTTGCTTTATATACATCTATATACATCTTTCAGTCTTTCGCTTGCGTTTATACATGGATCTGGAGTATGAATTACTGTTTTGGTATAATCTCACTCATGTTTATTGCACTAACATAAACAACATTCAATCATAAGCATTTGTGTTGCATAAGTGATATTTTGGAACTCGGGTGTTGAGTGGCTACTGGACCCCCGATTTTCAGGGCGCTACACGCTGTCATAGGTCGTTAAGGTGACCTATTTGAGGTACAGGCGGTCGGTAATATGGCTGCTTTGGTGGTGCAATTGTAGGGGTGGAGTCGTTATACCACGTGGTGGCTGACGGTCGATCTTTTGAGGTGACGTGACACCGCTGTCTTTTATCTTGGTGAAACAGAATGGGTCAGTGAGTCCGCCTTTATCGCAATATGTACACCAACATTTCACTCATCATTACTCGGTCGGTGGAGCCACGAGCCTGGGAGGTGAGTCTACATGTGGCCTCTTACCTAGGACTGGCCGGTGCTGTGATTCGGGCTGAGGCCTCGGGCTCATTGGTATACGTGTCTGAGAAACTCTATCTCCATCTTGTTCGACTCGTAGAGACACATTGACTAGCTCGGTGTAATTGAGAATGCTAGTGCAACACGTCTTAGTGCGGATATCGGGCCGCAACTCATCTGAAAAATGTCGCATTTTCATCGGTTCGTCTATTAGTATCAAGGAGCGTATCTGGCTAGCTCCGTGAATTTGTTCTCATATTCTGACACGGTCATCCCTCCCTGTCGGAGGCAAATGAACTCACCCTCCTTTTCATCACAGTGCGTGAGAGGGAACTACTTCCCGTGGAAGCGCGTCTCAAAGGCCTCCCAAGTCCACACGTATCTGCGGGAGCTGTGTTCGTAGGTGTTGTCCCACTATAAACTAACCTCCTTCTCGAACATATAGGTGGCTAGCTCAACTTATTTTGCATCAGCGCAGTGTAGCGGCTTCAACATCTTAAAGATGCGATCTAACCAGCAATCAGCCTCCTCGGGTCTGTGAGTACCCGCAAAAGTGGGAGGACGAAAACGCTGAAAGTGCTCAAAAAGTCTGTTGGTATTCATGTTCCCAACAGGGTGCGTAGGTGGTGCAGGCATAACCACACTTACATTCTGGGCAAAGGCCCCTACTATAGTGGCAAAAAACTGTTGCTATTACTTTTGTTGCTGCTACATCAAGAGCATCATTTGCTCCAACCTATCAGGTGGAGGAGCCAACTGAGGTATGTGAGGCGTCGAGGTAGACGCACGGTTCTGCTCAGGAACTGATGGTATAACAGGTGGTACCACAAGTGTTGGCCTAGCGGCGGGGCCAGTGACCAGCTAAGAATCTATCATGGTGTCGTGAATCGGACCCAAGCTGAGGTCCAGATAGCTATCGCTTAGGGGAGGTGCCCCATTGTCACGCCCCAAACTCGGTAACCGGACTCACAAGGAACCCGATGGCCGGTTCTGACCGCAACAGCCTCCGTAGTACCCCATTCTCGGCTCCTGAGGCAGGTTCTCGATCCTGGGATCCTACAAGGAGGATTTTCATAACAGTATAATCATTACCAATATGAGCACACCCAAGATCACAACAAGTACATCTGGAAGTAACAAAGGATACACATCACAAAATCCACTAAGAATTTAAACTTTTACAAGCTTACATCAGGTCCGAAAAGACATACATAAGATAATGGAAAATAAAAATAATGCAGCCACAAGAGAGGAAAATGACATGCATCAAAGGAAAATGCCATGATGGGGTCCATGGAGAATGGCCCCATCTATGGATCATGCATGCAAGGAAAAAGGGCCATTGGCCTCAACCATGGAGACATGAGGGACCTCCATCACCACTTGATGGGTCCCACAAGCTCCTAAGAAAGAAATGAAGAAGGATCTAAGAGCACCCACCTAGATCAACCTTGAAACTTACATCACCATCATCTAGAGGCTCCAAGCAACATGGATCAATGGATAAGATCAAGTGAGAAGGGGTAGATGAGGAGGTATTTTAGGGAGAAGGGGCTGGAATGGAGGGAAGATGGGCTGGAGAAATTGAGGGAAATTGCTAGGGAAGAAGAGAAGAGAGAGAGAAATGAGAGGGAAAGAGAGAGAGACTTTTAAGACTTGTAATGATGGCTCTCTCTCTCCTAGGCAATGATAGTGGCCTATGGTGATATTAACAAGGCTTAGGGTAATAGCCTTTCTAGAAATCTCAGCCTAGGGTGAAATGATGGCATGGGAAAACGTGCAACCCATGGTGGGGTCCACCAATCATGTAATCAATGGCCCATATCGATCAATGCTCATAACTTGAGATGTACATATCGGATTAATGCACGGGATGCGGTGACGGAATCGCAGCGACGAGGCGGACACAATGGCATAGGTCTCAAGTCAATCTGAGTCGAGTCTACATGACCGAACTCAAGGATGATGCAAACACTACCCGATGATCGCGGGTCACCGAAATTTAACTAGTAGAACCGCGAGACCAAAATAAATGAGATGCATACTCACACATGCACATGCACACATGTGGACTCGGTTCGGGTCTCACAATCCTCCCACCAACAAAGAAATTTTCCTCAAAATTAACAACACTGAGACATCAAAAAGCATAACATCATATATATATATATATATATATATATATATATAATATATCACAATCATCAATGACAAGAGGAGGCAATACAAGCAATCAATCATTGAACAGATAAGGATAACGCTCCCTAATCTTAGCAAACCTGTGATGAAATCCATCAATATGTGCTCCCACTTCCACTCTGGGACACTCAACGGCTGCAAGGGACTAGGAGGGTCTCAGATGATCAGCCTAGACTCGCTGACAAGCGTCACACTCGGCCATAAAACTAGCAATCTGGCCTACTATCCCTAACCAGGAATACTGCCTTGACAACAAAACAAGCCCGACATCGGCAACACAAAACTATTTAGCGGGCAAGAACATCTCACCAACCAAGACGCGAACACGATAATATCATCGGTCTAACACAACGATCTTCTCAAAATGTCGATACTAACAATCCTTTACGGCAGACTCTAACGACAATCCGAGTGAACAAAAGCCCTTAGATACAAAAAGGGTGCGATTCACCAAAACACACGACTTACTTATGGAGACAAGGAGAATACCCATAACAACTCCCCTAATAACTAGGGGTCCTGATGAGTCGCGCAAAATCAAGCCTGAGGTGGCTGGGGAGGTGTCTATCTCCTTTGCATCTGCTGTCTCTGCTGCTACTACGGTCGCTGCAAAGGTCCATCTTGCTGATGGGGACACTCGCGCCTATGGTGTCTTGTCTGCCCACATCCATAACAAATGCCAGTAAACGGCCTAGAAGAAGAAGATGCTATATGCGATGTTGATGCTCTGGCGGCTCGATAGGCTACGCACCTCTGCCGCTGTCGGGAGCTACTGGAGGGGGTCTCCCTATTCCGGCCTCTCCTCTGATCACGAACCCTCTGTGAACTGGTCCACTCGGCCTCACCCTGAAGTAGAAATATCGCCAATGGAGCACGCTGCAGAGTCGAATCTTGCAAAAGGGGACTCGCACACTCCTGTTCCGCCCATCCGGGCGCCTCAAGAATAGGATGACGGTTCTTAAGAACATCAGTGATGACCTGCATCAACTGCTGGAGATGCTCAGCTCCTACAGGAATCGTCAGATAAGCGGGGGTAGTATTGGCCTCTAACGGAGGCACAGGTACGACGGAATCCTTAGGAATAGGCATGACAGGCTCCAGATGGGAAATAAGAATCTCAGATGGTGGAACAAAAGTCACTCGGATTGCTAGAGCGGAATGAGAACCATCTCCATGGGCACCACGGCCACGGGCGTCACAACTAGACGACATGGTCTACAGAAAGAACAAAGGTGATGGACACCTAGGAATTAAAATCCTTGAAGGCTCAAATTAAATGAGGAAAACGCACTCGGGACAGTTCTTGTCCCAAGCTCGTAGCAGATATGTGATACTATTCCAAGTTATTCCAAAATTACTTGTTATGCTCTGATACCAACTCCTACAATTTATGAACAGCAAGGTATTGCTGAAACAATGCTGCTGCCCCTGATTTGTACACCCCATTAAAGCGGGCCCGGGTCTGCGAAATTTTAAGAAAATGTAGGACCAACATCCCTACACAAGTATACAACAAGGTGGGCTCCACAAAGGTGGCCCACCATTTCAGAAACAGACTGATAATTATGTTTGTACAGCAAGCAGGGTTGCTAGACAGTCCAAAAAATCTAGACTATCCACCCTCTTTGGCCCACTCTTTTGGGTGATCAAACAGGGACGGATGAAGGTGAAATTCAACATACTTCTAGGTGGGGTCCACACCTCCAGAAATAATCCAATATTGGAGGTAAAACATCCTCTAAATCAATCCATAATATGTGCCAAAAATAACCCAAAAACAGTCCAGAATTTTTCTGGACAGCATGGTATGTCTGAAAATAACTTAATATAACTACTGATTAAATGAGAAAATACCCCATAAAATTTGTGTTAAGATCCACCTTAGTGGGCCCCACAAACATCCAGGCCATACCCCCTTCATGAAACCCATTGCATGTGCCCAAAATGGAACAAATAGAGTGTCAACGTCCAAGGAATGGACAACCATAGACGTCCACTTTGCTTGGACGGTCTGGATATTCCGGGACCACTAAGTGGGCCACACATCAGGAAATCAAGAATAGAATAATGGAAAATAGAGTTGGCTTGGGTGCTGTACTGATGCAGCACGGGAAGCCAGTGGCGTATGCCTCGCGCCAGCTTAAGGTCCATGAGCTGAACTACCCCACTCATGATTTGGAGCTTGCAGCATTGTCTTCGCACTGAAGGTGTGGAGGCATTATCTATATGGGGTCAGGTTCGAGCTCTTCTCGGATCATAAGAGCTTGAAGTATCTATTTTCACAGTCCGAGTTGAACCTGCGACAGAGGCGATGGATGGAGTTGCTGAAAGATTATGATTTTGACCTTCAGTACCACCCGGTAAGGCAAACATGGTGGCGGATGCGCTCAACCGTCAGCCACGAGGCCTGGTGGCACATATGATGGTTCGATAGTGACAGATGCTCGAGGATGTTTCAGAGTTTGACTTTGAGTTCGGTCTGCAGTCTTCCATTGTTCAGCTTTCGAGCTTATCGATTCAACCCTCTTTGGTGGCTAGGGTGATCGAAGCTCAGCAGACGGACGAGTCACTTTAGGAGTACCGAGTAGAGGCCGCATCCGTGGAGCAGTCAGACTGACAGATTGGTTCCAATGGTGGATTACGCTTCAGAGCAGATTGTGTGTCCCGAATGTGCCAGAGTTGCGTCGTGATCTGATGACCGAGGCACACCGATCGAGACTTACTATCCACCCGGGCTCCACGAAGATGTATCGTGATATGAGGAGGCAGTATTTCTGGCGATCATAAAGAAATGTACAAGACTTGTGGTTTGGATATGAGCACTGACATTACTTGCATTGCATTAGCATTTGTTGTACAAGCCCCTTCATGCATTGCCTTGGCATGGCACCCAGTACTCATTGCATCTTATTCATGATAAGCATGGGTAAGGCTAGTGATATCCTCATTGACCATGCTTCTCTCCTTGTATCTCCTACTACTCTTCTTTGCACCATTATCACACACCTACACCACCCTCTAAGCTTCTATAAGCTTATACACGATTGATGCGTGCAGGACTCTAGGCAGGCGACACACAGCAGTAAAGTATGGAGTAGAGCTGAGCATTTGAGGACTCCAGTATTGCTGACCTTTCTCTCTTTTCCTTTTATCTCATGTATGTCCTTTTGGACCTTATGGATGATTGTAAAAGTTCAAATTTATAGTGGATTTTGTGATGTGTGCCTTTGTTATTCTCAGATGTTCTTGCTGTGATCTTGGGTATGCTCGTATGGAATGATTATACTGTTATGAAAATCCTCCTTGTAGGATCCCAGGATCGGAACCTGCCTCAGGAGCCGAGAATGGGGTACTATGGAGGCTGTTGCGTTCAGAACCGGTCATCGGAATCCTTGTGAGTCCGGTTACTGAGTCTGTGGCGTGACACCCGTCCAACAACTCGCCCAGTGAGAGACTTGCTGAGGTCTGCGTGCTCTTAAGTGGCATTTCCTAAATACAGCATAGGGTGCAACTCATGTCAGAATTAGCATAAGTACCGATGCACATCCACACATCACTCACATTCCAAACGATACACATACATCTCATAGCAATAGGGAATTTCTATGCATTCATCTAAGCAAAATATTCATAATACATGAGAGATACAATCTTACATGAATCATGACTGAGAATGCATGCAAACTACTCTAAAAAGCCTTTAAACCCAGAACATACTATCCAACATTCAAGCCTACACAAGCTAACACAAAAGAAGGCTATTTCAAAAACATGCTAGGGACGACTACACATGTCTAATCATCCGAGTCCGGTGACAGAGGAGGTGCGCCCTTATCCTGTATGCAACATAGGATAGCCTTCACGGTGCGAGACAACTTTTTAAATTTGTGCTTCACGAAGGCCCAGGTCTCACCAACCTCTTGTCGCAGGGCGGCTTGGCCTCCTCAAGTCGAGCCAAGCGGGCTTCTAAAGTAGCCCGATCACTGCCACGCTCGTGTGTAGCAGAGGAGAGGCCACATCAGGACCTTGGGCCTCCACTCTTTCTCTTCTTTTCTTGCCCTTCTCTCCTCGCCACTATTGTCATCTCCATCGCCATCCTCACCACTTCCTTCTTCTTCATTGCCACTTTCTTCATCACCCTCGCTCTCCTCGATATCATCACTTTCCCCTTCAACATTAAGACTCTCCTTTTCTGTATCGTCACTCTGCTCTCCAAGGCGGGCTCGGCGTAGCCTTTCGCCAATCCCCATATTGTCAAGCGTGCTTGCACTTATAATATGGATTGGGGCGATGTCATCCATATGGAGTTGGAAGCTGTAGCGGCGGGAGATCTTGCAAATCAGTCGGCCAAATGGCAGTGCGGTGCTTTCCCTATTGGACCTCACCACTTTGATTATCTGCGTTAGGACAAGAGTGGGCAAACATACTTTGTCTCCTTTCCCAACTCGAAACAAGAAGTCCACCCTCGTGCACTTGGTGTAGTTAATCGACCGGGGATACACATTATATGTGCATATGTTGTGGAGTAGACATAGTCATTTGTCATCTTGGTTGAAGCAAGGCCAGTACCCCCCCTCCTCTACTCGAGCTGGCCACAGAGGAACCACGTGCGGAGTCTCTTCTCCCGCTTACTAGCGCAATTTCCCTCGCTAGCATACACAGATCCCTTCTCAACACCCATGACACGAACAATATCATCCCCACCAATCGTAATCTCCTGTCTACCCAGAGGAATGGTAAACTGGAGGGGCGTATATATCGAATTCCAAATGAGGGCATAAAAAGTGTGCACAGTGTTTGCGCTTGCAGGCTCCTTTCCCTCAAATATGGGCCCCCACCCATTTTTTAGAAGGAATTCAATCACTGGATATGTCCCAAACATCTTCTCATCGACGTGTGCTTCAAACATGACCTTGCGGTTGCAGAACTTACCGAGACCGATGTTCGGTAGTAGGGATCTCTCCAACGGAATCTAAGGATCAAGGTCCCGCTTGGACCTCCGTTCTTGCTCGGCACTGGTACTTGCCTCGGCGTCCGTCCTCCTCATAGGACGACGTGGTTGGCTTAACCCGGCCTCATCTGGGGCCGCTCTTTTCCTCATCATGAGAGACAAGAGAGTAGAGATGGAGAAGATGGCGGTGACCACTTCAAAGAAAGCCATTGAGAATAGGATGGGTTGGTGGGTCTTCGAGTTTTGAGAGACACAAGTGGGTTTGTGTACTCAAATGGGAAGAAAAGAGGGAGACAGTGTGAAAAATGAAGGAAAAGGTGGTGTTTGGAAGACATGGAAGAAGATTTGAGAGGGATTAAAAAAGTAATGGGGTTTTAGCCACTTGAAAAGGGAGATAGAAAGGTAGTGATGATGAAGAAAGTAGATTTGAAGCTTTAAAGATGGATTTGTGCAATGGGTTAGAGCAAAAGAGAGATTTGAGAGATTTGGGAGAGAAATTGGAGTGGAGGGGGGTTGGGATTTTACAAAAACACCCTAAAATGGGTTTTTAGAGGGAGGAGAGGGGTCCCACACGTGTGTGGAGGACCCCATAGTCGGTCGGTTGGTGGGGTCCCGCCGGCGGGGCGGAGGCTCCGCCCGGAAGCTGTCTAGCCGGGCAGGGCCCCGTTGATCTGGCGGAGGCTCCGCCCGTGATCTATCTGCCGGCAGTGGCTCTGCACGGGGCGGTACCCCCCCCCCCCCCCCAGGGTGCCGAAAAAGCGTAGGACACACCTCGGATCCCATCGAAAGTTGGTACATAGCCCCCCCGCACTCGTTCGAGCCTCATCTTACGAGTATTCACGCTTTTGGCATGTTTTATGTGTGGGATTGACTGAATTGACGTCCCTACTTGTCAATTGACAAACTAGAGGGAGATTAGGATCGTTTTACATGGTCAAAGGTGTCTATGGGGTGAACTACGATGGTCAGTTTCGGTCGAATCCAACGATCGACGAAACTGGGAATCCTATAACCGTTTCTACTTTTATCGCACCCTCTTAAATCAAAGTAGGTCAGTGGGCATCGTGTGACCATAACCCAGGTTCAGTTTAATCCAAATCATGCTCTGATACCAACTTGTAATGCCCTGAAAATTAGGGGTCGAGCAGAAGCTCAACTCCCGAGTTCTTACGCATCACTTATGAAACATAGATAATTATGATTAAATGTTGTCCACATTAGTGCATTAAATATAAATGAGATTATACCAAATCAGCATATCATACTCCAGAGACAATTAGATTACGCAAGCGGAAGACTATGATAGATATATAAAGCATATAAGTGATTGTAAGTCCCCAGAGTATGAACGTCACCAGGTTAAGTAATTACAGGTATAATTCTAAAAGATACAAAATAATGAAGTGAAATGTCATCTATCCCTATCCCTATAGCCTCGATACGCAACTCCAGGTCTACATAGACCCGCCAGAGAGTTGCATGTAGGAGAACTCATCATCGTAGAAGACAGGCTCCATCTCCTAAGCCTCATCATCACCTGAAACTACAACGGAGTCTGGTTGGTGTTTTAAAACACTGTCCCAGAATGTGGGAGTGAGTGATCAACTCAATAGAGCTATAAAGCAAAGGTTAACATGTTATCAATTCAGTTAAGCAGTAATGATAAAGCAGTACAACACTCATGTCCTGAATACTCTTGTTAATGGAAGGATGATATGCAATAATGATGTATGCCCTTGTCTGCACTCTCTCTGCGACATCATCTCACGATCGCAGCATGCAACACTCCCGCTGTGCTCAACTCCAACTCCAAAGGCACATGCAAATGCGGTGCATATGCATGATTAGCCAAGTTCTTAATCAGACTCATTCATACAACAGGTTTGTGAAGCTAAGGTACTCCCTTTATATCATTTACCCAAACAATGATCTATCTAGGGTCGTCAATCCTAGTTTATCACATACGATAGGCAAGTTCATAAGTTTATATTGTAGGTTGCTACGGGAGGCTCGTCACCTCAGCGTAGGCTTAATTCACACTCGAGGTCACTACCACCAACGCACTACCAACTGGCAGTCTATTTTCGAAGGCTCGTCACCAACTCGACTGGGGACCACAGCCAGGCTGCGCCGGGGTATGCCTATTTCATACTTGATGTCACTCCACCAACTCCCTACCAACTGGCAATCGATTTTCGAAGGCTCGTCACCGACCCGACTGGAGACCACAGCCAGGCTACGCCAGTGTAGGCTAACAGATCAAATATAGTGTCGCATACCACCGTATTCAGCTCACGAGTTTGGGTTGCTCACTGGTCATTACGGGGAGGCTCGTCGCCCCAGCATAGGCCAACAGCTCGACCATGGTGTCCCATACCACCATGCCCAACTCGTGAGTCTTAGTGGATCGTGGTACCAAGGTTTAACGGGCTTTACATTGGTAAGTGATACCTTAGATTCAAGTAGTCGCATTCATACATGGTAAACACACAATAAGTCAATCGGTTTATTAGACAAGTTCGACTGGTACGAGTGTACGCTGAATTAATCGACATGGTACCACTGTCGACAATCATCATATGCCTCGGATTCATCGAACGTGTCTTATGTGGCGAAATGATCTCAGCCACTACTCGAGAATCATTACCGATTGCCTTGACTACATCGTAGCCCCAATCACACTTCAAACGATAGCATTCACAAGTGATAATCAATGACAGCATGTGACAACCAACTCTAAATATAAATCTGAGTTGAACATTTCAACAAACACATAATACACATGTTATCTTACATAGTCATTTCATCCGTACACACATAATAGTAAGATAGGGTACATAAAGGGAACTGTAATTATAGAGAAGGGGATTGAGAATTCTATTTCAACACCCTCATTAAATACAATTAAGCATGTGGAGGGGTGGGATCGAATCCCAGGAACAAACTTTCAATCTCTCTCTCTTCTCCTCACTTTCTTCTTCTCTTTTCTCTTTTTCTCTCCCTTAGAGTTTGAAATTCGTATGAAATGGGAGAGAAAGGGTTTTAGGTCCTTATATAGGCCCAAAATTGATGGGAATGGCCCCAGGGCCATGGTATACTTAGGTTATAGCCAAAACTCGTATGTTTCGGCCTAATGGAGCGCATCTGGGGACCCATTTTCTATATACAGTCGAGAGTAAGTCCCCTGACATTGGTTCTAGGTCAAGCTAAGTTTTCGGTCCGATCGGATTTACAGATCAACTGCGGGGGACCAGTTTTAGTTCAACGGTCACCGATACTCGATTAGGGCCACAAGTACACTGACATGTGTTGGAAATTTTCCCTGATCCGAGGGTGTAGTTGGGTCAGATTCTGATGGTCTGAATCCTTAGATTTGGCCTGCAAGCGAATGACTCAATTCACTTAAGTCTGAGTTCATTTTCTATAGATATTCACGTTTCTCACGCACTTCGCTCCGGGCTCAGGTTGTGCGTTTCGGGATATTATTTGGACTAGCTTTCTGAGGTGGTTGTCAAGTCCAGTGAGGTGGTCATAACAGTGTAGTTTCGTAGTTATCGGATTTTCGACGCGCAGTACAGGTCCGATATGGAGTTTCAATGCGCTCCCGAGAGTAACTGGGTTTAGAGATTGATCCTAGGTTTCAGGATATCATAGCGTCAGCGATCCTACTGAATTTGGGTCTTGCAGTTCGTATTGAAAGTTGTCCAATCTAATTCGATAGGTGATTTAGTTAAGCACTTAATTAATCTTTGTCTAATTTCTAAAGGATTTGGTCCCTAGTGATTTCTACCTGAGGTGGTACTCGAGTCTTTGTACAGATTTTTTCGGGACGTTACACTTTGGTGAAGAACGCAGGAGCTACATATCAGCGAGCCATGACTGTCTTGTTCCATGACATGATAAACAAGGAAATGGAAGTCTATGTGGAAGACATGATCATCAAATATCGCACGAGATCGAAGGATATTTTAAAGACCTCAAGAAACTTTTCGACATGCTAGAAAAGTTCAAGCTTCGCCTCAACCCGCAAAAGTGTGTCTTCGGCGCAACCAGAGGCAAGCTGTTAGTCTTTATCGTCAGTGAAGATGGCATCTGAGTGGATGAGACCAAGACCAAGGCAATCATCAAGATGCCACCACCCAATACCGAAAAAGAGATTCGGGGTTTCCTCGGAAGGATCCAGTACATCAGTCGATTCATCATACAACTCACACCTATCTGTGAGCCCATATTCAAGCTCTTAAGGAAGAACTTGCCAAAGGAATGGAATGACGAATGTCAAGTGGCTTTCGATAGGATCAAGAAGTACCTACTAAATCCTTCAGTGCTTATGCCACCTACTCCAGGTAGGCCACTACTACTGTACATCTTCGTCGCAGTAGAAGCAATCAAATGTATCCTCGGCCAACATGACGACACAGTTAGAAAGGAACAGGCGATCTACTATCTAAGCCGACGGTTCATAAGCTACGAAGCCAAATACTTCAGCTTAGAGAAAACGTGCCTCGCCCTAGTCTGGGCAATGCAACGGCTACTACAATACATGATCGCTCACCCAATCCTCCTACTCGCTCGCATGGACCCGTTAAAATACTTGTTCAAGAGTCCGGCAATAACGGGCAGGATCGCGAAATGGCAACTGCTGCTTTCCGAGTTCAACATCACGTATGTCACTCAGAAAGCAATCAAGGGGCAAGCACCGGTCAACCATTTAACAACACACTCTCTGCCAGATTACCAACTGCTGAAGACCTTCTTCCATGACGAAGACACCTCCTAATCGAGGAAGAAGAATAAAAAAAAGGCAGGAGAGCGGACACTCTTCTTCGACGGAGTCGCAAACTCAAAAGGGAGTGGACTAAGAGCAATACTCTACCCTCCCGACGACGTCCCAATTCCCATCTTTAGGCGGTTAGCGTTCCAATGCACCAACAACATGGTTGAGTATGAAGCATGTATCGCTGGTTTAAGAGAAGTCATAATCCTCAACGTGAAGAAGTTGCGAGTCTTTGGAGACTCACAACTCATCATCAATCAGACAAATGGTGACTGGAATACCTAGGATGAAAAGCTGATCCCTTATCACTTTTATCTAGAGAACCTAACTAAGGAATTTGAAGAGATCACATTCTTTTACATGCCCCGAGCCAAGAACCAATTTATGGATGCTCTGGCTACCCTTGCCTTGATGCTGGAAATCCCAAAAGGAGTTGCTGAATGGGAACTCACCGTCGAACTCCAGGAAGAGCCCGCATTTTGCCTGTAGATTGACGAAGTCGAAACCTCTCCGAACAATCAGCCGTGGTACACAGACATCAATGAATATCTCAAGCATCAGAAGTATCCAGAAGGAGCGGCATCAATCGATCATTGCACCATCCAGCGGCTAGCGGCCCAGGTCATGATCATTGGGGGCATCCTCTACAAGCGATCCTTCAATCAAGTCCTTCATTGCGTGGATGAAACAAAAGTTACTCAGATTATGTCAGAAATCCATGAAGGACTATGTGGCCCACACATGGACAGACATATGATGGCAAAGAAGACCTACAGCTCAGCTACTATTGGCTAATGATAGAAATAGATTGTTGTAAACACGTAAGGAAGTGCTTTAAGTGCCAAGAGCATGAGAACCAGATCCACTTGCCTGCCTCTGAGCTATACAACCTTATAACACCATGGCCCTTCTCTATATGGGGACTTGACATCATCGGTAAAGTCAACTCCAAAGCTTCAAACGGGCATGAGTACATCCTGGTGGTGGTAAATTACTTCACCAAATGGATAGAGGCAACATCCTACACTACCATCGCAGCATCGCACGTAATCAAGTTTAGAAAGAAAAATATCATCAGCCGATATGAAGTTCCTCATGCCATTATTACAGACAATGGGACTCCGTTCGTCAATAAAAGGATGGACAATTTCCTCGACAAATTCAAGATTCAACGTCATCGATCAAGCCCCTACCGTCCTTAAATGAATGGTGGGGTCGAAGCTGCAAATAAGACTATCATCCGCATATTAGAGAAAATGGTCAAAACGTATCATGACTGGTCAGAAATGCTTCCTTATGCACTCTGGGCTTATTGGACGTCTGTACGGTCTGCTACAGCCCCAACTCCATGCGAACTCGTATACAGAATTGAAGTAGTGCTGCTAGTAGAAATCGAAATCCCATCACTCCGAGTATTGCTGGAGAGCGAAGTCGAGGAAGGCAAGTGGCAACAAGTAAGATACGATTAACTGCATCCGGCAGACGAAAAGAGCGTGTGTGTGCTAAGTCACTCACAATGCTACCAAAGAAGGATCGCACGGGCCTATAACAAGAGGGTCCGAGTCCGAAAGAGGAGCTTCAAAGTCGGTGACATGGTCATGAAGCACATCTTACCGCCGCACTTTCCAGATCCAAGAGGAAAGTTCAAACCCTCGTGGGACGGACGGCTGATCATTCGGGAGGTACTTTTAGGAGGTGCACTTCGGCTCACCAGTCTGAGAGGAGAAGATCTTCCCGATTTCATCAACGCCGACAACATGAAGATCTATCACGGGCAACCATAACAAACCTTGTCAATGATTACAATTGCAAAGTTGTACCCATCACTTCCCCCAACAAAAAAAAAACACCCTTCGTCTGCTAAAAAAAAAATACCCATCACTTCTCCCATAAAAAAGTATCCATGTAACATCCCGAATTTTTGCCAACCTGGGACTAGACGTCCTTAGGCGATGGGTCGCTCCTAACACCTTATTAACCTGTCAGAATTGAATTCCAAAGTCTAAAATTGCTTTTGAACCCATTTCCTTCGCAAATCTCACCTTTCACCACCTTGTTCTTTAAAGTACTTTCACATTAGACACTATGTTGGCATACATATTGTGCATATGAACGTAGAACGATAGCCTGCCTGTTAGGCTTGACATGAGTAAATAAGGTAGGTCGGGACCGTGATGATAGTCCTCCTTTGGTAGACTTCGGCATCTGGCCTCAAACTCACACCTGCTCCTGAAATAAAACACATTACCCATCATTTTTAGCTCCTTTCGATAACTATAGGTACCAATTCCATAATACACATCATCGATGAAAAGAAGACCAATGTAGTGGGAGACCGCATCCCATTTCATGTCAAGGATAGGTCCTAAATTACACCTTGTTCCGATGTACGGAGCAGGACATAAATCTTGAGCCTTGAGGGTGAAAATAAATTTTTAAGGGGGGTAGAACATTATGAGCCCAATCTAGTTAGGTCACTTATTACACCTCTTTGAATCTAGGTGGCGCAGCGGAAGCGTGGTGGACCCTACCCCACTGCCCTAGGATCGAAAATGTGTTCGTTGAATACGAACATTATAGAAGTCCTAGCAAGTTCTACCATGAGAAACCGTTTTAGGATGATCTAGTAAGATTTGATTCACCATTTCCTTGGACATAGATAATAACAAGGACTCTTTTAGATTAAGACCTAAAGAGCAACCTTAGACATAGACAATTTGAGTCTTTCAATGATGGACATTCCTTACGTTTCTAGAGTGATCAGACTACGGAGTTACTGAAATATACAACTGTGAAACATTCGCAGCTTGACCCAATTCTCAATCCTGGGCGACTACCAAGGGACTCACTGCTTGGCTGAGTAGAAGACCAGGATCCACCAGGATCCGGAAGGGATACGATGAGCTTTCTACCCTGGCCCGGTAGATGATCGATGTATCGGGATCAAGCCCACTATAGTCGTCTCCCCGTGTTGGTCAAACAATGAAAACAGCTATCTTACTCTAAATAATTGGGGATTGTCGTCAAGACTCCAAATAGGTAAAGAAATAAATTGTAGCAAACCATCAGGGTATGAGAAATGGATAAAGAAATATGTTTTAAGGGGGGTAGACTAAAATGAACCAGGTTAGTATATACCCTACGCACTAAAACATAGACAAAGAAATAATTAAATCTTTGCTTATTACCCTTATCCAATTTCGGGGATGAAATTTTGTTTTAAGGGGGGTAGATTGTAACATCCCGGATTTTTGCCAACCTGGGACTAGACGTCCTTAGGCGATGGGTCGCTCCTAACACCTTATTAACCTGTCAAAACTGAATCCCAAAGTCTAAAACCGCTTTTGAACCCATTTCCTTCGCAAATCTCACCTTTCACCACCTTGTTCTTTAAAGTACTTTCACATTAGACACTATCTTAAAGTTTAGGTAATGAAGAACAATACTTAAACTAAACATTGTTACACAGGATTAAGTACCACCTCAGACCGAAATCACCCAGGACTAAATCCTTTAGAAATTAGGTGAGAATTAGCCAGTGTTAAACTAGAATACCTGTGAAATTAGCACCAATTACTTTAAATACGATCTGCAAGACCCAAAACTTGTAGAATCATTGACGCTAGGTTACCCTAAAATCTAGGATCAATCTCATTACCCGACTGCTCTCGGGAGCACATGTAAACTCCGTATCAGATCTGGACTACACGTCAGAAGTCCGATTAACATGAAGTTAAGGAATTAAGACTGCCTTGCTGGGCTTGACAACCATCTCAAAAATCAAATCCAGATAGTGTCCCAGTGTAATTCGCTTGAGTCCGGAGCGAAGAGTGTGAAAACACTTGATTTTCTTTAAAAATAAATATCTCAAATAGTAATCTGGCACCTCTCGCTTGCGGATCAGTATTAGCCAACTAGACCGTCAGAATCTAACCCAAATACACCCTCGGATAAGGAAAAATTTCATACACATATCCATGTACTCGAAATCTCCGATCGAGATCCGCTAACCATTGAACTGAAACTGGTCCGCCATTTGCGATCTGGAATCCCGACCGAAACGAAAACTTAACTAAACGTAGATCTAATGTTGGTGAGCTTAAGTCCGACATTTGGCTCAAGGAGGCCCGCCAGAAGTCCTCCGTTGAGCTGGAACAGGTCCGCTTTGGTTATAACCTAAGTATACTTTGACCTGGAGTCTATTTCGGTTAGTTTTTAGGCTATATAAGGACCTTAGAAACCCCTCTCTCACAGTCCATACGAATTTGGAGAGAACCCTAGAGAGAGAAGAGAGAAAAGAGAGAGAAAGTGTGGGCTGTGGGAGAATCTCCCTGCCACTCTTCCCTGCTGCTAACCATGCTCAACCGCACCGTTCTCATCGTTTTTCCAGCGATTCCGGCATCTTTTCTAGGTAAGAAACCCTAACCCTAATCTGTTTTGGGGTTGGATAGGTTGTAGGTTATGAAATAGCTAACCTATTTCGTTCTATAGGTTGTCAAACTGTCGTATACGGAAGCTTAGCAAACCTATCGTATTCTTTACGATTCTACGACCAAAGGTGTGGACTTTAGGTATATAGGTTATGGTTTTCAATGCTTTCAATGTCAGATAATGATAGATTCATGATCTGCATGCAATTTCACATGTACAAAGTGCTGTCTATTTTTCGTTTTGATTAAAGATGAAGAATATGGAATTTTACATACTCTAGGTATCAGTAGAAAGTACCGTATACGTATAAATTTTGGAAATGTGTTTGCCATGATTATTTACTGTATTAATATATTATATATGGATAAAATACTTGTTTGGCAAAAGGGTTCGCCCTAATACATGTTTTTGCTAATATACACTATGTATGTTAAAATAGTGTATTCTAAGTGTTTGTGAAAATGACCGAATGAGTATAAAATTCTCATTCGTGCTCGCCATGACAAATTGTCATGGATTTATGATTGCTGTATTGGCGATACCCCTTTGATGAAAGGATTTGCCCTAAATCACGCCACGACCAATATACACTACTTATATGAAAATGTGTGGCCCAAGTGTTTGTGGAAATGAATGAATGAATATGGAACTTGGATTCCTGCTTGCCATGACTATCCATCGTGGGTGTATGGGTGTTATGATTAGGGTAACTCCCTAGTGAAAGGATTTGGCCTAATACCTATGTGATCAGCATATGTCATGTATGTTGATGTATGTAGTCTAAAGTGTTTGTTAAAATGTCTGAATGAGTAGTAATTAGTAAATTGTAATGTATAAGGGTGTTGAGATATGATTCTCAACTCCTTTAACTATGTGTATGATTTCATTGGATAGCTGTGTGAATAGGAATTTAATATATACAAACTCATGCTTGTGTTGTGCTTCATAACATGCTCAAATGATTGTATGATTTTATCTATGTGATGCATATGTTTAAATTCATGTTTACGTTGTATGATCCGTCATGGGTGATGGGGGAGTGGAGCAACGAGTGCGTGCAACAACCCTGGCAGCCCTAAACGGATAATATCAGACTTTGATTGTATGATTTAAAATCTTGATCCATTACTGCTTTAATTGTTTTGTAATTGATTGTGTTTGGGGCTATGATTATAGTCCAGGCAATCGGTAACGGGATTGAATTCGTGGCTAGGATTCATTTGCCACGTGAGATGTGTTCGACGAACCCGAGTCGTACTTCTGTTGGCGATAGTGATTGGCCACACGAAGTGCTTATGCGCTTCATATCATTCAACTTGTTGTGCGCTCGAGCTAGCCGAGCTCGTCAAGTAACCCGATCTGTCTAATGTATGTTCACCATGTTTGGACGCCTCTGCTTGAACCTAGGGTACCAAACTTACTAGTGAAATCTCTTTTAACCATGGTACCTCGATTCGCTAAGACTCATGAGCCGGGCATGGTGGTATGGGACACCGTGGTCGAGCTGTCGGCCTACGCTGGGGCCACGTGCCTCCCCGTAGTGACCAGTGAGCAACCAAACTCGTGAGCCGATTATGGTGGTATGAGACACTATATTCGTGTTGTCGGCCTACATTGACAAGGTGATGGGGGAGTGGTGTAACCTATGTGTGTAACAGCCCTGACAGCCCTTTGTAGTGACCTCGAGCATACTCTGAATTTGCGGTGAGGCGACGAGTGTTTCCGCAGTGTATAAAGTATGAACTAGGCCTGTATCTGTATAATGATGAACCGTTAAAAAGGTGATGGGGGAGTGGTGTAACCTTTGTGCATAACAGCCCTGATAGCCTTTGCGACGACCTATAAATATACTATTGTATGAGATTATCTAGGATTGACGACCCTAGAATGGATCATGTTTGGGAATGATACAAGGGAGGTACCTTAGTTTCCCAATACTGCTGTTTGAAATGGACTAATAATTACTCGGTAATCATGCTCATCATCGCACTGCATGTGCCTGGTAGATGTGGAGCACTGAGGGATGAACGCATTCGTGAACGTAAGATGGTGTTGCATGAGGGTGGTTTGGCAAGGGCATATATCATGTCATTTCATACTTACATTAAATAAGAGTAGTTAGAATTGTTTGATTGTACTGCTTTATCATTACTGCTTGACTAAATTGATAACATGTTAACCTATGCTTTATTGTTCCACTGAGTTGATCACTCACTCCCACGTTACGGGACGGTGTTCCGAACACCCACCAGACTTTTTCTGATTGCAGATGGCGACCCTACTCCTGAGGCGGAGCAGGACTTTTGTGACGACGAGGATGCATGCTTTCTCGTATATGCGGTTTTCGGGCCACTTCATGTGAGTCGTGCCTTGATCGACGGGGTTACAGGGATGTTGACTAGATAACACTACACCTTTGATATAATTTGAAATTGTACTTGTAATTCATTAACCTGGTAACATTATCACACTCTGGAGACTCACTACTGTTTTTATATTTTATATATCTATCACAGTCTTCCGCTTGCAATTTAACTGTCTCTGGAGTATGATATGCTGTTTTGGCTTAATCTCACTCATGTTCAATGCACTAATACAGACAACATTCAATCATCATTCATTTTGTTGTATAAGTGATGCGTTGGAACTCGGGAGTTGAGTTTATGCTCGACCCCCGATTTTTAGGGTGTTACAATCCATCACTTCCCCCAGACCATATATATATATATATATATATATATATATATATATATATATATATATATATATATATCATCTCTCCCATCGAAGATACCCAAAAAAAGAAGAAGAAACAAAAAGAAAAAGAAGAAGAAAGAGAAAAAAGGAAAAGACAGAAAACCTCAAAAGGAAGACAAAAAGGGAGAAGAAAATAAGATCATCCCACATCCCCAAATAATCCGACCAACATAAAAAAGCTTACGATTGTGATCAGAGACAATGACAGGAGGGTAACTAATCGGCCGGCTATGAAGGAAACCTCTCTGTCTCTTTCGGCACTTCGAAAAAAAAAAGCAGCAAAAACAAAAAATAAAAAGAGAGAAACATGCCTAAGCAAAAGGTCGAGTTGAAAACTCAAAAGGGCAACTCGAGTAAAAACAGCGGGCATGTAACGGACTTGGTGAAAACCCGAAAGGGCGCCAAGGGTAAAAACAACACAGCTACCAAGGGGCAGGCAAGATCAAAAACCCGGGACGTAGTAAAAATCCGAAAGGACGCTGCGGGCAAAAATGACAGGAAAGCCAGTCATAGTGAAAACCCGAAGGGGCGCTATGAGCAAAAATGGGTAAATAAAGGGCAAAAGAATAAAATAAAAAATAAAAGTGCAGGAACAGAAGAAGCCAAGGCAACAAGCAGATACAAGGGAAGGACCAATTTCGGATCAGTATTCTATCAGATTCTACTCAAATCCAAAGGACATGATCCTAGACACATTCTCAGGGAACCAGGATCTCTAGTACACAACCCAGACTATTGAACACAACGTGGGCTGAGCCCAATATTCTGATCCTAATCATCCAAAAGCACAAATCCAAACATGAGCTGACAAATTTGGCACCAACAAAACTTTTATTTCTTTTTCAAAAAGTCTCTTTTATATCGTTTTCTTTCTTTATAGAAACAAAAACAAAAAGCATCCATGCATACAAGACAAGCAGCTGATCAAGTCAGGGATCCCAGGTAAGCCTCTATCCTATCCCTCGTACATCGACAATCTCTGCCCAAGTCGCTCCACCTCCATGAGCAGGTAGAAGACCTCGTCCCTCCTCAGGCGATGAGCAGCAAGCATGCTCTCATCGTACCGCCATCCCACTGCCAGCCGACGGGCCATGTCCTCATAGGAGTGACGAAGAACAGGAAGCTCAAATATAAGATGGTCGTGCTTCGCAAGCAGAAACGACTGGTCAATAAAAGGCCGCTCCTCAAATGCCTCAAATGAATCATCAACGCTTGAGGAGGACGAAGCAGTATCACCAACTATGTCTCGATCATCGGCTTCATCCCTCAAGTGCCAACCAGGGACCCGACAATAAAGCGACTGCTCCGCCACCCATCGTTGGTATGAAACTGCCGCTAAAGGAGGAGCCCAAGACTCGAACTCTAAGGTAGCCACATCCAAGCAGCCCTTCCAGGAAATCTAGGCTCGTTGGTACAAAACAATCAGGCCAGAAGGAAGAGGAGCATGTCCAAATCTAGAAGAGGTGAAGTCGGAAACATCCTGCCAGAAACCAAACTACCGAAGAAAACGAATGGGATGATAAGAGCAGTATCCTCGGAGGCCTAGCAACAACAAAGGAGTGCAAATTGCGCTACAGATCAAAGGTGTACAGTAGAGCCATGGAGCCTCTCAGCTAATCTCCCATCATCGGAGCTGAGAGAGCATACGACGGTACAGTGACTCAGTGGCCTTCGCACCAAGAGGAAGACCATTAAGCAACAGAGATAGTACATCCCCACGGCGAGAGTCAGGCCATATAAAGGTGCTCCCACAACCATACCTAGAGAAAGATACGAGTCGAGCTCAAGTTGCAAGTAAAGAACAGAATAGTGAAAAGGAGAGAGGACAAAAGCAAAAAAGATACCTGAAGAAACGAACAGTAGCCTTGGAGGATGCGAGTATGTCCGAGCGAGCACTTAGTCAAGACTAAAAAGAGCTCCGCCAACACCATAGAGACAATGCTCCAATGGCCCAAAACACGACGGAAGACATCAAACAAAACCACCAAAGATGAATGTTGCTAGCCTGAGAAGAGAAACTCTGCCAAGACACAGAAGATCAGTGCATTCAAACACTGAAGCTGGTGATCGGATCCTGGACCCCCTTGAGCAGTTGAACAACAATCATACAAAAGCTCGAGTGAAAACTCATCAGCTCTGCTCTCTATAGTGGGGAATACGGCCGAAAATCCAAACCATGGGATAAGATTGGCAGGACAAACTGGCTCAGATGAAGGGACATAAGGCTCTCGAGCATGAGGAAGACTAGACAAGCGCGCGAACTCCTCCAGAGATGTTCCCAGCTCCAAATCATTGAAAGAAACAGGTTTAATGCTAGAACCTAATCATATGAAGCTGCACTCAACAATCGGCAATCTAGGCGAACTCTGTGGAAGTGAAGAACCTCCCGGAAGCCCAGGGAGCCCAGCTCGAAGATCTCGGCTCGATTAAGCTCTCAATCTAGATATGCAACCGCTCAGAATAGGTGCCGCGTGGCTGCAGCCGACAAGTCCGAACAGGCACGCCCTTTACAATCTGGAATCCAGGATCCACAGGCGAATCGTCAAAAATGGACATGCCCTCATCCTGTAGATCTATCTCATGGTGTCGAAAAAAGCCTGACTCGCCCATCATCCCGAAGAGTACCCTGGAAAGCTGCAGCAGGCAGACTAGAACCTCCAACAATCATCACTTCAGGAGCAGTCTAAAAAGTACATACCCCAGGAGCTGCAACACCTAAAGTACCCCAATAGCTGACTAGACTGGTACCCTGATCCCCGACAACAACATCCTGTCCCATCATCACCTCGAAATTCGTACCAAATATCTAACCCAATCCATCCATAAGAAGTCTGTCACCCACTAAATCCAAGCCGCTCCAACCATCGAGGTGGGGGCCACCACCCATCAGGATCCGATCCAGACCATCTACACCACCCGAACCCATCAACGTCACATCCCCACCGTCCAACTGCACCCCACCGAAATCCGGACCATCCACCATCCCTCCAACACCATCCAAACCATCCAATGGTCCAACCATCCCAACATCCATAACACCCGATGGCCCACCTAGCATGGAACCACCTAACCCATCAAATCCATTAGACCCATCCAATCCCATCTCATGGCTACCATTAATGGTGGTAGAAGTTATGCCATAAATGACATTAACCTCTCCAAAAGAGCCCATTACAACACCAACCCCCATCAAACCACCCATAAATGAGTCCTCACCACCATAAATAAGGGAATCACTACCCACCTCCCCATCATTGGTGTTGGCCCCACAAACATTCCCACCATGGCCAGCCATAATAAGGGCAAGAGGAGAAAAGGACAAGGGAAAGAAGAGACAAGAGAATGGGATAAAAGGAAGAAAAAAAGGGACAAAGAGGATGATCAGGGGATCAGGGCGAGAAGAGAATAACCAGAAAAAGGCCTGAGAAATGGACAGAGAAGAAGGGCGTTTGCTGGAAGAAAAGATGGGCAGGGACGATAATCGAATTACCGCTAGCAGTAGTCCGAGTACCGCTACAGGTTTTAACATCTTTGCATCGCTGCCATGCCTGACAAGATAGAATGGGCGGAAAAAGGTCAACGAGCAGTAGTCCAACTATCGCCTGGGCCCACAATACTGCGAGATCAAAGGTGGGACCCACATCAAACACCCTGGAACATTGGCAACCCCCAAAAGGCTCAATTAGGATCACAAAAATGCTCAAAGGACAATCTAAAACAAGTAACATCAGGCAACTAAAAGCTTCATATATATTGAAGATTATACAGCTGGTGATACATGGTCACATGATACGGCGGAGCTAATCATCATCGGTATATTGTCGTCCGAATCCTTCTGACAAACATGCGGCCCCAAAAGTCCTCCTCCGATAAAATGAGCACCGCCACCCAAAGCATAAGTAGGGTGCAAAATAGGGTCGATATCGTATTGTTCACACCATGAGTTATACTTACTCGCTAGATCGATGAAGGTGCTGGCATGAAAACCTTCCAAGGCAGTAGTTAACTCCCATTCGGGCACTAACCTCCAATTAGATGGACCGGACAGTGGACTAAGCAGAACCAGTGGGTTGCCAATCAACTACCAGAAGAGCTTCTCTCCAAGATACCACTTCGTTACGCGAGGATCTTCCAAGATGCGACGCTGTTGTGAAGACTGAAAAGCCTCTTGAGCTGCAGGAGTGAGTGCCAGATCCGACCGAAGATACAACCTAGTACGAAACTACAAAAAACAAGGAAATCAGGGACAAAGGACGAGAAAGAAGCAGATAACACAAGGCTACGCAGGGCAATTACTCACATTATCAGGGACAAGGCATCAACATTCGACCTCCATGTGAGATTAGAAAACATGTGTGTACGGCTACAGTTGTCCTTATACCATACATCACGCGTGGAAAAGGAGGGGAACGATCGATCAGAGTAGGTGCCAGGTTGGGGAAATGGTTGAAAAAGCAAACCTGCATAAGGCCGCAATAAAAAATCATGACCAATCATACAAAGAAGAAGAATGCAGAGGAGAAGATTTGAAAGATACCTCGACGACCGGATAGAAACCATTCAAAGATCTGTTGATGCAGCGACTGGATTTGTCCAGTCCCTCATACAAGTGGGCAAGAAGGACCGTATTCCAATTGTACGGTGTGGGGAAAGTGATATGGGCCACAAGAGTTAATAGACGGGAACTCACCAACTCGTTCCCGTGACAGAAGATCATTGCCCCCATAGCATACAATATTAAGGCCCGGGCCTTTACAACAGCTGCAGCCTCGGTCTCAGGGATGCGACGAGCAAAGTTCGAGGACAGCCAAAGCAGCCTGAACCGGTGGTCAGAGAAGTCTGAAACGTCTGGCATCATCCCTAGCAGACTCATCCAATCGTCATCAGAAGGAACTGGAAGATCCTCCTCAAAAGGAACATATCCCCCGTCATACCTAAGACCCAACTGCATATAGATGTCATACGGAGTGATCCCCTACTCCCCGAAGGGTAAATGAAAAGTATGGGTCTCGGCATGCCATCGTTCTGTCAGATCAGATAAAAGGGACATGTTCATCTTGCTCAGACGAACCCGGAACAGGCTGGCGAATGGAGTGCACTCCAATACATCAAAGAAAAGAGGCTGTGGGTCCTTAAACAATTCAGGCCAGTGGGTCCTGACTCCACGCCCCCTCAAGATCACAGGAGCACCACCTTCCTGAGCCACATCAGAAAGATGTCGACTCTTACGGAGGACGAAACATGGATCAGCTAACTGACTAGAAGGACCAGCCTCATTTCTATCAAGGCGAGGCATTCTGCACAAACAAGATCCATAGGTAAGTATCCTTCTCACCACAAAGTAAAAGGTTCAAGTCAAAGTCAAGGCCTCAAGTCAAAGTCAAAGGCCCCAAGTCAAAGTCAAGGCCCCAAGCCCATGCCAAAAGCCCATCAAGGCCCAAATGTTCAAAGCTCATCAAGACCTGAATTTTCAAAGCCCACCAAGGCCCAAAAGTTCAAAGCCTAGAGATTCAAGGCCCAAAAGCCGAAGATCCAAAGTCCAAATTCCAAAGCCCATCTCCTAGGTCCAAAGTTAAGCCCATTTTTTTATGAGCCCATATTTTCAAAGCTCCATCTCCCAGGCTCACATATCCAAATCAAAGTCCATTCGACTTAACCAAAACCGGACCATGATTTGAGGCCCACTTGAGAAAACTCATCATACAATCACACTAAGGTGTGCGATCCACTCCACAAGTGTTGGCCACCGTCAAGATCCATGCCATCAAAGTGCTCAAGTGAGTCCAGAATCACTCATCCTATGGTCCAGATCATCCAAAAAAAAAAAAAATAGAGACAAAAACCAAAATAGTGGGGCCCCTTTCTTATAACACCCCACTCTAACAAAACATAAAAAAAAATTAATAATAAATATAAAATAATAAGAAATAAACAAACAAACAAAAAATCCAGCCAACTCTTTGGCCAAAAATAAAAAATCCAACGACATCTAACGGTTGAGATCGGACCAAAATGATCAACGGTCCCGATCATGGCCTCCCTAAGCCCAAAAGGGAGATCCAAGGCCATAAATAAACTCCTCCAAACATCTTATAAAGAAGATCTAGCCAAACTCCAGGCAAACACAAGAAAAAATTCATGATCATCCACCTGAAAAATGAAGAAGGAAGGAAAACAAGGAAAAACTGCAGAGACCAATGGCCAAGAAACTTCCAGGGAGCAACAATGGTGTCCCTGGACGCCCCTGGAACGAAATCAAATAAGGAAGGAAGGTACAACGGTTGGACCAGCGCCCACCCCGAACCAGCGGACAAAACCAGTTACCGGCGGTAATCAGACTACCGCCCCTGACCGGAATCGTTTGGGACAGCGGACCTGTCTCCTATGACAAGATGGGACGTCCGAACCTCCCTTGGATCCATTGGACAATAACCCAAAAAAAGAGAGAAAAAGGAAAAGATTACCCCATAAAACTTTGCTTCTCACGAGTCCATCCCAAAATCTCATGAGATATTCAAAATCCCATGAGAAATTGGGAATCTTGATAAAATAAAACGATAAATTGATGAAAAGAAAAACCAAGAGGAATGGAGAAAATTCTTAAAAATACAAATATAATACAATAAAATCCCCCATTATTTTAGTAGAGGCCATCTGTCTATTTGATCTGAACCGTACAAATAAAAACCAGACGATCACGATCACCAGCGAGATCGGATGGATCTTTTTAAAAAATCCAAAAATATTTCATACCGTTAGCCCCATCAGCTTGTCAATGGAGGCAATGTAATTTTCATAAATAAAAATCGAACGATGACGCCCACCCGCTAGATCGAACGAATATTTTCTAGAAAAATCTAAAAAATATTTTCAAATAAAATCCCCAAGGAGTCTAGCTCCAAAGGGAATAGCTTTCAAATAAAATTTTCAAAAAACACGCATGCGGTGCGCGGTACACTGAGGAATCTTCCATATTCTTCAGTTACGGTCAGTACAAACAACTAACTAAGATTCAATCTCTTCCGGTCTCCCCGGATAGTGATTGAATCCATACATGATACATGTACGATTAGCCCGATCTCTATATCTAGACAGTTGTACGAATGCTAGTAGAAATGAGTGGATCTATCTCTGGAAGGAATAATCAAACTCAAAGTGACAAGAATCATTATAACCAGAGTATCAGAATCAGCAGGCTTCATGGCAAAATATTACCTGCACATACCTAGTTCAGGATATTCGGAAAACTTGATCGAGTCCAAGTTGGCATAGTGAGTTCCCCGTAAGGCCACACGAACGCGCAGGGAAGCTAACCACTTTAACGTTCAAATGGAACGAATACTCCTAGGGTGATTATGTAGCAAAGGAAACGACAGATCAGACAGTACGGAAATCCTCGTAAAGCTGCAACGAATGCGCAGAGGCCCTACTTTCAGACTTACCCTCCAATGCTATTAACGATCTAATGTGAAAGGGTTGTGATTGGTGACCCGTAATGCCGCACAAACGCGTAGGGACAATCACAATGTTTTTCTCAACCCTCATCATATGTGTAAGTCATCTCTTTTTGTAACGCCCTGAAAATCGGGGGTCGAGTAGCAACTCAACTCCCAAGTTCCAAAACATCACTTATACAACATATATGCTTATGATTAAATATTGTCTGTGTTAGTGCATTAATCATGAGTGGGATTATACTAAAACAGTAATTCATACTCCGGATCAAGTTGTAAAGTGCAAGCGGAAGACTGACAGATATAAATAAACGTATATAAGTCAAAAGATCACGATCGGTCTCCAGAGTATGAATACATCACTGAGTCACCATATACATGTAATAGTCTCAAAATCAAAATGTCAAACAGTACAACTACAATGATAATCCCTGTAGCCCCGTCGATCCAGATGGCCTAAGCGAAGCCGCCGGAGAACTGCATATAAGAGAACTCGTCCTGATTGTCATAGTAATCAGGCTCCGCTTCCTGAGTCGCATTATCATCTACATCTAAGACAGAGTCTGGTGGGTGTTCAAAACACCGTCCCAGAACGTGGGAGTGAGTGATCAACTTAGTGGAATCATAGAGCAAAGGTTAATATGTTATCAATTCAGTCAAGCAGTAATGATAAAGTAGTACAATCAAAAAATTCTAGATACTCTTATTAATGCAAGGATGAAATGTAGTCATGATGCATGCCCTCGCCTACACTCTCTCGTGCGACACCATCTTACGGTCGCGGCATGCTTTCTTCCCTCTATGCTCTTCAACCCAGGGCACATGCAGTGCGATGTTATGAGCGTGATTACCAAGTTTTTATTAGTCCTTTTCATACAACAGGATTGAGAAACTAAGGTACCTCCCTTATATCATTTCCAAACAAGGATCCATTCTAGGGTCATCAGTCCTAGTAAATCTCATACGATGTTGTGGTTCTAGGTCGCTGCAATGGGCTCGTCGCCAAATCAGTACAGGCCTAGTGTATACTCTGATTACTACAGAAAGGCTCATCGCCTCTACGCAGGTTTAGAGTATGCTTGAGGTCACTACAAAGGGCTTGTCACCAAATCAGTGTAAGCCGACAGCTCGAATACAGTGTCCTATACCACCGTATTTAGCTCATGAGTTTGGGTTGCTCACTGGCCACTACGGGGAGGCTCATCGCCCCATCATAGGCTGACAGCTCAACCACGGTATCCCATACCACCATGTCCGGCTCATGAGTCTTAGCGGATCGAGGTACCATGGTTGAACGGGGTTTCACTGGTGAGTTCGATACCTTAGGTTCAAACAATAGCATCCATACATGGTGAACATACAATAGGCAAATCGGGTTACTTGGCGAGTTCGACTAACACGAGCGCACATCGTATCGATCGACATGAAATGCGTAAGCACTTCGTGTGGCCTAACCACTGCCGACGACCAACGCAAGACTCGGGTTCGTCAAACACGTCCTATATGGCGAATGAATCTCAGCCACGAACTCAGGGTCGATTACCGATTGCCTGGACTATATCCTAGTCCCAACTTCATTCAATTTCATCCAGTAATCACAAGAGACAGTCAAAGGAATAAAGAACAACGAATTCACTTCGTACAGTAATATGAGCATGTTATGAAATGTAACACAGACATGATTGCACACACATTCATTCCATGAATAAAACAAACATCATGATGTAACGTACATGTAAGAAATCATACACATAATTAAGGTAGCTGAGATTCACATCTCAACCCTCATACAACGTACTCTTTAGTAATACTTATCACACTCAGACATTTCTACAAACACTTAGACTACATACATCGTCATATATGATGTATGTTGTTTACGCATATATTAGGTCAAATCCTTTCACTAGGGAGTTGCCCCACATACCATGCACATATACCCACGACGGATAATCATGGTATGCATGAATCCGGGTTCCATATTCATTTACGCATTTCCACAAACACTTAGGCTAGACACTGTATCACATATATCGTATTTTGGCCGTGACGTGATTTAGGGCAAGTCCTTTCGCTAAGGAGTTGTCGCATATGTAACAAGCATATATTCATGACAGATAATCATGTTAGGCACAAATCCAAATTCCATACGTATCCAAATATCTCAACATGTACATAAAATGCATTATATGCCACATAGTTCATATATAACTGTAACATGAAACAGACGACGCATTTCGCATGTGAAATAGCACCCACATCAAGAATAAATCATTAACCGACATTGAAAGCCTTGAAAAACCATAACCTATACGTCTATAATCCGCACCTTACGCCGTAGAAGTGTAACGAATTGCTAGAAACTATAAGGCTTCGTCAATTATGGTACATCAACCTATAGCATGAGTTAAGTCAGCTATCTCACCACTTGTAACAATTGAAACCCTAGAACAGATTAGGTGTTAGGTTTTCTTATCTAAGAACAAAGTTAAAATCACCGGAATAGCGATTAGATAGGGATGGTTAAGCGCGTAGAACAGTAGGATAGTGTACCAGGAATCTTCTCCCACTTCTCTCACACTTTCCCTCTCTTTACTCTTTTCTCTCTCCTAGGTTTTCTCAAATTCGTATGGAATGAATGAGAGAGGGTTTAAGGTCCTTATATAGGCCTAAAACTGATGGAAATGGCCCCAGGGCTAAGGTATAGTTAAGTTATAGCCTAAGGACGTCTGTTTCAGCTCAACAGAGCACTTCCGGAGCCCCCCCTCCCCTTGAGCCAAAGGTCGGACTTAAGCTCCCTGACTATGGATTTAGGTTGAGTTAAGTTTTCAGTCCGATCGAATTTACAGATCACCCGTGGCGGACCAATTTCAATTCAACGGTCCACGATCAGCGATCAGGGCCACAAGTACACTGACCTGTGTATGAAATTTCTCTTGATCCGAGGGTGTATTTGGGTCAGATTCTGACGGTCTGAATTCTTATATTCGGCCCGCAAGTGATACGTCTCAGATTACTTAAATTAGATTTAATTTCTAAAGAAAACCACGTTTTCTCACACTCTTCACTCCAGGCTCAAGCGAATAGCTTCAGGATACTATCTGGATTTGATTTCCGAGATGGTTGTTAAGCCCAGCAAGGCGGTCTTAAGCATTTAGTCTCGTGGTCATCGGACTTTCGACGTGCAGTCCAGATCCGATACGGAGTAATGTGCTCCCGAGAGCAACTGGGTAATGAGATTGATCCTAGATTTCAGGGTAACCTAGCATCACTGACTCTACAAGTTTTGGGTCTTGCAGATCGTATTTAAAGTGATTCAAGCAGATTTCACAACTAATCTAGTTTAACACTTAGTTAACTTTGTCTAATTCCTAAAGGATTCGGTCCTGAGTGATTTCTGCCTGAGGTGGTACTCGGGTCTTTGTACAGAATTTTTCGAGTCGTTACACTTTTCTAAACAGTCAAATGACAATGATATAAGGGTAGGCAACAGATTCTAATCACTATCCTTTCTGACCTGAAGGGTGGGGTGTCCACTTGCTTTGGCTCTCGGTTACTTACAACCTCGGCCAAAGAAGGCCATCTATAGACACCCCACCTAGGCTAATATCTTAAGAAGGCTAAGACAGTCCAAGAACTATGACCCTAACCCGCACCTCGAAGCCCTAATCTGCACCTGAAACCCCAACCCGCACCCCAAAACCCTAATATGCACCCGAAACCCCAACCCGCACCCCAAAACCCTAATCCACACCCCAAAACCCTAATCCGAACCTCCAAACCCCACCTTAACCTTAGCCTAGACCCTGAACCTAGCCAAACTCGAATTCCGATCCGAACCTAAAGCCTGTCAGAATCAGAATCAGCATGGGAGCACACCTATTTGAAGCCCAAAGCCCGGAAGTAGACTATCGGACGAGCCAGCGCACCAAACGAGGCCCAGTGGACAAAGCTCGGAACGGGCAGTAGTTTGATTACCGCCAGCGGTACTCGGATTACCTCCGCTCACGAAGCGCGTGTATCCTCCGAGCAATAGCTGTTTGTGCACCCAAAAGTCAACTTTCTTTTGAAATTACGCCTCCAGCCAGCACTTTGTACCTTTTTACTAACATGAAGAGCCAATGGGAGTGCGTCATGTGGCGTTTCTCTCTCCTCAACCACTTACAAGCTGCCATGTCAGCTTTCACCCTTCACAACCCTAAAAACTACCAGAATGCCATTGGAGAAGGCTATAAATAGCCCCCTCCTCTTCTCATTTTCACACAACACTCACCAAGAGAGAGAGAGAGGGAAAGAAAAAGAGAGAGAGAGAGAAAGAGAGAGGAAGAGAGTGAAGGAGGGAAGGAGCTCCCAAGCCTTTAAGTTCTGATATTTTAGCTACCCCGTAGCCCTCCTCTCAACCTTTCCTACCCATAACCCTAGCCCATATTGGTTATGGTTCGGTCCATGTTTTAGCCGATTCAAGTTCAAGCCAAAGATCCTCTTTTTTATGCAAGCATTCATCATGACATCTACTCCCTTCTCAACCCCTTTGCTCCTCTAGATTTCTAGTGAACAAATGATTTGTGACTTGCCGTACATCGGATCCTGTCACATCAGAAATTCCTAGTAATCTAGTCCATTTTTCTTACCTCTTTGCATAAGCATCATCACATCCCCCTTTTAGACACGTCGTTGAATGTATGCTCTGTGTCTTGCCGAAATCTCAGATTTTGCCGCATCAGAAATTCGCATGTGTGCCTAGTCTTATCTTGACCACATCATCCATCCCTTGAAATTATTTTACCACACCAAGTAAAGACCGTACATTTGTACGGGCAGAGAGGGTGCCTAACACATTCCCTCTTTGTAACCGAGGTCCCTTACCCGGAATCCTAGATCGCAGACCAGGAGTCAATCTAAGGTAGGAGAATCTTCTGATTTCTCCAACCTTACATATTCTGCGGGTTCTAGCCGACTGCTAGATTCTGACATTAATTGGCTTGTGGCGACTCTAACTCAGCCTAATCACCCCCACAAATTAAAACCCCAAAAACGCATGCCAATCAGCGCCGACACCGATTCCCAGCGTTCACAATAAGTAACCCATCTACATGGGCAGGTACGCAAAATCTCTCACCCTGAACCCCTCTACACTATTAGACCCAAATTCCATGCCTGACTTTGGTATCGGAGGGTCCCTTGCTCTAGCCAGGGTCTCCTTTGTCGTTCTCCTGTGCAGATGCTCGAAGCTCAGTGAGGGTGAACCAAATTTTTGCATCAACATTCTATATTTCAATCCCTTAATTATAGAAAGGTTTCTTGGTTTTGCATTTTCAAAGCAAATAAGGCCTAATATGTGCCAAAATCGATTGTGTCCGATTTAAACCGTGACCATCAACCCCTACCGTCGAGATAGAATAAGGTTCAATCGTGGCTCAACCATTCATTTGTTCAGCCAACTATCGTCCACTCGTTACTCACGCGATTGATGGAGGTTCCTTCAAATGACCTGTTTTTTACCTTGGAGATCCAAGGACGTCTTGCGAAGGTGGAACAGTTGTATAATAGGAACGAAAACGAGAAGAATAAACTACCACTATGAAAAGTTTGCATACCTAACTAAGAGCAGTGGGGTGCTTCCGAGAGCAGCGTGTTGATGAGCGAAGTATATAAAGTCAATATCGAAAATTATAATTATGGTCGGCCCAACAAAGGACCGTAGGCGGACATGTTCCTGAGCTACTGTCTTCCTTCAAATATGGAAGCAGGAGAATATAGAAGGGGAATTATAACTACTGGCTAAGACTTAAGTTAGTCCAACGTGTGCGCAAGGACGAACTGAATCTAATTCTACGCTAAGGGTCCACTACTACTAAGCAGGGAAAGACTAAACCTAGATACACAACATTGTGTTGGATTGATAGTTGTGTTTTTTTATTAAATTCGATGAGGGATCTTCTTCTTAAATCTGCTAATGATATTTATAAGCTTCAAGAAGAAAGACGGAAGAATAAATGCCCATCCACTCGGCTTCATTAAGTGTAACTAGTTGCGAAAAGAGCAATTACACTTTATCAAACAGGATTTCATCTGTGAGGATGTGCTTTGAGGCTGATGTAGCTGGAACAACCATTCGTCTTTATCCGGGAGAACTAAATGGTCAAAAATGCTCAATTCCCGAATCCATGCTATTTGTCTCTCGAATATCTTTTATGCAATGTGGCAATACCAGCGCTGTCACGCCCTAAACCCGGAGATCGGACTCACAGGAATCCCGATCGCCGAATCCGGTGCCGACAGCCTCCGTAGTACCCCATTCTCGGCTCCCAGCACTCATACGCCAGATTCTGATCCTGGGATCCTACAAGGAGGATTTTCCAACGTACATTTATCTCGTAAGAAGCATAACCACAAGTTTACCCAAATCACAAAGGCAACATCATCTTCATATATCCACTAATATAATCATTTGAATACAATGTTGAAAGGAAAATACATATATTGAAAATCAAAGCTTCAGCGGTCCGCTGCATGCTCCAAGCTCAACACTGCTGCAACTTAATGCCACCTGCACGCATCTATCGTGCATAAGCTTATAGAAAGCTTAGTGGATGGTGAAAGTGTGTGCACAAGGTAAGTGTCAAGTAAGCAATATCAAAGTAATCAAAGTAAGCAGAAATACTGATAAGCCCATAAATCATACAATATCAAAAATACTGGCAAGTTCATAAATCATACGATATCAGAGTAATGCAAAAACATGTTGATAGGCCCATAAATACCATTAACCTTATCCAGACTATGTGATGCAAAAATATATATAAAAAAAAACAATATCGTATACTGATGAAGCAATGTAGATCAGCTATACAATGCGGAGACAGTAAGCCAAATATCAGATGTCGATGGTGCAATGCAATATGCGATGCGAATGGAATGACCAAACTAGAGTGAATCAGGATGATAGTACGTAGTATCGCAGGCTATAGGGGGTCCATCGCAAGAGACTTCTATCCAATCTAGTCCCATACTTAAATTTGGAGAGTCAGACTCAATGTTGTAGACTCCTGATCTCAGGTTAGTCGCACGCCCAACCGAAATCCTTGCCATCACGAAGGTACACAACAATTAGTTGCGCACCATCAGCCCGAGTGGATAGTGAATGAATAAATGAATGAGTATGCAACTCCTACTCAATAAGTCCACATATCAATACGGTTCTTCTCTTGAAAATCACCGGGGTCTATTACACTCCAAACCAGATTGCTGCCCCATCGTGCGCAACAAGATGAGTGGAAGAGACCTCACTATCCGCCTGCCAATATCGTCCCAGCTCGTCAATAGTGGACTCATTCCTCGAGCTGGTCAAACTCAGCCTAGCTTTGCCCCCTCCTCTTGGGCAGGTAGGGTTGCACTCCCTTCCAACCAACCACTACACAGTGGGAGACGCGGTCTAACGATATACGGCCCTCATACGTGCATGCATCAACTCAGTCTAAACGTTAGAGCAACCTCTAGAACTAAGAGGGTTTAGGGACTTTAACCCAGGGATATCTATAGCACCCCATGTAGAACAGATTTCTGGTGTCCCATCTAGCCATCCACGAAATGCCTGTGGAGGCTACGGCCCTGATGTTGTTAGGGCGTACGGTAATCATAATCACACAATGTGAAATGCATGAGTTACACAGTCCAATCATGCACTAATCTTGCGCATACCGTGCGCTCATGTGGGGCAACTCCGTCTATTAGGGAGTCCCATGAACAACCTGCCCTATGGCATATGCAATGGCGAACCATATCTCATAACAAACATGCAAATGATGCGTATGGGCATGTATCATGATGTTATGCTGTCATATACTCATAATCGGTATCAATAACCGGCAATGATAATCGGCCTATACAATTAGCCTCGACAATCGGAATCGGCCTCTACAATCGGAATCGACCTCAACAATTGGCCTCGACAATCAGAATCAGAATCGGCCTCAACAATCGGCCTTAACAATCAGAATCGGAATCGACCTCGTCAATCTGACTAGGCCTCGACAATCTGGCTCAGCCTCGACAATCGGAATCGGCCTCGACAATCTGACTTGGCCTCGACAATCAGCCTCAACAATCGGAATTAGAATCGACCTCGTCAATTTGACTCCGCCTCAACAATCGGAATCAGCCTCGACAATCGTAATTAGAATCGACCTCGACAATCTAGCTCGACCTCGACAATCGGAATCAGCCTTGACAATCGGCCTCAACAATCAGAATCGGAATCGACCTCGTCAATCTGACTCGGCCTCGACAATCGGAATCGGCCTCAACAATCAGAATTGGAATCGGCCTCGACAATTAGAATTGGAATCGGCCTCGACAATCTAGCTCGGCCTTAACAATCTGGCTCGACCTCGACATTCGGAATCGGCCTCGACAATCTGACTCGACCTCGACAATCGGAATCGAGAATCGGCCTCGACATTCTGGCTCGGCCTCGACAATTGAAATCGGAATCAGCCTCAACAATCGGAATTAGGATCGGCCTCTACAATCTAACTCAGCCTCGACAATCGGCCTCAACAATCAAAATCGGAATAGGCCTCGTCAATTTAACTCGGCCTCGACAATCGGAATCGGCCTCGACAATCAGAATCGGCCTCAACAATCAGATTCGACCTATACAATCGGCCTCGACAATTGGAATCGGACCTCATTAATGTGGACATTTTACCAGCATTGCCCATCAATGTGGACATATAACCAACATTGATCCCAAGGTGTAGCCTACATAGAGCCAAACGTATCATGGGCCCATGGCCTCACACAAAGGCCTAGTATACATCGCAATGGGCCTCGGACAAGGGCTACTACACATCACTATGGGCCGCATCATATGGTCCTAATACATGTTACGGTGGGCCGCATCACATGGGCCTAATACGCATCATGATGGGCCACATCACATGGACCTCGAATACATCACAATGGGCCTCGCTCATGGGCCTCGAATACATCACATTGGGCCTCGCCCACGGCCTCAAATACATTACATTGGGCCTCGCCCATGGGCCTTAAATACTTCACATTAGGCCTCGCCCATAGGCCTCGAATACATCACATTGGGCCTTGCCCATGGGCCTCAGATTCAAACAGGTGGCCATATCACATGGGCCTCAAATACAAGGCAGGTGAGCCCTATCACATGGGCCTCAAATATACATCATGATGGGAAGGATGGGCCGCACCAATGGGCCTCAAACGAGCTTGGATTACATCTAAAATCATTTCAATAGTTGAAGGTGTAACATGTGTATCACTGTACACTATCATTCCATGGGGCACACGGCCCATTAATGATTATCAGCATTGTCCAAGCATTGTCCAGGTAAATCAACATCATCTAAACATTTCCTATGTAAATCAACATTGTCGAACCATTGTCCAGCGCCGTCCAGACATTGTCCAGCACCGTCCAACACAATCTAGACGGTGTGGATGAAATAAATACATCATGGTGGTGTCGGACGCGGATTTCCTGCGAAAGCCTTTCGCAGGAAGTTCCTGCTGCAAGGATGATGGGTGGGGCCCACCACCATGTTTGTAGGAAATATACTCTGTCCATCCGTTTGGAGAGCTCATTTTAGGACAAGCCACCAAAAATGAGGTGGATCCAAAACTCAATTGGGCCACACCAGAGGAAACAATGAGGATTCACTGAGAACCGTTGAAACATTTTTATGACAATAAAAGCTTTTTTTTCATGTTAATTTTTTGTATTTTCATTTCATCTATGTGGTAATGACCTTATAAAGGGTTTGGATGGTATATAAACATCAAGGTGGATCTCAGGAAAGTTTCAACGGTAGGTATTTCTTTTCCCAATTTTCCCTCTGGTGTGGCCCAATTGAGTTTTGGATCCACCTCATTTTTGGTGGCTTGTCCTAAAATGAGCTCTCCAAACGGATGAACGAAGTATATTTCCTACAAACATGGTGGTGGGCCCCACCCATCATCCTTGCGCAAGAACTTCCTGCGAAAGGCTTTCGCAGTAAATCTGCGTCCTGGTGGTGTCCACGTACGTGGCCCACCAGAGATTTGAATCTGCCACATTCTTGTCTCAAGCATTAAGAAGAGCTCACCATAGGGTGGACGGTTGGGATGTAACACATACATCATATGGTGGGGCCCACACTGCAGCGTCCAGCTGCTGGACTGCTAGGCTGTTGGCCCAACGTCTAGCAGATGGATGGCTAAAATATAATACATATATCATGATGGGCCACAAAACTGCTGAGTACAACAGCTATATGTTGGCCACACGTCCAACAAAATGGACAGACGGTGTGCATGAAATCATACAGCAAGGTGGGTCCCGCCCGTCCAGAACGGACGGACGACTATGATATACAATACATCGTGGAGGGGCTCACACGAGTGGACGGTGTGGATGAAATGGACGGTATGAATAGAGCACATGCATCATGAGGGGTCCATGCAAGTGGACGGCGTGGATGAAACCCATGGGACCGGTGCCAATACAGCAACCCTCAGGCTGCTCGTCCAAAACGGATAGACGGTCTGGATCATCGGACCCATTACACTTGCTGACGTCATCAGCTGGGACCCACCATGCTTGGGACTTAAATACATCACTGATATAGCTAGTGTGAGGCTCACCAGCCAATCCGTTCATCAGGTGGGTTCCACATGGTGTGGCCTCACCATAATGTCTATATATATATATATATATATATTATATATATATATATATATATATATATATATATATATATATATATATTAATATATATAAATATTATACTGTATAAGGGTCTAGCGTCCAGGCCCTGGACGGCCTTGGATGCGGGACGCATTCATGGTGGAATCCCACCGCCTTTGATGGATGGTGTTGATAAATTCATACATCATGTGGAGCCTCGTCCAAGTGGACGGATGGTGTGGATGTACCCCCACATATATCATGGACCCATGGTCCATGCACTATTTCAGCAGTTATAGCTACTGGAGGTATTCCAGCTAGTTGCTTCCAAAGCAGGTGGGTCCACGTGGGGCCCACCACATATATATATATATATATATATATATATATATATATATAATATATTATTATTATTATTATTATTAGATAAGATCTAGTCCAGCATCCAGCGTCCAGACGCTGGACGGGTTTGATATAGATAATGCATCGTGGTGGGGTCCACACACGTGGCCACCTCACTTGGTATCACATGAATCATGGTGAGGTCCGTATTAATGGACGGTAGGGATATAATACATACCGCATGATAAGGCCCACCATCCATAATGACGTCAATACAACAGCTATTTAGCTGCTGTAGGTACACCGGCCCCATCTGCCTTCCCACATCGAAATAGGCCCCACATGTAGGGTGTGTCCTACCAGATGGATGGGCAGATGAAACACGGGCATCAATGGTGGCACATGACCACGTCCAGGAGGTTGGACGGTCAGGATAAAACCCATACATCTTGGTGTCCCTCATGGCACCGTCCAACAATGGACGGTGTCGATGCGAAATACACATCAGGTGGGCTTTACCGTACCAGCTGGACGGCTGGATGAAACACATAAATCAGGTGGGCCACACGGCATCACAAGAAGGAGAGAGAGAGAGAGAGAGAGAGAGAGAGAGACGTCGTCGGATGGTGGAGGGACCCCGCCACTATGGGCCCCTCCAAACAATGCGTACATCAAGATGGATCCTACTACAAGTGGGTCCTCAAATCATCAAATCTAAGAAAAAACATATAAATCTAACCCTACGAAAGCAGCCACCTTTGATCTCCTCTTCCTTGTTCCGCCTATAACCTCTAGACCTCCAAGGGAACGTTTTTAACGGTTGATGGATTTTGGATGGTGGGATTGGGTGGTAGGAAGGTGGGTCACACCAAGCTCTCTCATGGAGATTGAAGGAGCTTGGACGTTTGGATGCTTGCTTGAAAAAAATTGGAGAAATGAGAGAGAAAGAGGATGGGATGTAAAGAGAGAGAGAGGGATAGGTGAGTGAGTGATGGGTGATGGGTGATGGGTGTACTTGACATGTATAGGTTGTAAGAGAGAGAGTTGACTTTGGGTTGCTTGGGGATGGGGTGTAGGTGATGTGTACTTGACATGAGATGTGATTGATGTGTACTTGATTGATTAGACATGTTGTAGAGATTGTCTTGGGATTGTAAATGCGCGGCGTTTTCCTCGAACTAAACGCGGGCCCACATCTCCTGGCCTAAGTATCGCCTCGGCACGTAAGACGCGGCATCGGAACTGCGGTGACGGCGCGGTCGCTTGGGTACAAGTATTGGGTCGAGCCGACTCTTAAATACGGGATACGACTTAGGGTCACGCGCAAATGCCGATAACAGATCGCGGATCGTTGGAATTCGACCGGGAAGACCACAAAAGCCTACAGAATGGTACGGGCTAGGATACGGGCCTTACAAGCGCCATGTATCTGATCTGCAAAGATTTTGTTATAAACACTGCCCTCTCACATTTATGGCTATTCGACAATAAATGGCCCAGTAATGTGGTCATGTATTGACTTTTACAACATGTGTCAAATTTTTTACTTTTAAAATATCAGATGGCGTTGTCATCCTATCATTCTCTCTATTATTAGGTGCCACGTGTAATGCAGAGAATATATTTTCATATCTCCACAATAGTTTTCATTTTAGAATTCACTCCAATCATCATACAACAATTAATGATTCGTATGTGGAAGCCTTATATATACCATCTCTTGTTATCCGTGGCTATTTTTATTTGAGTCGAATTCATCTTCTTTGCTAATTTCTTTTCTGAAACCCTAAACATCCTTTTCTCATCTTTTGCAGCTATGGCTCCAAAGACGGTGAATCTCTCTAATATTCCATCATCTTCGATCTCTTCTTTTAGTAGTCTGCTAGAATTGCTTCTTCCCTTTGCTTTTATAAAGACAATTCTTTCCTTTGATCAAGATTCTTTTCTATACCTTGGTCCGGCCTTAAATCCATCTTCCTCTTCAAAATTTACCCCCATTGCCAACTTCTTTCCACCGAATACGAGAGAACAATTTTTTATTTCCTATGAATTCTTTGATTGGAAATACTAGGAGAAAGGTCCTCGTTTATGGCCCACCCTCCTCGAGGGTTGGCCTCAATGGTACATCCGAGTCAAAAATAAGTTTTATATTCATTGGATAGAGATCGGCATCACCGAATGCATTCATCTATCAGCTTACGAAATCGCACCACATTACGCCTTGATTTTTACAGTAGCCTGCTTTTGAAGTAACTCAACCAACTTCTTTCATTTTTATGTAATCTGATGGGTCCTATAGTAATGGATATTTGTGCCCTCACATCCCTCCTTTCATCAGGCCATTAGTTCTATCCAAGATGAATGTCTGAAGAACCAACATTTGATGTTGATGACATTCATGTCTTATGCAACATATATGTCAAGAGAAGCAAGACCGGAGGAGAGGTTAGTCATTACAAAAAAAAAAAAAAAAAAACACTAAGTTTTTTTTGTTAGTGTGGATTTATTTTATCAATTCTTTGTGTCAAAGCTGACAAAATAAACAAAGAATATGTCGATCTAGTCGATCTACTTGTGTCTGGGATATAAGTTGCACTTGCTCCATTTCTACTTGGCCATATTTACCGCAGCATGCATGCCTGAACTTCCGCTAGTCTATAGTTAGTCGACGGCCCTTTTGGTTACTCCAACTATGGCTTTGTGAATACTTCCATGAATTTAACGGCAAGGCTATAGGGGCTACCAAAAGATTCACGTCTTATGGATATCGCCGAATAAAAGCTTTTGTAAAAATTGCTTCTTTCGATGAATGTCTTCACTACTTTTCTTCACTTCGCCTAGATCGACCTGATTATCTATTTTTCCCGTACATGATTAGGGAGATTGGTCTAAACTGATTCACCGATACATAGTTTGATATAACTAACACAGAATTGGTTGATTCTCTAAATGCAATATGGGTCAGCTATTTATTAGCTCGGGATATCCCAATAGGCGGCTTTGACAATAAAAGAGGAAAATATCAAAAGAATGGTGTGAAATTTTACTTGCCTAATCTTCTTGCTCATCAATTTGGTTTTGGCTAGGAAATTCCATTTTAATTTCACATATTCATTTGTCAAAAACTCACCGCATTATACGGTGAAATGAGAAATATGCTTTGTTGTAGATTGATTCTGTCTTTGAAAAATAACGAAAATTTCAGTATTTTCATTCCCCTTGGTACTCAACAAACCGATCAACCCAATTGGGGTACAATTTACGATAAATAAGACGATTAGTATGCCGGCCGTGACGTTGGTCGGTTACTTCATTTATCAAATTAATAATTTCTTCCCGACATGTAGGTGGAAGTCCTGGGTTCACTACTGGAGGTATCAGTAAACCATGAACATGTTGTAAAAGAGGCACTTGCCCCCCAAGTGCATTATTATTAGGCATAAATGGCCCCACAACAATCATGCCGTGATTAAAATCATTTTTATTTTGGCCATTAAATTGAACATTTCATCTATTCCACCTAATGCCTATTGACGGTGGCATATTTTGGCCTCCCATTTCTGAGTCTGGCTGCACATTCCGTGGAGGCATCATCGACATTTCTGATACAACATTGTTGAATCTATGAATTTCTTAGTTAGGTTGACAGTAATCTTGTAAACTGTCATTAAGGAAGGTCACAAGCCTGTTTATAGCTTCGGTTTGTGTCTGAGAATATTCAGTTTGTATCCTACCTAGTTCAGTTAATTCTCGCAGGCTAACATTCACACTTCCCAAAACTCCATTAGAGTTTACAAAGTTATTCTGGGATGTTGACCCTACTTCCGGAACAGTTGGAAGTGACGGATTAGGGACCTCTGTTTCGACCTACATTGCAAATTCTCCAGGTTCCTGCTTGAGGTTTTGTTCTTCGATATTTCCATTAACTTGAGAAGATCATCTAGTCATGTTGTTAAGAGCTTTAATTAACAATGCACACATGTCTCACTAGCTGTACCAAAATAGTGTTAATCTTTGACTTCAGTTGCATGGAATATGTGAGAGGGTTGCGGGCGTGCCAGAACCGATTGGGTTCAATTCAAACCGTGACCACTGACCCATGGCATCGAGATAGAGCAAGGTTTGGTCGTGGCTCGACCTCTCATCTGTTTAGCCAACTATCGTGCCCTCGTTACTCAAGAGATTGGTGGAGGTTGGGGCTCTTCCTCCAAATGAGTTTTGTTTTTTTGCCTTGGAGATCCAAAGAACTTGTGAAGGTGCATCATTTGTATAAACAAAAAGGAGAATATGTGAATACAGTGAGAATGTGTGAATAAATTACCACAATGAAAAGATTGCCTACCTGGCTGAGAGCAGTAGGGTGCTTCCAAGAGTAGCGTGCTAATTAATGAAGCAAAGGCAATACTGATAATTACAAGTATGGTCGGCCCAACATAGGAGCGTAGGCGGACGGGTTCCTAAGCCATTATTTTCCTTCAGATCCGGCACGCAGGTGCAAATTGAAGGAAATTAAAATTATTGGCTATGACCTATGCCGGTCCAATGTGTACGCAAGGACGGATTGAGCCTAATTCTATTAAAAGGGTTCGCTGCTACTTAGCAGGGAGAGATTAAACCTAAATACATAATGTTGCCCTTGATTGATAATTGTGTTTTTTGTTGAGTTTGAAGAGGGATCTTTTTCTTAGATTTACTTCTAATATTTATAAGTTTTAGGAAGAAAGATGGAAGAATAATAGTCTATCTACATAATTTCATTGTGTAATGAAAGAGCGGTTACACTTTATCGGCCATGATCTCATTTCTAAATATGTGCTGGAACAACTATTTGTATTTATCCTAAAGAACTAAAATGTCAAAAATACTCTATTTCTGAATACATGCTATCAATTTCTAGAATATCTTTTGTGCTACATAACAACGTCGGGCAATCAGGTCCATTTTATCTCATCAGCATGAATTTTGATACAAGCATGATTCTTTTTATGTCTTTCCACGGTCCATAGCAGGACCTATCATATATACGGTTTGGATTATCGGAAGAGGACGTAGATTCAATAGCCAAAGTTCCACGCACTGCATTGTAGTACATCTAGGATGTACTCTAGCAAACCTCTAGTTTATGTACGCATCGTACTTTCCTTTGCCGGAGGACAGGCGTAGTACTTGGGTTTCATTTTGGGTATTTGGGATCTATGGGTCGATGATCCAGACCATCAAACTGTTGTTCGAAATCATCAGTGAACCATTTCCTTAGAAATATCATTACTATAATAAATCTTGGACAACAATCAAGATTGATGTTGGGTTTTTTCAAAATAAGTTTTTTTTTAAAAAAAAATGAATTTTAATTTGTAAAAGAAAATTGGGAAAAGGGTTGTGGTTTTTGGTGATTGTTGGTGACCATTCACATTCATGAATAGTGGTGCCTCTTGGTAAAAGGGAGCATCATTTGAACTTGAAATGGAGGGATGCCATTGCTGAAAAGACACCACCATTGTTGAAAAGACACCATGGAAGAAGATGTCTTTTCATAAAAAAAGTTCTTAAACATCTCTTGTGATTCTATATAAACTCATTTTTGGGTCAATTCGAAATTACAATTCCAACAATCTCCTCTTCATCTTCTTCTTCACCATTTTCGTTTTTGGAAAGAAACGGTTTTCAAGCGCTAAATTGTAAATAATTTTCAGGCAGTAAATTACAAACATTTTTCATGGGGTAAATTATAACAGCACAAAAGTCAGGATTGTACGCTGTAAAAGTGTGTTTGGGGTGTGGTTTTTCAGTTTTGCAGGCCAAAACTCACCACTACGCTAAAATCACAAATTAACGATGAACCAAATCCTTCATAAAACCAAATAAACGACGGATTTCGTCCGTCACTTGGTCTGTCGCTATTTACTGGGTCATTTTTCTTCGTTGGATAAAATCTGTCGTTTAATCTGTGACTAATAAGGTCCAATATCCGTCGCCAAAATTAAAAAATCCGTCGGTAAAATTTGAAAAAACTGTCGTCACGAAAAATATTAGTGACGGATAAGGTCCGTCGCTAATATGAGGAGAGCGACGGACCTTAATCCGTTGTTGATTTTCTTGTTCAGAAATTAGCGACGGATTTGTTCCGTCGCTCAAATAACTGTAAATTAAAAAAATATCGTCAGATTTTATTTATTTATTTATTTTTTAAATCTTACACCTGATAGTCATTCAAAAAATAATTCATACGATTGTTTAAAAAGAATTTTATTCACAAAATAAATCCTATTCACGTGATTGTTTAATAAGAATCCTATTCATCAAACTAAAAAGTTAATTATACTAAAAATAAAAACTCCCTGCCAAAGCATTATATGATACCTGTTAGCCCAATATCTTCATTTGAAACTATCATGCAACTTTTTCTTTTTGTAGAAAGAGAACCAAATAATTGCAACAAATTCGATATACTGAATGTAAAAACTTACCATCAACCCATAGATCTGTAATAAGAATCTTGCCATCACCTTGAGCAGTAACACAAACAGGATCAAATGGATCAAATCAGCTACAATTAAGCAATAAATAAATAAGATAGTGCTATTCCTACTGGTCAACTTGCATTCCATTATCAAGGTGAAAAAACACTCCAATCAAATGATCCTATTCCTACAAAGGAAGCTTTTATCAGAATGAATTTAACAAAGGTACTGAAATGCTAGACATTTGCTAGAATCTTAAAAGGATACCGGCATTGATCATGGGTTCGATTGTAAAGGTCTGCCCTGCTTTCATCACACCGACTACTTTATTTCCTACTATGGGTTAAGAAAACAACTACCACAGCTAACAACAAAATTTAGCAAGGAAACAGCTACCACAGCTAACAGCAAAATTTAGTGAGGAAACAGCTACCACAACTAACAGCTAACAGCAGATTCAGAGAGAGAATGGATCAAAATATGCAACAAATTTTAGTATGAAGAGAGATTTTGGGATGAATCCAAAGATCGAGCATTATGGGTGTTTGATTGATTTGCTTGGCCGAAATGGTAGGCTCGAGGAAGGACATTTGCTAGCTAGAGAGATGCCTTTTGAACCTGATGTTGCTATTTGGGGGGCTTTACTTGGAGGTTGCAGAGTGAGTGACATTGAATTGTTTTTTCCTCGTGCAGCCCTTCAAGTCAAGGGCATTTTTGCCCTTTCAACTCCCGGGAGTGCCTTTGTACGTACTCACATGTAAGGTGTAGCATTGCCTGTGCACATGTGAGTATCAAAAATCTGAAAAGAAAAGAAAAGAAAAGAAAAGAAAATGTTCGTAACTATTGGTTACTTGGAACTGCATTGTTTTCATTTGCAATCAGTTCGGCCTACAATGAAACTCCATGAGTTTCACAAGCAAAGCAAATCACTAGAACAAGCAGAAATGTACAACTTAAAAACCTCTGTAAAACTTAAAAAAATAAAAACCTGGAAGGTACAAATGTAAATACTCAAAACACAAATGTAAATATTCTGAACCTGTGAGCTTGTGTAATGTCTCGAAAAAAAATCCGTACAAAGACCCGAGTACCACCTCAGGCAGAAATCACTAAGGATCGAATCATTTAGAAATTAGATGTGTCATGCCCCAAACTCAGAAAATGGGCTCAAAAATTCCCGATTGCCGAATCCGGTGCCGACAACCTCCGTAGTACCCCATTCTCGGTTCCCAGCACCCATACGCCAGATTCCGATCCTGGGATCCTACAAGGAGGATTTTTAGTATGAATTTTATTTTTTTTTTTTGTAATGGAGCATAACCACTTTTATTATAAATTTATAACAAATAATAAAAGTAGAAGTATCTTCATTATAAATATAAATTTTCATTTACTTAATCAATATTAAGAATATAGAACCATAATTTTGGGTCACTAAAAATATTGCCTAGATCACAAATGACCCATAATCTGGATTGCTCAGTCTGGAACGAAAAACGTGAGGTGTTTGGTGTTTTAAGTAATATTGGTCAGAATAAAAACTCTGCATTATTCCTTGGCACCATTTGGGTTATATCCAATTAAAAGATATCAGGAAAGGATATACATACCCCTAAATACAGCACCATTACATCATATGACCATGACGTAAAACCAATATAATGCATAACATATCATCATCTAAAATAGCTCAAACTGACAAGGATGGATCAATAGGTGCCAGTTTTTCGACTAAAAATATTGCACGGTACCAGTCAATGCCTAAAACACATCTGCAATGTGCATCATAATAGAGAACCAAGGAAGTGCAATGATCCCTGCCTGATACTCCTCTTGAATAAAACAGTAATCAATATACAATGTGTGGTTGCCGAAAGCTGGATTTGATGCCAACTTGATTGCATTAGCATTATTCCCATGTGGAAGAACCAGGAAAAGTGCCTTCTAAACTGGAACTAGAATTAATGATTATATGATCTGTATCTTATTTCCTTCTCCTTTATGATTATCAAGAACCAAGGAACATGCAAAACCTATTGGAATGTCTCATGCCTATGCATCAGACCCTGTCAACATCTGATTAAGTGTGGCTCCTCATTATGAAATAGATTTGCAATCAGTTAATAACTAATTGTGGAACTTTTCAACTTGTGATTTATTTTTCTACTCGTTTTTTTACGAAATCATGAAATAAATGTTTTAATAACTAATGGTCATATTCTACTCGTTATTTTTCTACTTGGAGTTACAAGTTGACCCTGATGACAGCATATAAATGAAGCGATAAAGATATAAATGATTCAAGATTAATTTAAGGTTTCGAGAACTTACATCCACCTCACTCTTACTGCCAAGTGGTCTTGATGAAAGCTCACCTGATGGGTATGAAGATGGGCAAGGGCAACACACCACAATCACATCTATTAAACAATCTTGACCATTCAATTAGAGGGTTGTCATAGATAAAGAAATTCAGGGGTTCTCACAAAGCATAAGCTGCATAACAACAATATGAATCGTATTTTTCATGCAAACAACAACTACAATAATAGAATATACATCTTTCCAAACACCATCCAACTACTCAAAGATTCTATATATTCTCACAAAAATGGTACCTGTTTCTCTTCTATTCGACTAATTTTTGTCTCCTAAGACATGACAAAGCTTAATATTAGTCTTTGCTTATCCAGCAAAAAGATCATTTGCTAAATTCAACAATAATAGCTGAGTCATGTTGTCAAGACATCCAATATATTAGACTTACCAAATCCTCATCATAGACACCAACAACTGCGAAAGGTACATGCGCTGGATTCAACATAGATCCCAAGATATTGAAGACTGTCTTCACTTTGAGCAGTTTCCTCACAAGACCAACAATTTTCATTGATGGGTGGTGTATTTGGGAGATCATAAAACAAATTCCTACTGTCTTTATACATTTATTTACCACCTAACTCCAACAAATATGAAGGCAGTTATTAGTTCATTGCAGATATTCACAATGTCTAACAAATGAAAGAAAAAGGAAAAGCTCAACATGTGTCATTATCAAGCTGTTTGCACAAGTTTTATATATGAAACAAGGCCTACATTTGTTCAAAGATAACAAGGTATGAGTACAGTTTGTAGAAAATCACAATTGTTGCCTATGGTGTGGCCCACCTAAGTCAAGAAGGTTTCACTGGGCAGGCATCCACTCTTATTTGTTGCTTGTGGTGTGGCCCACCTAAGTCATGGATTGGCCTGTTTGAAACATTCGAAGTGAGTGCAATGGTAACATTCTGACTGAGGGTAGCAAGCATCTACTATAGCAAACTGATTATCCTGCCATTTTAACAAATCCAGTTAAGTCAATTTCGAATTACAATATAGCAGAAACAACATTTAAAAAAAAAAAAAACTGTGATTGAAACAGGATTTAAAATAGACTGAAATAAATTTTGAAATAAATGAGGAACTTCGAAAATGATGCAAGGTGCTAGGGACAATTATATACCAAAGTTGCAGTGAATACGAATTTACTATGGATTAAGCAGTCACTTTAATAACAAGAACAGATAGAAACAAGTGGTCGCTTTACTATGAATTGTGCCTATTACGGGAGTGTAAAGCAATTTAAATTCTAACATGACTTACTAGGAATAAAATTTGAGTAAAAAAGGATAACATCATATAACACTACACACCAACTTTCAAATGGACTATGAAGCCCACCTTGTTTTTTTATTTGTCATCTAACCCTGTTAACAGGTGAAACTAAGCAGAATTTATAGGCACATAAAAACTGAAAATATTCCAAATTTTAAGTGGGCCCAACAAGGGAATGTATAGGATGTAAGCTTGATGATCACTGATACCAGTACATCTTTAATGGGTTGTAAGCCAAATATCTTAGTAATTGAAAAAAAAAAAAAAAAAAACTTAACCATCCAGCACCTACCAAATGTCTGATGATCGGTGGTCCAATTTGCTTGACTTATGGCATATGGTCCATCCACTGGGAAAAAGCAAAATCAATTACACTAGGTGAAAATGTAGTCCTCAACTAGAGCTTACATCCTGTGAGAAAACACCAAAATGAAATTGATAAACTAAAGTTTTAGAACAAACATTGGTATCAAATAAGAGGGCACAAAAAGGAACCCACCAAGCATTTTAAAGAGCACCCTCAAGCAATTAATGATAAATGTAATAGCCCGGATTTTTCCTAACCTGGAATTAGACGTCCTTAGGCGATGGGACAATCCTAGCTCCTGTTTAACTTCTCAAACACTCAACTCAAGGGTCTTAAGTCCCTTTTCAAACCATTTTCTTCACAAATCTCACCTTTCATTACCTCGTTCCTTAAATCCTTCTGAGTACTTTCACATTAGACGTTATCTTAAAGTTTAGGTGATGAAGAACAATACTTAAACTAAACATTGCTACAAAGGACTAAGTACCACCTCCGACCGAAATCACCCAGGACTAAATCCTTTAGAAAATAGGCGAGAATTAACTAGTGTTAAACTAGAGTGCTTGTGAAATTAGCACCAATCACTTTAAATACAACCTGCAAGACCCAAAACTTGTAGAATCATTGACACTAGGTTACCCTAAAATCTAGGATCAATCTCATTACCCGGCTGCTCTCGGGAGCGTCTTGAAACTCCGTATCAGATCTGGACCGCACATCGGGAGTCCGAATAATACAAGGTTAAGGACTTAGGACCGCCTCGCTGGGCTTGACAACCATCTCGGAAATCAAATCCAGATAGTGTCCCAGCGTTATTCACTTGAGCTCGGAGTGAAGAGTGTGAGAAATGTGAAATTAATTCAAAATAAAATATCTCAAATAGTAATCTATCACCTCTCGCTTGCGGATCAGTATTAAGCAACCAGACCGTCAGAATCAGACCAAATTACACCCTCGGATCAGGAGAAATTTCATACACATTTACATGTACTCGAAATCTCCGATCGAGATCCGCTGACCGTTGAACTGAAACTGATCCGCCACACGTGATCTGGAATCCCGACCGAAACGAAAACTTAACTCCACCTAGATCCGGTGTCGGTGAACTTAAATCCGACCTTTGGATCAAGAAGGCCCGCCAGAAGTCCTCCGTTGAGCTGAAACCAACTCACTTTGGTTATAACCTAAGTATACTTTGACCTGGAGTCTATTTCGGTTAGTTTTTAGGCTATATAAGGACCTTAAACCCTCTCTCATGACAGCCATACGAATTTGAGAGAAATCCTAGAGAGAGAAGAGAGAAAAGAGAGAAAGTGTGGGAGCAGTAGGAGAATCTCCCTACCACTCTTCCCTGCTGCTATACGTGTTTAACCGCCTCGTTCTAATCGCTTTTCCGACGATTCTGGTTCCTTTTCTAGGTAAGAAACCCTAACCCTAATCTGTTTTGGGGTTTTGATAGTTGTAGGTTATGAAATAGCTAACCTATTTCGTTCTATAGGTTGTCAAACGGCCAAATACGAAAGCTTAGCAAACCTATTGGATTCGTTACGATTCTATGATAAAAGGTGCGGACTTTAGGTGTATAGGTTATGGTTTTCAATGCTTTCAATGTCAGATAATGATAGATTCATGATCTGCATGCAATTGCACATGTACAAAGTGTTGTCTGTTTTTCGTTTCGATTAAAGATGAAAAAATGGAATTCTACATACTCTAGGTATTTGTAGAAAGTACGGTATACGTATAAATTTTGAAAATGTGTCTGACATGATTATTTTTTGTATGAATATATTATATATGGATAAATTACTTGTTTGGCGAAAGGACTCGCCCTAATACATGTTTTGCTTATATATACTATGTATGTTGAAATTGTGTATTCTAGAAAGTGCAGTATACGTATAAATTTTGGAGGTGTGTTTGCCATGATTATTTGTTGTATGAATATACTATATATGGATAAAATACTTGCTTGGCGAAAGGTTAGCCCTAATACATGTTTTGCTAACACACATCATGTATGTTGAAATAGTATATGCTAAGTGTTTGTGAAAATGACTGAATGAGTATAGAATTCTCATTCGTGCTCGCCATAACTAATTGTCATGGATACATGATTGTTGTATTGGCGATACCCCTTTGACGAAAGGATTTGCCCTAAATCACACCACGGCCAATATACACTATATATGCTAAAATGTGTGGCCCAAGTGTTTGTGGAAATGACTGAATGAATATGGAACTTGGATTCCTGCTTGCCATGACTATCCGTCGTGGGTGTATGCGTGTTATGATTGGGGTAACTCCTTAGTGAAAGGATTTGGCCTTATACCTATGTGACCAACATATGTCATGTATGTTGGTGTATGTAGTCTAAGTGTTTGTTACAAAGTTTGAATGAGTAGTAGTTAGTAAATTGTAATGTATAAGGGTGTTGAGATATGATTCTCAACTCTTTTAACTATGTGTATGATTTCCTTGGATAGTTGTGTGATTAGGAATTGAATATGTACAAACTCATGCTTGTGTTGTGCTTCATAACATGCTCAACTGCTTTTATGATTTTATCTATGTAATGCATATGTTTAAATTCATATTTACGTTGTATGATCCATCATGGGTGATGGGGGAGTGGAGCAACGAGTGCGTGCAACAGCCCTGACAGCCCTAAACGGAAAATACCATACTTTGATTGTATGATTTGAATCTTGATCCATTACTGCTTTATTTATCTGCAAGATTCCGTGTTTGGGGCTATGATTATAGTCCAGACAATCGGTACCAGAATTGAATTCGTGGTTGTGATTCATTTGCCACGTGAGATGTGTTCGACGAACTCGAGTCGTACTTCGGTTGGTGATAGTGGTTGGCCACGCGAAGTGCTTATGCACTTCATGTCGTTCAACTTGTTGTGCGCTCGAGCTAGCCGAGCTCGTCAAGCAACCCGATCTATCTTATGTATGTTCACCATGTTTGGACGCTACTGCTTGAACCTAGGGTACCAAACTTACCAGTGGAATCCCTTTTAACCATGGTACCTCGATCCGCTAAGACTCATGAGTCGGGCATGGTGGTATGGGACACCGTGGTCGAGCTGTCGGCCTACGTGGGCCACGTGCCTCCCCGTAGTGACCAGTGAGCAAAATGACTCGTGAGCCGATTATGGTGGTATGAGACACTATATTCGTGCTGTCGGCCTACATTGATAAGGTGATGGGGGAGTGGTGCAATGATTCCGTGTAACAGCCCTGACAGCCCTTGTAGTGACCTCGAGCATACTCTGAATCTGCGGTGAGGCGATGAGCCTTCCCGTAGAAAAAGTATAAACTAGGCCTGTATTGATAAGGTGATGGGGGAGTGGTGCAACGATTCCGTGTAATAGCCCTGGTAGCCCTTGCAGTGACCTAAAACACACCATCGTATGAGATTGTCTAGGACTGACGACCCTAGAATAGATCATGTTTGGGAATGATACAAGGGAGGTATCTTAGTTTCCCAATCCTGTTGTTTGAAATGGACTAATAACAACTCGGTAATCATGCTCATCATGCATTGCATGTGCCTGGAAGATGTGGAGCACTGAGGGATGAAAGCATGCCACGAACGAAGAGAGTGTCGCATGAGGGAGTATGTCAGTAAGGGCATACATCATGAATGCATCCATACTTGCATTAATAAGAGTAGTTAGGAGTGTTTGATTGTACTGCTTTATCATTACTGCTTGACTGAGTCGATAACATGTTAACCTATGCTTTATTGTTCCACTGAGTTAGCTACTCACTCCCACGTTACGGGACGGTGTGTACACACCAACCAGATTTGTTGAGTTTCAGGTGATGGCGATGCTTATGAAACAGAGCCGGACTACTATGATGTTGAGGAGGAGCTCTCTACATGTAGCTCTCTGACAGGTCTATGAAGACCTGGTATTGTATTGACGGGGCTATGGTACTTGGAATAGAAGACATTACACTTATACATTTGGTATATTTTAGAAATGTACTTAAAATTTATTAACCTGGTAATTATCACACTCTGGAGACTCACCACAGTTTTTATATATTTTATATCTATCACAGTCTTCCGCTTGCTAATTCACTGTCTCTGGAGTATGATATTCTGTTTTGGCTTAATCTCACTCATGTTCAATGCACTAATACAGACAACATTCAATCATCATTATCTATGTTGCATAAGTGATGTTCTGGAAACTCGAGAGTTGAGTTACTACTGGACCCTCGATTTTTCAGGGTGTTACAATACAAGAATTCAAGCATATCATCACCAACGTGGTTGATCAAAAATAAGTACGCTAGATTCAAATTGACCAATTACACCACAGATATCAAAAGTGCAAGTCTTGAATGTGCAAGCAGTCAATGTGTTGTTGAATAATATCCGAAGTATTGAGCATGCCTATGAAAGACAAATTCATTTCATCCTCCCACATTGCCAAATATCGACATTGTTACAATCAGGGGTTTTGGAATAAGAAAAGAGAGAAGAAAAGAGAAAGCAATGACAGATGGAATGGATTTTGGAATAAAAACAGGGATTTCAAGAGACTCACCCACGGCAGGAGAGATGCCTGAAATACTTCAAAGATTCGGAGCTCACCCACCGACGGAAGAAGAAAATGAGAAACCAGGTAGAGGCAGATGCAGAGGACGTCGTTTGAAAGAGGGATTTGTATAGGCAGGGGGCGTCGTTCGAAAGAAGAAATCCCTCTTCTGAAATGGGATGTTACTTTCAAATCCGCAAATTGTAAGTTTTCCACAACACATCAACTACATTAATAGCCATACATTTAAGGGACGATTTACTGAATGATTAAGATAGTTTTATATAGGAAAAAATATAAATATTAACCACTAACAACCAGACCCATTATTTAGATGGTCTAGATAACTATATATCATTTACACTATTATTATAAATGAGTCACCACTATTTTACGTCAAACACAAAACTCATAGACTGTATTGTACAATATATAACGTCACTTGCTCTTTGGATCTGGTAGGGCTCAATGGGCCCCACCATGATGTATATGTTTTAATCCTCGCAGTCTATCCATTTCTCAATATCATTTTAGGATAGATCCCAAAAGTTAAGATCTATATAAATCTCGATTAGACCACACCACGGGGAAAACGGAGAGTGATTCCCACCGTTGAAACTATCCTAAGGCCCATCATAATGTTTATTTGAAATCCAACCTGTTCAAAAGTTAAAAAAGACATGAAATAAGGGAAAACACAAATATCAGCTTGATCTAAAACTTTTGTGGCCTTTAGAAATTTTTAATGGTGGGCATCACTGTCCCACTTTTTTCTGTGTCGGGGTCCACTGGAGCTTTGGATTTAACTCATTCTTTGGATATTGCCCTAAAATGATCTCTCCAAATGGATGGAAGGTGCGGATACAAAACATACATCATGGTGGGGCCCACGGAACTTGCTGACGTCACTTCAGTAGCTAGCCTCGCTACTCCCCTGACACCAGCCCCATGGCTGATGGTCGGTGCTGTGGGCCCCACCATGATGTATGTATTTCATCCATTATGTTCATCCATTTTTTAAGATCATTTTAGGAATTTATTCCAAAAATGAGAGGTATATAAATCTCAGGTGGACCACACCACATGAAAACAATAGTGATTGGATATCCATCATTAAAATCCTCCTAAGGCCCACTGTACTGTTTATTTGACATCCAATCTGTTTATTAGGTCATATAGGCCTAGATGAAGGGGAAAAATAAAAATCATCTCGATCTAAAACTTTTATAGCCCCCAAAATGCTTTTAATGGTTGACTCTCATTCAACACTGTTCTTGTAATGCGGTCCATTTCAGATTGGGATATACCTCATTTTTGGTCTCATTTCGTAAGATGATCTTTAAAAATAGATGTACGGCATGGATGAAACACATACATCATGGTGGGGCCCATAGAACATCGACCACCAGCCATTGGCCAGTGTTAGGGGGAGTAGCCAATCTGTTCCCCTTATTTGTAGTGTGGCCCATTTAATCTTTGGATATTATTCATTTTTTTGGATAATTCTCTAAAATGATCTTGAAAAATGTATGAACGGTGTGGGTTGATCCCAAATTTTAGGTAAATCCAAAACTCAATTGGACCATGCCACACGAAACAATATGGAATAATGATTTCCACCATTGATACCTTCCTTGGGCCCACAGTAACGTTTATTTGCCATCCAACCTATTCATAATATCAAAAAGATATGAATGAAGAGAAAACACAAACATCAGCTTGATCCAAAACTTCTATGGCCTTCAAGAATTTTTCAATGGTAGAGGTTCAATCACACTATTTCCTATGGTGTGGTCCACTTGAGCTTTAGATATGCTTCCTTTTTGTTCTTTAGACCTCAAATTATCTGTTAACATGGATAAACCGAGTGGATAAAATAAATAAATAACGATGGACCCCATAGAGTTTACTCTGGAAAGGGTAATGAGTAACTCACCTAAATGTAATGGGGAGGGGTTTCCTTAAAACATTTATAATCATATATTGGGCCTGCCTAAATGTGATTCACATATCCAACCCACTCATTATGTGTGCCCCACATGGATGAGGGGTTAGACCAAGTTTCAACCGCATCCAAAACTCATGTGGGCCCCACCAAGTGCTTTTATATTTTTTAGGATGTCTTCACATAGTTTTAGATGGTATGGCCCACCTGAGTTTCGTATACGGATGATTTTTGAGATATCCCATAACCTAAAGGGGATACATCAAATGCACGGTGTTGATGTTCGACACACATCATGATGGGGCCCACAAAACTAACATTAATTCTTAGACTCTCGCGAGGTCAATAAGTTGGGTCACAATTTTGACCAGAATATTTGGGTCATTTTATAAATTTGGTCCATTCACTATATTTTACTGATCAATACTCTCAATTTGACTAGTTACTCGGCCCAATCAGGCTACATTTTTTTTTAACAGATAAATTTCAATTTCCATTTAAAAATAACATTTTTTTTAAATGTATATTTTTTACGCTTAATTTTTATTTAAAAACTTTAAACAAAATATCATTTTTATTATAAAATATTTTTTAAAAAAAATAAAATACAAATTCTGAATTTTTATTTTCAAAATCTCAAAAAATTTCTCAAATTTTAATTTTTTTTCTCAAAAATTCCAAAATGCCGATTTTTTTCTTTAAAAGCATCATTTTGTTTTCAACTTTTCAAATTTCTTTTATAAAATGATTTTTTTTTTTCAAAATCTCAATGTTTTTATAAATAACTTTTCTTTTAATTTCAAATTTTAAACATTTTCAATTATTTTTAAAATCACAAATTTTTTCAACTTCTTTATTTTTTATTTCAAAATGTTTGTTTTTTTTTTTTAAAAAAAGTATCGATTCTTTAATATTGTTTAATTTTAAAATTTTCAATTCTTTCTAACTTCTCCATTTAAAAAAAAAAAAAAAAGCATTTTCTTCGACTCATCGATTTTTTTCAAACTTCTCAATTTTATTTTATTTTTCAAAATACAAACTCTCATTTTCTTTTTCAAAATATTTTCATTTTTCAACATCGTCAAATTTTTCACATTTTTAAAATCTTTTTAATTTTCTTTTTCAGGATATTATTTTTTTCTCGAAATCAAAATCATTTTTTTCAAAATTATCAACTTTATTCAATATTCTTTTTTTTTTTCCCACAAAATAGATTTGTATTAAATCACGATTTTTATTTTTTCAAAATCTCATTTTTTTTTCTCAAACATTGTTAAATATTTTTAACTTCTCAATATTTTTTTTCATGTCATATTACAAATCATTTAAATATTAGTTTTAAATTTTTTAAAAAATAATAATTTCCACTCATTTGATATAAAAACAATATATATATATATTATATATATATATATATATATATATATTATATATATATATTATATAGATATATATATATATATATATATTTTGCATTCAATCAATTGTTAAAAAATAATATTAGATACAAATATGTACAATTAAACTACTGAATTGTATTAAAAAACAATTCTTAGACTAGAAAAACAAAACATAATTTTCCACCATATTCTAAAAAAAATGAAAAAAAAAAAAAATAATGTTTAAAAAGCAAAAGTCCTTTTACAATGGACCATGATCCGTCGCAAAAGCAACTAAAAAACGTTGGGAGTTACTATGTTGGGTGGGAATTTGCAACTAATTATATTTCGTCGCAAAATCAAAATCTGATTTTAGCAACAGATTTTGGTCCGTCATAAATCTGATTTTAGCGACGGATTTTGGTCCGTCGCAAAATTCCACGACGTTTCCAATTTTTGAGAAAGACGAGATTGGCGACAGATTTTTTCCGTTAGCGACGGATTAAATTCATCGTTAAACCAAGCGATTTTTTCAAATCTGTCGTAAATTTGCAATTTTGACGTAGTGTCACATTTATCCAGTCTTGGAGAAGAGGCTTATTGTATCCTAGAGGCGGATTTGTTATAACCCTCTTGTAAATTGGTTTAATCACCGGTAAGATGCGAATATCGCCTTAAAGATAGCGACATCGTAACGCGCCTTAAGCATATATTTAATGATTCATTTTCTATTTTTCCGCTTCAACCATAACAATTGATTCCTATGATCTTTTGATAAGGAGATTTACGAAACCTGATTCATCGATGGTCTTTCCTATCTAGGCGAGCAATGGTTTGGATCACAAAAGCATGTTGCCCAAGCATAGAAACTGAAAACTGAGTATAATTTGCATGTTCTCCGGTCGAGGATACTAGTTAGAGTGTTGCTTTTAGAATTCACTGCATCGTGTGGGGGCATGGACCTCAAGTGTTGAAACGAGGTTATCTCCACTCAGTCTGCCAGTTGAGCTATGGATCTGGGTGTATTGAAATCCGTCTTATGAAGTAGTTTTGAATGCATTTCTATCAGCATGTGTTGCCTGATGGGGCCCACAGGCATCGATGAACGTATCGTGTGGGGGCATGGACAGTTTAAAACATGAATAATCACTGGTCCACATCCAAAAAGAAAAATCGACGGTTAGTAACATCGATGCAGTGCGATATTTGTCCCATTGCCTATCCACTGCAGTTCCCAAAAGTTGGGTGGTTCGGATCATCTAAACCCGGATGCATATGGGCCCATCGGGTGATACGTGCTGGATGGGCAACTGTTGTTTTCTTATCAGATATTAATGGTATCTACAACTAGCAAGCTATGGTCCAACGACTCACATGGTTGGTACTTTCTCTAAATGTGGCCGTTGTTTAATCATCCAAACCGTTGCTCTGATGAACCCCGGAAAAGATGGGTGATAGACGGCTAAAAATTCCAACACCTCCGTATGGTAGGCTGCAGATAGACGGCAAAAAATTTTTTAAAAAATAAAAAAGAAAATGTAGCAAGGGTCCACATTCAACGGGAAATAATGTATAAAAATGAAAGGTTTCGCATCTTCCAAGCTTAGAAATTTCCGCGGCATACCCCGAATATATATGGAGGCCCAAATGATCGACGGTTTGGATAGTCGAAACATGGTGTCCAAATCATGTGCATGAGCAATGTATACGTATGTGCTCCTGAGGGACATGGAAATGGGGAGTATGAGGATTGGGTGGGGAATCAGATTGGCTGGTGTACCACACACCGCCGACCTGTCTGGTGTGTTGACGTCACCAAGCTTTGTGGGTCCCATTATGAGGCGTGTGTTATATCCAAACCGTCTGTCCATTTTTCGAGCTCATCAAAAGGCTTGAGCCGAAAAATAAGATATATCTAAAGATTCCCGTGGACCACACCAGAGGAAACAATGCGAATTAAACAATGCCAATTGAGGAAATTTTATCTAAAGATCCCCGTCCACTGAGTCCATCTATTTTATCAAATACTTTTAGCACTTCAATCCAAAAGTTAAGCATATAAAAATTTTAAGTGACTACACCAGATGAAACAATTTAATTGAACATTTACCATTGAAAATTTCTTAAGGGCCACATAAGTTTTGGATCAAGCTGATATTTGTCTTTGCACTTCAGCCATGCCTTTGTGATCTTATCAACAGGTTAGATGACAAAGAAACATTACTGTGGCCCAGGAAGGTTTCAACAGTGAAAATCATTATTTAAAATGAGCTTGAAAAATCGAATGGATTCAAACCCTAAAATGAGCGGAAAAACGGATGGACGGAGTGGATAAACCACATATATTCACCGTGGGCCCAACATAGTTTACTCGGTATTAAATCCGATTTCAAGAAACGCATTAATTTGGGAAACGGATTGGCTACTCCCCCTGCCATCAGCCAATGGCTAGTGTTCGGTGGTCTGTGGGCCCCACCATAATGTACGTGTTTCATCCATTCCATCCATCTATTTTTATAGATCACTTTATGATATTACACAAAAAATGAGTTATATCTCAATCTCAAGCGGACCACATTATAGGAAAGAGCGTTGAATGAGCGTTGACCATTAAAAACTTGTGGGGGCCATAAAAGTATTGGATCAAACTGATCTTTGTTTTTTCCCTTCATCTGGGTCTTTATTAGCTAATCAATAGATTAGATGTCAGATAAACAGTACAGTAGGCCTTAGGAGGATTTAAATGATGGATATCCAATCACTATTGTTTTCTTGTGGTGTGGTCCACCTAAGATTTATATCCCTCTTATTTTTAGTATAAAGTCCTAAAATGATCTTTAAAAATGGATGAAACACATACATCATGCTGGGCCCACAGAGCACCGACCACCAGCCACGGGCTTGGTGTCAGGGGGAGTAGCCAATCTGTTTCCATTAATGTGCCCTAAGTGGGCCCCACATAGCCTTTTCTGGGGGATGCCACCACATGATGGGATCAGATTAGGTGAGGGCCCGGCATCACCCAACATGGTGCGGTTTTGACCGTGGGGCCCACCTCGATATATGTATTGTATATCCACTCCGTCCGTCCATTTTTACAGTTCATGAAGCAGATCTACTAAATTCCTAGGTGGACAATGATGTAGAAAACAGCGGTGGTTGGACTGTCACTATTAAAATCTTCCTAGGCCCGTTTCTTTAATATTTATTTGCCATCCAACCTGTTGATAAGATCATAGAAACCTGGATGAAGAGAAAAAAATATATATCATTTGATCGAGGAGTTTTGTGGGCCCGCAATAAGTTTTTAATGGTCACTCACCACTGTTTTTTATGCTATGGTACACATGAGATTTGGATCTGCTTCATTTTTTAGCTCATGTCCTTAAAATTCATTGGCACAATGGATGGACGGTGTGGATATATAATACGTACATCAAGCTGGGTCTGCAGTCAGGGCCGCACTGTGATGGGTGAGGCCAGGGCCGCAACTAATCCGCTCCCCCACATGATGGCCAAGAGCATGGTATCATCAAACGTGTCGGAAAAAGTGCCAGTTTTTTTTTTTTTTCCCAGGAAACAGTGATGTGGGGCCCAGTCCATTTGGGCCCCTGAATGGTTGCTGTCTGATCAAGAAAGAACAGGAAATGAATAATCTCGATCGATCCATCCAATCGATTGCTACTTTCCATAGAACTGGTCTGAAGGGTGGGCCTAGATGTATGATAACTGTTCTGGATTAGTTACATTCGATCAACATCAAGTCCGTACGGTCCAACATTATTGAGGAATCCTAATTGAACATGAGCTTTCACGCGCTACATAATATGTATACAAGATCCAGACCATTGATCCGGTGGGTTCTTCCGTAAATTGGCCCCGCCTAAAAATCCGGCTGATGGACCAAATCTAATGATTAATACGGTTTTTTAATATTTTTAGATTAGTTGGTCCCATGTATCAGTAATCCAGGCGTTCGGTCTGTTGTGTCCACCGTGGATGGGGTGAACTGTGTCTTAAAAATATGCTTGATAGAGCAATCTTAACCTTTGAATATGTGGCCCACAGATAAACAGTTCAGAAGAGAACTAAACAACTGTTCATATTGAACTAAGAAAGATTGTATTATTGACCTACAGGATTTTCCAATCTTGGAGACTTTTCTAAGTGTGCTCCATCCAAATGCGAATCACCAGAACAATGGTCTGGATTGCAGTAAAATAGGCCAAGTTTGTCAGAAATAGAAACTAGTGGCTCCTAGCCACCTGCCATATAATGCCACTTTTGAAATTTGCTCTCCTTTTTTCTCTTCTTCTTTTTCTCCTTATGGACTCCCATGCTTGTTTACCACCGTTGAAAATGATACTGACTCATGCTCCTCAATTGCAGCACTCATGAATGGTTATCCAGACCATCTAAATTATGGGAAACACTGAGGAAAGATCACACCGTTGTACATTATTAAATAACTGATTAGAGTAGGATATGTGTCATTGCATGATATATATATATATATATATATACACACACACACTTAAGATACACGGAGATATTTCAAGCGCATATTGTAGTGATAATGGCCGGCATTGGTTGGATAATACACGTCAGCATCGTCGAGCAGTGAAAGACAAAACGTGGTCGAGAAAAAAGTAGTGCTAAAGCGGTTACTAATTATGAAGATTTTTCTCCTTATTGCTGGGTTCAATGAAATCAAACCAGTTTCGATATCATCGATAATTGTCGAATTTTTCACCACTGGTTGCTGGACAGTTTTGGTCCTGTTCCGATATCATCAAAGGACTTTAGGTGATATCGAAGGCTGTCATCGAGAGACCTTCAATAACATCAATAATTGTCGGAATTTTCACCTCTGGTCGCTGGACAGTTTTTGTCCTGTTTCGATATCATCGATGACCTTTAGATGATATCGAAGGCTGTCATCGAGAGACCTTCAATGACATCGATAATTGACGGAATTTTCACCCCTGATCGTTGGACAGTTTTGGTCCTGTTTCGATATCATCGAAGGACCGTCGATGATATCGAAGGTTGTCATCGAGAGACCTTTGATATCATTGAAAAGTTACGCAGATGCGATTGCGGAAACGCAGATCTGCGGAATTTGTTTCCTATTTTGATTCTACCTCTTTCTATTCTTATATAAAGGGGTGTATTCCAGGGTATTCTAAGGTTTCCTAAAGGTTTTCTAGGAGGGCTTAGGGTTATCAAAGGTGTGTGTGTGTGTGTGTGTGTGTGTGTGTATGAGAGAGAGAGAGAGAGGCTATGCTCGTAGAGGTGATCTACCATATCTCAGGACTTCCACGTCCTCGTAATCAGTGAGATCTCTCCGTTTTCTTTGTTTCTCTTATTGTTTATCCACTCCTGCGTGAGTGAAAAAGGTTGTAACGTTTTACTTCATAGTGGATTGTTGATCTGGACAAGGTCCCGTGGTTTTTACCTCTTTGAGGGTTTTCCAAGTAAAATTCCTTAGTGTCGTATGGTTTATGCTTTGATTTATTTCATTGCTTTATTATTCCATAATTCTGGTTTGTTTCGGGAGGCTAGATCCTAAGGTTTTGTGCAAGGCCCCCAACAAAGTAGTATCAAAGCTAAGTTCATTGAACGGGTAAGATCGGTTTTGAATTATGGAAGGTGGCTCATCAAGGATGATCAGCCTCAATGGTTCTAACTGGATCATATGGAAGGCTAAGATGGAGGACTTGCTTTATTGCAAGGACCTATATTCTCCAATTTTAGGCATATCAGCAAAATCCAGGATATGTCTGATGATGATTGGAAGAAGATAGACCGAAAGGCGATGGGGTTTATTAGACAATGGTTAGACGATTTCGTATTCCACCATGTATCTATGGAAACCTCAGCCGCTAGCCTATGACTGAAATTAGAAGGGCTATATGAGAGGAAGACAACCAGTAATAAAATCTTTTTGATAAGACGACTTATGAATCTCAAGTTCAAAGATGGTGGTTCTGTGGCCGAGCACATGAATGAGGTCAGCAACATAGTGAACCAACTCTCCGCTATGAAGATGGTCCTGTATGATGAATTGCAGGCTTTACTATTGCTTAGTTCATTGCCTGACAGTTGGGAGACATTGGTAGTGTCTCTAAGTAACTCCGTGTCAGACGGAAAGATATACATGGAACAGGTTACTAGTTGTCTCTTTAATGAGGAGACAAGGAGGAAGTCTCAGGGGTTTACTCAACAAGAGGCCCTTGTGACACAGAAACGTGGGAGAGGAGAGAACAGGAAGGGCAGGAAGGCCCGAGATAAATCAAGAGGCAAGTCGAGTAACAGAAAGGATATTGATTGCTAGAATTATGGCAAGAAGGGCCACTACAAGCATGAAAGTCATGGTAAGAAGAACGACAAGAAAGGAAAAGGTAAGGAGAAGGAAGATAAATCAAATTCCACTGCGGTCGCTTCAGATGGCAACGTTGTAGTTATTCTTTCAGTAGATCATGATATATGTGTCACGGTTACGAGTCAGGACACCGATTGGGTGATAGACTCGGGAGCCTCGTTTCATGCGACTCCACGCAGGGACTTCTTCACAAGCTACAAGTCAGGTGACTATGGGACTGTGAAGATGGGAAATTCTAGCGTATCGAAGATCGTAGGAGTCGATGATATTTGTGTGAAGACCGATGTGGGCTACACATTGGTTCTCAAGGATGTGAGGCATATCTCAAACCTTCGCCTCAACTTGATGTCGACGGGAAGGTTAGATGATGATGACTATGAAAGCCGGTTTGCTGGTGTGCGATGGAAGCTCATCAAGGGTTCGTTGATCGCAGCCAGAGGAAAGAAGTGTTGCACCCTGTACAAGGCAAGTGTCAGTGTATGCAAGGGTGGGTTGAACGCAGCGAAAAATTCAACTATTGACATGTGACACAGGTGCCTAGGCCACATGAGTGAAAAATGGCTTCATGTACTAGCAAAGAAGCGGCTCATTCCAGACATGACAGGTACACCTCTCAAAGCCTATCTTGATTGTTTATCAGGGAAACAATATAGAGTTTCATTCGTTAAAACTGTTTCTCATGTTAATAAAGTGCATGCATTAGATTTGGTTTATTCTGATGTTTATGGTCTTATGAGGACAAAAACCCTGGGTGGGGTATTGTATTTTGTCACCTTTATAGATGATGCATCTAGGAGGGTTTGGGTTTATGCTTTGAAATCCAAGGACGAGGTCTTTGGTATGTTTAAATTGTTTCATGCTATGGTCAAGAGAGAGACAGGTAGATCACTGAAGTGCATCCGCACTGACAATGGTGGTGAATACATTGGCGACTTTCATGAGTATTGTAAGTCCCTGGGTATATGGCATGAACAAACGGCTCCCAAGACCCCCCAGCATAATGGTGTAGTTGAGCGAATGAATCGTACCATTGTAGAGAAAATCAGATGCATGTTATCCCATGCAAAGTTGCCCAAGACGTTTTGGGGAAAAGCAATGCACACGGCGGCGTATTTGATAAACAGGTCTCCATCAGTCCCGTTGAATGGAGAAGTACTTGAGAAGGTGTGGACTGGACAGATTCATCGTATAGTCATCTCAGGGTGTTTGGATGCAGGGCATCCATTCACGTACCAAAGGACAAAGTTCCAAGCTCGATATGAAGATCAGGCAGTGTGTGTTCTTAGGGTACGATGATGAAAAGTTCAGTTACAAATTGTGGGATTCACTGAAAAGAAGCTCGTTAGGAGCAGAGATGTGGTTTTCTTTGAAGATCAGTGTACAGAAGACATTGGTAAGACAGAGAAGAACCAGCCTAGTTCAGGTGAGCTAGAGGACATGGATCTAATTATTCCTCCCATGGTGCCTGATGACGGGAGAGTACAACTAAGATGCAGAAGACGAGGAGTTCCTTCAGAAGATGGACCAGGGGAGCAGCCCCCACTTGATTCATCCGTTGAGCCACAGGTGAGGAGGTCATCTAGGGACAGACAACCATCCAAGAGGTACTCACCGCATGAGTACATTATGCTGACTGATGGAGGAGAGCCAGAAGATTATTCTGAGCCCTAGCCGACGAGCATAGGGGGGAGTGGTTGAAAGCTATGCAAGAGGAGATGGAATCCTTGCATAAGAACCACACCTATGATATGGTGAAATTGCCTAAGGACAAGAAAGCTTTGAGCAACAAGTGGGTGTTCAGAAAGAAGGTTGAGCAGAAGAATTCACAGGCGAGGTTCAAGGCTAGACTCGTGGTGAAAGGGTTTGGTCAGAGGAAAGGTATAGACTTCGAAGAGATATTTTCACCAGTGGTGAAGATGACATCCATACGGGTGTTGCTTGGGTTGGCGGCTAGCATGGATCTAAAGATAGAGCAGTTAGATGTTAAAACTGTCTTTCTCCATGGTAACCTGGAAGAAGAGATCTACATGCACCAACCAGAGGGGTTCGAAGTCAAAAGGAAAGAGCATATGGTGTGTAGGCTGAGGAAGAACTTGTATGGGCTGAAACAAGATCCACGGCAATAGTATAAGAAGTTCGACTCATTTATGTTGAAGCATGGGTATGACAGAATGGAGTCGGACCACTGTGTGTTCACGCACAAGTTCTTAGATGGTGATTTCTTAGTTCTGCTGTTATATGTTGATGACATACTCATTATAGGTAAAGACATTAAGAAGATTGATAGGCTGAAACAGAAGTTGGGCAAGTCGTTCGCTATAAAAGACTTAGGCCCGATGTAACGCCCTGAAAATCGGGGGTCGAGCATAAGCTCCACTTCCGAGTTCCAACGCATCACTTATGCAACATAGATAATGATGATTAAATGTTGTCCGTGTTAGTGCATTAAACATGAGTGAGATTATACCAAAATAGCATATCATACTCCAGAGATAGTTAAATTACGCAAGCGAAAGAATTGTGATAGACATATAAAATATATAAAACTGTTGTAAGTCTCTACAGTGCGAACATGTTACCAGGTTAAATATATACATGTATACTTCCTAAAATGGACCAAAAATGAATATACATGTGTGTTTCAAAAGGAAAAAATAACAAGTGTAATGACATCTAATCAACATCCCAGAAATTTCCGTCGATCAGGACACGGCTCATATGAAGCCGCCTGAAAACTGCATGTAGGAGAATGCCTCCTTGTCATCCTCGAAGTCCGGCTCCGCCTCGTAGGTATCGCTACCACCTACAACTAAGACAAAGTCCGGTTGGTGTGTACAACACCATCCCGTAACGTGGGAGATATGATCAACTCAGTGGAACTATAAGGCAAAGGTTAACATGTTATCAATTCAATCAAGTAGTAATGATAAAGCAGTACAACAATCATGTCCTAAATACTCTTATTAATGCAAGAATGGTATGCGTAGATGATGCATGCCCTCGCCTACACTCCCTCAATGTCTTCATCTCAATGCGGTGCATGCTCCCGAAAGTGCTCTTCCTCGCCAAAGCACATGCAATGCGGTGCATGCTCATGTTAGTCAATACTTAATTAGATTGATTCATACAACAGTGTTGGGAAGCCAAGGTACCTCCCTTAAATCATTTCCCAAACAATGATCCATTCTAGGGTCGTCAGTCCTAGTAAATATCATACGATGTTGCGATTCTAGGTCACTACAAAGGGCTTGTCACCTGATCAGTGTAGGCCTAGTTTATACTCTAATTATTACGGAAAGGCTCATCGCCTCAACGTAGTCTCAGAGTACGCTCGAGGTCACTATAAAGGGCTCGTCACCTGATCAGTGTAAGCCGACAGCTCGAATATAGTGTCCCATACCACCGTATTCAGCTCACGACTCTGGTTCCCTCACTGGACACTACGGGGAGGCTCGTCGCTCCAGCGTAGGCCGACAGCTCGACCATGGTGTCCCATACCACCATGTCCGCTCATGAGTTTTAGCGGATTGAGGTACCAAGGTTAACGGGATTTTCACTGGTGAATTTAGTACCTTTGATTCAAACAGTAGCGTCCATACATGGAAAACATACATCGGGTCAATCGAGTTACTTGACGAGCTCGACTGGTACAAGCGCATATCGAGTTAATCGACATGAAGTACGTAAACACTTCGTGTGGCCTAACCACTGTTGACAACCGAGGTACGATTTGGGTTCATCGAACACGTCTTGAGTGGTGAAATGACCTCAGCCACTACTCGAGAAACCTTTTCCGATTGCCTGGACTATGCAGTAGTCCTAATGACACTTCAATATAATAGGAATACATATGTGCTAGTCCAAAACAGCAAGTAGCAACTGACTTAAATATAAGTCTTATTCGAGCATTTCAACAAACACATAGTATACATATTAACACACATAGGCATTTCAACCATAAATATGTAGTAGTGATATAGGATACAGTAAGGAAGACCATAACCATAGTTAAGGGAATTGAGAATCCTATCTCAACACCCTCATTACATGCATATCATCAAGTATTTCCTCATTGAGGCATTTTATCAAACACTTAGACTGCACATATTACACACATGTAATAAACTAGTTATAACATACATCCTGGCAAGCCCTTTTTACAAAAGAGTTGCCACATACACAACAGGCATATATCCATAGTTAATAATCATGGCAAGCACAAATTCAAATTCCATATTCATTCAGTCATATAAACAAACACATGGAATACACTATATTCAACATAGTTCATTTGTATGTATAAAACACGGGAAACGTCGTATCTAAGCATGTGATAGCAATTAAGTCAGTCATAAACCATTAACTGACATTGAAAGCCTTGAAAACCATAATTTAAATGTTTATAGTCCGCACCTTACGCCGTTAAACGCCTGACGGATTCGTTTTAGACACTTAGTCTTTGTCTACGGCACAACTGTCACCTTCAGAATGAAATACGTTAGCTATTTCCTCATTTATACTATTTGAAATCCTAAAAACAGATTAGGGTTAGGTTTTCTTACCCAAGTACGGAGTCGGAATCGTTGGAAAAGCGATACAGATGTGGTGGTTAAACACGTGGAGCGGCAGGGAAGGAACCCTATATCAAACTCCAACTCTCTCTCCTCACTTTCTCTCTCTTTCCTTCTCTCTTTTCTCTCTTCTCTCTCCTAGGGTTGCAAATTCATATGACATGAGAGAGTAAGGGTTTTAGGTCCTTATATAGGCCCAAAACTGACCAGAATGGCCCCAGGGACATGGTATACCTAGGTTATAACCAAATGGGGGTTGTTTCGATCCAATAAAGCACTTCTTGAGGCTCATTTTCTGTGTGCAGTCGAACTTAAGCTCCCTGACATTGGATCTAGGTCGAGTTATGTTTTCGGTCCGATTGGCTTTACAGATCGACCGTGACAGACTAGTTTCTGTTCAACGGTCACCGACATTCGATCAGGGCCACAAGTACACTGACATGTGTTGGAAATTTTCCCTGATCCGAGGGTGTAATTGGGTCAGATTCTGACGGTCTGAATCCTTATATTTAGCCCGCAAGCGACACGACTCAGTTTACTTAAGTTTGGATTTTATTTCTAAAGATATTCACATTTCTCACACACTATGTATCGGGCTCAAGTTGTGCATTTTTTGACACAGTTGCGACTTGATTTCCGAAATGGTTGTCAAGCTCAACAAGGCATTCATAATCGTTTAATTTCGTAGTAATCGGATTTTCGACGTGCGGTCCAGGTCCGATACGGAGTTTCATGATGCTCTAGAGAGTAACTGGGTTTTGAGATTGATCCTAGATTATAAGGTAATGTAGCGTCAATGATTCTGCAAGTTTTGGTTCTTGCAGTTCGTATTTAAGTGGTTCAAGTGAATTTAATAGCTAATCTAGTTTAGCACTTAGTTAATTCTGTCTAATTTCTAAAGGATTTGGTCCTGAGTGATTTCTGCCTGAGGTGTACTCGGGTCTTTATACGGATTTTTTCGAGACGTTACAATCTACCCCCCTTAAAGAAAAATTCATCCTCAAAATTAGTACCTTTTCGTACTCCTTGAGAATCTGAGCGTAGTTCTTACGGACCTCGGCTTCAGTTTCCCAAGTAGCCTCTTCTTCCGTATGATGCGTCCACAATACCTTCACAAGTAGTATAACCTTTCTACGCAATACCTGCTCCTTCCTGTCTAGGATACGCGTCGGTCGCAGTATATATGTTGTATCCTCAATCAACTGCACCTGCTCCCAATGTGGGAAGGATCAGGAACGTATTTCTTCAGCATAGATACGTGAAATACGTTGTGCACGCCTACGAGTGGTGTGGGCAAAGCAAGGTGGTACGCTACCACCCCCACTCGATCCAGGATTTGGAATGGGCCAATGAACCTCGGCGTGAGTTTCCCCTTCTTCTCAAACCGAAGGACTCCCTTCATGGGGGAAACTTTCAGAAACACATGGTACCTAACCTCGAACTCTAACTGTTGTTGCCTCGTATCGGCGTAGCTCTTCTGTTTGCTCTGTGCTGCCAGAAGTCGACGCCTGATAATGTCGATATTCTTTGAGGTCACCTGAACTAACTCTGGGCCAAGCAGGCTTTTCTCACCAACCTCTGCCCAGCAATGCGGTCCTCTACATGGGTGCCCATACAAGGCCTCATAGGGAGCCATGCCAATACTCGCCTGAAAACTATTGTTATACGCGAACTCTGCATAAGGAAGACAGTCATCCCAACTATCCTTGAAATCAAGCACGCAAGCTCACAACATGTCCTCTAACACCTGGTTTACCTGTTCCATCTGTCCGTCAGTCTGTGGGTGGAACGCGGTACTGAACTTCAACTTCACACCCATTGATTCCTGGATACGAGTCTAGAAATAGATGTGAATCGCGTGTCTCAGTCCGACACGATCTTTAGGGAAACTCCATGCAGACGTACAATCTCCTTGATATACAACCTGACCAACTCGTCTGCTAAGTTCGAAACTCTAATAGGGAGGAAATAGACCGATTTCGTTAACCAGTCCACAATCACCCAAACGGAATCATGTCCATTCCTCGTATTTGGTAGCCTAGAAATAAAGTCAATAGAGATGAAGTCCCATTTCCATTCTGCTATGGGCATGGGCTGAAGCAGTCCAGGAGGTCGGCGATGCTCTGCCTTGACCTAATGGCATGTGAGATAACAGGACACATAATTTATTATGTGGACCTTCATATTGTCCCACCAGTATAACGCTTCATGTCTCGATACATCTTCGTGCTTCCAAGATGCATCGCCAATTTCAACTATGTGCCGCCTCGAGAATCTCCCGTCTCGAGTCATGAAGATTTGGGACACATAGGAGGCCACGGTAACGTAAGCCCCCATCCATACCAACTCTCCACTCGGTGCCCTCATCGCCGCTAGTCTGCTCTCGAAGCTTAGACAATCGTTCATCGTCTTTCTGGGCCTCAATGATCCTATCATCAATAAGTGGCCGCACACGAACGTGCGCGACGCTCTCGAACGGCTCCTCCACGGTGAGTTTCTGCTCGAAGTCTCGCACGAACTCTACCATACCCCATTCTGCCACCATCAGCGGAGCCACAAACTTTATGGTCTTCTTGCGGCTTAACACGTCAGCCACAAGGTTAGCCTTGCTCGGATGGTAGAAAACCTCGAACTTGAAGTTCTTCAAGGTTTCCATCCATCATCGCTGCCTCATATTCAGGTCCTCCTAAGTGAATATGTATCTGAGATTCTTGTGGTCACAAAAGAGCTCGAACTCCTCTCTGTAGAGGTAATGTCTCCAGAGCTTCAGTGCAAAGATGACGGCTGCCAACTCTAGGTCGTGTGTAGGGTAATTTTCCTCGTGCTTCCTTAACTGTCTCGAGGAATAAGCAATCACCCTGTCTTTCTGCATAAGGATATAACCCAGACCAACGCGAGACGTGTCGGTGTATATAGTATACTTAACCCCTTGCTCTGGCAATACTAGCACAGGGGAGGACGTCAACTTGTCCTTCAGTTTCTGAAAAGATGCTTCTGCCTTCTCGTTCCAGGTGAACTTAAGATCCTTCCATGTCAACTAAGACAAAGGTCTAGATATCTTAGAGAAATTCTGAATGAATCGTCGATAATAACCTGCCAGACCAAGGAAACTCCTCACCTCAGTAACCGAACCGGGCTGTTCCCAGTCCTGAACCGCGACTACCTTATCAAGGTCCACCGCTATTCCTTCCTTGGACACCACATGTCCCAGGAACTTGACTTCCTCTTTCCAGAAGTCGTACTTCTTGTACTGTGTGAACAACTGGTTCTTCTTCAGGGTACCCAAGACTGCTCTTAAGTGTCCCTCTGCTCTTCAAACTCTTAGAGTATATCAGAATGTCATCAATAAACACGATGACGAATCAGAATAGAAACGCCCGAAACACCCTGTTCATCAGGTCCATGAACACGGCGGTACGTTCGTAAGGCCGAGCGACATCACGAGAAACTCATAGTGTCTAAAACTGGTCCTGAAGGCCGTCTTCTGCACATCCTCATCCCTGACGCGCAACTAATGATACTCTGACTATAAATCGATCTTCGAGAAGTATCATGCCCCCTTCAACTGATCAAATAGATCATCTATCCTGAGCAAATGATACTTGTTCTTCACCGTCACCCGGTTCAACCTGCGTTAATCAATACATAATCGCAATGAACCATCTTTCTTCTTTACGAACTACACGGGCGCTCCCTAAGGGGACACACTCGGTCGTATGAAACCTGCCTCCAACAAGTCATCAATCTGTCTCCTCAGTTCCTCCATCTCGCATGGAGACATGCGATACGTCGGTAGCGAAATGGGTGTCGCCCCGGGCGCCAGGTCAATAGTAAAGTCGATCTCGCATCGAGGAGGTAATCCACGTATCGCCCTGAACACATCCATGAAATCCTAAACTACTGGCATGTCATCAAGTGTCGGACCATCCATACTATCTAACAAGGTGGCATAGCAGCTAACACTGCAGGGCAACTGATCTGCACTGGAAAAGTGAACACCGTGTCCTCGGGTCCATAGGCTTTCACTACCCGGGTATCGCAATCAATCTCTACCTTAATCTCGGTGAGCCAATCCATACTGAGGATAGCATCATAGTGATATAGTGGGCCAACGATCAGATCCACAAGTACTATCCTGCTTCCTAAGTCTATCGAGCAACCCTCACAAGTCCTGCTAACGTCTAAAAAAGTCCTTATCGTTGTAAAGATCCTCATTCCCTTCATGGGAGCAGTACCCAACCCCAGTCACTTGATTGCTACACACGATATATCGAGATAGTGGACCCGGTGTCCACCAACAAGAAGACGGGTGTACCTTGAACGTGGGTCGTGACTTCAAAAGCCATCGGGGCCGTAATCGATATCTCAGGTGCTTCAGCTACAAGCGCGTGTACTCGAGCCTGTTGTGGATGGTTCGGCTATGGCACCATAGGCCGTTGAGGCGGCCTGAATTGGGGTGCTGACAGTCGAAAGGAGGGGTGTGTGGGTATTGTCCGTAGAAGTGGAGCGGAGATAGCGTGAGGCATCGGGCGATTGATCCTCTGAGGTGGTGAGAACCCACTATCCCTCATCCTACTGAAACAATACATATATGTATGACCTGCCTTCCCGCAGTACGTGCATCGCAAGTCTGTACGTCCCAATTGAGACGGTGGCGCCTCAAGCCTGGGAGGAGAGTCTGCACGTAGCCTCTTGCCGAAAAATGGTCTAGCCGGGAAATCAGGTCGAGGCCTAGGGGCCACAGGTGCTCGCATACAGAACTGCATGTCCCCGTCCTACTCAACTCACATAGACATGCTCACTAGCTCAACATAAGTGGGTATGCTAATATCAAGGGAACATATCAGCTCAGCTCCGTGAACCTGTTCTCATACTCAGCCACCGTCATCCCTCATTAACAGAGGTGAAGAAACTCACTCTCCTTCTCATGCCGATAAGTGAGGGGATAATACTTCTCATGGAAGTGGGTCTCAAAAGCTGCCCAAATTCATACATATCCAACGACAGTAGTCCGTAGGATACTGTCCCACCAGAGGCTGGCCTCCTTCTCGAATATGAAGGTGACCAACTCCACCTGCTCTGCCTCAGTGCAGTGCAGCAGCTTCAACATCTTAGAGATGCGGTCAAGCTAATACTCAGCCTCCTCGGGTCTATGAGTACCCGCAAATGTAGGAGGCCATAAGTGCTGGAATCACTCAAAAAGTCCGCTAGCACCCGCATTCCAGTAGGGGGCACAGGTGAAGCAGGTGGAGTCATACCCATGCTCTGGGCAAAAATCCCAGCCATGGTGGTCAAGAAATGTTGCTACTGCTGCTGCTGCTGTATCAACAACATCATCTGTTCTAGCCTATCAGTAGGGGGAGCAAACTGAGGTACATGTGGCGTCGAAGAGGATGCACGGTTCTGCTTAGGAACCAATGGTGCAACAGGCGCAGGCCCATTGGTGGGGCCAGTGGCCAACTGAGAATCCGTCATGGTATAGTGAGTCAGGCCCGAACCTGGGTCTGGCTGGCTATCGCTTAGGGGAGGAGCCCTGTCAACCGAGTTGCCAAGAGTGTAGCGTGTTGTAGTCCGTGCGGCCTTAGGTGGCATGCCCTATATATAACATAGGGTGCAACCCGTGTCAGATGTAGCATAACAATACTCAATTCTTTAAGTATTCAACACACCTTATAGCAAAAGAAACGACATGCATTTCATTTAACAAAATTTGTTACAATACATGGAATAAAGTTCTGCATGAATTATGATAGGAACGCATGCGACTATGCTAAGCCCAAACTACCAAATAAAAACACACTTTCTACCTACTACACTACTAGGCCCATCAACATTAAAACACAGACATCCTAAACAGCAATAAAACAAGATATAGAGCGATGACATGGATGACTAGACATCCGAGTCTGGCGACGGAGGAGGGGCACCCTTATCCTGCAGGCAGCACATGATAACTTTCAAAGTGCGAGTCACCTTCTTAAACTTGTGTTTCACGAGGGCTTGGGTATCGATAATCTACTGTCGTGGGGTAGCCTGACCCTCCTCAAGTCGAGCTAAGCGGGCCCGATCAGTGTCATGCTCCAATGCTGTAGGAGGGGAGCTCTCATCTATGTCCTGAGCCTCCTCTTCTTCTTCCTATTCCTCCTCTATCTCTTCCTTGCTTTCCTCCTCACTAGCCGTCTCGTCCTCACTCTCATCAATTCGGGCTTGCCGCTGCCATGGCCTAATTTTCATCTGATTGAGAGTAGTTCCATTGATGTCATGGATCGACACCGGCATTTTCGCCCCAAGTTTGCGATCTTGCATATGAGTCGGCCGAATATAAGTGAATCAGACCTTCTAGTAGAGCGTATGGTAAGAACTATCTATCGCAGGACATACATAGATACGCACAACTTCTCTCCCTGCCCGGTTCAGTACAGAAAGTCTACCATCAGGCGCGTGCACTTACTGCGATTGCTTTACCTGGGGTAGACGTTGAACGTGAAAATGTGGTGAAGCAGGTGGAAGTCATCTGTCATATTAGTCGCCAGGAGACTATTGTTTAGCTACTAATGAATCAGTCGACCTTAAATGAAACGTGTGCGGCGATCCCTTTCACGTGCACTCTTCAGATTCTTCTCACTTGCATGGACCTCGCCAAGTGGCATTTTCATAATCCGAGCTATCAACCCAACATTAATTGTGACCTCCCGATCCTACCCACTGGGATCTTAAACTGCAAGGGCTCCAGCATAGGCTCTCGAATGTGGGCGTAGAAGGCTCGGACAGTGCCCACATTTGTGCTGTAATTGCCCCCGAACATGGGACCCCACCCGGCCTCGACCAGGCGGTCCATCGACAGATAGTCTCCAAAGAGCCTCTCGTCCACATGTGCTTCAAAAAGGACCCTACGGCCCTCATATCTCCCATGGGACAAATCAGCCAGCAAGGTTCTTGGGAGAGGAGCATGCGGATTGAGGTCCCACTTAGTCCGTGCCTCTCGCTCAACGCTCGAACCTGCGGCGGTGCCTCTTAGCCTCCTTGAACAAGTAGGGTGACTAGGCCCACCTCATCCGTAAGAGTCCTCTTCTTTCCCATGAGGGAAAGAAGCGTGGAAATGGAGAAGATGGTTGTCACAAGTTCAAAAAGGGCCATGGAAAAAGGAAGAAAAATAGGTAAATGGGATGATTTCTTGGGTTCCATGGATCTGAGACACAAAGTGGGGTTTGAATGCTCAAATGAAAGGGAAAGAAGGAGAGAAACAGTTGTAAAAGAAGGTTTTGAAGGGGTTGTGTAGGTGGTGCACGAAAATGAAAGAAGAGTACTTGGAGGGGGGTTTTGAGTGGAGGTTTGGGTGATTTATTGAGAAAAAAAGAGCTTTAAGGGGTAAGTTATGAAGAGGGAGAGTATTGGGAGGGGTTTAAACCGACCCAACACTCATCAGTGGGCCACACAATGCCCTAGAGGCGTCGACCCGAACCGGCCCGCCCGACCAGGCCTGCCAGGCTGCGAGGCCTAGCAGACCGGCGAGGCCCTCGCCGACCTCTGGACAAACCGCCGATGACTCACTGGTGGGGTGAGGTCCTCCTGCCCCCTGGACCCTAAAAACATGTGGGACCCACCCTGGGTCCCCCTAGACATTCCCCATTAGGCTCCCGACTCCATTTTAAGTCGTTTCAGGTCACTTCGAGTATTTTCTGATGTATATTCACATTTATCGATTGTTGAAGGCTTGGATGGGGTACATCGTGGTCTAAACCTGTCGATTGACGGTCTAGGGGTGATCCGGGAGCACTTCACGTGATCATGGGTGTGTATGGACCCGATCTTGGCAGCCGATTTCGGTGAATTTCGCTGATTGGTGAAACTGGGAATCCTATGCCTGTTTCTACGTTTTCTCGCACCCTCCTACGTTGAAATGCGTTAGTATACGTCGTGTGACCATAACCTAGATCCAGTTTAATCTAAATCATGCTCTGATACCAACTTGTAATGCCCTGAAAAGCGGGGGTCGAGCATAAGCTCCACTCCCGAGTTCCAACGCATCACTTATGCAACATAAATAATGATGATTAAATATTGTCTATGTTAGTGCATTAAACATGAGTGGATTATACCAAAACAGCATATCATACTCCAGAGACAGTTAAATTATGCAAGCGGAAGAACTGTGATAGACATATAAAATATATAAAACTGTTGTAAGTCTCCAGAGTGTGAACATGTTACCAGGTTAAATATATACATGTATACTTCCGAAAATGGATCAAAATGAATATACGTGTGTTTCAAAAGGACAAAATAGCGAGTGTAATGACATCTAGTCAACATCCCAGAAATCCCCATCGATCAGGACACGGCTCACATAAAGCCGCCCGAAAACTGCATGTAGGAGAATGCCTCCTCGTCATCCTCGAAGTCCGGCTCCGCCTCGTAGGCATCGCTACCACCTGCAACTAAGACAGAGTCTGGTTGGTTTGTACAACACCGTCCCCTAACGTGGGAGTGAGTGATCAACTCAATGGAACTATAAGGCAAAGGTTAACATGTTATCAATTCAATCAAGCAGTAATGATAAAGCAGTACAGAATTATGTCCTAAATACTCTTATTAATGCAAGAATGGTATGCGTAGATGATGCATGCCCTCGCCTACACTCCCTCACCGTCTTCATCTCATGGCGCGCATTGCAAACTCCTGAAAGTGCCCTTCCTCGCCAAAGCACATGCAATGCGGTGCATGCTCATGTTAGCCAAAACTTAATTAGATTGATTCATACAGCAGTGTTGGGAAGCCAAGGTACCTCCCTTAAATCATTTCCCAAACAATGATCCATTCTAGGGTCGTCAGTCCTAGTAAATATCATACGATGTTGCGGTTCTAGGTCACTACAAAGGGCTCGTCACCTGATCAGTGTAGGCCTAGTTTATACTCCAGTTGCTACAGAAAGGCTCATCGTCTTAACATAGTCTCAGAGTACACTCGAGGTCACTGCAAAGTGTTCATCACCTGATCAGTGTAGGCCGACAGATCGAATACAGTCTCTCATACCACCGTATTTAGTTCACAAGTTTGGTTTGCTCACTAGACACTATGGGGAGGCTCGTCACCCCAACATAGGATGACAGATCGACCACGGTGTCCCATACCACCATGTCTAGCTCATGAGTCTTAGCAAATTGAGGTACCAAGGTTAACAGGGTTTCCACTGGTGAGTTTGGTATCTTAGATTCAAGCAGCAGCGTCCATACATGGTGAACATACATCGGGTCAATTGGGTTACTTGACGAGCTCGACTGGTACGAGCGCACATCGAGTTAATCGACATGAAGTGCGTAAGCACTCTATGTGGCCTAACCACTATCGACAACCGAGGTATGACTCGGGTTCATCGAACACGTCCTGAGTGGTGAAATGACCTCAGCCACTACTCAAGAAACCTTTTTCGATTGCCTGGACTATGTAGTAGTCTCAATCACACTTCAATATAATAGGAATACATATGTGCTAGTCTAAAACAACAAGTAGCAACTAACTTAAATATAAGTCTTATTCGAGCATTTCAACAAACACATAGTATACATATTAACACACATAGGCATTTCAACCATAAATACGTAGTAGTGATATAGGATACAGTAAGGAAGACCATAACCATAGTTAAGGGAATTGAGAATCCTATCTCAACACCCTCATTACATGCATATCATCAAGTATTTCCTCATTGAGGCATTTTATCAAACACTTAGACTGCACATATTACACACATGTAATAAACTAGTTATAACATACATCCTAGCAAGCCCTTTTTACGAAAGAGTTGTCACATACTCAACAGGCATATATCCATAGTTAATAATCATGGCAAGCACAAATTCAAATTCGATATTCATTCAGTCATATAAACAAACACATGAAATACACTATATTCAACATAGTTCATATGTATGTATAAAACACGGGAAACATCGTATTTAAGCATGTGATAGCAATCAAGTCAGTCATAAACCATTAACTGACATTGAAAGCCTTGAAAACTATAACCTAATTGTTTATAGTCTGCACCTTACACCAGTAAACGTGTGACGAATTCATTTTAAACACTTAGTCTTTGTCTACGGCACGACTGTCACCTTCAGAATGAAATAGGTTAGCTATTTCCTCATTTCTACTATTGAAATCTTAAAAACAGATTAGGGTTAGGTTTTATTACCCAAGTATGGAGTCGGAATCACCGGAAAAGCGATACAGATGTGGTGGTTAAACACGTGGAGCGGCAGGGAAGGAACCCTAGATCAAACTCCAACTCTCTCTCTCACTTGCTCTCTCTTTCCTTCTCTCTTCTCTCTCTTCTCTCTCCTAGGGTTGCAAATTCGTATGACATGAGAGAGTGAGGGTTTTTGTAACGTCTCTGAAAATTTCATGACCCGAGTACCACCTCATGCAGAAATCACTCAGGACCACATCCTTTAGAAATTAGACGAGTTTAACTAAGTGCTAAACTAGATTAGCTGTGAAATTAGCTTGAATCACTTTAAATACGATCTGCAAGACCCAAAACTTGTAGAATCATTGATGCTAGGTTACCCTAAAATCTAGGATCAATCTCATTACCCAGCTGCTCTCGGGAGTACATTGAAACTCCGTATCAGATCTGGACCGCACATTGAAAGTTCGAATAAAATGAAGTTATAGAATTAGGACCACCTTGCTGGGCTTGACAACTATCTTGGAAATCAAATCCAGATAGTGTCCCGGGGCTATTCGCTTGAGCCCGGAGTGAAGTGTGTGAAAAAACGTGTTTTTCTTTAGAAATTAAATCTCATTTAAGTAATCTGAGACTTGTCGCTTGCGGACTTGATATAAGTAATCAGACCGTCAGAATCTGACCCAAATACAACCTCGGATCAGGAGAAATTTCATACACATGGCAATGTACTTATGGCCCTGATCGAGTTCGGTGACCGTTGAACTGAAACTGGTCCACCACGTGTGATCTGGGAATCCGACTGGAATGAAAACTTAACTCGACCTAGATCCATAGTCAGAGAGCTTAAGTCTGACCTTTGGCTCAAGGGGGGGGGGGGCTCTGGAAGTGCTCCGTTGAGACGGAACAACCTCTCCTTGGACATAACCTAAGTATCCCTTGGCCCTGGGCCTATTTCTGTGGGCCTATATAAGGACCTTAAACCCTCTCTCATTCACTCCATACGAATTTGAGAAAACCCTAGGAGAGAGAAGAGAGTAAAGAGAGAGAAAGTGTGAGAGAAGTGAGAGGAGATTCCTGTTGCTCTATCATGTTATTCTACGTGCCTATCCATCACTACCGTATCACTTTTCTGGCGATTCTGATTCCGTTTTCTGGTAAGAAATTCTAACCCTAATCATTTTTAGAGATCCAACTAGTGTAAGTGATGAAATAGCTAACCTATTTCATGTCATAGGTTGTCGTTCTACCGTTGATAAGGACTTGGTGTTTAACTGAGTCTGTTACTCGCTTCTAAGGCATAAGGTGCGGACTATAGACGCTTAGGTTATGGTTTTCAATGCTTTCAATGTCGAATAATGATAGATTCATGATCTGAGTGTTATTTCACATGTAAAATGTGATGTTCGTTTTGCGATTCAGTTACGTATGCAAATTATGGCTTTAGTGTATTCTGTATATTTGCAGAAAATACCGTATACGTATAAAATATGGAAGTGTGTTTGCCATTATTAATTACTGTGTGTATATGCTATATATATGTGTAATACTTACTCGGCGAAAGGATTCGCCCTAATACTTGTTTTGACTAATATACGTTATGTATGTTAAATAAGTGTAGTCTAAGTGTTTGTGAAAATGCTTGTATGAGTAAGTACTTAGATGATAGTGTTTTAGGTAGGTGTTGAGATAGGATTCTCAACTACCTTAGAGATGTATATGATTTCCTCCATGCAAGTTGTTTAGTTTAGTCATTTACTTATGAAATGTATGTGTTTGTATTTCCTGTTTATATTGTGCTTTATAACATGCTTATTAACATGTTCGAATTACTTTTTTAATTTTGCTTTGACTATGCCACATGCTTTCTGGTTACGGATTGAGTGTGATTAGGGCTATGTTATAGTCCAGGCAATCGGTAACAGGCTTGAAGTGGTGGCTGAGATTCATTCGCTATGTAGGACGGGTTTGACGAACCCGAGTCATACTAAGGTTGTTGACAGTGGTTAGGCCACATGGAGAGCTTATGCACTTCATGTCGATCAACTTTGGGTGCGCTCGTGCTAGTCGAGCCCGTCAAGTAACCCGATGTGCCGATGTATGTTCACCATGTATGGACGCTCCTGCTTGAACCTAAGGTACCAAACTCACTAGTGGAATCTCGTTAACATTGGTAGTTCGATCCGCTAAGACTCTTGAACCGGACATGGTGGTATGGGACACCGTGGTCGAGCTGTCGGCCTACGCTGGGGCGACTAGCCTCCCCGTAGTGATCAGTGAGCAACCCAGACTCATGAGCCGAATACGGTAGTATGGGATACTGTATTCGAGCTGTTGGCCTACACTGATTGGTGACGAGCCCTTTATAATGACCTCGAGCATACTCTGATTCTACGTGTAGACGACAACCCTTCCATAGCATCTAGAGTATAAACTAAGCCTGTACTGATTTGGCGACAAGCCCTTTTCAGGGACCTGGAACCGCATCATCGTATGAGATTTATTAGGACTGACGACCCTAGAATGGATCCTTGTTTGGGAATGATATAAGAGAGGTACCTTAGTTTCTCAATCTTGCTGTATGAAAAGGGCTAATAAGAACTTAATCATATACATGCATTACATTACGCGTGCGTTCAAACGTAGCAGGTCAAGCACTGAGGTAGTACTGTTCATGCGCGAACGTGAGATGAAGTCGTTGAGGGAGCATTAGGCGAGGGCATGCATCATACATTCATATCATTCTTGCATTAACAAGAGTACTTAGGGATATGTGATTTACTGCTTTATCATTACTGCTTGATTAAATTGATAACATGTTAACCTTTGCTCTATGATTCCACTGAGTTGATCACTCACTCCCACGTTATGGGACGGTGTTTTAAACACCAACCAGACTTTGTCTTGATTTCAGAGGATGGCGTGACCCCTAAGGCGGAGCCTGATTATTATGATGATCAGGACGAGTACTCTTACATGCAGTTCTCCGATGGCTTCGCTTAGGCTATCCGGATTGACAGGGCTACAGGGTTTTATTACAGTTGAACCATTTTTGAGACTTTGACTTTTGCAATATTATATGTAATATTTCATGTATAGTGACTCAGTGTTGTATTCATACTCTAGAGACCGATCGTGATCTTTTGACTTATATACGTTATTTCCGTCTTTTAGTCTTCCGCATGCATTTTACAACTTGATTTGAAGTATGAATTACTGTTTTGGTATAATTCCACTCATGATTAATGCACTAACATAGACAACATTGAATCATAAACATATGTGTTGCATAAGTGATGTTTTAGAACTCGAGAGTTGAGTTGCTACTCGACCCCCGATTTTCAGGGCGTTACAGTTTTAGGTCCTTATATAGGCCCAGACCTGACCGGAATGGCCCCAGGGACATGGTATACCTAGGTTATAGCCAAATGAGGGTTGTTTCGATCCAACGGAGCACTTCTGGAGGCCCCTTTTCTGCATGCGGTCGGACTTAAGCTTCCTAGCATTGGATCTAGGTCGAGTTAAGTTTTCGGTCCGATCGACTTTACAGATCGACCGTGGCGGACCAGTTTCAGTTCAACGGTCACCGACATTCAATCAGTGTCACAAGTACATTGACATGTGTTGGAAATTTTTCCTTATTTGAGGGTGTAATTGGGTTAGATTCTGACGGTCTGAATCCTTATATTTGGCCCGCAAGTGACACGACTCAGTTTACTTATGTTTAGATTTTATTTTTAAAGATATTCACGTTTCTCACACACTATGTTCCGGGCTCAAGTTGTACGTTTCTAGACACAGTCAGGACTTGATTTCCGAGATGGTTGTCAAGTCCAGCAATGCGGTCATAATCGTTTAGTTTCATGGTAATCGGACTTTCGACGTACGGTCCAGGTCCGATACAGAGCAATTGGGCTTTGAGATTTATCCTAGATTATAGGGTAATGTAGCGTTAATGATTCTGCAAGTTTTAGGTCTTGTAGTTCGTATTTAAAGTGGTTCAAGCAAATTTCACAGCTAATCTAGTTTAACACTTAGTTAATTCTATCTAATTTCTAAAGGATTTGGTCCAGAGTGATTTCTGCCTGAGGTGGTACTCAGGTCTTTGTATAGATTTTTTTGAGAGGTTACACCCGGTTAAACAGATCTTAGGAATGGAGATAACCTGTGACAGAAGCAGCAGAAAGCTTTGGCTATCACAAGAGCGGTATATTAAGAAAGTCCTAGAGCGGTTCAATATGAATGCAGCGAAGCCGATCAGTACTCCACTGGATGGTCACTTCAGATTGAGCGACAGGTAGTGTCCCAAGATGAAAGCAGAGGTGGAAGAGATGCAGAAGATGCCCTACGCATAAGCAGTAGAAAGTTTGATATATGTTATGGTGTGTACACGCCCAGACAGAGCATATGCTGTTGGTTTTGTCAACCGATATCTTGTCAATCCTGACAAAGAGCATTGGGCAGCGGTGAAGTGGATACTGCAGTATCTAAAAGGCTCATCCAGGTTGAGCCTATGTTATGGTGACGGAAAACCTGTGTTAGAGGGCTACACAGATGCAGATATGACAGGCGACATAGACTCTAGGAAGTCTACATCGGGGTTCATGTTTACATTTACAGGGGGAGCGGTTTCTTGGCAGAGCAAGCTACAAAAGGTCGTAGCATTGTCGACTATAGAGGTCGAGTATATTGCAGTCACAAAGGCATGTAAAGAGATGCTTTGTATGAAGAGGTTCTTACTGGAACTTAGCCTAAAGCAGGAGTAGCACGTGGTCTATTATGATAGCCAAAGTGTTATACACTTAAGCAAGAATCCAAGTCAGCATTCCAAGTCGAAGCACATAGAGATTCGGTATCACTGAATCAGAGAAACTTTGGAACAGAAGGTATTACAGCTTGAGAAGGTCCACACGGACGATAACGGGTCAGACATGATGACCAAGGCTTTACTCGGGCAAGTTTGAGGTTTGTAGAAACCGAGCTGGCTTGAAGAAGGTGGATTCCTCCTTAATCGAAAAGGGGGAGATTTGATGAGAATTTTTCTCCTCATTACTGGGTTCGATGAAATCGAACCAGTTTCGATATCATCGATAATTGTCAGATTTTTCATCGATGGTTGCTGGATAGTTTTGGTCCTGTTCCGATATCATCGAAGGACTTTAGATGATATCGAAGGTTGTCATTGAGAGACCTTCGATGACATCGATAATTGTCATAATTTTTACCCCTAGTCGTTGGACAATTTTTTATCCTGTTTTGATATCATCGATGGACTTTAGATGATATCGAAGGCTGTCATCGAGAGACCTTCGATGACATCGATAATTGACAAAATTTTCACCCCTGGTCGCTGGATAGTTTTGGTCCTGTTTCGATATCATCAAAGGATCGTCGATGATATCGAAGGCTGTCATCGAGAGACTTTCGATATCATCGAAGAGTTATGCAGATGCGATTGTGGAAACGAAGATTCTACGGAATTTGTTTCCTATTTTAATTATACCTCTTTCTATTCTTATATAAATGGGTGTATACAGGACTGGGGTATATTCCAGGGTATTCTAAGGTTTCCTAAAGGTTTTCTAGGAGGGCTTAGGGCTATCAAAGGTGTGAGAGAGAGAGAGAAAGAGAGAGAGGAAGCTTGTGAAAGGGAGGCTATGCTCGTAGAGGTGATCTACCATATCTCAGCATTTCCACGTCCTCGTAATTGGTGAGATCTCTCCATTTTCTTTATTTCTCTTATTGTTTATCCACTCCTGCGTGAGTGAAGAAGGTTGTAACGTTCTACTTCATAATGGATTGTTGATCTGACGAGGTCCCGTGGTTTTTACCTCTTTGAGGGTTTTCCATGTAAAATTCTCTGGTGTCATGTGGTTTATGCTTTGATTTATTTCATTGCTTTATTATTCCATAATTCTGGTTTATTTCAGGAGGCTAGGTCCTAAGGTTTTGTGCAAGGCCCCCAACAACTAAGACATGTGTTCAAGAAGTGTTTGGAAGGCCGAAGAGGTGGTGAGGCAATTGCTATAAATGGTTGGGACATAATTTATCTTTTACACTCGTTAGTGTAACTAATAGCCTAATCTTACGTTAAGAGTAGCAGTAATCTAGTATCTATAATCTTTAGCTGTAACCCAAGTATATGCTCATATGTTAGACAATTTTTATTGAAATACAAGTAGTTCTCTCATCAAGGTATTTTGCAGTTACTACCTGCAGTCGATTGTAAATGTTTCCTTTTTGTTTTACATTTATATCTAGAAGTCCTTTCGTATGAAATGTAAGCTGTAATCCATTCTCGGAGGATGAACCCTACCATCTGATAATTGCTTGATCATTTTAAACAACATCTTGTGAGTAGTAGAATAAGTGATCGTTCTTCTCAAATCTCGGTCATATACGGTTAATTTTGACGTATCTGCCTATCTTGGAACTTGAGGTCAACATTGTTCGGTTGGAATCTAGCCGCACAGTCAGTTCTGGCATGCCTGCACACATCACACATGATCGAATTCTAAAAACCGAGAGGCAACAGTTTTTTACACACTTGGTGGGACACCTGATTTGGTAAACATACTAGTGTGACATAAGCGCGACTAATTATATAACTCTGAACATATGAGTCGAAGCGGTACCCAAAACTCTTCTGGAGCAAATGAGCCCGTGACACCTTCTACAATGCCTCTACGTGGGGATCAAATGTGGGTGCATCCAACACCTGAAATCTTAGGATCACCATCAAATACAATGCCCAATCTTTCAAACCATAAAGGCGCATCCTCATCTCATAGCGACCCTCTCAAGACAATATCAATTAGGTTGTGCGATATGCAAATGGGAATCCGCCATCTTGCAGAGCAAGGAGGAGCTCAAGCAACTCACACATGAGATCAGGCAGACCAATCTCAAATTTAGGTTGACACCTTCAATAGGTGGATGGCCAAGCAAACCGACAACTTGAACCGGATGGTAGCCATACTTGTCGAGAGGGAACCTATTGCTCCTTAACAAAACATTAAGGTTAACTTGTTGGGAAGTTGGTGTCAGTACCTATCCCATAATGGAATACACATCCTGCTCCACTACAAGGTATGTGAAATACGCCTTTACCTGCCGAATTCAAGTGACATGAGTAGGAGACTAGAAAGTTCATTCTTGAAGTCAGAAATCGAGGAATGCCTAGGAAGTATCCTTTTCTTAGGAATCCACCTTATAATATGTGGTAATACCCGGAGGTCCAAATCCACCACCACTGGTTGAACTTCAACATCCTCAACATTTAGATCATGACCAAGTTATGTATATGGTCCAAGAAGTGGCAGGCTAGGTTCTTGGCCGCACTACTACTCAGTATACCATAAGCCTTATCCGGAATAGATCGACCGACAACATCATAAATTATCTACTAGATTTTGCAGTTTTCAATGGTGACACTAGTCAATTGACCATAGAACACATAGGCCAATTTAACATGCAATGTGGTGAATTAGCAAATAATAATGATCATAAGTTATGACTATTGGACCATTCTTAACCGCAGTGGCCTTTGGTATTCTAATTTGTTGCCAAATTCCATCCAAACTTGGTAAGAAATGGAAGAGAAATTCCATGCCAAGTTCTTCTATAAGAACAGGAAACTTTCGATAGCCGATCTTGCTCGTTTTCGGCAGTAACCTAGTGAATTAGTTGAAAACTATATTGCCCAGTTCAAGAGAGTAAAAAGCCGATGTAAGGTAGTCACGATCAAGGTCGAGTTTGTATAACTCTCCTAAGATGCTTTGGAATACAAACTTTACAAGAATTTTATTGGTATGAAGTTTGTGGATTTATATGATTTGATAAGAAAAGTATCATGATATGAAACCCTTCTTTATGAAGGAGCGGTACAAAAGAACTTGTTAGTTGGGACATACTATTATAATCCTAACTACGAGGTGGCTGCGGCCAAGGTAGTGGATAAGAAGCTAATTATGTGTTTGGCATTAGTTAGAACTGAATCAACTACGCTGACTACACAGAAAACTCGTAAGATTTATACATTTGACATAACCCAAGTTGACGAGATCTTTGATATAATGTTGGCAGGGAAAGTCATTAAACTTCCTGTTAATCACGAAATACCCATGGTCGAAGAATTGAATAAGATTGGATATTGTAAGTGGCATAGAACCCGTTCTCACTCCATTAACAATTATGTAGTTTTCATGAATATTATTCATGAAAACATCAACTGAGGATTACTAAAATTCCACGAGAAAGAAAATGAGGCAATGTTAATCAACACTGATATGTTTCTACCTAATCTGGAGATCAACATGGCCATGATAAATCTTCAAAAGTTGGCTCAAATATGATAGAAGGTTGACCTTGGCCCTTGTGATCACTAGGTTGTGGCATGACAACTTAACAGGAGGTGATACACATCTTGGCAGGCAACCACAAGTGCAGAAACATGACTAAGAGCTACACCACACATCGACCATGAGTTAAACTTGTGCAGTCGATGCACATGGGCGATCTAGCCGACCAAGTTGTTCCCTAGCTCGACTAGTCAAAACAAACCTTAATTTTCACAAAGATTCGAGAGAGGGATTCTATCGGTAATAGAGAGCATATCAACATCATATCGACCAATCTCAGCTAGCTACACCAAAATGAAGAATGGTGAAGCCTCGCCCTATCTGCGAGGAGGTTTAGAGAATAGTGAATCACCCCAAATTCCCAGTCATACCTGAACGGATGACTCGTACCTAAAAGCGATGTTGGAGATCGAACCCAAGAGTTGACAACCCCAAGTGCAAGGCTATGATGTAATAATAAATCGGTGAGACCATGGTCGAATCCTCTAGGAATGGGAAACACAACTTAGAACTAATCTAAAGGTAAAGGGATGTCTAAGTTTTTAAGTAAACGAATAAGGAAAGGGTTTTAAAACCAATAAATAAAATATTAAGGATCAAGGAATCCATTGATAGCAATCAAAATATCTATTTCATTAATTCAATGTACAACTCAATTGGAATCGAAGCCCTATCATATCTAATCGGAAGATAATTCTGTTAAACCAATCATTAACACTAATAATATATGATTCTGATTGAATGATTCTCTCATGAAGCACTCAGATGTCAATCGCAGGAAATCAAAAGCGTCTAAGACACTCCTAGACAAAATAAATCAATTAATTATACATATTAAATCATTCTTTAATTCAGGCTAAACAATTGTTAAATCAAAGCATTCATTGTACTCGTAGTGTACAACAAATTTAGAAATAAACAACTCAAAAACTTTAAAATAAATCCAAATCAACTCAATTTAATATCATTATTCAAACCATTATTATTAAATCACATAAAATAAATATTGTAATTAAACACAAGCTTCATCTATTAGCCTTAACTAAGAGATTAGTCTAACATGGGTAACATCTTAGAAAGAAAAACTAAAGATAAACTAGAACCAAAGGATTGAAGAAGAGGGATGGCTCCGTGGAAGCTCCGCTACCCCTAAGTCATTCTCCCATGCCCTAATTCGTACTAAGGAAAGCCTAAAACATCTCTTTAAATAGGAAAAAACTTCACCGACTTGGAACCGACTCCAATTTTATGCACTTTTGTTATACTTCAATCGCACTGATTGTAGCCTTCAATTGCACCAAACATCACTTCAGTCGTACTAAATAAGACTCTCAGTTACAACCGAATTTCTTTAAATTTCTTCTGAAGTCTCTGTCTCCCTCAGGTCGCACCGAACCTTCCTTTGGTGACATTGACTCTCAAATTTTTTTTAAAGCGAACATTGAACCGAATTAACTCTGAAAATTAAAACTTCTTGCAAGACTATTCTAGGAACATTCGGTCGGACCAAACCAATCTTAAGTGGAACCGAACAGTCTATTATTGTACTGCATGATTTTTCTAATCTTTTCTCCATCCTTTACACTTGATTTCTTGGATATATGGCATGTAAATTCTTTAATAATGTCCTCCAAATTTCTAATTCTTCATCATCTTCTACTTTATCTCTTTTTTATATTTAATTCCATCCTTTAAGCATGTATTCTTCTTTCGGTCCAAAATCTCCTCGCATGAATAAAACATACATAATTAAATCAATTTATTACTTAAATATCAGAAAAGCTAATGTAATTGAGAGGATAAATATGCAATATTTAGGCTTTATCAGTTAGCAAAGATAACAAGCTTCAAAACGAAGAGAATTAACTTGCCTGAAGAACAAGCATAAGCCAGTGGCCATGCAACCGAGCCAGATACTAAGGATTCCCCAACCAAGAGATGAGCAGTTGGATGTGAACATGATTGATTTTGTTATGAAAGATCTCTCGGATGGTCTAGATGGAGAAAGCCAACAAATTAATCTAGAAAATAACAACGATACTAAAAATCACGAGGACTCAACCGAATACCTCAACAATGAGTGTTTCTCAGATGACGACCTATTGATCGAAGACCTTGCTATGGTGAAATTGTCAGAAGCCTCACATAGTCTTGAAAAGGTAGGGTGGCTCCATAACGAATTGCTTAAGTATTGTATCTACTATTAGGAGCACTGAAGAACAATGGTATTTGAAAATGCTTGGATGGCAATTTCAATTTTTAAAAAAGTGCTTGGTGCATTACTACCAATCGTGGTGGACTATAACATGGTGATTACACTTTCACCAAGTTTTCATGCCAAGTCATCACAGCCTAATGAGATGGTAGGAGACGTGGAGGAACTTGGTCCTCCAGTGATAATACATCACGGTTCCTTCTGCCTAGATGAGGGGGAAAAATGTATCGATTGTCACAGTTGAGCCAGGTATGTCTTTCGAGAAAGTGGTCATAGAAAGACATGTTATTATTATGACCTAACATATTAAGCCATTGTATATCTCAGCCCATTTGGAGGGATGTCCAGTTACTAAAGTCCTAGTCGATAATGGGGTGGCATGAACATCCTGCATAACAGAATGATGGAAAAGTTAGGAAAGACCGAGTTGACTTCAAATACATAAGTATGAATTAAACATGTACGCAACTCACAATCCCAAACACAAGCATGTATAGTGGTTCAATTTCCCTACTCTACTCCCAATGGGCGCACTCTCCCTAAGTGTACTGGATGTTACTATCAGAAGTTTTAAATCAGGTTCACCTCTAACCTTTACAACCCTACATAAGGACTTATCACTTACTCACCCATGTTAGTGGCCTACGTAAGGACTTATCACGTACACACTCATGTCATCGTCCTAGAAAAGGACTTACCTAATGTACACTTCCGTCGAAGGCTCCCTTAAAAGACTTTAATTGGTTTTATATCGGCTAACCAAAAACTTCAAGCCTAGTCCAAGGACCTATATTTACTCCCATCAGAGGCTCCCATAGAGATTAACACGTATACACTCATGTCCAGTGAATTTGACCCTACACAAGAGCCTCCTACACAAGAACCTATTGAATTTGGATCACAAACTCTTACCCTCAATCCTACACGAGGAAAGAGAGTATGTACTCATACATGACACTTATTGAATTGAACCTCGTTGATGCCTCATTCTTGAGTCGCTTCTTTAAAGCTCTCTCGTACTTGAATCCACTCATCAATTGCTCCCCCGATCATTGATGTCGATGCGTACTAGTGCTTTAGCTCCAAGATCAAATACCATACATGTTATGCTCTATTTGAGGTGACTAAGGTGATGAGAGGGTGGTAGAATCTCTTATAACTAATGGGATAGTTGAAATTCTAGGGGATTCACTTATAAGGATCTTCTAGAGGATTTAGATTGAGGATATGCTAATAAGGTTGGGTCTAATCTCTAAAAAATTATGGAGTTCAATTTCATCTTTAAGGTAAAGGGTGGAATCCTCATTAGAGTATTAATTTCAAGGAAGATGATTTGTAATTTATGGGATTAAAGGTCTAGGATGTGGGATATCAATGTGGAATCACCTAGCCTTCTATTGCACCAAAAACTCCTCATTTTTTTTCCAAGAACTGAATGTCATTTTATAAGAAACTGATTTACAACAGCTAGTTAATGATTCTGTCAATTCGATCAAAAGGCCCTTCGATAGGATCGAACAATCCGTCGATCCATCGAGAAAATTCAATAGTTGATCTGTTAGGTTACTAGACTGATTCTTCAATCGGGATCGAGTGGTCATTTAATTACATCGAGTCACATCGTTAGCCGGTCAATGAAATCGAGGACCACTCAAAAACTATTATATTAGGCATACAATTTTACAGCAGCTTCACACTTCTTTTAGCATTATCATATTACAATGATTTTAAGACTAAGGGATGATCAACAAGATTTGCTTATAGTGTTAGGATAATCTAGAGGTTCAATGGTTGTTTTCGGTGAAGGTTAGGGTCACCAAGGCACCCCATATACCTGTTATTCACTTCCTTAATGCTCCAATCTTCATGTGTCTTCAGTCTTCTGCTTTCAAGAGCTCAATCAACTCCTAGACACACAGATATACGTGATTGACAAACAAGGTGCATAAATTAGTTCACTAACAATCTCTCCCTTTGTTAATTACGTAACAAAAACCTAACCTAGACAATGTTATGGTCTATACAATGACATACCAAAATAACATAAAAATATTACATGCCAAATTAGAAATGATAAACAACTCAACACAAATACGATATGTAACAATTGCAATGCTCTCCAATACTTGCACCTCCATCTTCATCAATCCTTAAAACAAATAGAACTTGTAAAATAAAATTCACTTGTATTGTTGGGACATGATCTTTCTCCTCATTTTTGTTAGTATTTGACAAATAATCAACTTCAAGAATATACCAATAAACACATAATATGAAAAAACTATATAAGTCATACATGTTATAATAAGCACATACTAATAAGGGAATATGGTACATATAAACATAAAATGCATGAATCATGCTTATTATGGCCATTCAAAAAATATACCAATTGAATTAAGAATGACCAATGATTGTCTAAGCTAAAAACATATAGTATCAAAATTTAAGTAATCTTTAAAACTTAAACTATCAAAACAAATGAGGCTATATTCATTAAATTTACCAATTAAGCACAAGTTGATGTCAAATCCTCTGATTTTCCTATGATGCTCACACACATGAAGCTTCATCCTCTGATTTACCATTTAAGCCCACAGGGACTTTCTAAGGCCACTTATCTAAAGTGTTATGATCTCTCAATTCTCTAGGGAGGAAAAGGGTGTTGGAGTGGTAGAGGCCCTTAAGAAACATAAGTTGCTAAGGTCTTCATCACTAGAGGAGTCTCTTATATCATATTCAGACTCCTCCATATCATCCATTGTTGTCGCCATAACCTTACCTTTTGATCTTTCTTTGCTAGCACAATTAGTGACAATATGTCCATAACCCTCACAGTTGTAACATTGGACTTGTTTAGGTTATTTAACAATTTTATCTTTACATTTCTCAATCATCTTTTCCTTCTTGTCAAAACTCTTCCATTTATTCAAGTTGAGGAATTTCTTGAATATTCTTTCAAAATTCTCATCCTTATTATTACTATCACTATCACTATCAAATTCGACAATCTTATGCCTATGTGAATGCCTATGAGATGTTTTAAAGACGACTAGTTTCTTTTTTCTAGAGAGGGCCTTAAAATGTAGTTCATATGTTTGTAAGGAACCTAAGAGTTATTCTACATTCATCTTGTCTATATTCATACACTCTTCTATCAAGGTTATCTTGGGAGTAAACCTATCAATAAACTATGTAAGTATTTTTCTCATTTCTGATCATCTCCTAAATCCCATATAGATATGTAAATATCATTAAATATAGAATAAAAATCTATGAAAGTTTCAGAATCTTCCATTCTTATGCTTTTAAAATGGGTCATAAGAGATGAAGCTTCGATCTCGTTACTGCATTACTTCCCTCATAGGTTACTTCTAATATATCTTACACTTCCTTACCTGTTTCACATGTGTAAATATATTTAAATTCATCAGAAGAAACCGTCCAGTAAATAGCATTGAGAGCTTTGGCATCATAAGTATACCGCGCTCTGTCATCTATGCTCCATTTGAATTTATCTTTTGGAGCACTAATGGTTATACATCAATCACAACTTGTTCTATGGGCACAGTCCATCCTTATTTAACAATTGCCCAAACCTTAGGGTCAATAGATCTTAAAGAGACCCTTATTTTAGCCTTCCACTAGGTGTAATTAGACTGTCAAAATAAGGTGGTCATGTGACGGCACACCCCTATTTGGTAGATATCATTCTTAAGTTCATTGGATCAACTCAAGGTGGTTAAGCCTTTCAAGAGTTACCCTCTCTGATTCCAATTAAAATTACATAGTGGGATGTGAAAACTATGCACGAAAGCTTGAAGGAGCTAGATAATGAATGACTATGTCTTATAGGGCGTGATAAGGACCAAATAAAATTTATACCATTTTTAATACATAATTAATTACTTAAACTAATATGTCAATTTAAACTAAGTTAGGCAATTAAATCTAAGGCTTCCAAGCCAATGGAGGGTCCAATCACATAAAGACAATAGATATACCAATGAAGCAACTAGTCTATAATCGATAGTGTGCTTGTGTGTGCTATACAAGTTAAGTGCCTAACATGCAAGCCAATTCAAGCATTCAAATAATTTAAATAATCAAATACATAAGCATGAATTAAAATTTACAGAATAAATAATCCCAAACATAAGCATGTATAGTGGTTTGGATTCCATACTCTATTCCAAGTGAACGCACTCTCCCTGAGTGTACCAAACTTTACTATCGGAGGTTTTAAATCAAGTTCACCTCTAACCTTTATAGCCTTATATAGAAATTATCACGTACTCATCCATGTCAGTGGCCTACATAAGGACTTACCATGTACACACTCATGTCGATGGCTTACACAATGACTTAGCATACATTCCCATCGAAGGCTCCCGCAAGAGACTTTAATTAGTTTTTTATCAGCTAACAAATAACCTCAGTCCTAGTCTAATGACCTACGTTTACTCCTAGTGGAGGCTCTCACGGAGGCTAACAGGTACACACCCGTGTCTGGTGAATTTGGTCCTACATAAAAGCCTAGGTCCTACATAAGAACATATCGTATTTGGATGATAAAATCTTATCCTCAACCTTACACAAGAAAATAGAGTATGTTTTCATATATGATACTTGTCGAATAGAGCCTCATTGATGTATCGTTCTTAAGTCACTTCTTCAAAGTTCTCTTGTTCTTGAATCCGCTCCTCAATTACTCCCCTAATTGCTAATGTTGATGATTATGAGTGTTTCGGTTCTAAGATCAAACACCTTGCATGTGATGCTCCATTTGAGGTGACCAAGGTGATGGAAGGATGGTAAAATCTCCTATAACTAATGGGATAGTTGAAATCCTAGAAAATTCACCTATAATAGTCTTCTAAAGGATTTAGACAAAGGATATACCAATAAAGTTGGGTTTAATCTCTAGAAAATGGAGTTCATGTTCATCTTCAAGGTGGAGTTTAAAATACTAATTATAGTGTTAATATCAAGGAAGATAACTTGCAACTCATGGGATTAGAGGTCAAGGATGTGGAATATCAATGTGAAATCACCTAGCCTTCTATTGCACCAAAAACCTCCCATTTTGCCAAAGAACCGAATGTCCTTTTATAAGAAACCAATTTGCAATTGCTATAAAATGGCTAGTTAATGGCTCTGTCAACCCGATCGAAAGGCCCTTCGATAAGATCAAAGGTCTTTCAATGAGATCGAACAATCCATCGGTCCACTAAAAAAAATTCAAGAATTAATCTATTAGGTTGCTGGACTGATTCTTTGATCAAATTGAGTGTTCCTTCGATTCCATTAAGTCTCATCGACAGTCTATCGATGTGATCGAGGACCACTTGAAAACTGTTGTTTTGGGAATACAATTTTATAGCAGCTTCGCACATATTTTAACCTTACTTATCATGTTCTAATTTTGGTTCTAAGATCAAGAGATGATCAACAAGGTTTACCTATAGGGTACGAATCATCTAGAAGTTCAAGGGTTATTTTGGGTCAAGGTTAGGGTCAGTAAGGCACCTCATATACCTATTCTTCGCTTCCTTGATGCTCTAATCTTCATGTGTCATTAGTCTTCAACTTCTAAAGTCTCAATTGACTCTTAAACATATAGATGCACATGACTGAAAAACAAGGTGCACAAATTAGTGCACTGTCACAAGTGGTCGATTTGATTCTTCTTCTTATAGAACCAGTAATATATGTCTGGAAGTTGTGATGGAAGAAGGTTGCTCGGCAGGACCTAATGATAGTGGAGGATGGCTACCTGATGCAGGGGTAAAATGAGGGGATGTGCCTTGTTGAATATCTTGTGGTGTTAGCACAAGTGGCTCATCCATGTCTTGGTTGAGCATGGCCAATGGAGCTTCAGAATGAGGGAAACATGGGAAGGCTCCAACAATTGGATGGTTTCCATGACTCCATGGATGTTTTCCTCATACCGAGGCACATCACTAGCAGTCACTTCAAAATCTAAGCCACTGAGTTCCACTCCAGGGTTTGCAGAATCATCCATAGTAGCAAGGATGGTAGCTTCTTCAGTTTGTTGAAGAGGAGGGATTACTTCAGTAATGGCTTGTCTTTCAGCAGTCATTAATTCTCTTCTCACTGCATAAGCGTGAAATATTAAACAAGACAAAAAAGATAAAGAGAATGAGTAGAAATGGAAGAAAAAAATATCTACCTAAGTCAGATTGAACAACAAAGGTGGAGTATTGGTCGATCATCGATTGAATTTTGATAAGATTATTGATAGCCATAGAAAAAGGATGAGTAGAAAGAGGAAAAGGTGGAGGATTGGGATGATATAGTTTGAGATAATGATTGAGAGGAAGGTTGGGATCATTCAATCTTTTCTTATCTTTCATCCATTCATTAAAAGCTTGATTGAAGCTAGCTTCTTCATGTGTCTTATGTGATTGCTTCATTTACCAAGAATATTTGGAAGGTGATGTTCTTGGCTAGTACTTAGTATTATAATTGTTTCAAAAGCATGAATAATACTTCTTGCAGGAGAAATACTTGAAATTTTCCTTGTAGCTCAACCAATCCTAACCATCGCAGGAGAACTTATTGGCACAACTGGCAAGGTAGGAACTATAGGAGCAACAAAAATGAGACTTGGAAGGGATCCAAGGTATGAAATCTTCCTCACGACCTGAGGAGCTGTAAGAATTGTAGTAGGAGAAGGTTGAATTAGTTGTGCTGATTGACAAGGTCTATCAGTGGCAACTCTTTGGTGTTTGCACTGGGGCGATGTAGGACTGACCATTCTTATTGTTGTTGATGGAGAGGTGGTCAGCGTTGCTGTTGTTCTTTGAGTTCATGTCATCTTTTAAATTGGAGATGCAACTGGTTTTGATGTAATCTTTCTAGTAGCCTTCTCAATCACTGGCCTATTTTTCTCGGCTACAAGTTAAGCTTTTCCCATCTCCGAAGAGTAAAGCCGAGCAATGATGAGTTCAGTACGCTCAGTCACCGATTTATAATAGTAGTTTTGCCACCAATCATAGAAAGTGATCATTTGGCGTGGTCGACTATGAATGATTAACAACTTAAAAGTGTCGCTTATTGAATAGAAGTTATTGCGGAGGGTTTGATAAATGCTTATCATTTCCATAATTGGGCGCTCATGAGGGGGTTGGTTGGAAGTTTTATGAGTGAAGGGGTAAAGAATGCATTAAGGCAGATTGAATTGATGAGCAAGAAGGTTGGACAATATTGTTCGACACATGCCTTTGTATTGACACCGGTTTCCACGGTTCCACCACAGGGAAGGTCTTTGCAAATTAGGTAACTCTTTCAATCTTTGTCTCATTGCTCAATTCTATCAAGATCGGTCAGTTCAGAGTCTTCGGTGAACGAAGTTGGGCCGAGTTCTTTACTTTGGAATGGATAGAAAAATTGGTTGCACATACCAAAGCAAAGTGAAAAGAAGAAGTTTATACATTCTGTAAATGTACAAATGGCTTAGTGGTAGAAGATATTGCGCTGACCAAAGGAGGTATAAAGAGTAAAAGTAGTAGGGTTATAGGTGAAGGAGTGAAAATATTCAAAAATCCATATTTGGAGTAGCCATAGAGGTTATCCGCTGTCATAAAACCTTTTGTTGTTGCTTCATATATGCCGCGATATAAATGGCCAAGAACAAATGGAGTGAGAGCTAGTTGTCGTTCGTGGGCTAACATACTCTTTCGTGATTTGTATGGTATTTACGTATAACAGATGATGACAGATCCACATTAATAGGAATGTTATATGTTCCTGATCATTGAATTTTGAGCTTTTCTTGCACTGATTGAACATAAAGTTGGAATATGGTTTTCCATTCCTATCTGGAACAACAAAGTAGTGATCTTCGTTGTGACGCCCCGTCACTGTGTGGCGCATGTGGGTGGATGCTGATGTGGGCGGGGCCTAATGGGCCTGAGTGAGCTACTAGTGGTTGGCAGGCTACTGTACCCACAGTAAGGAGTGAAACCTTGTCCCACATCGGAAGAGTTGTCTGAAGTTGTGGTGGTTATATGTGGTGTTGTCACCCTATATGTATGAGGCCTTTTGGGGGAGAACCCTGAGAACAAAACTGTGCGAGCTGTGCCCAGAGCAGACAATATCATACAGTGTGGGCGTGGGCTGTTACAAATGGTATCAGAGCCGAGGACGACTCTGCCCTCGATGGGGGATAATGTGACGCCCCGTCACTGTGTGGCGCATGTGGGCGGGTGCATGTGGGTGGACGCTAATGTGGGCGGGGCCTAATGGGCCTGAGCGAGCTACCAGTGGTTGACAGACTATTGTGCTGGAAGGCTACTATACCCACAATAAGGAGTGGAACCTTGTCCCACATCGGAAGAGTTGTCTTAAGTTGTGGTGGTTATATGTGGGGTTGTCACCCTATATTGTATGAGGCCTTTTGGGGGAGCACCCTGAAAACAAAATCGTGCGGGCTATGCCTAGAGTGGACAATATCATACAGTGTGGGCGTGGGCTGTTACATTCGTCTTGGGTAAAACTTATGATGAGTGAAAGTGTAGACATCCATTATTGTTGGACTCATGAGACTACATCCGAAATGGAAAGTATTTGTCAAGAAGCTCAAGAAATTCAAACCTGCAATAAGAATAGGAGTATATGTTGTATATTTAAAAAGAAAGAGCCTAATGCATTCATGGATGTCGGCTTGTCTCCATTTATCACTACGCTACTAGAGAATGCGATTGTACCAGTTTGCACATCCTTTCATCAATTTCGGCCAGGATCGTGAATCTTTAAAGCCAGTCACAGGATCTAGGAACTCAAATTGAAAATCTCATGCTTGGATGGTTGGGAAAAAATTGGTCTAACAAGGAGATTTCTTGATAGGTAGTTTCTAAATGGAAGGCCAGTCCAAGTGCAAGGAAGGTTTTATTTCGGTCAATGAGGACATCGAAGATGATTTGGGGAGGGGAAGAGTGTCTATATCTCTAATGAGATCTTCCTAATGGAAGGTCGTCACATACCAACCTAATCAAACAAATCAATCTATGAATTATCTTTATGTTCCTTAGCATAATTTATCTTTTACATTCCTTAGCGTAACTAGTAGCCTAATCTTACATTAGGAGTGGCCGTAATACAACGGTTGTGATCCAAGTGTACCCTCACACACTGGACGATTTCTACTGAAATACATGCAGTTGTTTTAAAAAGGTCATTTGTAGTTACTCATTGGTCGTCTGGAAGTGTCTACTTTTTGTTTTACCTTTATATGTGGAAGTCTTTTTATATGGAAGGCAAGATGCAACCCTAATCTTATCATCCCATAATTGTCTGGTGAATTTAAACATTTTCCCATTTGCGGAATATGCGACCAATTTTCTCGTATCTTGATTATATGAAGTCAGGATCAATTTTGACTGTATCTGCCTATCTTAACGTACGGGGTCAAAGTTGTTTGGTTGAAATGGAGCCACAAAGTCGGTTCTAACAGGCCCACACACATCACCCGTTATAGAATTTTGAAAACCGATAGGCAACACATACCTCTTCAATCAATCTGATCAAGTAATACTAACCACTCAATTAATGGCTGTAAAATGGATAGTGGATGGTTGAAATTCCAATGGAAAATCAGATCGTTACCATCCTCTTCACAGTTTAGTTTTGGGCTGTGCTCCATTCACAATTGGAACAGCCATTTGGACGGCCTCCATTAATTTGGTAGGAGCATGGGGTAGAGAGAACCTAACAGGGGATAGACTTCTGTAAACTTGCAACGGCCCACATGGATTCGTTTACCTGGAATAAAGATTGTCCAAATCTCTCAACCAGTTCTTCATGGTAGAGTAGAAACCAAAATTAACCTCGAGAAGATGATAACCATCTGAACCGTTCCCTAATCTACTTGTAAGCATCCATTTGATAGCGGTCAATTGGATGGTTACGATCTCTTGATCATTGTGACTTCAGTCATACGCTCCATCCACAATGTGCCGCACAATTTGAATGGTATGGATAAACATACACGAGTGCCATATCTGAAGCGGAGTACCACAAGTACTGGTGGTGAACTATCATGGGAGAGTCTGGCTTATAAAAAGATTGAAAAGCTACATCTGATGAAAATCACTAATAGTTTATGTTTTATGGTGTGCGTGCACGTTTAGGCCTGTTCCTTCTAACCACTGGAGAATGCAGATTTTCTGATCAACAGCAACTTTTTTTCTTTTTCTTTTTTTTTTTTTTTATTTTTTACACACACTCACGCCTAGTGGGATTTCACCACGTATGGATACTCGAACCTGTTGAAACTCTTCAGAGTTTACCACCTGAGCAAGAGCAAGGATCCACACAATAGCATCTCCAACGTCTTCTGTCTCTTTCGTATTGTTTTGAGGTTGTGAAATTTTATTGGATTTTTTATTATCACCCAAAAACCTCATCAAATCAAAATTAAAATGATTTAGACATCTCATCAACTAAATTGCATGTGCAATCTTAGCTTAAAACTCCACTAAGCATAATAACTTTACCTTGCTATGTCTTTTTTTTTTTTTTTTTTTTTTATTAAACCAACGTGTCACCTGTGTGGGAAATCCGAACCGTGAAAATATGCAGGCCCATCATGTATATCCCCTAGCACGAAAATCAGGGCCACCCACTTATCAGGTTGGCCTGACTTTTGATAAGGTCACGCAATCTTGGATGAAAAACAAAAACAAAAACAAAAAATTAAAAATAAAAATTTTAAAAATAAAAAACAAGTATCAGATTGATCTAAGACTTTCGTGGCCGCAATAAATTTTTAATGGTCAATCACCACTGTTTCCTGTGATATGGTCCACATGAAATTTGGATCGGCTTTATTTTTGAGTTCATGCCCTAAAATGCATTTGGCGAGATCTGTATGTTGGGTCAACTTGTCGGTCATCCGTTGATTTCGTTGGATGGCACAGTTGATGAACGGAACGGTCTGATTTTCATGTCAAATGATATCCGTGACTAGGCTGAGCTTTTGTACCGCTCAGATGTTCAACATGTGTGACACGTTGGCGGGAAAAAAGGCCCAGCACCTGCTGATTGCGGTCCGGATCATCTCTTTTATTAAAAGGATAAAAAGGCCAGTAATACTAGTATGTAAACGTATGAAAATAAGATAATATAGTTGGGTGGATCATCATTAGTAGACTTCACATAAGTCATTATTTATTTTAATGAAATGATATGGTGGTCTGTATGCATGGGAACCTTCCCATGCACATAGTTTACATTTGGACCGTGCTTATCCGAATCAACATGATCTGAACCATCCATTAGGTGAAGCCCACTCTTCTTACTCTATTGTTAAAAAATCGCAGCAACCCATTCGTCTTGGACATCAGTGATCGACCTACCTTTTATCAACAACCTTGTCCATCTATTTTTTTCATTCTACTGAACGGACGGTTTGGATCATATTTTATTTTCCAAGGAGGCCTACGAGGAGTTGAGTGAAGCCAAACTAACGGTCCGGATCGATGATATGGATCGGTGGAACATCCAAAAGCCATTATGTGCAGTGGAAGGTTCCCATACACTTAGTCCACTTGATCAATTCTGTTTTTTAATAGAAATGCTGATAGATATAACCAAGTTGTCTTAAAAAATCTCTCGTTTTGTGAAATGCTCTGGTATAACTAGCTGGACCGCTAAGCTACCATCCACCTAGAGAATAGGTGCCAACACGTGGGATTTGTATGACATCCAACTGGTAGAAAAGGATGGTACTACAGCGGAGATAAAGTGGTTATAAAACAGCCCCAACCACTCATCAGGTGGGCCACACCTATACTTTGGATCAGATCAGTGTTTGCCCATTTTTCTACAGTGAGACCCTAATAATCATTGGATCTGTTTTTATGAGGTTTTATTAATGGTGGGCCCAACCTTTTGGACTGGTTGTATGCCATACATAACTGACATGTTGCTGCTTAAGCACAAGTTGCAGGGTAATTTATCATCCAACTAGTTGTATGTTAGCATCTCTCATCTTAAAATCAAGGATAATTTTCTCAGGGTAGTGACTATTTACACCCAACCTTTTTTTATTTAGTCCACGCATTTTCCTTTTTGGAAAATGAAATAGTGCATTTTTTACTATTGAGATTAGAAAAATAGAAAGTGGGTGTGCAAAACCAATCAATATGCGTGTAGAGATCTATTCCCTCTCTTACTTCCTGGAAGTTTCTTAACTGCCGCTAATTAAGAACTGATCACTACAGCTGGCTGTACGCTAACTAAGCATGCAACCTCATTTTTCTTGCAAACGGGTCACTTTGCTAGGACATGATCCTTTCCATTTAAACTGTGGACCCCACCATGAGGATTACCGGTCATGAAAATCAGGCCAATCCACTCATTAAGCAGGACACCCCATCTAAACTAATGGATGGTCGATGTATGAATCAGTTGACAGATGTAGCCCACCTAATGATTCGGTCGGCCTGATTTTCGAAACATAGGATATTTATGACGGGACCAATTGTTTTCCATGGCTCGGATTTCCTAAAAAAGTGAGCCTCTCGGGAGAAGATGGAGCTGGATGCTAAGCTAGTTGCAGCTTGCTGTAGGTGCTCATTCCCCTTGAGAAAATGACCGTTTTAATTCTCCTACTTACCAAGAACCTCCCCCTAATTATTTTTATTTTTTAGTCATACGAGCTGTGGCCTGGAATCCTGGGTCCAAGCATGGACCCGATCTAGTTTTTCGAATGGTCGCTTGCATCATGAGGGCCACTTGTATTAGATCCAAGCCTATTGTAGATGCTAATTTCCACGGATCAGCTTCAGATGATTTTCCACCTGTGACATCTCTACAGTAGAAATGGACGGTTTAAGAGAAATTTGACCAATGGACACGGGGCCCACCTTAAGATCCGTTTGCACTCTATTTTTACACCGGATCAATAAAATGCAGCCACGTATTGTTACTATGCGCAGAATTATACTTATGCCAGAGGACATGGCAGAAAATTGGACCATCCCTTTAGAAAAAATGAAGCCGCCAACGACACATCCCTAATTCGCATGTCACGTAAAGGAATCGTACCCAATATGCTTATAAAACATTCATTGAGGCAGGTATCCTGTCACAAATCCCGATATGCTCGGTAAGGCTTTCTCTCAAAATCCTTTCAAAATGAGAGATCTTCACAAACACATTCAAAGCTCTCATGGTGATCATGAAGATTTGAAAATCGGACCAATATCTAAGCGAATGGGAACCAATGAATTGGCCTAATCAAGATCTAGTGAGATCGGTTCCATCAGCTCCATGAATATTCATGGTCACGATAGGGGATCTCCGAAAATAATCCATGATCAAACCGGGTCAAATGAGACAAATCCCTAAGAATGATTTTCGATATACGAAAATCGTTGTAGCCATGCTAGCAGGAAATCTAAAAACAATTTCATATTTACTGAGGTCTCTTGTGGGAAGAGCATATAAAAAGTTGTGGTTGCATAGAATCCTAAACCAATTAGGAAACCTAGCGAGGGTTTTGCTACCTCCAAAAGTTACAAATGGAGAACACGATAAAGAGCTTCACACCCACACTAAACACAATTTATCTTTATAGACTGTACCTTTACCTTTACTTTTACTTTTAGCTTAGCATAGGTTGGCCTAATCTTAGATTAGATCGTTGATGTCCAACGTCACCACTACAATATGCTTAGGAGTAGGATAAACATCCATAATCTTCTGTTGTTGGATTCTGATCAATTGAGTCCTTACTCGGGAGATCAAACATCTCTGGTCACATCCTAGTGACCATTTACCTAGTTCGTCTGACCATACGGACAGTTCAGGTATTTATCTCCTTTTATTTTTCTCTAGTTTCTTTGATATTTTGTCGCCTAGTAATGAGTATTAATTCACAGATCAGTAAAAATCAACATTGTTTTTAATATCTTCTATTGTAGTCTGTTCATGTTGGTTCTATTGAGAAATATAATATGGTTGTAATTACTAATGAAAGAATAAATCCTCAAGGCACAAGTTAAAAAGACTAACCCCTATCCATCCGCAAATCGTCTGATCGCTATTACAATCGATAACTAACAAGGGCGGCTGAGTCTTAAAATTCAATGGCCAAGAAGGGGTCATCATCATTAAATTAGACATTGAGTTAAGTATGACTCTGACATGCCCACACTTTCCTAGTTGAATACGTTAACCGAATGCAGGCCCGCGCTAACACATGTGGCCTCATTTTTTATTAAATTGCACAAACATATTTTTTAGCATGCCCGGTGTGACCCAATAAGCTATCATTAGTATTAATCACCAGAATAAGATTCCACCTTTTTTTTTCTTTTTTTTTTTCTTTTTTTTTTTTTAAAAGCTAGTTATGTTGCTAACACTGTAGAAGAACCACAAGAATTGAGCCATAAGTTTGAGCCCGTCGTTAATGTGGATGTAGGATCATCTTCTCAAGTATTCTTCAGTTACCTAGCCATGTATTTACTTTGAATGGAAGAACATATGCAGCAAATCACTGAAGGAATTAAAACATAACTAGATATTTTCAAGAGATCGGTTGAGAGTTTCCTCCAAAGACGCTCGATGAATGACATTACCCAATATGTCCCCAGTCATCTAGAGAACGACCAACTGAGCTCCCTACAAGAACCAGCCAGATTGAATCCCAAGGTTGACGACCAAGATGGTTTGTCATATGACCAGCCAAAATATCTCGACTAATAGAACTATTATGTATCAAGGGGTCGGTAATTCCTGATTGGTGTTGACAACATGGGGAGGCAACTGGCTATCTAGTCGATTTGCATGGTTCCACAACCGGGAACTACGGGGGGTAACCTCTGGTTGGCTTGGATGTGTATCAAGGGTATCAGAGGACAGAGACACTGGGAGCTACCTTGTAACACCCCATATTTAAAATATGGGTGTTAATTTAAAACTTTAAATAAATAAATCAAATCCTATGGTGTGGCCCACCTAAGCTTTGAAGATCTGTTTGATCTTTGGCCAGATGTCCTAGTTGGACTTTTAGAATCGATTGGTCGGAGTGGATTCCACAAAATATAAATGTGGACCCCACTTTTGAATTGTGCATGTGCACATCTTGTGTGCACATACAATGCACTGGACCGCATGGTTTAGTCAAATGGGTGCTGACTCGATGTTTTTTAAAAGGGAAATTGACCGTACTCGCCTCGAAGTTTGGGCAAATTATCTCGATCGCTACGACACTCCATATATTCTCTAAATGGCCTTCTGACAGCTTTTGGAGATGGTTTTGGACGAAAATACCCCTGACCTTGGTTCAGTAGTTGCACAGTTTTCTAGGGACTAAGAAGTTACCTCGTATTTAATGCCAACAAAGTGATGTGTACGGAACCTTTTTGAGCGTAGGCAAGGACTAAACTCGTGGGGCCTATATTGATGTATGTGTATAATCAATTCCGTCCATCCTTTTTACCGTGTCATTTTAGGGCTAGGGCCTAAATATCAGCCTGATCCAGAGCTCGTGTGGGTCACATAATAGAAAATAATGGTGACAATGGAACCCACTGTTGAAACTTTTCAAGCTCACCATGATGTTTGTTAGAAGTGGACATTGCCCAAGTTAGGACTTTTTGGGCCCACGCCGAGCTGGCCGACAAAGTGGACGGAACGGATCTCCTCATTGTTGGCCTCAGGTGGCATAGATTATTCACATACATCAATGTAGGCCCCACTAGATGGTCCTTACCAAGGCCTATCAAAATGAAGACTTCGACATGTATAGAAAGTGAACACATTGCAAACTACGAACCATGCAACATGACAACCACGACCCATATAACATGGCAACTATGACCCATGTGAACCACGACTCAAATGGGCCCACATTGATGTATGTGAATAATCCATGCCGCCCATCCTTTTTGTTGTGTCATTTTAGGAGTAGAGTCAAATATCAACCATGACCCTTGGTGGATGAAAACCACGAATCATGCAACATGACAACCACAAGGTGGATGGATCAGATCACCCCCATTGTGGGCCTTAAGCTATGGTATCAATGGTTTGGTCAAAAAAGAAGTGAACACGTTGCAAACGACGAACCATGCAACATGACAGCAAGACCCATATAACATGGCAACTACGACCCATGCAAACCACGACCCAAATGGGCCCACATTAATGTATGTGAATAATCCATGCGGCCATCCCTTTTGTTGTGTCATTTTAGGGGTAGGTCAAATATCAACCACGACCCTTTGTGAATGAAAACCACGATCCATCGTACATGTGAACCACGATGTAAGACCCGTATCCTAGTCCGTACTGTTCCGTCGACTCCCGCGATCCTTTCCGTCGAAGCTGGCAATCCGCGACTGATAACTGACATTGCGATCAACCCTAAGTCGTATCCTATATAATCGAGCCGGCTTAATCCGAGACTTGTACCATTACGACCGCACCGTTGATGCGGTTCCAACGCCGCGACTCGCGCACCGATCCGATACCCAAGCCGGAAGATGTGGGCCGGTGTTTATTTTGAAGAAACGTCGTGCTTTTACGATCCCGAGAGAATCTCTATACAATGTCAAATCAATCCCATCAATCAATCAATCACATCAATCAATCAATCACTTCAATGTCAAGTACACATCACCTTTCTCCATAAGTAAAGCAACCACCAATGTCAACTCTTTCTCACCCTCTCTTTTACACCACCTTACATGTCAAGTACCACATCCATCACCTCACATCACTCACTCACATCTCTCCTTACAACTCTCTCTCTCTCTTCTCATTTCCCAACATTCTCAAGTCAAGCAAGAGCACCCCCACGTCCAAGCTTCCAAGTGAGAGAAGAGAGAATTTGTGTGGCCCACCTTTTCCATTCCAAAACCCATCATCCTAACCATCCACTTCTCATCTCCACCATTAAAGTGAAGCACAAGGAGGTTGGCGTTCCAACGGATCGAGAAGATCAACCGGTGGGTGCTTTGATAGGGTAGTTTTCATGTTTTCTTAGATGAGCCAAGTGAGGCCTACTGATCAATGGTATGGATCTTGCTTTGGACCCTAAGATGTGGCCGATGGCCCACCTTGATTACCGTTTAATGTATGACTGGATGCAAGGGAGGGCCCATAGTGTCGGGGTCCCTCCATCACACGTGTGTCCCACCTTTTTCTCTCTCTTTCTCTCCCTTTTCATTTTTTTCTTTTCTTGTGATGATGTGATTGTATGGTCCACTCGGATGGTCCCCACCATGAAGCATGTTTTAGATCCAAGCCGATTATAGGTGGGGCCCATTTTTATATGTGTTGAACCCACACCATCCGCTATCTGGTGGCCCACTTGAGCAGGGCCCACCTCGTGCACGAGAGCACCCAACCCGTTCAGGGACGCTGGAACGCTCCCTGGACGTTTTTGAAAACACAAATATTAGCTTGTCTCAAAGCTTTGGAAAGGGGGCCACCTGTATAGGACCCACGTTGATGTATGTATTCAATCCAAGCCGTCCATCCTCTTCCCCAACTCATTTTAGGCGTTGAGCTAAAAAATGAGACTGGTCCGAGAAGCGGGTGGGCCCTACCTTAGCAAAGATCAATTACTACTGTTTAGAAGTACCTTAACTTTTCTAGACGCCAAAACGTACCCAATATTGGGCTTGATGGCCTTGTTATGAGCCATGGGGACCAATGGTTGAGGCAGATTTCACTAATGGGGGCCTCACATGTGAAAAACCCCAAGAATATGGGATTTTCAAAAAAATAAAAAATAAATAAAATAAGGGTGCTGCCACTGACATAGCAGCAGCACGCTGCTACATTTTCACGAACGGGCGTCCATAGGCAGGGACCCATGGCTCCAGCTGTGGGCCCCACCATGATGTATATTTTGTATCCACACCGTCCATGAGGTGGACCACCCCCTGAGGTGGGTCCCCTCCGAAAATTAGCTTGATCTAGATCTCAGGTGGCCCACACCACACGAAACAGTGGTGATTGAACTCTACCATTGAAACTCTTTTTGGGCCCACGGAAGTTTTGAATCAATTTGATATTTGTTTTCCTATTCATCCCGGCCTTTGTGACCTTATTAACGGGTTGGATGGAAAGTAAACGTCATGGTGGACCCCACGTGGGAGCCCACAGTGATTTATGTGTTTTATTCCCACCGTCCAGGCGGACGGTGGGAGCCCACTGTAATGTATGTGTTGTATTCCACCGTCCAGCGGACGGTGGAGCCCACGGTGATGTTTGTGTTTTATGCACACCATCCAGTGGACGATGGGTCCCACCTGAAATTTGGCATGCGCCTGAAACTTGGACTGAACCCTCATGCATGTGGACATGCATGATGGATGGGCTGGATTTACAAACCACATCTCAGTGGGCCCTCAAAATGGCTATGAATGTTTTAAATGGTTCACGACCCTCTCCACATCTGCATGTGGTGTGGCCTACACAAGTCACGGATTGACTTGATTCTTGAGACCTAGGCTTACGACGGAATGGTGCATCTGGCTGATGGGGTAGATGTCTAAAAACGCATCACAGTGGGGCCCACTTAGCTCGACCTTATGGGACGTTAAAAATCAGCTCGTGCGCAGTGTGCCTTTTTCCATATATATATTATGGTTGGCTTTATAAGCCCTACCATGATGCATTTGTTGCATCCAACCCATCCATCCAATTTTGAAAGCTCATGTTATTGCATGAGCTAAAGAATGAGGCAGATCTAACAGTTCAAGTGGACCCCACCATTTGTTATTCATATGGTCCATGTGATCGGTCCCATTTTGACGTACTATGGGGCCCAATTGGTGTGGCCCATTTGGTATATATAGGGCCCATGTGATTAGGCCCATTTGTATGTATTCTAAGGCCCATTAGGATGTATTAGGGCCCATGGGTTGAGGCCCATGGTGATGTAATCAAGGCCCATGGGTTATAGCCCATTGTAATGTACTTAAGGCACATTAGTAAGGCCCATTAGTGCGGCCCACTTGATTTATATAAGGTCCATATGAGGCGGCCCATTTGATGTATCTAAGGCCTTTGGGTCGAGGCCCAATAAGATGTATATAGGTCCATTGTAATGTGTGATTCCCTATGATTTGTGTAATGATATTTTGTAGCGGGTCATGCCTTGGGAGCAATGTTGGTTTGACGTCCACATTGTAAGAATAATGTTGGTTTAATGTCCGCATTATAAATCTCCCTAGGCCCGTTGATAGGCCCATACTTCTTGTGCGTAGGTCATCTAGACCCACCTTCGTTGTGAGGGTAGTTCATTTCTTTATAACATGCTTAGTGTAGCTCCATGATTCATGCGCATACGCATAATATATATGCTTGATATGAGGATGTTTGATCATAGCATAAGCCGTTGGGCCGAGACATTTACGGGACTCCTTATGAGACGGAGTGCCCCACATGATCGCGTGGTACGCGTGAGATTGCTGCATGATTGTATGGTATGACTCATACATCTCGCATATGTGTGACTTGATCATTGTACGTCCTAGCAACATCAGAGCCGTGGCCTCTACAGGCACATCGTGGATGGCTAGATGGGACACCGGAAATATTTGGTTCTAGCATTGTGAGCACTTAAGATGTCCTTGGGTGAAAATACCAGAACCTCCTTAGTACCAGGAGTTGCTCCAACGTCTAGACCTAGTGGAATATGAGCGTCGGTGCCTATACCATGAGGTCGTGTCTCCCACTGTGTCGTGGTCGGTTGGAAGGGGGTGTGGCCTTATCCGCCCGAGTGAGGGGGCTATAAGCTAGGCTGAGTATGACCAGCTCGTAAATGGGTCCGCTATCGACGAGTCAGGTAGGTGTTGGCTGACTACTAGTCAGGCAGATAGTGAGGTCTATTCTGCTCACTGGGCTGTGCAGCTAAGGAGGAGGCAGTCGGTGTCGAGTGTAATAGACCCTGGTGATTTCCCCAGAGAGCAACCGTACTGATATGTGGACTTATTGAGCAGGAATTACATATCCATTCATTCATTCATTCACTATCCACTTGGGCTGGTGGCGCGTAACTATTTATTACGTGTACCTTCGCATGGCCAGGATTTCGGTTGGACGTGCGACTAGCCTGAGATCAGGAGTTTACCACTTGTGTCTGACTATCCAAATTTAGGTATGGGACTAGTTTGGATAGAAGTCCCTTGTGATGGACCTCATAGCCTGTGATACTTCGTACTATCATCCCGACTTTACATTCCAGCATGGTCATTTCATTCACACCGCATATCACATTGCATCTGCAGTACTTAGCATTTTGGGTTACTATGTTTTTGCACTTATATGGCCTAGATGAGGTTGATGGTATTCGTGGCTCGTTAGGATTTACATATTGCATTGCATCCTCAGCATCTGTTATTGTCTTATTATATTTTACATCGCATAGCCTTGACACGGCTGATAACACTCATGGACTTACCAGCATATTTTCGCTTACTCTGATATCGTATGATTCATGATCTTGTTAGTATTTCCGTTTATTCCGATGATGTATGATTTATGGGCTTTATGGTATACTTGGTACTTACCTTACACACACTTTCACCACCCTCTAAGCTTTCTATAAGCTTATGCACGATAAATGCGTGCAGGTGGCGTTAGGTTGCAGCAGCGTTGAGCTTGGAGCGTGCAGCCGAGCTTCTGAAGTTTCTGTTACTCTCATTATATTGTATTTCCCTTTCCGCATTGTACTTAAAGTTTTATTATAGTGGATATGTGGTGTTGTTATTTTGTGACTTGGTTATGCTCCATTACAAAAAAAAATTCATACTGAAAATCCTCCTTGTAGGATCCCAAGATCGAAATCTGGCGTATGGGTGCTGAAAGTCGAGAATGTGGTACTATGGAGGCTGTCGACGTCGGATTCAGCGATCGGAAATTCTGTGAGCCTGTTTTCCGATTTTGGGGCGTGACACACGACCCTTCGAATGGATCGTGGTTGTCATGTAGCAAGGGTCATGGTTGTGAAGTTATATGTGTCATGGTTGTCATGGGTCATAGTTGCCAAGTTATATGGGTCGTGGTTGTCATATTATATGGGTCATGATTGTCATGGGCCATAGTTGTCATGTTATATGGGTCGTGGTTGTCATGTTTTATGGGTCGTGGTTGTCACGGGTCGTAGTTATCATGTTATATAGGTCGTGGTTGTCATGTGATGTGGGTCATGGTTGATATAGGTAGTGTTTGTCATGCCCCAAAAGGTTTTTAATGGTAGGTTTTCAATTTCACTGCTTTTTATGGTGTGGTCCACATGAGCCTTTGATATGCCTCATTTTTTGGCTCATTCCTTAAAATGATCTTTCGAAATGAATGAACGGCATGGATGAAATATATACATCACAATGGCCCAATAAGACCATTCATCTCTACATATATTGGGATGCGTAAGTCGAGTAACGTGACTTATTAAAATAGCCATCCCGAGGTCTCGGGAATCTAGACTTCTCGAAGACTCGTACAGCTACACATAAGTCGAGTAACTTCTAATCCGCGTCGGAAGTGGAAGCGGATTGGCCGTGAATGTATGTGGTCTATTCACGCCGTCCATCCATTTTTCCATCTTAGTTTAGCGGTTGAACCAAAAATTTAATCATACCCAAAGATCAAGTGGACCTTACCATACGAAACAGTTGGAATAATGATTTCCACCGTTGAAACCTTTTTAGGGCCCATAGTTATGTTTATTTCTCATCAATCCTGTTAATATGATCACAAGGACATGGATGAAGGGTAAAAAAATAAATATAAGCTTGATCCAACACTTTTGTGGAGAAAAACCATGATCCATTGTGCATGTGAACCACAACCCTTCAAATGGATCGTGGTTGTATGCAGTAAGGGTCGTGGTTGTCATATTATATGGGTCATGGTTGTCATCCGGGTCGTTATCACGGGTTGTGGTTATCATGTTATAGGGTCATGGTTGTCATATTATATAGGTCATGGTTATCATGTTATATAGGTCGTGGTTGTCATGTTATAAGGGTCGCAATTGTCCTATTATATAGTTCGCAGTTGTATGGATCGCAGTTGTCCTGTTATATGGGTCACCGTTCTCTTGTTATATGGGTCGTGGGTATCATGTTATATTGGTCGTGGTTATCATGTTATATGGGTAACCGACAAGGTGGATGGATCGGATCACCCCATTGTGGGTCTTAAGCTATGATACCAATGGTTTGGTAGAAAAGGAAGTGAACACGTTGCAAACCATGAACCATGCAACATGACAACCATGACCCATATAACAGGCAACTACGACCCAAATGGGCCCACATTGATGTATGTGAATAATCCATGCCGCTCATCTATTTTGTTGTGTCCTTTTAGGGGTGGAGTCAATTATTAACCACGACACTTTGTGGATGAAAACCACAATCTATTGTGCATGTGAACCACGACCCTTCAAATGAATCATGGTTGTCATGTAGCAAGGGTCAAGGTTGTCATGTTATATGGGTCGTACTTGTCATGTTATATAGGTCGTTGTTGTCATGTTATATGGGTCGTGGTTGTCACTCGGGTCGTGGTCATGGTTGATATTACCACGGGGTTTTACAGGGTCTGAAGAGATGTCTGTGATAAATCCACTTCGTCCGTATGTTTTCGAATACCACAATAGGAGAGTATTCTAAAATTTAGGAATATATAAAACTCAGGTGGGCCACACCAGAAAAATAGTGGGAACAGTAACGTCCAACATTGAAACTTTCCTAGAGCTGACCATTTTGTTTATTTTCCATCCAAACCGTTCATAGAATTATTAACACTCAGATAAATTGTAGGAACAAATATTATCCTGATACAAAACTTCCTTCCCTGGTAAGATTTCAATCCCCACCGTTTAATGTGGTATAGCTCACATGAGTTTTGGATATGCTTGATTTTTAAAATTCTGTCGTATTATTGTATTTCAAAACATATGAACGGAGTAGATTTGACACGGTCATCTCTATGGGACCAATACAACCCTGGGCACAGATATATCTCAGTCCCCATGGCGCATGCAATCTGCGTTCATGTACCACACATCAGTTATATAGCTGCTGTAGGTACGTGTCGTGCTAGGAGAGGAAACGCACGCCATAGCTGTTGTAGGTACGTGTCATGTTAGGAGAGGAAATGGACGGATGCAGATTTCCTGCGAAAGCCTTTCGCAGGAAATTCCTGTACTGGAAACTTAGGTGGGGCCCACTGTGATGTTCGTGAGAAATCCATGCCATCCATACATTTTTTGAGATCATTTTAGTAAATGGGGCCAAAAATAAGTCGGATCCAATACTCAAGTGAGCTTCATTAAAGGAAAAGGTGGGTAGGGAAATTCCTACTGTTGAAAACTTTTTGGGGTTGACAGTTATGTTTACGTGCCATCCATACCGTTCTTAACATAATTCCTACTGAGATGAACCGAAAACATAAATATTAGAATGATTCAAAACTTCTTTTGTCCCATGAATATTTCAACAGTGGACGTTCAATGCTCACTTTTTCGGCCCACTTTAGTATTGGATCCGTCTCATTTTCTACCCCAAGCCTTAAAATGATCTCAAAAAATGTATGGACGGTATGGATTTCTTAAAAAAAATCACGGTGGGCCCACTTGGGTTTCCAGCGTAGGAGCTTCATGCGAAAGGCTTTCGCAGGAAATCCGCGTTGGACTGGCTAGTGCAAGGATTTAGGTGGGGCCCATCGCCATGTTTGTAGGATATCTACCCTGTTCATCCGTTTGGCAAGCTCATTTTAGGATATTTGACCAAAAATGAGATGTATCCATAACTCAAGTGGGCTACACGAGAGGAATCAGTGGATGTTCAGTTAGAATCGTTAAAACATTCTTGTGGCCATAAAGATTTTCTTCATGCTATTTTTTTTTTGAATTTTCACTTCATCCCAGTGGTAAAGACCTTATAAATGGTTTGGATGGCATATAAACATCAAAGTGGATCCCAGGAAGGTTTTAATGGTAGGTATTTCTTTCCCCAAATTTCCCTCTGGTGTGGCCCACTTGAGTTTTGGATCCTCTTAAAATTTTATCACTTGTCCTAAAACGAGCTCTCCAAACGGATGAACGGGGTAGATGTCCAACAAACATGATCGTGGGCCCCACCCAGTACCCTTGCGCAGGAATTTCCTGCGAAAGGCCTTAGCAGGAAATCTGCATCCGCTACTCCCCTGACGATCCTCCAAGCTCGGAGTTGTGTGAATGGTTACATAGGCCCCACAGTGATGCATTTATTATATCTACACCGTTTATCTATTTTTATAGATCATTGTAGAGCATTATCTAAAAAATGAATCATATCCAAAGATCGTATGGACCACACCACAAATAGCAGCAGAGATAATAATTTTCACCATTAAACAATTCATAGTGCCCACCATAACATTTATTTTTCATATGACAACCATGACCTATATAACATGACAACCACGACCCATATAACATGATAACTACGACTCGTGACAACCACGACCCATATAACATAACAACCATGACCCATATAACTTGACAGCTATGACCCATGACAACCACAACCCATATGACTTGACAACCACGACCCATATAATATGACAACCACAACCCTTGCTGTATGACAAGCACGATTCATTTGAAGGGTCGTGGTTCACATGCACAATGGATCGTGGTTTTCATCCACAAAGGGTCGTGGTTGATATTTGACTCTACCCCTAAAATGACACAACAAAAAAGATGGGCTGCATGGATTGTTCACATACATCAATGTGGGTCCATTTGGGTCGTGGTTTGCATGGGTCGTAGTTGTCATGTTATATAGGTCGTGGTTTTCATGTTGCATGGTTCGTGGTTTGCAACGTGTTCACTTCCTTTTTTACCAAACCATTGGTACTATAGCTTAAGGCCCACAATGTGGCGATCCGTTCCGTCCACCTTATCGGCTTGCTCACCGTGGGCCCAAAAAGTCCTGACTTGGGCAGTGTTTACATCTAACAAACATCACGGTGAGCCTGAAAAGTTTCAAGAGTGGGTGCCACTGTCACCATGATTTTTTATTATGTGGCTCACACGAGCACTGGATCAAGCTGATATTTGGGCCCTATCCCTAAAATGACATGTTATATGGGTCGTGATGAAAACATCACCTTGGCCCTAAAAAGGTTTCAACGACGACCACGACCCGAGTGACAACCACCACCCATATAGCATGACAACAACGACCTATATAACATAACAACTACGATCCATATAACATGACAACCTCGACCCTTGCTACATGACAACCATGATCCATTTGAAGGATCATGGTTCACATGCACAATAGATCGTGGTTTTCATCCACAAAAGGTCGTGGTTAATAATTGACTCCACCCCTAAAATGACACAACAAAATAGATAGGCGGCATAGATTATTCACATACATCAATGTGGGCCCATTTGGGTCGTAGTTGCCATGTTATATGGGTTGTGGTTGTCATGTTGCATGGTTTGTGGTTTGCAACGTGTTCACTTTCTTTTCTACTAAACCATTGGTACCATAGCTTAAGGCCCTAATGGGGTGATCCGATCCATCCACCTTGTCGGCTACCCATATAACATGATAACTACGACTAATATAACATGATAACATAACCCATGACAACCACGACCCATATAACAAGAGAACAACGACCCATATAACAGGACAACTACGATCCATACAACTTCGAACCATATAATAGGACAACTGCGACCCTTATAACATGACAACCACGACCTATATCACATGATAACCATGACTTATATAATATGACAACCACGACCCATATAACATGATAACCACGACCCGTGACAACGACCCGGATGACACCACGACCCATATAATATGACAACCACGACCCTTACTACATGACAACCACGATCCATTTGAAGGGTCGTGGTTCACATGCACAATGGATCGTGGTTTTTCTCCACAAAAGTGTTGGATCAAGCTTATATTTATTTTTTCCCTTCATCCATGTCCTTGTGATCATATTAACAGGATTGATGAGAAATAAACATAACTGTGGGCCCTAAAAAGGTTTCAACGGTGGAAATCATTATTTCAACTGTTTCGTATGGTAAGGTCCACTTGATCTTTGGGTATGATTAAATTTTTGGTTCAACCGCTAAACTAAGATGGAAAAATGGATGGACGACGTGAATAGACCACATACATTCACGACCAATCCGCTTCCGCTTCTGACGCGGATTAGAAGTTACTCGACTTACGTGTAGCTGTATGAATCTTCGAGGAGTCCAGATTCCCGAGACCTCGGGAAGGCTATTTTAGTAAGTCACATTACTCGACTAACGCATCCCGATATATGTAGAGATGAATGGTCTTATTGGGCCCATTGTAATGTATATATTTCATCCATGCATCCATTCATTTCGAAAGATCATTTTAAGATGAGCCAAAAAATGAGGCATATCAAAGGCTCATGTGGACCACACCATAGAAAGCGGTGAAATTGAAAACCTTTGGGGCATGACAACCACGACCTATATCAACCACGACCCACATCACATGATAACCACGACCTATATAACATGATAACTACGACCCATGACAACCACGACCCATAAAACATGACAACCACAACCCATATAACATGACAACTACAGCCCATGACAATCATGACCCATATAATATGACAACCACGACCCATATAACTTCACAACCACGACCCTTGCTACATGACAACCACGATCCATTCGAAGGGTCGTGGTTCACATGTATGATGGATCGTGGTTGATATTTGACTCTACCCCTAAAATGACTCAACAAAAAGGATGGGCGGCATGGATTATTCACATACATCAATGTGAGCCCATTTGAGTCGTGGTTCGCATGGGTCGTAGTTGCCATGTTATATGGGTCGTGGTTGTCATGTTGCATGGTTCGTAGTTTGCAATATTTTCACTTCCTATACATGTCGAAGTCTTCGTTTTGATAGGCCTTGGCAAGGACTATCTAGTGGGGCCTATATTGATGTACGTGAATAATCCATGCCGCCTGAGGCCAACAATGGGGAGATCTGTTCTGTCCACTTTGTTGGCTAGCTCTTCGTGGACCCAAAAAGTCTTGACTTGGGCAATGTCCACTTCTAACAAACATCATGGTGGGCCTGGAAAGTTTCAATAGTGGGTTCCATGGTCACCATTATTTTCTATTATGTGACCCACACGAGCTCTAGATCAGGCTGATATTTGGGCCCTAGCCCTAAAATGACATGGTAAAAAGGATGGACGGCATGGATTATACACATACTTCAATATGGGCCCCGCGAGTTTAGTCCTTGCCCACGCGCAAAAAGGGTTCCGTACACATCACTTTGTTGGCATTAAATACGAGGTAACTTCTTAGTCCCTAGAAAACTGTGCAACTACGGAACCAAGGTTAGGGGTATTTTCATCCAAAACCATCTGTAAAAGCTGTCAGAAGGTCCTTTAGAGCATATATGGAGTGTCGTAGCGATCGAGGTAATTGACCCACACTTTGAGGTGAGTACGGTCAATTTCCCTTTTTAAAATGGAGAGGTTCCGTCTCTCTTTCACGTTTCCCGCCTGAAGGGCATTCGAAAGGATGAAGTCCGTTTTGGTTCATTATGGCCCACCATCATTGATCATCTTGATGATCCAAACCATTTATATTGTTCAGGGCAATATTTCGAACAAAACCCAAGCAATTCCACATGTGGAACTGTTCGTGTGGGCACTCGGCTTCAGGCGTAAGTTAGCCATGTGCGGTTAGTTATATTCGAAAATGGAAAGATTCTATTTTCTCTCATAGCTGCACGAATTCGTGTGAAGAGCTCTCCCTCCATCTCAACCGTTAGAAGGAAGTAATCTCAGCCCTCCAACTAAGCCGATCTAGGGTTTCACGGCTTCAGAAATGGGTGGAAAGAATTCCACCATTTCATCGCTAGCATAATCCCAGCCGCTGAGATCCTTTTAGAAACAATCCTGGATCATCCCAGGTGTCGAAATTAGGGTGTTAGAATCGCCACAATATTTAGCTAAGAGATCTCATGTGAGATCTTGTTAACTTAAGAAATCGGGTGCGGAATAAGGAGTTTGCACACCATCAAGGAATCTTAATTGTCCTTATAAAACATGGGTCCTACAATGATTAGAGTACAAATCCACACCGATCAGACCATCTTGATCATCAGATTTACCTACCTTTCAAGTTTCACATGATTAAGGGAATCATCTTCTCCTTTCAGCCGAAAGAACCCATCTCCATTGAATGGCCCCCAACTTTAGATCCAAGGCATTCATTCAATAGGCCACGCACTTTAATAATCATCGGTGGCATTACATCTTAGTCATACAGCCTAAGAAGAAGTCGACACTCCAAATATCACTACAAAACTACCGCTAAAACGCCTTTGGCTGTAACTAATCCAGCGATTAGTTGTGGCCGAACTTTCGAGAATGAGATTAGGGAGACCTATATAAGGCTAAGGTTAGGGCAACCCTTTCTAAGAATAGAAAGTTTTAGAGAGAGGAATGGAGCACTATTCTTCCTTGCTGCACTGAATCAGTCAACTCGGTTCGAGTTAGTGTGAGCCTGGACCGGGTCCAACACCGCTTCCGGTCTTCCTAATAGAGCGAGGGAAAGAGAAGAAAATCAGAGAGAGAGAGAAAGATGGGCCATGGGTTGTGTTGGGTCGAACGGACTCGGCACACCGAGTCGAGTGGTGCTAGTGCGTTTGGGCACTTCCAGTTGGGTTTTATCTGAGCCCAAGGGTTGCTAGACTCCCAACAGAAGAATGAAGGAGAAGATGGGAAGAAAGAAAGGGAGGAGAGTAGGAAAAGGATGAGGATTTCAGGTTGAGTGTGGTGGTGCCGCACCACCTCAAGTCGGGGTGAGTTCTGGTCGAGTCAGGCCCTACAATCCTTTGAGTCGTGCTGAGTTAGGGACAGGTTTAAGTGCAGATGTTACTGGTCAGGCTGGGAAAAGTAGGTAAGAAGAAGAAGAACAAGAAGAACAACAACAACAAGAAGAAGAAGAAGAAGAGAGAGAGAGAGGGGGGGGGGGGAAGGTTGGTTGTTGACATGCCACACTAAGAAAAGAAGTTGTGAGGCTTTGACTCGCCGAGTCAACTCGGCTGAGCTGAATCCGAGTCTGGAATGCTGGTGAGTCAACTCGGTTGTTCTACTCGAGTCCGGACAATTTTTCTTGATGTCCAGATCTGGACAATCCAAAAGAAGAAAAGAAAAAAGGAGAAAGGAGAAAAAGAAAAGGAAAGAAGAAGAGAGAAGCTAGGAAGAAGATGTGATGGTGATACGAGTTGACTCAACTGAGAGGTGAGTTGTTTTTCATTCTTTTTACAAATTAGATTCATCATTAATTACCTTTATTACTATTAATATTGTAACGCCCTGAAAATCGGGGGTCGAGCATAAACTCAACTCCCGAGTTCCAACGCATCACTTATACAACAAAATGAATGATGATTGAATGTTGTCTGTATTAGTGTGGTGAACATGAGTGAGATTAAGCCAAAACAGCATATCATACTCCAGAGGCAAGTGAGATAGCAAGCGGAAGACTGTAATAGATAAATAAACAAAATATAAACTGTGATGAGTCTCCAGAGTGTATAATGTTACCAGGTTAATTCATTACAAGTATAATTTCAAATTATACCAAAGGTGTAGTGTTATCTAGTCAACATCCCTGTAATCCCGTCGATCAAGACACGGCTCACTTGAAGCCATTAGCATACAACATATATGAACAAGCATCATTGTCATCGTAAAGGTCCGGCTCCACCTCAGGAGTAGCATCGTCATCTGCAATCAGCCAAAGTCTAGTGGGTGTTCGGAACACCGTCCCGTAACGTGGGAATGAGTGATCAACTCAGTGGAACAATAAAGCATAGGTTAACATGTTATCAATTCAGTCAAGCAGTAATGATAAAGCAGTACAATCAAACAATTCTAAATACTCTTGTTAATGCAAGTATGGAATGCAATCATGATGCATGCCCTCACCACATACTCCCTCATGCGACACCATCTTACGTTCGCGGCATGCTTGCATTCCTTAGTGCTCCACATCTTCCAGGCACATGCAATGCGATGATGAGCATGATTACCGAGTTGTTATTAGTCCATTCCAAATAGCAGTATTGGAAAACTAAGGTACCTCCCTTATATCATTCCCAAACATGATCCATTCTAGGGTCGTCAGTCCTAGTCAATCTCATACGATGGTGTGTTTCTACGTCGCTGCAAGGGCTGTCAGGGCTGTTACACGGAACCGTTACACCACTCCCCCATCACCCTTTTAACGGTTCATCACTAAATTGATACAGGCCTAGTTCATACTCTATTCACCACGGCAAAACTCGTCGCCTCACTGCAAATTCAGAGTATGCTCGAGGTCACTACAAAGGGCTCGTCACCAATCAGTGTAGGCCGACAGGTCGAATACAGTGTCCCGTACCACCATAATCAGCTCACGAGTCTGGTTGCTCAATGGACACTACGGGGAGGCACGTGGCCCCAGCGTAGGCTGACAGCTCGATCACGGTGTCCCATACCACTATGTCCAGCTTATGAGTCTTAGCAGATCGAGGTACCATGGTTAAAGGGATTTCATTGGTAAGTTTGGTACCCTAGGTTCAAGTAGAGGCGTCCAAAAATGGTGAACATACATAAGACAAATCGGGTTGCTTGACAAGCTCGGCTAGCTCGAGCACACAACAAGTTGAACGATATGAAGCGCATAAGCACTTCGTGTGGCCAACCACTATCGCCAACCGAAGTACGACTCGGGTTCGTCGAACGCATCTCACGTAGCAAATGAATCTCAGCCACGAATTCAATCCTGTTACCGATTACCTGGACTATAATCATAGCCCCAAACACAATCAATCCATGACCAGAAGCATGTAGAGTAAAGCAGAATAAATAAAGTAATTCAAGCATGTTATAAAGCACAATATAAACAGGAAATACAAACACATATATTTCATAAGCAGTTAAATTAAACAAACAACATGGAGGAAATCATATACATCTTTAAGGTAGCTGAGAATCCTATCTCAACACCACTATTAAATTGTAACGACTCAAAAATTTTCGTACAATGGCTCGAGTACCACCTCGACCAGAAATCACTTAGGATTAAATCCTTTAGAAATTTGACAAAGTTAACTAAGTGCTAAACTAGATTAGCCATGAAATCCGTTGGAATCACTTTAAATACGATCTGCAAGACCCAAAACTTGTAGAATCATTGACGCTAGGTTACCCTAAAGTGTAGGATCAAACTCATTACCCGACTGCTCTCGGGAATAAATTGAAACTCCGTATCAAGTCTAGACCGCACATCGGGAGTCCGAATAATACGAAGTTAAGGACTTAGGACTGCCTCGCTGGGCTTGACAACCATCTCGGAAATCAAATCCAGACAATGTCCCACGGCTGTTCGCTCAAGTCCGGAGCGAGAGAGTGTGAAAACCCTTGTTTTCTTTACAAAATAAATATCTTGAATAGTGATCTGGCACGTGTCACTTGCGGACATTTTATAAGCAACCAGACCGTCAGAATTTGACCCAAATACACCCTCGGATCAGGGAAATTTCACAGACATTTACATATACTTGGAATTTCGGATCGAGACCCGCTGATCGTTGAACTGAAACTGGTCCGCCACGCGTGATCTGGGAATCCGACTGAAACGAAAACTTAACTTTACCTGGATTCAGGGTCTGTGAGCTTAAGTCCGACTTTTGGCTCAAGGAGGCCGGCTAGAAATCCTCCGTTGAGCTGAAACAATGCCGCTTTAGTTATAACCTAAGTATACCTTAACCTTAAGTCTATTTCAGAGAGTTTTTAGGCTATATAAGGACCTTAGAACACCCTCTATCACAGCCATACGAATTTGGAAAAAATCCTAAGTAAGAAGAGAGAAAAAGAGAGAGAAAGCTAGAAAGTTGTGGGAGAATCTCCCTGCTACTGTTTCCAACCACTACACGAGCTGCACCACCCCTTTCTTGTCCCTTTCTCGGCGATACCGACTTCATTTTAAGGTAAGAAACCCTAACCCTAAATCTGTTTTGGGGTGTGAAGGTTGTAGGTTATGAAATAGCTAACCTATTTCATCCTTTAGGCTACTAAACTGCCGAATACGGAAGCTTGGCAAACCTAGCTGATCCGTTGCGATTCTACGGTGTAAGGTGAGAACTTTAGGTGTATAAGTTACGGTTTTCAACGCTTTTAATGTTAGATAATAATAGATTCATGATCTACATGCAATTGCACATGTACAAAGTGCTTTCTGATTTCTGTTTCGATTAAAGGCGTAGAATATGGAATTTTTTAACTTGCTTGAATTACTTTGTTCATTATGCTTTACTCTACATGCTAGGAATAAGGATTGATTGAGTTTGGGACTATGTCTGTAGTCCAAACAATCGGTACTAGACTTGAGATCGTGGTTGAGATTCATGTCGCCACGTAAGATGTTTTTTACAAACCCGAGTCGTACGTCAGTTGACAACAGTGGTTACGTCACGCGAAGTGCTTATGCACTTCATGTCGTTCAGTTGATTGTGCGCTCAAGCTAGTCAAGCTCGTCAAGTAACCCGATATGTCTAATGTTTGTTCACCATGTTTAGACGCAACTGCTTGAACCTAGGGTACCAAACTTACCAGTGAAATCCCTTTAACCATGGTACCTCGATCCGCTAAGACTCATGAGCCGGGCATGGTGGTATGGGACACTGTGGTCGAGCTGTCGACCTACGCTGGGGCCACGTGCCTCCCCATAGTGACCATTGAGCAACCAGACTCGTGAGCCGAATACGGTGGTATGGGACACTGTATTCGAGCTGTCGACACCTACGGCAAGAGCCGAGTACGGTGAGATCTGTACTCGTACTGACGGGCGACGAGTCCTCCGTAGTGTCTTCGAGTATACTCTAAAGCTGTGATTGGCGACGAGCCCTTCGAAGCAACTAAAGTATGAGTTGAGCCGAGTACAGTGAGACCTGTATTCGAGCTGACGGCCAGCGATTGAGCCGAGTACGGTGAGACCTATACTCGAGCTGACGGCCAGCAATTGAGCTGCATACGGTAAGACCTGCTGACGGGTGACGAGCCCTTTGCGATGCCTTCACGATGCCTCTCGAACCATAATATCGTATGAGATTATCTAGGTTTGACGACCCTAGAATGGATCATATTTTGGGAATGATACAAGGGAGGTACCTTAGTTTCTCAATACTGCTGTTTGAAATGGACTAATAACTACTCGGTAATCATGCTCGTCATCGCACTGCATGTGCCTATTAGATTTGGAGCACTGAGGGATGAACGCATTCGCGAACGTAAGATGGAGTCGCATGAGGGTGGTTTGGCAAGGGCATTCATCATGTCATTTCATACTTGCATTAAATAAGAGTAGTTAGGATTGTTTTGATTGTATTGCTTTATCATTACTGCTTGACTGAATTGATAACATGTTAACCTATGCTTTATTATTCCACTGAGTTAGCTACTCACTCCCACGTTACGGGACGGTGTTGTACACACCAACCAGACTCTGTCTCAGGTATAGATGGTACGTCAATTTAGGAGGCGGATCCAGACTACGATGAGGACTAGGACGAGTTCTCATACATGCAGTACTCTGACGGCTTTGCTTAGGCCAACTGGATCACGGGGATTTCAGGATTTATCTTTTAGTTGTATTTTAACTTTTTGACTCAGAAACAATACATGTATATGGATTCTCAGTTAGTGTTCATACTCTGGAGTTCATGATGGTTTTGTTTCCTTACATACCTTATATATACAATTTCAGCCTTCCACTTGCCTTTATACAATTGATCTGGAGTATGAATTACTGTTTTGGTATAATCTCACTCATGTTTGTTGCTCTAACACAGACAACATTTAATCATCATTATCTATGTTGCATAAGTGATGCGTTGGAACTCAGGAGTTGAGTTCATACTTGACCCCTGAATTTCAGGGCGTTACATAAATTTAGTTCGTCACACAATTTCTCACATAGGCATTTTATCAAACACTTAAACTACACCACTCCAACATACATGACGTATATTGATTTCAACATAGAATAGGACAAATCCTCATATCAAGGAGTTGTCCCATACACATCAATCATATTCTTACATTCAATACATATGGCAGGCATAAATTATAAATCCATATTTATTTAGTCATTTTAACAAACACTTAGACTACACACATTAGCCTACATAAGCTATGTTGGCCAAAAAAGTGTATTAGGGCGAATCCTTTTGCCAAGTAAGTATTATACACATATATAATATGTTCATATAGCAAATAATCATGGCAACCACATTTCCAAAATTTATACATATACGGTACTTTCTACAAATACCTAGAATACACAAAATTCCATATTCTTCGTATTTAATCGAAACAGAAAACAGACAACACTTTGTACATGTGCAATTGCATGCAGATCATGAATCTATCATTATCTGACATTGAAAGCATTGAAAACCATAACCTATACACCTAAAGTCCGCACCTTTTGTCGTAGAATCGTAACGAATCAGATAGGTTTGCTAAGCTTCTGTATTCGGCAGTTTGGTAACCTATAGAATGAAATAGGTTAGCTATTTCATAACCTAAAACCATCACAACCCCAAAACAGATTAGGGTTAGGTTTTCTTGCCTAGAAACGAAGTCGGAATCGTCGGGAAAGTGACTAAACTTGCGTGGTTAAGCTTGTAGAACGGCAGGGGATAGTAGTAAGGAGTTTCTCCCACTTCTCTCACACTTTCTCTATCTTTTCTCTCTTCTCTCTTAGGGTTTCTCTCAAATTCGTTTGGTTGAATGAGAGAGGGTTTTAAGGTCCTTATATAGCCTAAAATCTCACCGAAATAGACTTCAGGTCAAGGTATACTTAGGTTATATCCAAAGTGGACCTGTTTCAGCTCAACGGAGGACTTCTGGCGGCCCCTTTTCTGTGTGCGGTCGGACTTAAGCTCACTAACACTGGATCTAGGTATGGCTACGTTTTCATTTTGGTCGGCTTCCTAGATCACACGTGGCAGACCAGTTTCAGTTCAACGGTCAGTGGATCTCGATCAGAGATTCTGAGTACATGAACATGTGTATGAATTTTCCCTGATCCGAGGGTGTATTTGGGTCAGATTCTGACGGCCAGGTTGCTTAATATTGATCCGCAAGCGAGACATGCCAGATTTCATAAATTCTTATTTATTTTGGAATTATTTTCGTGTTTCTTACACTCCCCGCTCTGAGCTCAAGCGAATTGCACTGGGACACTATCTAGATTTGATTTTCGAGATGGTTGTCAAGCCCAGCAAGGTGGTCCTAATTCCTTAACTTTGTGTTAATCGGACTTCCGACGTGCGGTCCGGATCTGATATGGAGTTTCAATGTGCTCCCGAGAGCAACTGGGTAATGAGATTGATCCTAGATTTTAGGGTAATGTAGAGTCAATGATTCTACAAGTTTTGGGTCTTGCAGATCGTATTTAAAGCGATTGGTGCTAATTTCACAGTACTCTAGTTTAACACTAGCTAATTCTCGCCTAATTTCTAAAGGATTTGTCCTGTATGATTTCTGTCTGAGGTGGTACCTGGGCCTTTGTAGTTTGTACATAAAGTGATCCAAGATATAATACTTAACTAGTTTAAGATAGTGTCTAGGGTGAAAGTACTTAGACAAATTGAAAGAACAAGGTGGTGAAGGGTGGGATTTGTGAAGGAAAAGGGTTAACAAGCGATTTTAGATTATGGGATTGGGTTCTGACAACTTAATAAGGTGTTAGGATCGACCCATTGCCTAAGGACGTCTAATTCCAGGTTGGCAAAAATTCGGGATGTTACAAATATCGTTACTGTTTTGTTTAATGTTAGTGGATAGCATAGTTTTATTATTATTGGCTAAGATTATAATTGATGGTATAAACTTATATTAGATTGTTATATTAACTAGTGTTATTATTATCATCATTGATTATAACCTCTACTACTAATTTTTATCCATTGCGCAACTTACGTTTGAGAATTTCTAAAATGGCTAACCTTAAATCTAGGTTGGAGATTAAAATCTTAACCGTATATGGTGTGTGGAACTTAGATCCAACCCATTCGAGTTGGATTCATACATTGGAGCATTCATGTTGTGATTATCTAATTTAAAGGTGAGGAATTACCCTCATTGCTTCTTACAATCACTAGTTTCCATCTTAGTTTGAAACTAATGTGTACTAATTTCTAGAATATTGTGAATATTAACTCATTCCTTTCATTCCTTTTTAGTGTTGATGATCATAAAGTAATGCTTTAATTCCTATTACTCTAATCCTATATTAATTAACCATGTATATAGAATTAAGTCTTGTATTCTCTATGTTACATTAGTGATTGCTTGAATATAAGCATAGTTCTAATAATCATGTCATGAGCCTTGAAATTTCATTTCACCTTATCTTATAAATTGTATAATGTAGAATAAACTTTTAATTGTTTCCAATAGGTTAATCATACTTGATATTAACATGCTGCATTTGTGGGCCCTTATTTGAGCCTAGAGAAATTATAAAGATCCATGTTGAACTCATGTTTGGATGTTTGATATTTTTTCTAAAGAACCTGAAGATTTGATTATGTTTACGATTTAAGGAGCAATCTTGTCAAATATAAGGAATGTATATGAGTACCATGGTGCATAACATCCACGCATTACATATGAGCTTTACCGAGTGCTCGATGTAAGCCACACTCTGCTAGGTTTACTAAGAGTTCTATCACTTCAGTTAAACCCTCAGAATATGTGCATTTGTACCACTATGGGCCGCTCTCTCTTTACGTGATACTTTTCCTGGTTTAGGACCTCTTCAGGTGTATCCTAAATATTTTTTCAGGAGGATAAATTTCCTAGGGCGTACTCACTACGTGGTCTTTTCTAGGTAGTTAATCTACCGCAGGTGACCCTTTCTTTTGACAGCTAGATGTGTATCCCCAGGTCTGTGACTTCAGATATACATTCACTCATCCACGCAAATGCACGTCTGATATTACTTTCATTATGAAATGGTTTAAACTGCATTAGAATGCTTTGATATGCATGAATCTTTGAAGGAAATTTTCACTGAGTTATCACTCACCCTATCGTGTGGTTGCACCAAATAGATGCAGATTTGATGATGGAAGGAGACCCCTTTGATGGGATCCTAGGGATGACTGATGAGGAGTTCGGCGAGGAAGAACTCTATGTTGATGTAGTTGAGACGTTGGAGCTCAACTGATATTATAGGATTTACTTACTTTCGTACTTTAGACTTTGTGTTTTGTTTGAATTGTAATAAAATTCCCTTGCCGTGGGATTTCATTTTTGCTTCCATTTACTTGCATTAAACTTCTTTGTTATTACTCATGATATCCTTAGTTTATGCAGTAGTTACCTTACTTTACGTCATGGGAATTGCTATTAATTAGATGTATAGTAGTTCACTTCATAACGTAATGCTCGGGTTCTCAACGAGGAGCGATCATCCTTGGGTTATGAGAACCAAGGTGTTAAAAACCTCCAGTTCTCCACCTATCCAAAATGACTTCCATAGGGCAGAGACGCTCGGGGGGCAAACTCCAGTTGGACCGGCCATCCAAAACGGCTACAACAGGGTAGAATTTGTAAGTGCTTATATGTTTAGCACATATAAAGGTTGTCAAATTTCGTAAGACAAAGTGATACCGGTCATATCGCAAGTATGGTTAGATTGCAACTACTCTACATGTCTGAAGATCAGCTCAAGATCGGCTTATCATCTCAAGAAGACGTCGCTTGGTTTCAAGTCTAGATGATCTCTATATTTACTAACTAACATGTGATATAACCCTAGAAAGACCTTAGGTTGGGTTCTTTCAAAAATTCGTTTATTTTGGGTTATCTATAATATATTTGCTCTAGAGTTCGGCCAACCTAACTTCCTTGGCTAACTTAACTTTAGATTGGGGCTAAAATCAAAATCTTTTGAAAATTTAGCTAGCCTAACTTTTGGTTCAGCTAGCCTAACTTGAAATTTCGGCTAGCCCAAGTGAAGTTCAGGTCAAATTAAAGCAATGCAAAATTTTGAATTTCACGAGAATTCGGCCAGCCGAATTTTGGATAAATCTTATCCCGTGCAATTTAATAGATATTGGAACGAATTCAGTGGAATCCAGCAAGCCGAACCTATTCTTAGGCTAGTCAAATTTTCAAACCCTTTGGCTATAAATAGAGACATTCTCTCATTCTAAACTACAACAAAAAATCACTCTAAATCTTTAACAAGTGAGAGAGAAGTTCTGGTCCTCAACAAGTATATTGTGCAGTATTTATAAATTCTTTTTAAGATTATTAAATTCTCTTTCTCAAGATTTTCTCGATTTCATTTTTAGAGAGTAGTCTATACTCCTCTTGACATTTAAGAGAATTAAATCAGAAGCACTAGGGTTTTCATTTTCCAAAATACTTTAGAATTCTATACTCTTTTTGTTGAACGAATACTGCCTCCTCTACATACAAGAAAGAAGATCTTTGCTACAAGCTTCTACTGCATCTTCGAATCTACGTTTAATGATAAGTATTTTAATTTATTTCATTTTAGGTTATTTTGAGATAGCCTGTGAAAATATCAGTGGGTTGATTTGTGAGAGCCCGTAAAAATCACAAAGTGGGTTTTTGTTTGTGATAGCCCGTGAAAATCACAAAAGGGGTTTTATTGTGGTGAGCCAGTAAAAATCACAAGGAACTATATAAGGTTGTTAAGGTAAACCTGTGAATACCTTAAAATAGGGAAAGCCAAAATTACGAGGGTAATAATTTTGGGAGAGAAGTAGGAGTGATTTTTTAAAGCTCCGAACCACTATAACTCCTTGTGCCTCTATGGTGAATGCTTTATTCTTTTTTGTGGTGAATGTTATTTCTATTTCATTATTTGTGGTGAATGATGTATCTTCTCTTGTTAATTTGAAAGATTCATTTTAAAGATATTTGTGAAATAAGGTTGTCCTGCTTAATATTTTAGGTGAAGGTTGTCCTACGAATTATTTAGAATCAAAGTTTCAATACTCGGGCAATTGAGATTTTATATTCTACTTTTATTTCGATTATTTGGCATTGTCCTATTCAACCCCCCCTTTAGGACATCGATAGCTCGTCTTTTCAGAAGTGCTCAAGGGGCAACCTTCAGCCGCCCCTCCCCAAGCAGTCGTCAATGACACGATGCAAAGGCCATACCTTTCGTATCCACAACAGTACCTCGGCTGAGATGAAGTGACAGATCCACAATGCCTAATCAACCAAGATGATGTCGTAAGATTCATTTAAGAGTGTAAGGCCTAACCGAGCGACCAACAGATTGCTTAGTCGATTTATAGAGAACCTTATCCCGAATGGGTTAACTGATGCTATGAGCTCCCCAGAGGGTTTAGGTTCCCCAAATTTACCATTTTCTCTTGAGAACAGGAAACCTCCACGATCCATCATATTGGCCACTTCACCATGCAATGTGGTGAGGCATCCCATAATGATTTTCTAAAATTCTAGTTGTTTAGGAACTCTATAACAAGAATGGATTTCACCTAGTACATAAACCTTCCATCCAATTCTATCTAAACTTGGAATGAGATGGAAGAAAGGTTTCATATGCAGTTCCACGGAACTGAGCTTGAGGTATCCATGGCCGATTTGTCTAGGCTACGATAACTGCCTGAAGAGATGGCCGAGGAGTTCATCCCCCGATTCAAGGGCGCCAGAAACCATCACCCGATGATCCTCCCTGAGGCCAAGTTTGCTAGGCTTGCCCTAGAAGGCATGGGATTTGAGCTTCAAAAGAAGTTTGAGGGCATTTACTTTAGAGATTTGTTTGAGTTGTCATGCAAGGCCACTAGGTACGAATGAATCCTCTAGAAGAAAAATAATGGATGAGAGCATCTTAGGGAATATTTTATCGTGACCCGAACTATGAGATGGATGTATCAGAAATAGTTCCCGTAGGACCGAGTGAAGACCATGAAATCTGTTATGAGGTGATTTGGCAGACATAGTTGGCACATGGTCATCCAATTGCTCGACCTTAAAAAAAATCGAGAGCAAAGCCTCAGCTAGTCTCAATCCTAAAAAAAAAGTTTCTCTGAACCTGTTGAGGGTCAAATATTACATATTGAACCCCATTCATTTCTTGGTTTTATGAACATGATACTACTTAATGTCCTATTTTACTCATGTATGTGTTGCAAGGTGAATTTAAGAGCTTGGATTGGAAAAGTTGTTAAAAGCACGGATTTGACGCTCAAAGAACACCAAGGAAAATAATGGATCTTAGGAAACAAAGATTGAAGATTTTAAGGTCCCAAGATTCAAGAAAACCAAGAGGAGAAGGAACGAAGTCGAAAGAACAAGTGCAGAGTACACATTGACTGTGTCATTGAAGACCGTTCAATGACATCGAAGCCACCATTCGACGACATCGAATTTATGAAATAAAATTGAGTTGGTCGCTGGATAAATTAAGGACTTGTTCGATGACTCGAAGCCTTACTCGATAACATCGAAGCCTGTTCGATGACATCGAATTTTCTATGGATTTTCGGCAAAACTCGTTGGACACATTGGGCACCATGTTCGATTACTCGAAGGCATCCTCAATGACATTGAAGATCTGCTCGATGACATCGAATTTATTAAAGAAATTGGAAAAACTCGTTGGACTGTTTTGGATGCATTATCGATTCCTCGAACAATGTTCGATGACATTGAAGGTAGGTTCGATGACAAGGAAGATTACACAGTTTGGACTAAGTTACGCAACGCAGAAAAAGTACGTGAAAAAGGCACCTTCGATGACATCGAAGGTTGTTCGATGTCATCGAACGATTCACGCGAAGTTCCACGGAGTTATGCAAAGTGCGAGAATTTGAGGTGATTCTGGATTTTTTCAGGACGGTGGGAAAGGAGGTGTTGCTCAACTATAAATAGGAGTCCCCAGGGCACTCCTAAGAAAAAATCTAGGGTTTGGAGGAGCGAAGCACAAGGGTTGGGAGCCGTCGTCAAGCATTTTTCTTCTTTCTTCCTTAGTTTTTTATGCTTTCTTCTAGGGTTTTAGATCCAATCATGTCTATGGTTGGCTAAACCTCTTAGCTAGGGCTAAGAGGTGAAGCTTGTAGCGTGGTGGGATGTTTTTATTACTTTGATTCTTATTTATATTGAACTTCATGGATTTTAATTTGATTATTCAAGGAATACTTCTAGTTTTTAATGGTTTGTTGTGACTTAAATTACAATAGATCTGCAATAACTTTGAGTATTTTCTTATTCCTTTTCGAGATTGTGGGATTGGTAAATCCTGTTGTTTGTCATTGTCTCATGGGCATGGTTTGGTGATGGAATACCTTATAACTTTCACAATTCTCCATCCACTGAGAATTAGGTCTATGCAAGTTCAGTTTTGATTTTAACTGTTATATCTTCCACTTGGATAGGCTAGGATGCCAATTCCAATTGTGTTATTTGAATCAAGCAAGAAGGTTCCCTGATCTCTACAAGTAGATCCTTGGAAACCCTAGTTCCCACCTTTAATTTTATTAGTTTTAAACACTTTAATCACAATTACTCTCTTAATCACTTCAGAATTAGTTCACATCTTCTCTTAGTTATACTTCTAGTTAATTTCATAAGCGTACAAGTTTCAGTCCCTGTGGATTCGACTTCGCTCTCACTGAGATTATTACTACATCGCGACCCTACAGTTGGGGTTGTGAACAAGTTCTTGGCGCCGTTGCCGGGGATTGGACGGTTGCATTTTTCTGAGATTAATTAGTTTTGGAATTAGGTTAAGATTAGGATTTAGTAACTTTCTATTTTTAGGTTAGATTTTTTTTTTCTAAGTTATTTTAGAAACTAACTTACTTTCTAACTCTAGGATTATAACTTTCCTAATTTGTTTTTAGAAACTAGGTTGCTTTTTAGAAACTAATTCACTTTCATTTTTCTTTTGCAGGAGCCTAACATAGAAACTTCTAATTTGGTAACTTTTTTCTAATTCCCTCTCTCTTTTTATTTCTGGATTTTTATTTCCCTTCTTTCTTTTAGGTTTAAGTTAGAATCTGAAATTGAGGGCTGAGAGTGTTTCATGCCCAAGTGGGTCCGTGATAACACCCGATGTTTCTTGAGTGAAGGATGATTGGTTGAGGGGTTATCTATCCATCACAAGGTTAGACACCACTTGAGATCCTCAGAGTCAATTAAGGTTATGGCTGCAAATAAACCTGTAAATCAACCGACGAATCAGCCGCAACCTTAGGTTGCAAAAGTCCAGGATAAGAATGAGGTGCATCTAACCCCCGCCTTGTACTTTACAAGATTACTTACAACTGGTGGGGGATGAGAATGAGGTGCATCATACACCCCCGCCTCAGAAAACATGGGAAACATGGATATTAAGCCTGGAGTGATCCAACTGCTTCCAAAGTTCCTTAGACTTGAATCTGAAAGTCTGTACCTGCACTTGCAAGAGTTTGACGGGGTTATAGCCACTTTATACTTTCCTAATGTGTCTGAGGACACAGTCAGGCTAAAACTCTTCCCTTTCTCCTTGAAAGAAAAAGCTAAGACGTGGTTGCACTCACTACATCCGCGATCTATTGGCACATGAAATGATATGATGGAGTTCATAAAAAAAAATCCCAAAAGGATGATGAAACATTCTTCCAATGTTGGGAGTCATTCAAGGATCTCATCAGTTCATGCCCACAACACGGTTTTGAAATGTGGCATATAACAACTTTCTTCCACGATGGACTGACATCTTCGATGCGCCAATTCGTTGAGACAATGTGCAATGGGGAGTTCATGAACAAAAATATCGATGAGGTGTGGGATTACTTTGACAAACTCGATGAAACTGCACAATCATGGGACATCTCCCCAAAATCTAACACCACATCTAAGCCTACTCACGCAAGGGAGAGGGGTGGGATGTACTTGCTGAAAGAGGATGATGATATAATGCTAAAGTAGCCAGTCTCACAAGGAAGGTCGAGGCCATGAAACTTAAGAAGGACAAGGCTAAGGAAATTGTTTATGGTATCTGTGCTTGCAATATATACACAACTGAAACTTGTCCAACGATACCTGCTTTTCAAGAGGTACTGAACGAGCAATCGAATGCCGTGAGCAACTACCAAAGACCTTTCAATAGACCCATCTCTAACACATACAATCCTAGTTGGAGAAATCATTTGAACTTTAGTTGGAGGAATGGACAAACTACTACTCTTCAAGGAATCCCTAACTAATTCTTGAATCAAGGAAAACCTGAAGAGGATCCGGTCTAGAAACATATTCAAAACTAAGAGCTTATCAATTAAAGTATATTACAAACCCTTCAAGACCTTTCAAAGGCCATACAAGGGCATGAGACAAAAAATTCAATTAGGGAGAAAGGGATCCTACCGGCTCAACCTCTTCCCAATCCAAAATTGCAATACGAAATTAGTGATCCAAGCTCTTCAAATCAAATGGAGCAAGTCAAGTCTATCACCACTCTTAGGAGTGGAAAAACAATTGACAAATCTATTCCGGTAAGGACTAAAGAGTCCAAGGACCCGGAAGAAGAAATAGAGGATAGACCTAGTATTGCTCCACGTAGATTAGAACCCGAACCTCTGAGCAAGCCGATTGCTCCATTCCCCCAACGGTTGATTGCACCAAAATATCTCTCTAACTCTCATGACATTCTAGAGGTGCTTAAACAAGTGAAGGTCAACATCCTTCTCCTGGATGCCGTGAAACAAATTCCTTCATATGCCAAATTTTTTAAAGATCTATACACGACCAAGAGGCTGAAAAGTATAAAAAAGAAAAATTTTCTGATGGAAAAAGTGAGTGCCATCTTAAAGCAAGATGTGCTATAGAAATATAAAGATCCCAATAGCCCAACCATCCCTTATGTAATTGAGAATTACCGGATTGAGCACGCACTTCTTGACTTAGGAGCGAGCGTAAATCTGATCCCTTACTCTATCTACGAACAACTGGGTCTAGGTGAATTAAAACCCACCCGGACCACATTACAACTTATTGATCGCTTAGTTCATGTGCCAAGAGGGATTATTAAGGATGTGTTGGTCCAAGTTGACAAATTCTATTATCCGGTAGATTTTATCATCTTAGATACTCAACCCATCATTGATATGAGCACTCAAATTCCTGTCATCCTTGGTCCCTCGTTCCTTGCCATATCAAATGCAATAATTAATTGCAAGAATGGAGTCATAAGTTTGCCTTTTAGAAATATGACATTGGAGTTGAATATCTTTTTCAATACAGGCAAACAGTCAGAGGATGATGAAAATTCCCATGATATTAACCTGATTGACTCTTTCGTGGAAGATAGAACACTTTTGACCTTATCCTCTGACCCTGCAAAAAAATGCCTGGCCCACTCCCATGATTTTAATGATGATATGATTAGGGAGATTGGGACCATGATGGATACCGTGCCAGTACTTGAAGTTAACTGGTGGAGGCCATAATTTGAAGAATTTCCCCAAACTAATGTAGTGCCTCTACCGTCTAACCTCAAGGCACCGAAGCTTGACCTAAAACCTTTGCCCTCTGATTTGAAATATGTCTATTTAGGTCAAGATGAGACATACCCGGTAGTGATTTCTTCCCACCTTGAGCAAAAACAGGAGAGTATGCTCATTTCTACTCTCATTAAGCATAAGAGAGCCCTTGGATGGTCGATTGCGGACCTCAAGGGAATCAACCCTTCGATTTGTACTCACCGCATTTATCTAGAGGATAATGCGAAGACCTCCCAGCAACCACAACATAGACTAAATCAAAACATGAAGGAAGTGGTTAAGGCCGAGGTTCTCAAGCTATTGGATGTGGGTATCATATACCCTTATATCCAATAGCCAATGGGTGAGTCCAACTCGGGTGGTTCCTATGAAGTCCAGAATCACCATCGTAGCCAATGCCGATAATGAACTCGTACCAACCAGGATCACTACCGTTGGAGAATGTGCATTGACTACAGGAAGTTGAATACTATCACGAGGAAGGACCACTTTCCTTTGCCCTTCATCGATCAAATTTTGGAAAGTCTAGCCGGTCATTCCTATTACTGTTTTCTTGACGGATATTCGGGTTATAATCAGATCGAGATAGTCTTTGAAGACCAAGAAAAGACCACATTCACATGTCTTTTTGACACCTTTGCATACCGAAGGATGCTATTTGGACTGTGTAATGCCCCCGCCACCTTTCAACGATGTATGTTGAGTATTTTTTCTGATATGTGGGGCAATATTTAAAGGTCTTCATGGACGATTTCTTGGTTTTTGGTCCATCCTTAAGTGAATGCTTGGAAATTTTGAAAAATGTGCTGAAGCGATGTGAGGAAAAGAACCTGGTACTAAATTGGGAGAAGTGTCACTTCATGGTTCGTAAGGGAATTGTCCCTAGACATATCATCTCATCCAAAGGAATTGAGTAGATAAGGTTAAGATTGATCTTATCTCTAACCTACCTCCACCCAAGAACATACGAGACGTGCGATCCTTCTTAGGACACGCTGGATTTTACAGGAGATTCATAAAGGACTTCAGTTATCTCTCTTATCCTTTATGCAATTTACTTCAAAAGGATATACCATACGAGTGGACTGAGTAATGCCAAGAGGCTTTCTCTAAGCTCAAGGGAATGTTAACCACCGCACCTATCATGTAGCCACCCGACTGGAACCTTCCTTTTGAAATCATGTGTGATGCATCTGACTATGCTCTTGGGGTAGTCTTAGGCCAGAGAAAAGAGAAGAAGCCCTACATTATTCATTACGTAAGTAAAACTCTAAATCCTATCCAAGTGAATTACTCTACTGCGGAGAAGGAACTCTTAGCCGTAGTATTCGCTTTGGATAAGTTTAGGTCCTATTTAATTGCATCCAAGATCATCATCTACAAAGATCATGTGACGCTCAAGTATCTTCTTTCTAAGAATGATGCTAAGCTCCACTTGATAAGATGGATCCTCCTACTCCAAGAATTTGATTTAAAATAAAAGATAAAAAGGGAGTAGAGAACGTAGTGGCTGACTATCTTTCCCGCCTTGATCCCTCTGATTCCCTTGAAACAATGCATATAAATGACATGTTCCCTGACAAACAACTGCTTAAAGTCTCTCATTCACCTTGGTTTGCAAATATTGTTAATTATCTTGCTACAGGTTTCACGCCAATACATCGGACTGCACAAGATAAGAAAAAATTCTTCGCCAAGGTATGCAAATTCTTCTGAGACGATCTATATTTGTTTAAATATTGCCTAGACCAAATCTTAAGGAGATATGTACCAGAAAATGAACACCAAAGTGTCATCTTCTTCTTTCACTCTTAGGCCTGTGGTGGTCACTTTTTTGCTAAAAAGATTACGGCCAAAATTCTATAGTGCGGATTTTACTTGCCCACTATATTCAAAGACACTCATGAGTTTTACAAAGCTTGTGAGCATTGTAAAAAAATGGGAGCATTGTCTCGTCGAAATATGATGCCTTTGAACCCCATTCTGATCATTGAAGCATTTGATTGCTCGGGCATCGATTTCATGGGACCATTCCCCCAATCCTTTGGGAATTTATACATTCTACTAGCAGTTGACTATGCTACTAAATGGGTCGAAGCGATTCCATGTCGGAACAATGATCATCAAACGGTCATTAAATTTATAAAAGAGAATATCCTTTCCGGTTTGGAACGCCTCGAGCCATCATTAGTGATGGAGGTTCACATTTTTGTAATAAGCCATTTACGAACTTAATGAAGAAATATAGTATCTCCCACAAAGTGAGCACTCCATACCACCCACAAATAAGTGGGCAAGCTGAGATTTCCAATAGGGAAAATAAACACATCTTGGAAAAGACGGTTTACCCTGACCGTAAGGATTGGTCAATCCGATTGACCGATGCCTTATAGGCTTACCGTACTGCATTTAAAACCCGTATTGGAATGTCTCCCTTTACACTTGTCTATGGGAAGGCTTGCCACTTGCCTGTGGAGTTGGAACATAGGGCCTATTGGGCCATTAAAAATCTGAATTTCAATTTGGACAAGCTGACTTGCTACACAAACTTCAGTTGAATGAACTTGAAGAAATTCGGAATGATGTGTACGAGAACTTGAGAATTTATAAGGACAGGATGAAGGTGTTTCATGATTAACACATCATTCGAAAATCATTCACACCCGGTCAGAAAGTCCTCTTGTATAATTCTCGTTACATCTTTTTCCGGGCAAACTCTGATCTCGTTGGATCGGCCCTTTCACTATTACTAATGTCTATCCTCATGGGGCTGTCGAGATTCGGAATCCAAATAATGGCAATGAATTCAAAGTGAATGGACTCGTTTAAAGCAATTTGTTGAAAATTTCGATTCAGAGGATATGTCCATACCTCTGAATGATTCTATTTACTAGGATTGATCTCCTAGTCTAACGGAGGTGCAGTTAGGTTTATTGTTTTCTGCCATTTTAAGATAGTTTGATTTCTATTGTTTTAGGATAGTTTTCTTATCGTCTGTTTGAGTCTTTTATGCTAACCCATCTTTCCCATTGAGATCATTGGAAGAGCCTCATAATTCCTTCTTTAGGTATTACCTTTCCATCACTTCCTTTTTCCTTTTATTGCCTCTTTTGTATTTCATGCTTATTGCTTTTATATTGAGGACAATGTAGATTTTTCGGTTGGGGATGGAGGATTAGGTAAACTAATCAATATTTTCTCAGTTTTGAGTAAAATTTTTGAAAATTTTCAATGTTTTAAGTTGAAATCTGTTTGGGAAGCGATGAATTGTGTTCTTAAGAATGCTTTGGGTATGATAAGATAGAGATTGAATGATGGATTGTTAGAGTTGGATCAATTAAGTAATTTATCACTTAAGTTCTTGCGTTAAATTGATTAAGAAGTATTTGAATATCATGTTAATCTAAATCACAAGACACATTCAATTTCTCTTCTGTAAGACATGCTAGAAGTTTTGATTATTTGTATGTGAATCATTGATAGATGGTAAGAATCGAGTCTGGAGAATTCTATCCACCTTTAAAGAAGAAAAGAACCAGTTAAAAAACAGGAGATTGAAAAAGAGGTCATGAAAAAGAATGAAAATTCTAGAAAAGAATACAAAAAATAAAAAGAATGAATTAAAAAAAATTGACTGTTGATATAAAATAAAAAACTGGAAAAAGAACGAAAATGGATAAGTTCGAAATCAGTACTTGAGTTTCAAACCAGTCTTGAAGTGATGAGCATGGCTAACATTATGAATTGATAGTATCCATATGAAAAGTAAGTTGATTTTCACTGAGCACATTGATAAACTTGATATGCAAATTATGCTTTGATTTAATAGATAAAGAACTAACTTGATTGGTTGCTTATATGATTAGGTTGTAGGTTTTTGAAATCTAACTTTCATATCTTAGTTCTACCCATTCATCCTTGAGTGCGCAAAAGATTATTTTCTGAAAAAGATTTCTGACATTAAGCATTGAGATTTATTTTTCACATACTTTGCTCGAGACTAGCAAAATGCTAGTTGAGGATTGTGTTGAGGGTCAAATATTGCATATTGAACCCCATTTATTTCTTGGTTTTATGAACATGATACTGCTTAATGTCCTATTTTACTCATGTTTGTGTGGCAAGGTGAATTTAAGAGCTTAGATTGGAAATGGTGCTAAAAGCATGGATTTGACGGTCAAAGATCACCAAGGCAAAGAATGGATCTTAGGAGACAAAGATTGAAGATTTCAAGGTCCCAACATTCAAGAAAACTAAGAGGAGAAGAAACGAAGTCAAAAGAACAAATGCAGAGTACACATCGATTGTGTCATTGAAGACCGTTCGATGACATCGAATACGAGTCGATGACATCAAATTTAGGAAAGAAAATCAAGTTGGTCACTAGACAAATTGAGGACTTGTTCGATGACTTGAAGCCTTGCTCAATGACATCGAAGCCCGTTCGATGACATCGAATTTTCTGTGGATTTTCAGTAAAACTTGCTGGACACATTGGGCACTATGTTCGATTACTCGAAGGCATCCTCGATGACATCAAAGACTTGCTCGATGACATCGAATTTATTGAATAAATTGGAAAAACTCGCTGGACTGTTTTGGACGCATTATCGATTCCTCGAACAATGTTCGATGGCATCGAAGGCCTCTTCGATGACATCGAAGGTAGGTTCGATGACATGAAAGATTACACAGTCCAGACTAATTTATGCGGTGTGGAAAAAGCACGTGAAAAAGGCACCTTCAATGACATCAAAGGTTGTTCGATGTCATTGAACGATTAGCGGGAAGCTCCGCGGAGTTACACATAGTGCGAAAATTTGAGGTGATTTTCGAATTTTCGAGGACGATGCGAAAGGAGGTGTTGCTCAACTATAAATAGGAGTCTCCAAGGCACTCTTAGGAAAAAATCTAGGGTTTGGAGGAGCAAAGCACAATGGTGGAGAGTCGTCTCCAAGCATTTTTCTTCTTTCTTCCTTAGTTTTTTATGCTTTCTTCTAGGGTTTTAGATTCAATCATGTCCATGGTTGGCTAAACCTCTTAGTTAGGGCTAAGAGGTGAAGCTTGTAACCTGATGGGATGTTTCTATTGCTTTAATTCTTATTTGTGTTGAACTTCATAGATTTTAATTTGATTATTCAAGGAATACTTCTAGTTTTTAATGGTTTGTTGTGACTTATATTACAGTAGATCTATAATAGCTTTGAGTATTTTCTTATTCCTTTTCGAGATTGTGGGATTGGTAAATCTTTTTGTTTGCCATCATCTCATGGGCATGGTTTGGTGATGGAATCCCTTCCAACTTTCACAATTCTCCATCCATTGAGAATTAGGTCTATGAAAGTTCAGTTTTGATCTTAACTGTTATATCTTCCACTTAGATAGGATGGGATGCCAATTCCAATTGTGTAATTTGAATCAAGCAAGAAGGCTTCATGATCTCTACAAGTAGATCCTTGGAAACCTAAGTCCCACCTTTAATTTTATTAGTTTTAAACACTTTAATTACAATTACTCTCTTATTCACTTCAGATTAGTTCACATCTTCTCTTACTTCTACTTCTAATTAATTTTAGAAGCATACAAGTTTCAGTCCTTGTGGATTCGAACTCGGTTTCACCGAGATTATTACTACATCGCGGCCCTACACTTAGGGTTGTGAACAGAGCCTTCGAGACAATACACTTTTGACACCTCCAAAGCCGAGGAAACATTTGATACCCTTTTAGAAGCCAAGTTCATCAAGCTCCCTGACCAGCCGAAGATCCCCTCGGCCTAAGGACTCGAAAGACGGATATATTGTAAATGACACGATACTTAAAAAATGTGAATTTGTTCTCCTATAATGACATATTGATTTCAATTGAGTCGTAGGACAAGCTTCGCCTAATATCTTAGGTAGGACAACCTTATTTCGCAACTTTTTAGATCTCAATATTTCAAGATAATAAACACAAGAAAAAGATTATCAAATACCAAAATATAAACAAAATTATAGTGGTTCGGTGTTAACACACACTTACTCCACTCCCAAAATTATTTCTCCATGTAATTTTGGCTTTTCGCTATAACAAAGTTTTTCACAAGTTAACATTAACAACCTTTTACAGTTTGTGATTTTCACAGGTTATCACAACTAACCTCAAGTGATTTTAATGGGATCAGTTCTCAACCCGATGAGATTTTTTCGAACAATCTCATTCAACCTAAGTAAAAATAAGTTACCAAACCAGATTGTATCTTCTTGAATACGTAAGTCGAAGCAAAGATTTTAGTGAAGCCTTTGAAGATGAATATTCATTAAATGCAGAAATCCATTCTTTTCTCAGATGAAGATAATCCAATGTATGCACAACCAAGAAGGATTTAGGGATAAATAACTTTTTAAAAAGAAAATCCCTATAAGTTAAAGATTCAATCATCTATTCTCAATTTAAGTATATGCCACTCTCTATTTGTTTTTAACAAGGCTTGAGAAGAGAATTGAATAAGCTAAAATATAACATATGAACAACAATACAATAAAGTTATTACGGCTTCGGCCAGCCTAAGAATCCCTTGGGTTGGCCGGAGTTTCACGATTCTGTCTTAACAGTTAGTAGATTTCATGGCATAAAGTTTGAATTAACCTTAGGCTAGCCGGAGACAAGAATAAGTTGGCTTGAGATTCATTCGGCTGAACGGACATATGGTTCTACTAGCCGAACACCCATGGAGATCAAGGCAAACCATTGCTGGAAATTAGGCTGAAGACCCTACGATAGATATCCAGCTGACCTAAGAGGGTTCGGCTGGCCGAAGGTAGGTTAGGCTAGTTGAACTATCCTAACAGCTAAGGCAATAACACAATAAATTACAACTTAGAAAAGTTGTTGAGTGTCAAATATTGCATATTTCCTCCCTATTTATATCTTTGTTTTATAAACGTAATAATGCTTAATTGGTATATTTTATACATGTTTATCTTGCGATGTGAATTTGACAGATTAGAATGAAACGAATGCTAAAAGCATGGACTTGATGCTCAAGAATCACCAAGGCAAGGGAGGGATCTTAAGAGACCAAGATTGAAGATTTCAAGACCTCGAGTTTCAAGGAAACCAAGCGAAGAAGGAAGAAAAGTCGACAGATCAAAGTGTAGAAATCTAGGAATCTGAATTTCCATTGTCAATGACATCGAATGCCTTTCAATGGAATCGAAGGAAGTGTTCGATGGAATCGAGACATGATTGATTGCATAGGAACTTACATAAAAATCAACTTTGGTTGCTAGACTAATTGGTGCATTTCTCGATGGCATTGACCACATGTTCGATTCATCGAAACTCTGTTCGATGGAATCGAAGGCCGTCCAATGGGCTTGAGATTTTTGAAGAATATTAGAACAAATCGCTGGAACATTCTGAACACTTTTCAATGGCTCGAGGACACGTCGATGGAATCGAAGATCCGTTCAATAGAATCGAATGGACATTCGATGGAATCAACAACTTATGCAATGCGAAAGGGCACGACTTTCAAATTTGATTAAAACCGGAATTCTTCCTTGGATGTCATTAAAGTATGTTCGATGACATTGAAAGCGTTACGCAGAGTACGAAATATGAGGTGATTTCCAAAGTTGGCTGGACAAAGGCTATAAATATGGGTTCTCCAAGGAGTTCTAAACACGAATTAGGTTACAAGGAGCAGAGCCAAAGGGTGGGGCAGCCTCTCAAGAGTCTTTCTTCTTCCTTAGTTTATTTTTTCATATTTTGTTTAAGAGATTTGGTTTCAATTATGTCTATGGTGAACTAAACCTCTTAACTAGGGCTAAGAGGTGAAGCTTGTAATTTGTTGGGATGATTATCTTGCTTTAATTCTTATTTATGTTGAATAATCATTGAGTTATAGTTTGATTTTAAAAATATTTCCAGTTTTCTATGATTTATTATGACTTCAATTATCATAAATTCTGTGGAGGCTTTTGATATCTTCTTAGATGATGGAATCCCTTCCTGAAATGGAGAGGTAAAGAAGCCCTAGAGGGGGGGGGGTAATTGAATAAAGTGTTGAATAATAAATAAATTAGATATGTCAATTGCCTAAGTATTGAAACATTGATTTCAATTGATTCATAGGACAACCTTCACCTAAAAAGTTTAGGTAGGACAACCTTATTTCACAAATACTATTAAAATCAAAATTCCAAACTTTACAAGAGTAAATAAAATTAAATATTACAAGTATTCACCACTTTAACTAAAATGCAAATATAACCATTCACCACATAAAAGATAAAAGCATTCACTACAAACACAGAGAATTATAGTGGTTCGGTGTGTCAATAACTGTTCTAAAACAGCCACACCTACTCCACTCCCAAAATTACTTTCCACGTAATCTTGGCTTTCACTATGAATAAGGTTTTTTCAGGGTCACCTTAAAACCTGGTACAGTTGTGATTTTACCGGGCTATCACAAACAAAAACCTTGCTGAGATTTTCAGGCTATCTCAGACAAAACCTACACTAAGATTTTTTGGCTATCTCAGAAAAACCAAACCGCTTTTCTTGAATGTCGAATGTTTAACGCTTAGTCATATAAAAAAGGTCTAGGGTTCTATTGATTTTAATTAAGTTTAAACCAATGGTTACTTAAGTTAATTCTCTTAAATCTTTAAAAAAAAAAAAAAAAAAAAAAAAAAAAGAGTATTCACTCTCTTTAAAATCAAAATGATAGAGTCTGAGATTTAGGGAATTAAACAAAAGCTATAAAAAATAATTTATAAATACCATTCAATAGCTTGCTAATAACTAGAGCTTCTCTCTCTCTTGTAGAAGAATTTTGATAATAATAATTGATATTTCGAATTGAGAGAGAATCTCAATTTATAGGTAAAGAAGTTGAATCTTTGACTGGCCTATGACAGTCTTCGACTGGCCCTAGCATCGAATTATGTTCTAACAGATTTCCAGATTTGACCAGGATAAGATTTACCCGATCTTCAATTGGTAGAAGGCCCAGTTCGACTGGTCGAAGAGATTTGTTTGACTGGTCGAAGATGCCAAAATCTAAACCAATTTAGTTGTTGGACTTTGAGCAGAAAATGCTAGGGCTGGTCAAAGATCCTCCTTCGACTAGTCCAACAGACCATTCGACTAGTCGAATTTGCAACAGAAAAATAGTTTTACTTCGATTCGAAGTAGGATTAGCTAAGAAAACTTAGACTAGTCAAACTAAACCTTAGGCTGGTCTAATTTCAAGCAATCACAAGTATAAAAATTCAAATTAAATAACTTTTGAAAGCACCTAAACCTAAGGTCTTTCTAGGGTTTATAATACCTGAAATGACTGAACTTCTTTATCTTTAACTTGATTAGAGACTTCAACTTTTCTATGGAGCTTAATCTTCTACTAGAACATCAGTTGATCTTGACTTCATTTTGTCTTTCGAGCCCGATCTTCTACTTGAACATTAGTTGATCTTGAGCTTGATCTTCTACTAGATCTTGAACTTTGATGTTGAACCAAACTTGAAGATCACTTGACAAGTTATTTTGACTAAACGAAATTTGATAACTAAAGTGTACTTTAATCATTATAGCACTTACAATATCCCCCTTGGTCAATTTCGTGACAAAACACACAATATTAGAAATATAAAAATAATGAAGCCTTGAACTCTTGTTGTAGAAGATTTTTGAAGATTTCAAAATATTACTACTCCCCCTCAATTTGTACTTCCCCTGTATCATTTCATGACATAAAACATTCCATAGGATATATATCATTCCAATTAAACATGACATGCAAAATAAAATTCATATGCATTCATGCATTCTTCAAGCAACTTCATACATTCATCAAATTCAAATAACATACATTCTTCAAGAAACCAACTAACTCTCCCCCTCTTTATCACAAGTTGACAAAGAAAGAATCAGATAACTATCAAGTAAATTAGATAGATAAGGAAATAATCAGCAAATAAACTTGATAGAAGAAGAAATAAGCATATGAAGAAGAAGTATATAGCAAGGAGATAATAGAAATCAGCATATGAAATTGTAAATGTTAGGGAAATACATGAAAGAGTCAGAGAGACTCTAAAGAAATCATCCAAGCACAAAAGTAAAGATTAAGTTTATATCTCCATAAACATAAGTTCATATAAAAGAATAAATGATCTCAATTCGATCTAGATGATGAAGGAGCAGGCATAAACGGGTTAAGTTGATTCAAACTTCGGCTGATGTAATGGAAGTACTTCTTCATGTACTTCATTGTAGATTTTTGGGTTTGAACTAAGTTGTCCTGTGAGACCTGTAATACATTGACCTTCTCCTCCAAAGATTTGAGACAATCATCTACCTGAGAAGGCTGATAATCGGGATCTTCTGGATCATCAAATGCATCTAGTTCAGCAAAAATGTCATCCATGGAAGTTTCTTCAGGTGCATGTGTGTCCTCCTCTTCTTCACTTTGGCCAGGAAGAGGTTTCAGATTCATCTTATTTAGGTTGGTATTATTAAATGGTAGTTCTGATTCCAGTGCGTCAGACGATGAAATGGTGACATTACAATGTAAAGTGATGCAAGTCATGAGGTAAGCATACGAAATCGATCCATGTCCAGTGTCACGCCCCAAACTCGGAAACCGGGCTCTCAAAATTCCCGATTGCCGAATCCGGCGCCGACATGCTCTGTAGAACCCCATTCTCGGCTCCTAGCACCCATTTAACAGGTTCCAATCCTGGGATACGATAAGGAGGATTTTCAACATCGGTTCGATTCGTAATAAACATAACCAAAGGCATAACCTACAAACAACAACCAAAAACTCCATCACATTTTCACTATAATAAAAAACTTATAAGTACAATGCATATAAAGAAAAATACAATGATGAAGAAAAAAGCTCCAAGTTGATCTGCTACGTGCTCTTGCCTCAACACTGCTGCGATCCAATGTCACCTGCACGCAACGGTAGTGCATAAACTTAAGGAAAGCTTAGAGGGTGATGAAAGTGTGTGCGCAATATAGTAATACAATTATCCAAAATCAGAGTAATACAGAATATGCTGATGAATCCATGAATGATGTCGGCCATACCAAGACCATGCGATGTGAGATGCAACTCAAGCATACCAATCCTCATTTGAGTCCATATACCAATACAACTCAACTCTAAAATATTACTGGGGTCTAGTATACTCCAAACCAGATTGCAGCCCCATCACGCGTAACAAGGTGAGTGGAAGAGGCCTCACTATTCGCCTGTCAATATCGGTCTCGGCTCGTCGATAGCGGACCCATTCCTTGAGCTGGTCAAACTCAGCCTAGCTTTGCCCCCTCCACTCGGGTGGGTAAGGTCGCACCCCCTTCCAACTGACCACGATATAGTGGAAAGCACGACCTCCTGGTATTCGGCACTGGACGCTCATGCATCCACTCGGTCTAGACGTTGGAGCAACCTCCTGGTACCATAAGGGTTTAAGGACTTTCACCCAAGGACATCTATATCACCCCATGTTGAACAAGATTTTCAGTATCCAATCCTGCCAACCACGATATGTCTGTGGAGGCTACGGCCCTGTTATCGCTAGGGTGTACAGTGTACATGTCACACAATGCGAGATGCATGAATCACGCAATCCAGTCATACAATAAACATGCGCGTACCATGCGCTTATGTGGGCAACTCCCCTTACTAGGGAGTCGCATAACAATCTGCCTAATGGCATGTGCTATGATTAATCACTCATCTCATCACAGGCATGCAGATGATGCGTATGGGCATGCATCATGATGATATGTTGTCACATACTCATAATTGGTATCGATAATCCGCACCGATAATCAGCATATACAATCGGCATCGATCTCGATAATCAGCACCAAGGATCAGCAGCGACAATCGACACCGACAATTAGCATCGATAATCGGCACCAATAATCAGCATATAAATAAGGCGGGGTTATAGATGAACAACCGATCAACCATAATATAAAAATTGGCACTCGGCCGTGGTTATATCAAACCCGATAGCGCGAAACCATCCGTCTATAGCAAATGGGGCCCACTTATTTGGATTAACCCACTAAGAGAATGATGAGAATGGGCTTAACAAGGCCTACGGGAAGGTCACAATGAGGACATCTAACCATCATTGCCCATCAATGTGGACATCTAACCAACATTGTTACCAAGGAGTGTTCCACATAGAGCCATACGTATAGTGGGCCCATGACCCTACACAAGGGCCTAATATACATCTCCATGGGCCTCACTCAAGGGCCTTACATAAGGGTCTCAAATGAATCACAATGGGTCATGCCTATGGGCCTCGAATACATCACAATGGGCCTCGCCCATGGGCCTCATCACTAGGCCTCATATGTCAAGTGGGCCACATTACATGGGCGATATTATATGGGCCACACCAACGGACTTCATGTATATCAAATAGGTCGCACCAATGGGCCTCATGTATATTAAATCGGGCCCACCCTTATGTATTTGTTTGAGATCCGACCCATTCATAAGTTAACATAGAGATAAATGAAGTGAAAACAAATATTAGCTTAATTGGAAATGACTGTGGCCCTTAGAAGTTTGAACGGTGGATGTTACTGTCCACTATTTCAATGGTGGGGTCCACTTGAACTTGAGATCCGACTCATCCTCTCATTCATGTCATAAAATGATATCTCAAAGTGTTTGGACAGTATGGATACAACACATGCATCATGGTGTGCCCCACCATCCAAACAGTGGACAGTGTAGATAAAGCACATACATCATTGGGGCCCACACCACAGGGATGAAACACATACATTTGGAGTGGGTCCTACTGCCAGAACAGCTTAAATGTACACATACATCACATGGGACCTGCAGAACTTGCTGACATTAAAAGAGCAGCTATATAGCTGTTATACGTGCAACTTTGCTACTTTAAAAAGGCAGAGGTGGGTCCCACGTAGGGCCCACCACAACATTTAATATTATATATATATATATATATATATATATATATATATAATATTAAAAACGTCCAGGCCCTGGACAGCCTGGATAGATGCATACATTAAGGTGTAGCCCCACATGTGGGGTGGGTCCCACCGTCCAAGGACGGTGGATACATCACATGCATTATGGTGTGGCCCATCTAAATGGGTGGACGACCTGGATGGGTCACTATCAGTTCACACCTCACTATTAGCCACCCCCACCATCAGTTCACACCTCACTGTTAGCCACCCCCACTAAGAATTGATACTAAGACCTCAGTGTTGAAACGAGGTATCTTTCACTCAGTCTACCACTTGAGCTATGGATTGGGATGGATTAGAATAAATACATCAAGGAGGGCCCCACCCACACATGTGGGGTGGGCCACGTCCTAGTTGGACAGTTGGGATGACATATAAACATCATAGTGTGTCCCACATGGATGGAGTCCACCGGTAGATGGCATGGATGTAAACATCATGGTGGGCCACACACCTCATCATCATCATTACCATACAAAAAAGGAAAAGAGAGAGAGAGAGAGAGAGAAAGAGGAGAGATCGGATGGTGATGGAGGGACCCCGCCACTATGGGCCCTCCATGGTTACAATACTACATAAAAATGGGTCTCATCACAAGTGGGCCTTCTAATAGAAAATCAACGGTGGATCACCCACCTATTGGCCTTCTACTTGGTCTGATGGAACACCAAACTCCTTAGCTTCAATCTTGATGGAAGATGATGAAAAATGGAGGGTTTAGATGGGAGATGAGAGGGTTAGGAAGTGGGCCACACACAAAACTCTCTCATGGAGGTTTGGGAGAGCTTGGACGTGGGACTCTTGGTTGCTTGGAAAGTGGGTTTGAGAAATGAGAGAGAGAGGGTTGTAAGGAGAGGGAGGGATGGGTGATGGAGCGATGGGTGAGGTGAGTGATGTGTGTGTAAGAGATTTGTTGACTTTTGGGGTAGTTTGTGTAAGAGGGGTATGGGTTGTGTAAGGGATTGTTAACTTATGGGGTTGCTTGGGGATGGGGCGTAAGGTGATGTGTACTTGACATGAACTTGACCCTTGATGGGATTGATTGATTGATTGATGTGATATTAGGGTAGGGTAGAGATGCTCTTTGGTTTTGCAACGCGCGGCGTTTTCCTCGATCTGAACGAGGGCTCGCATCTCCTGGCCTAGGTACCGCCTCGACACGCGAGACACGGCATAGGAACCACGGCGACGGCGCAGTCGCTAGGGTATAAATCTCGGGTTGAGTCGACTCGAGTTTAGTGCGTGAGTCTTAGGGTCGCGTGCAAATGCTGGTTACATGTCACGGGTTGCCGGAATTCGACAGGGAGGATCTTGGGAATCTACGGAATGGTACGGACTAGGATACGAGCCTTACATCCAAGATGCAAACAAAACCGGATAATGATGTAACAGATTAAAGAAGAAAGGCAGACTTGAATGCCCGACACAATAGAGTGAAGAACTCGAGTCATAAAGGAAGTAAGTTCAAACTTATTCCCTGATCTAAGATAAACATTGGAGGTCGATACTTTGGGAGCATTTGGTTAGTAGGGAGGGCATTACCCAACTTCCATTCGGCATTAAAGCGACACAATTTATGTGTAATTACTTGCCGCTCAGTATTAGTCATTTTATCAGTCAGATTGGAAATAGGAATTGCATCTTTCGCAATAGTGATTGTGAAGGTCAATGCCAAAATAACATCAGGAGTGACTGTGAAGGTCCCTTCTACAAATTTAATCGTGAATGTGAGACCTTCAAGGGACACATCACAAATGGAAGTGTACATTCCTTGCGCGATGGAACGGTAAGCTGTTTCGTCCCAACCAAAGATGCACTCCCAACCAACTTCGGTAAGAATTGGAACAAGACCGAAGGATGCAATGTGATCAAGGTTAACTGTTCTCTCAATGATTATATCTCTTCTACAAAAATCCCTAACGTGCTCCGAACCTTCTTCAGTGGCCTGTAGGGTTCTCACACTAGGTGGAGTCGATCGAGATGATGTGCTACCACGGCTTTTGCGTGTTGTCGTTCTCTTTGAACGATACTCCATAATAATTAACATAAGAAAGAAATCAAAGAGAATGAGTGGAATGAAGCTAGATCAGATTTTGACCAAAACCCACCTCAAAGAGGGTTTCAAAACAAAAATACAACTCAAAAATGAGATTTACTAGCAAAGAAATACCCAATACTCGAAGGAAATTGAAAAATAATCACCTACAAGCAAGATTGGATGATGGGTTGGTCGAGTGAGGCATCGGCTAGTCGAGGAAGATGATGAAGAATGAAATGAAAAAGTGGTTTTTCCCCCTTTTTAAAGTGAAATCGCGTGGTCTTCAGCCGGTCGAGTATGTACTCGACTGGTCGAAGGTTCGGCCAGTCGAGTGTGTACTCCGACTGGTAGAAGATGCACAAAATCTAATTTTTGACTTATTTTTCTTATATTTTTTAATTTTATTACCAAGTTATGCATTTAATTGAAATAAACATAGAACAAAAAAAAAACATAAACAAGATAATTAATTAATTAACAATATACAAACCAATATCATGTTTTAAGTTGGAAAATCTATTTTTGTCGAGCGATTTCGTCAATATGTCTGCAAGTTGCATCTCATTTTGAATGTATTCAAGCACGATACTCTTATCTTCAACAAATTCTCGAATATAATGGTATCGAATATCGATATGTTTTTTACGAGAATGTTGGATTGGATTTTTTGAAATATTAATTGCGCTCGAATTATCACAGTATAATGTTATTGTATCTTACGCAATACTATAATCAGCTAACATTCTTTTCATCCAAATAAGTTGAGTGCAAGCATTACCAGCTGTAATGTATTCAACTGCAGCTGTTGAGAGAGATACTGAATTTTGTTTCTTGCTAAAGCAGGAAACTAAATAGTTTCCTATGTAGAAACATCCACCACTGGTAGATTTTTTATCATCAATATTTCATGCCCGGTTTACATCGGTATATCCAGAAATTTGAACAGAAGTATCATGTAGATACCAAAGTCCTAAATTAGCAGAACTTGCGACATATCTAATTATTCATTTAATAGCAATTCGTTGTGATTCCTTAGGATTAGATTGATATTTAGGACATATTCCAACACTAAAAGCAATATCAGGTCTACTAGCAGTTAAATATAGAAGACTACCAATCATACTTCGATATAAACGAGAGTCAACACTTTTACCTGATTGATCCTTTGAAAGTTTAAGAGTTGTACTCATTGGAGTATCAAACTTTTTTCCATTCTTAAATCCAATCTTTTTTACAAGATTCAAGGCATATTTGGTTTGTGAAATGAATATATCATCTTCAAGTTGTTTAACTTGTAATCCAAGAAAATAGTTTAGTTCGCTAACCTACTCATTTCAAACTTGAATTTCCTTAGATCTGCAAACTCAATTGATAAGTTAGTGCATGTAGATCCATAAATGATATCGTTAACACAGATCTGAACTATCAGTATATTATCGTTATATTTCTTGACGAATAAAGTTTAATCAACACTGCTCATAATAAAGTTGTGACTAAGTAAAAATTTAGTTAATTTTTTGTACCATGCCTTGGGAGCTTGTTTCAAACCATAAAGTGTCTTTTTAAGACGATACACATGATTTGGAAGTTTAGGGTCTTCAAAACCCTTCGGTTGTTCAACATATACTTCCTCATATAAGTCACCATTTAGAAACGCACTTTTGACATGCATTTGATAAATTGTGAATTTCTTATGACATACAATCGAAATAAATAATCTTATGGATTCAAGGCACGCAACTAGTGCAAAGGTTTCATCGTAATCAATACCTTATATTTGAGTGTACCCTTGTCAACCACTTGAGCCTTATTTCTGATAATATTACCCATTTGATTAGTTTTATTCTTAAAAATCCATTTGGTTCCAATTACATGTTTGTCAGTAGGTCTAGAAACCAACTACCATACATCATTTCTAGCAAATTGATTTAATTCTTCTTGTATGGCAATTATCCAACTTTCATCGACAAGTGTTTCATTTATATTGGCTGGTTCAATTTGGGAAGTGAAGCAGAAATAATTACAAATATTTTCTAATTGTCTTATTGTCTGAACACCAGTCAGAGGGCTACCAAGTATTTGATTAGTCGAATGGTCTTTGACTAATCTTATTTCAGTATTCCCTGATTTAGATGAAGAGTCAGGTGTATCAATCACATTGACTTCATCATCATCTTGATTTGAATTAGGTGTGATTTGTTGATCATCAATCACTACATTTATAGATTCTTGAATCACTCCAGTTCTTTTGCTAAAAACCCGATATGCCCGATTGTTTAGAGCATAACCTAAAAATATTCCCTCATTGCTCTTAGCTTCGAATTTTCTCAAAATTTTTCGGCCACGTAAAATAAAATATTTGCTTCCAAAAGTTTGAAAATATTTAACTGTGGGCTTTTTATTAAACCATAATTCATAAGTTGTTTTATTTTTAGCTTTTCTAATGTAAACATGATTTATGATATAGCATGCAGTACTAACAACTTCAGCTCATAATTTTTTTGGTACATTCATGCTATTTAGCATTACACTAGCCATCTCTTGTGGGTTTCTATTTTTTCTTTCAACAATTCTATTTTGTTGAGGTGTTTTAGGAGCAGAGATTTTATGCAATATACCATGATCATTGTAGTACTTATCAAAATTGTTATTCTCAAATTCGGTACCATGATCACTTCTAATTTTCACCACAGATATTTCTTTTTCAGTCTGGATACATTTTAAAAATTTTCCGACTTCATCAAGAGTATCTGATTTCTCTCTTAAAAAGACTACCCATGTATATGTGGTGTAATCATCAGTAATGACCAGAAAATTCTTCTTTCCACCTCTACTCTCCATTCTAGTTAGTCCTACTAAATCCATATGGAGTAGTTCTAGAGGTTTGACCGTGGCTAAGGAGTTCACTTTCTTGTGCCTACTCCTGATCTATTTGCCAATTTGACATGTGTCATAGATTTTTTCTATCTTTTTCAGCTTGGGTAAGTCACCTAAGTGATCTCTTTTGCTCAATTTATAAAGATCTCTATAGTTTAGATGTTTATGCCATAGTTCAGTCTTATTTGTTTGGACCATGTAACATGAATGGTTTGATGAGCAAGAGTTATCAATTATATAACACTTCTCAGATGTCCTACGACCATTTATATTACACTACCCATCTCATTCATAATCTCACATCCGTGATCTGAAAATTTCACACTCTGTTTATTATCACAGATCTGAGATATGCTTAAAAGGTTATGTTTTAATCCTTCAACATAAAGCACAATTTCAAAGAGAGGTAGGTTAGGAAGTGTACATTATCTTGGCTTATTATTTTGCAGTTACTTCCATCTCCCAAAGTGACTGAGCCGTCATTTACTTCTTTAATATTGGTGAATATTGCCTTATCACTTGTCATGTGTTTAGAACATCCACTATCCAGGTACCATCTTGAGTGGTTAATAGCTTTGAAAGCTGTGTGGGCAACAAAACACGTAACCTTTGGAACCCATTTCATTACAGTTCTAGGTTTAGCAGTATCTCTTTATTTTCACTGCACTTGGGAGTTAGGATTTCTCCTTTTTCTATTAACTCCAATTTCATCTGAGTTAGATTTTAGAAGCTCTTTAAGAAAGTCCACAATTTTTTCAGCTAAGAGTGAATTATTATTCCTTTGATGTTTATAGTTGATGACATTATTATTTATTTTAGGAACTTGAAAGGATTTTGAGTTTTTGAAATCATTACGATTGAAATCTCTTAAAGTCTTACCTTTAGAGTTCGAAGATTCTCCTCTTACAAACATAGGAGCAGAATCCTTGGATTTCAAAGAATTATATTTAACATAACCCACACCAGACTTATCACCACATCATCTCGATGAAGTTAACAATTTTTCAAGCTTTTGGTCTCTAAGGGCATATTTCCAAGTGTCCTTTGAACTCAAAAGGAAATAAAGTTCAATTTTTAGTTTCTCATTTTCTGTTTTTAATTTTTATAGTTCATAATATTTAAAACTTAAATTTAATTTTGTTTTTTCAAAATAATCAAAAAAATAAGATTATTCTAAAACTGCCTTTTCAAGTTCTTCTTTTAGTTTAGCATATTTTTCTTTTTGAATTTTTAACTTGACAACAATTTTACAACTCTCTCTGTATAGGGCATTGTAGGCATCTTGAAGATCGTCTTCATTTTCATTTTCAGAGTCACTTTTGAGATTTTCATAGTTAGATATATTACAACTATCTAAAGAAGTGACTCTGACTATAGTCATAAAGGCTTTCACATCATTTGCATTTGCATTTTCTTAGTCTGATTCATCAGACTCAGAAGTACTTTCAGAATCAGATGATCCATCCCAAGTAGCTATTACACCTTTTCTTTTCGACTTATCCTTTTTAAGACATTTATTAGCCAAATGCCCATATTCATGACAATTGAAAGATTGACTGTCATTTGTTTTAGATTTCCAAGAATTAGATTTTCTTTTTCTCTTATCAGTTGGTTTTTGAAAATCTATTTTTTTCTTATTTTTGAAAATTCTATAAAATTTCTTAGCTAACATTGTCATATCATCTTTCATTTTTCTTCAAAATCACAATTAGTATTATTTTCTTTTGAAACAGATTTAGAAGATTTAAGAGCAATGGACATTGCTTTAAGAGCCTTAAAATTCAACTCATATGTTTGAAGAGAGCCAACTAACTCCTCAACCTTCATAAGATCAGTATCCCTTAATTCCTAAATAGTAGTAAACTTAGAATTGAATATGTCAGGAAGAGATCGCAGTATTTTTACGCAAACCTTGCTTTCTGGGATTCCATCTCCTAGACCCCACATGAAATTTACTATGTCATTTAGTTTCGTATAGAAATCCATGAAAGTTTCATTTTCTTCTATACGATTTTCCTCAAATATGGTTGTGAGGATTTGAATTTTTGATTTCTTGACAATGTTGTTCCTTCATGTGTCATTTCGAGAATGTCTTATGCTTGCTTAGCTGTATTGCATGAAATAATTCTTTTGAATTCATCAGGATATAGAGTGCAAGTTATGACATTTAAGGCTTTATCATTAGCATTGATTTCACTTTTATGACCTGCAGTCCATAAATAGAATGCAGTTTCTCTCATAAATTTGGATCCATGCTCGGCTACTACTTCAATCATAGGAGGTTTCCATTTAGTCAAAGCGGCTTGCCACACACTTTCATCTAAGGATTTTAGAAAAATCCTCATTTTAACTTTCTAGTATGAATAATTAGAGCTATTAAAAGGAGGTGGCCTGATAATAAATAAATTGTCAAAATATACCATAATAAATCTGGATCTTAACTCAAGGAGGTTAATCCAAAAAATATAGCAACCCTCTCTAATACCACTTGAAAATGAGAACTAAAGAAGTCCTAGAGGGGGGGGGGGGAATATGACTATGCCAAATAATCGAATAAAGTGCTGAAAAATAAATAAATCAGAGATCTTAATTACCTAAGTATTGAAACGTTGATTTCAATTGATTCGTAGGACAATCTTCACCTAAAAAGTTTAGGGAGGACAACCTTATTTCACGAATACTATTAAAATCAAAATTCTAAACTTTGCAAGAGTAAATAAAATTAAATATTTCAATCATTCACCACTTCAACTGAAATGTAAATACAACCATTTACCACAAACACAGAGAATTATTGTGGCTTGGTGTGTCAACAACTGTTCTAAAACAACCGCACCTACTCCACTCCCAAAATTACTCTCCACGTAATCTTGGCTTTCACTATAAATAAGGTTTTCTCAGGGTCACCTTAAAACCTGATACAATTGTGATTTTATCGGGCTATCACAAACAAAAACCCTTACTGAGATTTTCAGGTTATCTCAGACAAAACCTACATTGAGATTTTCTGACTATCTCAGAAAAACCAAATTAAGAATTGAAGGTATACTTATCTTCACCGTAGAAGAATTTGTAGTCGAATAACCACTTTTCTTGAATGTCGAATATTCAATGTTTAGTCATATAGAAAAGGTCCAAGGTTTTATTGATTTTAATTAAGTTTAAACTAATGGCTACTTAAGCTAATTCTCTTAAATCTCAAAAAAGAAGAGTATTCACTCTTTATAGAATCAGAATGACAGATTTTGAGATTTAGGGAATAAAACAAAAGCTATAAAAAATAATTTATAAATACCTTTTAATAGCTTGCTAATAACTGGAGCCTCTCTCTCTCTCTCCTCTCTCTCTCTCTCTCTCTCTCTCTCTTACAGAAGGATTTTGATAATAATAATTGATATTTCGGATTGAGAGAGAGCCTCAATTTATAGGCAAAGAAGTTGAATCTTCGATTGGCCTAAGACAGTCTTCGACTAGCCCTAGCACCGGATTCTGTTCCAACGGATTTCCAAATTTGAGCCAGATAAGATTTATCCGATCTTCGACAGGTTGAAGATCTCTGTTTGACTGGTCAAAGGTGGTCTTCGACTGGTCGAAGATGCCAAAGTCCGAACTGATTTAGTTGCTGGACTTTGAGCCGAAAATCCTAGACTAGTCGAAGATCCTCCTTCAACTAATTGAACAGACCATTCGACTGGTCAAATTTGCAACAGAAAAATAGTTTTGCTTCGATTTGAAATAGGACTAGCCAAGAAAACTTAGACTAGTTGAACCAAACCTTAGGCTAGTCGAATTTCAAGCAATCACATGTATAAATACCCAAATTAAATAACTTTTGAAAGCACATAAACCTAAGGTCTTTGTAGGGTTTATAATACCTTAAATGACTGAACTTCTTTATCTTTAACTTGATTAGAGACTTCGACTTTTCTATGGAGCTTGATCTTCTACTAGAACATCAGTTGATCTTGACTTCATCTTGTCTTTCGAGCTTGATCTTCTACTAGAACATCAGTTGATCTTAAGCTTGATCTTCTACTAAATCTTGAACCAAGCTTGAACTTTGATGTTGAACCAAACTTGAAGATCACTTGACAAATTGTTTTGACTAAATGAAATTTGACAACTAAAGTGCACTTTAATCATTATAGCACTTATACTTCCAATCAAAGCAATGGATCTTCATGTGTGAACTATCTCAATGAAAAGTTCAGATTGTGCTTGAATAATTTATCTTCCACTGGATAGGATAGGACTCCAATTCCAGTTGTGTTCCTTGAATCAAGTAAGGTAGCATCTTGATAGCTACAAGTGGATCCTTGTCACCCTAGTTCCCACCTTTTAATTGATAGTTTAAGTCAACATTATTCACAATTATTCCAGCTATTCTAGATTTTAGGTTAGTTTCTGATTCGAGTTCTACTTCTAGTTATTTTCAGAATACGTACAAGTTTAATCCTGTGGATTAGACCTCTGCCTCACCAATTTATTACTACATCGCGACCCTGCACTTAGGGTTGCGAACAAGTTTTTGGCATCGTTACCGAGGATTGTAGTGTGTTTTCTTTGAGATTAATTAGTCTTGAAATTAGTTTAGAATTAGTTCTTCTTTGTGTTCTTAGATTAGGTTTTATGAATTTATTTCTAGAACTAACTTGTTTTTGTTTTATAAGACTTTATCTTAACATAGGAGCTCTAATCGGTAACTTCGTTTCAACTCTTCTCTAGTTTCATAATTCTTAATTGTTTTAGTTTAGTTTTAGTTCTGTTTTTCTTAGGTTTTAATTGTTTAGAAATTGAGGATCAAGAGTGTTTCATGCCCAAGTGGGTCAGTGATAACACTCTACGTCTTTTGAGTGAAGGAGGATTAGTCGAAGGGTTGCCTATCCATCACCGGATTAGACACCACTTAAGATCCTCTGAGTCAATAAAGGTGATGACTACATATCAACTTTAACACCCAGTTGAGAAAGCCCAAGATGAGAATGAGGTGCACCATGCACCCCCGCCTCGTACTCTATGAGATTATTTACAACCCGCTGGGGTGAACGCACCTTCCTGCATGATTTTTTCAGATAATGCAGAAGTATGGATATTAAGCCAGGAGTGATCCAACTCCTTCCAAAGTTCCATGGACTTGAATATGAAAGTCCATATCTACACATGAAATAGTTTGATGAGAAAATATCCACTCTACACTTCCCTAACGTGTCTGAGGACACGATCAGGCTGAAACTCTTTACCTCTCCTTAAAAGAGAAATCTAAGACATGGCTGCACTCACTACGACCATGATCCATTGGCGAATGGAACGACATGACAAGGGAGTTCATAATGAAATTCTTCCCATACCATAAGATGAGCACCATAAGGAAGTCAATCTTGAACTTCGCCTAAAAGGAAGATGAGACCTTCTTCCAATGTTGGGAACGGTTCAAGGATCTTGTCAGTTCATGGCCACAACATGGATTTGAAACGTGGCACATAACAAATTTCTTCTACAATGGACTGACATCTGCTATGTGCCAATTGGTCAAGATGATGTGTAATGGGGAATTCATGAACAAGAATTCGATGATGTGTGGGATTACTTTGACAAACTTACTGAAAATGCACAATCATGGGACATCTCCCCAAGACTTAAAACCACTTCTAAGCTTACTCAATCAAAGGAGAGGGGCAGAATATATATTTTGAAAGAGGGAGATGATATAAATGCTAAAGTGGCCAATCTCAAAAGGAAAATTGAGGCCATGGAACTTAAGAAGGCAGTACCTATCAAATCCGACAAGGCTACGGAAGTTGTTTCTACTATTTGTGCTTGCAATATACATACAACTGAAAATTTCCAACAATTCCTACTTTTCAAGAGATATTGAATGATCAATCAAATGCTGTAAATTACCAAAGACCTTTCATTGGACCCACCTCAAATACATATAACTCAAGTTAGAGGAATCATCCAAATTTCAGTTGGAGGAACGAACAAACTGCTACTCCTCAATAGATCCTTACCCAAATTCTAGATCAAAGGAAACCTCAAGAGGATCTGGTCTTAAAACATATTCAAAATTAAGAGCTTTTTAATCAGGGTATGTTGCAAGCCTTTCAAGACCTTACAAAGGCCATACAAGGGCTTGAGACAAAAAATTTGACTAGGGAGAAAGGGATCCTTCCGGCCCAACCTCTCCCCAACCCAAAACCACAATATGAAATAAGTGACCCAAGCTCTTCAAATCAGATGGAGTAAGCCAAGTTTATCACCACTCTTAGGAGTGGGAAGATTATTGACAAAACCATTATAGCGAGGGCTGAAAAGCCTAAGGACGCGGACGAAACTGAGAATGATAAACTTAGCAATGCCCCACATGAGGAAGAACCGAAAAAAGTGAGTAAGCCGATTGCTCCATTCCCCCAGCGGTTGATTGCACTAAAACCTGTAGCTAACTCACAGGATATTCTATATGTGCTGAAACAAGGGAAAGTCAACATCCCTCTACTGGACGTTGTGAAATAAATCCCCTCTTACGCCAAATTTCTGAAAGATTTGTGTGCAACTAAGAGATGGTAGAGTATTCAAAAGAAAATTTTTCTGACAGAAAAGGTGGTGCCATCCTCAAGCAAGATGTGCCACAAAAATATAAAGATCCTGGTAGCCCAACTATCACCTGTCTAATCAAAAATCACCAGATTGAGCACGCACTTCTTGACTTGGGAGCGAGCGTTAATTTGATTCCTATGAGACAAATGTACGTTAAAAAATCCTCTATATAGCATCCCAGGATCGGAATATGGCATATGGGCGCTGCGAGCCGAGAATGGGGTACTGCGGAGGCTGTCGGCACCGGATTCAGCAATCGGGAGTTTTATCAGCCCAATTTTTAGGTTTGGGCCGTGACAGTGCACCTACACCCTCTTATCCCCTTTATAGTCGCATCGCCGTAACCAGAGCTGTCATCAGAGTTTTTCCGGCAATGATTAAAGGTAAGTGTTGAATCACACTTGTAATATAGGGTTTCAATAGTTGTTTGTCCCTAATCTCATAAACTTATATACTTGTTTAGGTCTTCCAACAATTTTCTCTAAAACCCTAACCCTAGGAGCACCGTGAATCGGGTGAATCATCAAAAGGTGCGGACCATTCTTCTAGGTTTTATTTTATCAACCCTTGATAATGCTAGATAATGATTTTTAGTTGATTATAAGATGTCATATGCTATTTGTGTTTGAATTGGGTTATTATTATAATCCTAATATTGCTTGTTGATGGTAGCCAACCTGTTTGATGAAATGCTTCAATAAGATGAAACTCATACTATTAGAAGTCATGTACGTAAATTAATAAGTGATGTTGATATACATTGGATTGTATTGATATGCATTGAATTGTATTGATTCGTATATATGTTCGGTTGATGCACCCTATTGTGGTATTAATCATGATTATGTTTATGTATTTGATAATCTAATTTGTAGTCGTGTGAATTGAGCCATGCAAAATGTGTAGTGGATGAACCTCTTGGGTTGGATATCCCGGACTTAAACGGTCGATCGAGGTTGAACACGGACAACCGACAGTAGTTGGAGCTACAAGTGCTGTTTTGCACCCAATGTCAGTTTGGTCTGGGGTTCCCCGTTGTCGATCGGATTAGTCCAATGCATGGCCTGATCATTTTTATGTTTGGTGGTTGTATAACAATAAAATAAATTTAGGATACCACTATTACCATTGAATCAAGTCCATTCATAACCGTTAGTGTGTTACAATCCCACAAAAACTCATGAACCGGGTATGATGGTATAAGACATCATGTACGAGCTGTCGGCCTATGTCACCCCCTAAACTCGGAAACCGGGCTCACAAAATTCCTGATCGCCGAATCCGGTGCCGACTGCCTCCGTAGTACCCCATTCTCGGCTCCCAACGCCTATACACCAAATTCCGATCCTGGGATCCCACGAGGAGGATTTTTTTTCCAACGTACATTTAACTCGTAATAAGCATAACCACAAGTTTACCCAAATCACAAAGGCAATGTCATCATCACATATCCACTAATATAAACATTTGAATACAGTGTTAAAAGGGAAATACATATCTATTAAAAATCAAAGCTCTAGAAGTCCGTTGTATGCTCCAAGCTCCACGCTGCTGCAACCTAAAACACCTACACGCATCTATCGTGCATAAGCTTATAGAAAGCTTAGAGGGTGGTGTAAGTGTGTGCAAAAGGTAAGTGCCAAGTATTCAATATAATGCCATAATCATACAATATCAAAAATACTGGTAAGATCATGAATCATACGATATCAGAGTACGCAATACAGATCAGCTATGTAAATGAGGAGTCATAAAGAGTCAAATATCATACGCCGAGGATGCAATGTAATATATAATTACTGATGAGTTCACGAATACCGTTAGTTGTGTCAAGACCATATAAATGCAGAAACACAGTAACCCAAAATGTCATATGTTGCAGATGTAATGCAATATGTGGTGCGAAGGAATGACCATGTTAGAGTGTGAAGTCGGGATGATAGTACGTAGTATCGCAGGCTATGGGGTCAATCACAAGGGACTTCTTTCCAAACCAGTCTCATACCTAATTTGGATAGTCAGACTCGATGTGGTAAACTCCTGATCTCAGGTTAGTCGCGCGCCCCAACCGAAATCCTAGCCATTGCGAAGGTACACGTGATAAATAGTTGTGTACCACCAGCCCGAGTGGATAGTGAATGAATGAATGAATGAGTATACAACTCCTGCTCCACAAATAAGTATTGTTCATCTCTAGGATCATCACCGAGGTCTAGTACACTCTACACCAGCTTGTCGCCCTATCAAGCGCACAACTGGGTAAGTGGAAGAGACCTCACTATCCGCCTGGCCAGTAGTCAACCAATATCTACCCGGCACGTCGATAGCGGACCCATTCACGAGCTGGTCAAACTCAGCCTAGCTATGCCTACTCCCTCAGGCGGGTAAGGCCACACCCCCTCCCAACCGACCACGACACAGTGGGAGACGCGGCCTACAGGTATATGGCCCTCATGCGCTCATATATATCCACTCGATCTCGACGTTGGGGCGTCCTCTAATACCAAGAGGATTTAGGGATTTTCACCCAGGGCCATCTATGGCAGCCTGATGCTAGTAACAAATTTTTGGTATCCCATCTGGCCATCCACGACATGACTATGGAGGCTACGGCCCTGATGTCGCTAGAGCGTACAGTAATCACAACACATAATGTAATATGCACGAGTTATGCAGTCCAATCATGCATCAATCCTACGTAAACCGCACGCTCATGTGGGACAATCTCCGCCTATCAGGGAGTCTCATAACAACATGCCCAATGACATATGCAATGGTCAATCACATCTCATAACGAACATGCAGATGATGCGTATGGGCATGTATCATGATGTTACGCTGTCACATACTCATAATCGATATCAATAACCGGTATCGACAATCGGCCTCGACAATGTGGACATTTAACCAACATTACCCCCAAGGAATGGCCCACATAGAGCTTAACATATAGTGGACCCATGGCCTCACACTAGGGCTTAATATAAACACCATGGGCCTTACCCAAGATCTTAATACACATCACGATGGGCCTTTCACATGGGGCTAACATACATCACAATGGGCTTCATAGCTTGGCCCTCAAATGCACCACAATGGGCCTCATACAATCATAGTGGGCCGCATCACATGAGCCTAATACACATCGCATGGGCTTATATACATCGGATGGGCCACGTCCCATGGGCCCCGAATACATCACAATGGGCCACAACTCATGGGCCTCAAACACATCGCAATGGGCCTCTCACACGAGTCCATTATGCATCACATCAAGGTGGGCCTCAATGGATGGCCATAAATACGTCACATTAGGCCTCATATACATCAAGTGGGCCGCATCTCATGGGTCACATATACACAATGGGCCTCTAACACTGGCCTAATATACATCACAAAGGGCCACATCTCATGGGCCTTAAATATATCATAATGGGCCTCATCATATGGGCTAACATACATCATAGTGGGCCTCATCATATGGAATCGGCCTCGACCAAATAGAATCGGTCTCGACCAATGAAATCGGCCTCATCAAACAGAATCGACCTTGACCAAACGGAATTGGCCTCATCAAACGGAATTGGCCTCGACCAAATGGAATCGGCCTCGACCAAACGGAATCGGCCCCGATAATCGGAATCGGCCTCCACGCAAGGCGGGGTCCATGAATGGACGACCGATGATGAATCAGGCAATATTAATGGGGCTCAATTGTTTGGGTTAACCCACTAGAGAATGATGAGAATGTGCCTAACAAGGCCTAAGGGAAGGTCACAATGTGGACATTAAACCGTCATTGCCCATCAATGTGGCCATTTAACCAACATTGCTCCCAAGCAGTGGCCCACATAGAGCTAAACATAAAGTGGGCCCATGGCCATCGCAATAGGCCTCATATACATCACATTCGACCCACACAAAGACCTCACATACGTTTCATTGGGCCTCATATAAATCAAATTGGGTCGATCAAATGGGCCGAATCGAATGGGCCGATACAAATGGGCCGAATTAAATAGGCTGAGTCAAATGCACCATTCATCCATTGTTAGAGATCATTATAGAGCATAAAAGAAATTAATCATATCCAAAGGATCATCTGGACCATTCCACAAAGAACAGTGGTGATAATGATTTCCACAGTTAAATTTTCTAGTGGCCCACCATAGTATTTATTTCCCATCCATACTATTCATAAGGTCACAAGGACCTGAACAGGGAAGGAAAACAAATATTATATTGAATCAAAACTTCTGTAACCCAAAGGGGTTTCAAGGGTGGGCGTTCAACACCACTGTTTTCTGTAGGGTGGTCCACTTGATATTAGATCTACCTTTTTTTTTTTAGTCTCAAGCCGTGAGATGAGGTTGCCAAGAGGATGGACGGTAGGGATGCAACACATGCATCATGGTGGGGTCGTACCTGGCGTGGCACGCCAGTTGATGGGCTGTTGAGATGGAAAATAGTTGGACGGCATGGAATGAAACTCATACATCAAGGGTGGGGTCCACCCACATGGCCCACCTCAGACGACTCACCAGATGAATGGATGGATGGTGTGGTGCAAGACCCATACATCACAGGGGTCCCACGGAACTTCCTGACGTGAATGCAGCTGGTGACGTACACCAGCCATTCCATCAGCAGGTGGGTCACACATGGGGCCCACCATATACACGTCCAGGTGGCCCACTGTAAAAATGGATGGACAGTAGGGATGTAGCACACGCATCATGGTGGGGCCGCTCCAATAGATGGAGGGTGTGGAGCGATCAGCACACGTCAGGTGGGTTCCACGTACGTGGCCACCCCACTTCCCTCTCTCTCTTGCTGTGTGTGTGTGTGTGTATATATATATTATATATATAGGAAAACGCTCACCTGCAAACCAGTTCGTACGTAGTACGTACGAACTTTTTTAAGACCCATCATACGTGATGAATCTCGCAAATCTGAACGGTCCACATGAAGCAGAACCTCATGAACCTCATATTACAAATTTTTACTTTGATCCGAAACTTTGGTGGACCATGAATAATGTAAACAAGTTCTTTCTTTGATTTTAATTTCTCTTTGCTACGGACGGTATGTATAAAAGTTTTAGATAACACTAAAACTTGGTCCTGAGGGGTTTCACTAGGTGCTGCTTCAAATGAACGGTTCAAATTTTGGATCCACATCACGTATTATGGGTTCTCAAAAAAGTTCGTACTACGTACGTAGAACTGGTTCGCAGGTGAGCGTCTCTATATATATAATATATTATATATATATATATATATTATATATATATATATATATATATATAAATGTAATATAACATAACATGATATCATATCATGTAATATAAAATATATACATAATAAACATGAAATGTAAAAAAGGGCCACCGTCTAGAGTCTGGACACTCTGGACGGTGCTGATCTAACGCATGGATTCAAGGTGGGTCCACACGTAGCAGTGGCCCACCACATCATTGTATAATATATAATATATTATATAGTATATATATAATATATGCATTATATATACACACACACAGTGTGTATGTGAAGTCTTGTAAGAGACAGCGTCTAGCGTCCAGGGACGCTGGACGGCCTGGATGAAAGGGGCCCACCTAATCGGGATATGGCGTATGGGCACTGGGAGCCAATAATGGGGTACTACGGAGGCTATTGGTACCGGATTCGGTGATCGAAAATTTTGTGAGCCCGGTTTCCGAGTTTGGGGCGTGACAGCCTACGCTGAGGTGATGTGCCTGCCAGATAGGCAAAATATTAAGTGACAAGCCCTCCATGTTGGTAAACATTGGGTGACAAGCCTCCCCATAGTGACCACTGAGCATCAATGAATGTCTCGACCTTACCATGTCATTAATAGTTTGGGTGGCATGCTTTCTCCATATTCGATGTGTGGGTGACGACCTTCACCCTAAATGTGATTGTCCTTGGACTATAAGCCCTAATATTAATTAACCCGACTGAGTTGTATTGATTATTGGGCGATGAACCCAAATTTGGATCAAGGGACACTAGTAAGGGGCTGCTACGTACCGCCATGAGATATGTGAATCCGTTTAGCATCAATTGATAGAATGGATGTATCCTAGCTTCACCGACCTACTATTTAAACTGAAAATAATAGCTACTTGGCTAATCATGCATATCATTAGATTGGTATGTTGTGCTGCGGGCCAACCATTGTACATATATTGACGTCCTCGCTGGCAATAGCGTTGATGTGGTTCTATATTGGTATCGTTGATCTTAGGCATGCATCATGTTAAATACTAATGGGTTGTGCTACGGGCCAACCATTATGCATATCATCATGTCATCAATGCATTTAAATAATTAACTTAGAAATTGTTTGTTTTGTAATTCTATCATTGCCTAATCTTGATTGTGTTGATAACATATGTAATTTAGAAAATGGAACCACTTAGTTAATTACTCACTCTCACCTAGGATAGTATTTTAAAACACCAACCAGACAATACTATTGATACAAGTACCACCGAGACTAACACATTAGATGAGAAATAGTGGACCCCGTTGATGGTGCCTCATACTTCCAATTGACGGATGGGCAAGCGTAAGCGAAGTGCCTCTCTTAGCTCCTTGTCGTACATTTTGAGGACCCGTATATTTGGAGTCCCCAGCTGGGTGGACTCCGTTAATTGTTTTGTAGAATGCTTATTGCGGCTTGTATAGTCCCTATTTGGGTGGACACCACTACTGGAATGGTAGTTTGACTCTTACCCCTATATTTATGAATTTTTGTTATCTTTATCTCGCTTTGAATCCACTAACTTGAATTGCGCTACTCTGATTATTCATGTGTGGAATAAATGTGAATCTAAACGAGATCACACGTGCGTTTCATTTGGTTCACACCAAGGAACTAGGGATCGGGGTCTTTGTACTCAGATGCCAATTTTCGGAGCATGACATGCTTGAGACTAAAAAATACTGGTTTGTGGGTGTCGAATGTGAAATATTGCATATTTCACCCTTATTATGCATTGGTTTTATAAGAGTAGATGTGTTTAATCGATCTATTTACGTATGTTTTACTATGCGAGGTGATTTGGAGAGCCAAGAAGAAAATGACAATTAAAAAGAAGATTTAATGCGCAGAGAATGACCAAAACAAGATTTAGAGACTTGGAGGTGATTAATGAAGAATTCAAGTGACAAATATCCAAGAAAATCAAGTGTAAAGAAGAGAGAAAAGACTGGCAAAATCACAAAGTTCTACTATAGAATAAACAATTTGTTCGCTCCCACCTAAGGTCAATTCGGTTTGACCAAATGTGTACAAAATAGTCCAACAACAAACTGTGATTTTTTAAGATAATTCAGCTCGACATTCGGTCTGACCAAAGCCAAGTTCGGTGCCACCAAAGACATGTTCGGTGCGTCCTATGGAAGACAAAGACTTCAGAGGCAAAACGAGAAAATTTGGCTACAACCGAGAGTTAATTTGGTGCGACCGTAAATTCGGTGCGATAGAAGCTCACGGTCAGCTGCAACCGAAGAGTAACAAAAATGCGTAAATTGAATTCAGTTCCAAGTTAGTTGTGGTTTTTTTTTCTATTTAAATGGATGTTTTAAACTTTCTCATATACGAATTAGGGTAGAAGGTATAAAGCAAAGAGTTGTGGAGCCTCCAAGGAGTCCTCTAATCCGTCGATTTTAGTTGATTTTTATATTTTTCTTTTTGATTTTTAGTTCAATCGTGTCTTTGATTAGTTAATCTCTTAATTAGAGCTAAGAGGTAAAGCTTGTAGTTATTTTTAATATTTAGTTTACTATGATTCAAGTAATTGATTTAATTGTTAAACAATTCATTGATATTTGGTTTGAATGAAGATGTATTTCTAGTTTACTTTAATCCATTATCGACTCTGAACACATTGGATGTTTAGGAACACTATGAGTAATTTCTTATCTATTTTACAAATGATTGATCTATAATATTCATCGATATATCGTAGACTTTCATCGATCTATCGTAGACTACGGGCACGATAGATGCTTTGAATTCCCTACGATCAATACTTTGATGCATAATGTCGGAACCAATTCAATTTAAATTTAAATTTTATTTTGATATTTGAATAATAATTTAACTGCTCCATTATCCAGTTGGATAGGATAGGACTTCGATTCCAATTAATTTATATAATTGAATCAAGTAAATTAACACTAAGATATAGCTATAAGTTAATCATTGGCACTCTAGTATTTTATCATTACTAGTTTCTCTCACAATTACTCAAAACAAATTCCACTATTTCGTTTAGTTCTACTTCTGTTTTAAAGTATTCTATAAATCGCACAGTTGCAAGTCTTATGAGTATAACATGAGGTCTCACCAAGTTATTACTATATCGCAGCCCTGCACTTGAGGTTGTCAACTCTCTTGGGTTCAATCAACTGTCAGTCATGCCATGTTGCAGATAAGCCGGAATTCATTAAATTAGAGTTAACTATCTTACCATTCTAATCTATGATTACATGTACATTGTTGGACGTAAGCCCATGTATAAGTTATCACATGATTAATCAAAAGTTTTTTCTCCAAACACAAAAAAGAATGTATTAAAATGATGAACCCCCTCCTCTACTAATCGTTTTTTAAATGTAGTTGGTAGCACGCCGATCTTTAAAAATCTGGACTTAATTGGTCTATTATAATAATAGGTTGGAACGATGTTCAGTTTTATTTGAGCCGTATACGTCTTGTACACATCACACCGACGACTAATTTTGAGCCAAGCTATGACTCGCCATTGGTTCTACTCACTCATGTGCACCGTTTGACGAGTGGACCAACTTGATCTTCATGCTATGTGATATTCATGTTGGGTATCATCTTTTGCATGGCTAGGGTTTTCTTCACACGTGATAGGTTCTGGCACGTGTGATGGAGTTGCATCTGAAGTTTATATACTCATTGGTTATATTATCTATGAAGTACTCAAGGACTAATGTTGAATCTATCTACGACTCCTAATTTCTAAGCTGTAAACATGGCGGCATAGACGAGTACCACCATACACTTGTACGGCAACTTGAACTGTCCAAATCATGGGACCCGTTGTGGGTGGATCATGCCCGAAAAAACCGGACTTGTCGAGCCGTCTTAACTATCTGATTTTGCCCACTGAATTTGAAATGCCCCTAGTCCGATTATTAAGCTTCCTTTTCAGTTGGTGACATTAATGAGCTAGATGCACCTCATGATTTGAACGGTCTAGATTACGGTACTAGTGTGCCATCTGTACGGTGGATAAGTTGCCACCATTTAAAAAATTGACAAAAATGGCCAAGTCAAAGTTTGACTTCGTAGTTTCTTCCAGTACTCTGGCCCCATTCCATGCTTGATACGCAGGCACTTAGAAATGGCACCCGTGGTGTGTGTTAACCCAAATTAAACCGGCTAAAGTGGTCCACTTGAGATATGGATTTGCTTCATTTTTTGGACCCTACTCTAGAATGGTCCGAAGAAAAATAAATAATAATAATAATAATAATAATAATTTGAATGAAAAGCATGGATATACAACACATACACCAAGTTGAGCCCCATGGTAAAGGAAACACCCACTATGGTGTTACTTGGGAGACCTGTGATCGGCTCCCATAAAATCCACCGTGGTTAAATAGTTATAACCTTTAATTTGTTGACATTTGCATTTTTTTTAAGGACACATTTGGATTAGTATGCCACCTCAACACACTTCCACCAATGTATTGTCTTGATTTAACATCAAGTAATATCCCATCAAAACTAAAGAACAATGATGTGAGTTTTACACTGAATTTCTTTGGTAGTCCATTATCCAAACCGCCCTAAATAACACAATTATTATATTTATTATTTATAAAGTCCACTAATCTAATATGAATAATTTTTTGTTAAGAAAACATCCAAACAGGGTTCCCCAATTTATTTAGTATAGTTTGAATTATTTATAAGCCATGTAAGCAATTTTGAATAATTTCTAACCACCTGTGTATCATCAATCACACTCAGGCAGAGCATTAAAGCATCTCTTGTCAAAAGATTTTTAGTTCTGAGAAGTCCCTAGAGACCACCTACCCGTTTCCACCATCCGCATGGAAGGGGCAATGAATCTATACTGTCCACTAAGTTGCCTTTCCATTAGATGGCTCATGGTTCCGAAACCAAAGTAATAGGACTTCCCTTGCAATCCTTTGTGACTCAGTTCACTCCTTAATCCCAACCGTTAACTATAGATTTAAACTGTCAGTTTTGATGGCCATCAATTCGGCTTAGCTTTTTAGGACGAGTCATTCATCGGGAACCAGATTAGGTATTAACCGGTTAACAAATTGGCAGGTGTGGCCCTAATGTATGTGTTGTATATCAATGCGGTCCATCAATTTTTTGAGCTAATTTTAAGATATGTTCCCTAAATTAAAGTAGATCAAAATTTCAAGTGGACCACATAATAGGAATTGAATGCCCATCATTAAAAACCTACGGGTGGCCACAAAAGTTGGATCAAGCTACTACTTTTGTTTTCACTCTATTAAAGTTCTCTCTCGAGGAAGCCCTATGCTAGCTTCTCAACATTTTATGTGTTCCAGAAAATATTGAAACTCAACGAAAGTCGTTAAAGAAAGTTCTGAGATCGCCATTCGCCTGTCATTGGGACGAGAGACTTTGAATAACTTGCCTCTCCTTCTTCTATTTATTCTTGAAAGTTCGACCTACCAAAGAAAGAAAATGTCTCCTCGAACAAGCAACAGGGGATTGATTAAATAGGTTCATTACTTATGCCCCTGGTACCACCTCCCAGTTATCCGCCGCATATGATGTAATCAACCAGTTAGATGGCAAATAAACATTACGGTCGGTTCTAGAAAGTTCCTTATATGGGGTTCAATGACCTTCATTTCTTTTTCATGCCTTAAAATGGACTAGAAAATAATAATGATAATAAATTGTTGAACAGTATAGACATACAACACATATATAAAAAGGCCTCATGAAGGTCAACAACCACTAAAAATAACACCAAATAATTTTAAAGCATTATATCTAAAAGTTGCACATGGCCTAATCAAATCCCACGGGTTCACTAAAATGGAGGAGGGCATTAGGTGACTCTCCCCAGGACTATGCAGCCGTTACTGTGGGGCCTACCTTGATGTTATTCTTTATCCACGTTGTCCATCTATTTTTCCGGATCATTTTAAGTCGTTAACATAAAAATGTAGCAGATCCAATTATCAGTGGACCAAACCATAGGAAAGTGTTGATCCACGATTAATAAACCATAAAGGTTTTGGATCAAAGCTGTTTTTTTTTTTTTTTGTTTCCCTTCATCCAAGCTTACGTGATGTTGTCAACGGATTGGATGGAAAATAAATACCATGGTGTGAAAATTATATGTAAAAAACTTATGTACGGTGTGGATACACAATACATACCTTAAGGTCGGCTCCACTATAAGGGCCGCACCATCTTGGGTGAGCCGGGGTCTCACCTAATCCTCTCCCATAGCTGGTGTAGATACGTGTCGTGCAAAGACGAGTGCCGATGTTCCTTGAGCTCAGTTGTAAACCGTTCAAAGGAGATCAAAGTTATATGGGCCCCACAGTGATGTATTTATTATATCCACACCGTTCATCCATTTTTCCATATCATTTTGAAGTATTAGACAAAAAAAAAATGAATCATATCCAAAGCTCAAATAGACCACACCAAAATAGCAGCTAGGATAATGATTTTTACCTTTCAAATATTCGTAGGGCCCACCATAATGTTTATTTTCCATCCAATCTGTTAATAAGGTCACAAATACATGGAAGAAGAGGGAAAAAACATCATATTGATCCAAAACTCCGGTAACCCCCAAAAGGGTTTCATTGGTAGACGTTCAATCCCCCACTGCTTTTTGCAGTGTGGTCCATTTGATCTTTAGATCTGTCTTATTTTTCGGCTCAAACCTTAAGACGATCTCACAAAATGGATGGACAGTTTGGATATAACACATACCTCATGATTTGACCCACAGAACATGCTGACATCAATACACCAGCTATATAGCTGGTGTGTGGTAAACCAGCCAATCTGCTTCCCATAGAGTCCGACTTTCAATGGTACGGTCCAACAGTAGTGGAAGCAGATTGGCTAGTATATCTCAGACAACCATATAGCTGGTGTATTTACGTCAGCAAGTTCTGCGAGTCCGAGGTATGTGTTATATCCAAACCATCCATCCATTTGGCGAGCTCGTCTGAAGGCTTTAGACAAAAAATAAGACAAATCTAATTATCAAGTGGACCACAGTACAAAAAGCAGTGGGAGATTAAATGTCTACCATTGAAACCCTTTTTAGGGTCATTGAAATTTGTTTTTCCTCTTTATATAGGTCTTTGTAACCTTATGAACAGATTGGATGGAAAATAAACGTTATGGTGGGCCCTACAATTTTTTCAACAGTGAAAATCATTATCTCCGTTGTTATTTGTGGTGTGGTCCATCTGATCTTTGGATATGATTCATTTTTGGATAATGCTCTAAAATGATCTCTAAAAAATAGGGGTGTACACGAACCGAGCTAACTTGGTTAGCTCGCTCGATTTGACTCAATTTGAAGCTCAATTCAAGCCGAGTTAGAACTGATTTTTTGAGCTCGAAAATGAGTTCGAGTCGAGTTCAAGCGGGCCCCAGCTCGACTCGACTCGAATCAAACCCAACTCGAATCGAACTTGGATCGAACCAGTTCGGTGACTCAGTTACTTTGATATTGATGTTGTTCACCAACTGTTTGATGAAATGACTCAGCGAAGTGTGGCGGGTGGCAAGGAAGGTATGTATATGAAACAAATACTCTTTTTTTTCTTGATTTTTATGTTGCTTAGAAGGTGTTCGATAAAATACATGTAAAATCGTTGCTGCTATTTTACATAGTGAGATTTTGAAGGTGCATTCCATGTGTTTGTGAAAATGCTGCAAAGGCGAATTCGGCTCGATCTTAGCTCGAACTCGGCTCGAATTGGCCCAAGCTGCTGACCGAACCGAGCCGAGCTAGCTAGTCAGGCTTGAGGACTGAGCCGAGCCGAGTTCGAGCTGGGGTTAGCTAGTGGCTGAGCCAAGTCAAGTTGAGGCCAACTCGACTCTGTTCAACTCGGTGTACACCCCTGGATATAATAAATACATAACTGTGGAGCCCATGTAACTTTGATATCCTTTGAAATGTTCGTACAACTCGGCGCTCGGGGAGCCTCAGTGGAAATCGGTTGTGTACTGAGTTACTCAGTATGCTCTTATCGTACTGAGTAAACTTTGTTGGGCCCACTGTGAATGTATCTAGTCTATCCATGTCATCCATCGTTTTTCCATATTATTTTAGGAGTTGAGACCAAAATTTAAGCATACCCAAAGATCAAGTACACCATACCATAGGAAACAGTTGGAATAATGATTTCTACCATTGAAACCTTTATAGGGCCCACAGTGATGTTTATTCTCATCCAACCTGTTCAAAAGATCACACAAACATGGATGAAGGGAAAACACAAATACAAGCTTGATCCAAAACATCTGTGGCCCCCAAGAAATTTTCAATGGTATATGTTCAATTCACACTTTTTCACATGGTGTGGTTGCCACGCCCAAACTCGGAAACCGGGATCACAAAATTTCCGATCATCGAATCCAGTGCCGATAGCCTCCGTAGTATCCCATTCTCGGCTCCCGACGTCCATACGCTAGATTCCAATCCTGGGATCATACAAGGAGGATTTTTCAATGTACATTTTACTTGTAAAAAGCATAAACACAAATATACCCAAATCACAAAGGCAACATCATCATCACATATCCATTAATATAAACATTTGAATACAATGCTGAAAGGGAAATACATATATCAAAAATCAAAGCTCCAGAAGACGGCTGCACGCTCCAAGCTTGACGCTATTGCAACCTTATGCTACCTACACGCATCTATTGTGCATAAGCTTATAGAAAGCTTAGAGGGTGGTGTAAGTGTGTGTGCAAGGTAAATGTCAAGTATTCAATACAATGTCATAATCATACAATATCAAAATTTCTGGCAAAATCATGAATCATACGATATCAGAGTGAGCGGAAATACTGCAAGTCTATAAATCATACAATATCAGAGTACGCAATACAGATCGGCTATGCAAATGAGGAGTCATAGAGAGCCAAATATCAGATGTCGAGGATACAATGTAATATATAAATCCTGCTAAGTCCGTCTAGGCCATATAAGTGCAGAAACATAGCAACCCAAAATGTCATATGCCTGCGATGTAATGCAATATGCGATGCGAATGAAATGTCCAAGCTGGAGTGTGAAGTCAGGATGATAGTACATGGTATCGCAGGTTACGGGGTCCACCACAAGGGACTTCTATCCAAACTAGTCTCATACCTAAATTTGGATAGTCAGACTCAATGTGGTAAACTCCTGATCTCAAGTTAGTCGCGCGCCCCAACCGAAATCCTGGCCATTGCGAAGATACACGTAACAAATAGTTACGCACCACCAACTCGAGTGGATAGTGAATGGATGAATGAATGAGTATGCAACTCCTACTCAATAAGTCCACATAACAATACCGTACATCTCTGGATCATCACCGGGGTCTAGTACACTCTACACCAGCTTGCCTCCCCATCAAGCGTACAACTGGGTAAGTGAAAGAGACCTCACTATCCGCCTACCAATATTGGTCCGGCTCGTCGATAGCGGACTCATTTACGAGCTAGTCAGACTCAGCCTAGCATTACCTACTCCCTCAAGCGGGTAAGGGCACATCCCCTCCCAATCGACCACAATACAGTGGGAGACGTGGCCTCCTGGTATTCAGTACTCAGTTGCTCATGTATCCACTCGGTCTCGACGTTGGGGCGTCCTCTGGTACCAAGAGGGTTTAGGGATTTTCACCCAGGGACATCTATGACCGCACGATGCTAGTAACAGATTTTCGGTGTCCCATCTGGCCATCCACGACATGATTGTGGAGGCTACGGCCCTAATGTCGCTAGGGCATACAGTAATCACCATCACACAATGCGGGATGCATGAGTCACGCAGTCCAATCATACATCAATCCTGCGCATATTGTGCACTTATGTGGGATAACTCCGCCTATCAAGGAGTCCCATAAACCACCGCACTATGACATATGCAATGGTCAATTACATCTCATAACAGACATGCAGATGATGCATATGGGCATGTATCATGATGTTATTCTGTTACATACTCATAATCGGTATCAATAACCGGCCTCAATAATCGGCATCGACAATCGGCCTCTACAATGTGGACATTTAACCAACATTGGCCTCCCAAGGAGTGGCTCACATAGAGCCTAACGTATAGTGGACCCATGGCCTCATAAAGGGCTTAATATACAACACCATGGGCCCCATTCAAGGGCTTAATACACATCACGATGGGCCTCTCCCATGGGCCTAATATACATGTAACATCCCGAATTTTTGCCAACCTGGGATTAGACATCCTTAGGCAATGGGTTGCTCCTAACACCCTATTAATTCGTCAGAACTGAACCCCACAGTCTAAAATCGCTTCTGAACCCATTTCCTTCACAAATCTCACCCTTCACTACCTTGTTCTTTCAATTTTTCTAAGTACTTTCATCCTAGACACTAACTTAAACTAGCTAAGTAGTATAACTCGGATCACTTTATATACAAACTACAAAGGCCCAGGTACCACCTCAGACAGAAATCTTACAGGACTAAATCCTTTAGAATTAAGCGAGATTTAGCTAGTGTTAAACTAGAGTGCCTGTGAAATTAGCACCAATCACTTTAAATACGATCTGCAAGACCCAAAAGTTGTAAAATCATTGACGCTAGGTTACCCTAAAATTTAGGATCAATCTCATTACCCGGCTGCTCTCGGGAGCATCTCGAAACTCCGTATCAGATCTGGACCGCACGTCGGAAGTCCAACTAACACGAAGTTAAGGAATTAGGACCACCTCGCTGGGCTTGACAACCATCTCGGAAATCAAATCCAGACAGTCTCCCACGGCTGTTCGCTTGAGTCCGGAGCGAGGGAGTGTGAAAACACTTGATTCCTTTACAAAATAAATATCTTGAATAGTAATCTGGCACGTGTCGCTTGCGGATCAGTTTTGAGCAACCAGACCATCAGAATCAGACCAAATTACACCCTCGGATCAGGAGAAATTTCATTCACATTTACATGTACTCGGAATCTCCGATCGAGATTCACTGACTGTTGAACTGAAATTGGTCCGCCACGCGTGATCTGAGAACCCTACTAGAACAAAAACTTAATAGAACCTAGATCCATTGTCGGTGAGCTTAAGTCCGACCTTTGGCTCAAGGAGGCCCGCCAGAAGTCCTCCGTTGAGCTGAAACTGACCTGCTTTGGTTATAACCTAAGTATACTTTGACATGGAGTCTGTTTCGGTGAGTTTTTAGGCTATATAAGGACCTTAAACCGTCTCTCATTGCAGCCATACGAATTTGAGAGAAAACCTAGATTGAGAAGAGAGAAAAGAGAGAGAAAGTGTGGGAGCTGTGGGAGAATCTCCCTGCCACTCTTCCCTGCCGCTATTCGGGCTCCACCGCTTGATTCTCATCGCTTTCCCGGCATTTCCGGCATCATTTTTAAGTAAGAAACCCTAACCCTAATCTGTTTTGGGGTTTAAACAGTTGTAGGTTGTGAAATAGCTAACCTATTTCATTCTATAGATTACCAAACTGCCAAATACGGAAGCTTGGCAAACTTATCGACTCCGTTACGATTCGACGACAAAAGGTGCGGACTTTAGATGTATAGGTTATGGTTTTCAACGCTTTCAATGTCAGATAATGATAGATTCATGATCTGCATGCAATTGTACATGTACAAAGTGCTGTCTGTTTTCCGTTTCGATTAAAGATGAAAAATATGGAATTCTACATACTCTAGGTATTTGTAGAAAGTATGGTATACGTATAAATTTTGGAAATATGTTTGACATGATTATTTGTTGTATGAATATATTATATATGGATAAATTACTTGTTTGGCGAAAGGACTCACCCTAATACATGTTTCGCTTATATACACTATGTATGTTGAAATTGTTTATTCTAGAACGTACCGTATACGTATAAATCTTGGAGATGTTTTTTCCATGATTATTTGTTGTATGAATATACTATATATGGATAAAATACTTGCTTGGCGAAAGGTTAGCCCTAATACATGTTTTGCTAACATACATCATGTATGTTGTAATAGTGTATTCTAAGTGTTTTTGAAAATGACCGAATGAGTATAGAATTCTCATTCGTGCTCGCCATGACTAATTGTCATGGATTCATGATTGTTGTATTGGCGATACCCCTTTGACAAAAGGATTTGCCCTAAATCACGCCATGGCCAATATACACTATATATGCTAAAATGTGTGGCCCAAGTGTTTGTGGAAATGACTGAATGAATACGGAACTTGGATTCCTGCTTGCTATGACTATCCGTCGTGGGTGTATGCGTGTTATGATTGGGGTAACTCCCTAGTGAAAGGATTTGGCCTTATACCTATGTGATCAACATATGTCATGTATGTTGATGCCTGTATTTTAAAGTGTTTGTTGAAATGTCTGAATGAGTAGTAGTTAGTAAATTGCAATGTTTAAGGGTGTTGAGATATGATTCTCAACTCCTTTAACTATGTGTATGATTTTCTTGAATAGCTGTGTGATTAGGAATTGAATATGTACGAACTCATGCTTGTGTTGTGCTTCATAACATGCTCAACTACTTTTATGATTTTATCTATGCAATGCATATGTTAAATTCATGTTTACGTTGTATGATCCGTCATGGGTGATGGGGGAGTGGAGCAACGAGTGCATGCAACAGCCCTGGCAGCCCTAAACGGATAATACCAGACCTTGATTATATGAGTTGAATCTTGATCCACTACTACTTTATCTATCTGCAATTGATTGTGTTTGGGGCTATGATTATAGTCCAGACAATCGGTACCAGAATTGAATTCGTGGCTGTGATTCATTTGCCACGTGAGATGTGTTCGACAAGCTCGAGTCGTACTTCGGTTGGCGATAGTGGTTGGCCACGCGAAGTGCTTATGCACTTCATGTCGTTTAACTTGTTGTGCGCTCGAGCTAGCCGAGCTCGTCAAGTAACTCGATCTATCTTATGTATGTTCACCATGTTTGGACGCCTCTGCTTGAACCTAGGGTACCAAACTTACCAGTGGAATCCCTTTTAACCATGGTACCTCGATCCGCTAAGACTCATGAGCCGGACATGGTGGTATGGGACACCGTGGTCGAGCTGTCGGCCTACGCTGGGGCCACGTGCCTCCCCGCAGTGACCAGTGAGCAACCAAACTCGTGAGCCGATTATGGTGGTATGGGACACTATATTCGTGCTGTCGGCCTACATTGATAAGGTGATGGGGGAGCGGTGCAACCTTTATGCGTAACAGCCCTGGCAGCCCTTTGTAGTGACCTCGAGCATACTCTAAAATCGCAGTGCGCCTTAGGGTTTGCCGCGGTATATAGAGTATGAACTAGGCCTGTTTCTGTATTGTGATGAATCGTTTAAGGGGTGATGGGGGAGTGGTGTAACCTTTGTGCGTAACAGCCCTGGCAGCCTCTGCAGTGACCTAGAAAACACACCATCGTCTGATATTAACTAGGACTGACGACCCTAAAATGGATCATGTTTCGGAATGATACAAGGGAGGTACCTTAGTTTCCCAATCCTACTGTTTGAAATGGACTAATTAAAAACTCGGTAATCATGCTCATCATGCATTGCATGTGCCTGGAAGATGTGGAGCACTAAGGGATGAAAGCATGCCGCGAGCGTGAGATGGTGTCGCATGAGGGAGTATGTCAGTGAGGGCATCCATCATACCTGCATCCATACTTGCATTAATAAGAGTAGTTAGGAGTGTTTAATTTTACTGCTTTATCATTACTGCTTGACTGTATTGATAACATGTTAACCTATGCTTTATTGTTCCACTGAGTTAGCTACTCACTCCCACGTTATGGGACGGTGTTGTACACACCAACCAGATTTGTTGAGTTTCAGGTGATGGCGATGCTTGTGAAACAGAGCCGGACTACTTCTATGATTATAGGAGGAGTTCTCCTATCTGTATCTCTCTAGCAGGTCAATAAAGACCTGATATTGTATTGACGGAGCTATGGTATTTGGGATAGGAGACATTACACTTCCTCACATTTGGTATATTTTAGAACTGTACTTGTAATTATTTAACCTGGTAATGTTATCACACTCTGGAGACTCATCATAGTTTATATATTTTATCTATCTATCATAGTCTTCCGCTTGCAAATTTAACTGCCTCTGGAGTTTGATATGCTGTTTTGGCTTAATCTCACTCATGTTCAATGCACGAATACAGTCAACATTCAATCATCATTCATTTTGTTGCATAAGTGATGTTCTGGAACTCGGGAGTTGAGTTTATGCTCGACCCCCGATTTTCGAGATATTACAATTCATCACAATGGACTCCATCGCCTGGCCCTCAAATGCATCGTAATGGGCCTCATCACATAGGCCTAATATACATCACAATGGATTCCATCGCCTGGCCCTCAAAAGCATCGCAATGGCTATGCCTAATATACATCACAATGGGCCTTCAACACGGACTGAATACACATCACAATGGGCCTCAAATACGAGTCGCATATACATCACATTGGGTCTCGTCAATCGGCCTCAGCAATCAGAATCGACCTCGACAATCAGAATTGGCTTCGACAATCGGAATCGGTCTCGACAATCGGAATCGGCCTCGACAATCAAAATCAGCTTCAATAATCAGAATCGGCCTTGATAATCGAAATCGGCCTCGACAATCGGAATCGCCTTGACAATGGAATCGGCCTAGATAATCATAATCGGCCTTGACAATCAGAATCGGCCTCGATAATCAAAATCAGCTTTGATAATCAGAATCGGCCTCGATAATCGAAATCAGCCTCGACAATCGGAATCGGCCTCGATAATCATAATCGGCCTCGACAATCAAAATCGGCCTCGACAATCAGAATCAACTTCGATAATCAGAATTGGCCTCAATAATCAGAATCATCTTCGATAATTAGAATCGGCCTCGATAATCGAAATTGGCATCAACAATCGGAATCGGCCTCGATAATCATAATCAGCCTCGACAATCAGAATCGGCCTCGATATTCAAAATCAGCTTCGATAATTAGAATCAGCCTCGATAATCAAAATCGGTCGCGATAATCGAAATCGGCCTCAATAATCATAATCGGCCTCGACAATCAGAATATGCCTCGATAATCAGAATCAGCTTCGATAATCAGAATCGACCTCGATAATCAGAATCGGCCTCGACAATTGGAATCGGCCTCGATAATCATAATCGGCCTCGACAATTGGCCTCTATAATTAGAATCAGAATCGGCCTCGACAATTGGAATTGACTTCGATAATCATAATTGGCCTCGATAATCAAAATCACCCTCTACAATCAAAATTGGCCTCAATAATCATAATCGGGCTCGACAATCAGAATCAGCCTTGATAATTAGAATCGGCCTCGATAATCGAAATCAGCCTCGACAATCGAAATCGGCCTCAATAATCAAAATTGGCCTCGATAATCAGAATCGGCCTCGATAATCAGAATCGGCCTCGACAATCAGAATCAGCTTCGATAATCAGAATCGGCCTCGATAATCGAATCGGCCTCGACAATCGGAATCGGCCTCGATATTCGAATCGGCCTCAATAATCATAATTGGCCACGATAATCAGAATCAACTTCGATAATCAGAATCGGTTTCGATAATCGGAATCGGCCTCGACAATCAGAATCAACCTCGATAATCATAATTGGCCTCGATAATCATAATCGGCCTCGACAATCAGCCTCTACGCAAGGCGGGATTCATGGATGAATAGCCGATGATGGACCAAGAAATATCAATGGGGCCCAATCGTTTGGGGTAACCCACTAGGGAATGACGAGAATGGGCCTAACTAGGCCTAAGGGAAGGTCACAATGTGGACGTTTAACCATCATTGCCCATCATTGTAGACGTTAAACCATCATTGCTCCCAAGGTATGGCCGCCATAAACACCATTACATATATCATGGTGCATCTCACATCGCAACGGGCCTCATATACTGTAAGGCCCATATCCTAGCCCGTACTGTTCCGTAGTCTCGGTCCTCCCGGTCGAATTTCGGTGACTCACGATCTGTAATCGACAGTTGCGCGTGACCCTGAGTCGTATCCCATTTTTCAAAGTCGACTCAACCCGAGACCTGTATCCTTGCTACCTCGCCGTCGTCGCGGTTTCGACGCCGCGTCTCACACACCGAGGTGATACCCAGGCCAGGAGATGTGGGCCTGTGTTCGATTTGAGAAAAAGCCGCACGTGGTAAACACCGAGGGAATCTCTACAACATGTCAAATCAATCCCATCAATCAACCAAGTACTATATCATATCACTCACATCACTCACACCCATCCCCAAGTACAACTACCCATCTCCAAAAGTCAACTTTTCATCACTTCACCCATCTCTCTCCCCATCACTCCATCACTCACATCACCTCTCTCTCTCTCTCTCTCTCTCTCTCTCTCTCTCTCTCTCTCTCTCTCTCTCTCTCTCTCTCTCTCTCTCATTTTCTCTCACAAGCTCCATGGGAGCAACTCCAACGTCCCAACCTCCATGAGAGAAGCTAGGTGTGGGCCACTCCCTATCACCCAATCCCACCCTCTAAAATCAATCTCGACCATTGAATCTCAACCATTGGAGCTCTAAAATGCGTTGATGGAAGGAGGACTCCAAGATCAAAGGTAGGTGATTTTATGTTTTGATTTTGTGATTTGATGGCCCACTTATGGTGGGACCCATCGTATGCATGGTATAGGGAGGGCCCATAGTGGCGGGGTCCCTCCCCTTCTCACTGATATCTCTCTCTCTCTCTTATGATGGTGTGGCCCACTTAATCCACGTCGTACAAGCCGTGGGCCCACCCGATGTATGCTTTCTATCCATGCCACCCACATCGTCCAACTGACGGACATGGGGCTCCACCGTGATATATGTGCCTGATCCTCGCCATCCAGCAGGTCTGGATGGTGGGAAAATACAAATATCAACTTGATACGAAACTTTGGTGGGCCACGCTGATGTGGACCCACCCTGATTTATTTATTTTATACTCACCGTCCATCTGTGGACGGTGAGATGAAGCCGATTGGCTGGAGTGTTTATGGCAGCTATGTTGCTGCTGAATTGACATTACCAAGGTTACATGGATTTGGCTGATGTACATGTTATTCAACACCGTCCATCCATTTTTTCTTGAAGTAGGACCCCACTTAGATGTATATTACATCTCCACTGTCCATCCCATTTCCTATCTCATTTTAGGTGTTGAGCCGAAAAATGGAACCAATCTGAAACTCTAGTAGGCCACACCATATAAAACATCATTTTAATAGTGAAAACTATTTGGGCTTACTATGATGTTCCTGTGCGTCAAAACATATCCGAATTGGACTTATTACACCCGTCACAAGCTTAGGGACCCAACTGACGGAGTAAATCCTCCTGATATGGGCCCCACCTATGAATTTTCTTAAAAAACAAAAATAGCAAATATATATATATATATATATATATATATATATATATATAGATACACACATGATGTTGTTGCTTCCAGCATCCAGAAGACGCTGCAGCAAGCAACGTCTTTGCTGCTTCAAACAGGAAGGGAGAGTGGGCCCCACCTTAGGGCCCACCGTGATGCACATGGAGAATCCACACCGTGCATTTGATGGGTCCCCTTTGGGAACTGGGAGTCCCCAAAAAAATCAGCTGTACATGGGGCTCAGGTGATCCACACCACCAAAAGTTGTAGAGGATTGAATGTTTACCATTGAAACATTGTTTTGGGTCACAGAAGTTTTGGATCGACATGAAATTTGTTTTTCCTCTTTAAACAGGTCCTTGTGACCTTATGAGTGGATTGGATGGAAAATAAACATTATGGTGGGCCCCACATGGGACCCATGTGTGAAAAGGATTGGTTGGTGTACGTAAACACCAGTTAATATAGCTGTTGTGTTGACATCCAAAGTACAATGGGTCTAATCATGAGGAATATGTTATATCCCACCGTCCATTCATTCCTTGTGGGTCCCACACGTGTGGAGCCATCTGATATATATGTTCATCCAGGTCGTCTAACGTGGCCCACCTTATGTATTTATTCTATATCCACTCCGTCCAACTGTCCAGGACGTGGGACCCACCTACTGTGTGCAGATTGATTAGTGTACCTCACTCCATCTATGTAGCTATTGTGCCACATCAGCAAGTTCTATGGGTCCCATTTGTTGTATGTATCTCCAAGTCGTCCACCTGTTTTGCCATATGGCCACACTGTGATGTATTTGTTTAATCCACACTGTCCAAGTGCTGGACAATGTTTGGATGGTGCTGAATTATCTGGGCAATGTTTGGCAGTGCTGACCATCATTTGTGGCCATGTGCCCCATAAAACGATAGTGTATAGTGATACACATGTTACACCTACAACTATTAAAATGATTTTTGATATGGACCAACCCCATTTGAGGCCCATTGGTGTGGCCCATCCATGAGGCCCATCATGATGTACTTTTGGCCCATGAGCGGGGCCCACCTGCCTCATATTTAAGGTCCATATGATGGGCCCACCTGCTTGAATCATAGGCCTATGGGCAAGGCCCATTGTGATATGTATTAGGCCCATGATGTGTTGTATTTGTACTGTCTATCCATTTAATGGACATGTGGTATGCCTTGATATATGATTTTATCCACGCCGTCTAGGGACGAGGGACCACCATGATGTATGCCTTATCCACACTATCCGTGGGACGTGTGACCCACCTGATGTATGCATTCTATATCCACATCGACCATCTGGTGGGGCCCATTTGCTGCATGTGCAGGGCCCACCTATTGTGCATTGGTACGGCCCATTGAGCAGCCCATTGTGATATATGCTAGCACATTGGTGTAGCCCATTGAGCGGCCCATTGTGATATATGTTAGGATCATTGATGCGGCCCAATTGATGTATATTGAGGCTCATGGACTGTAGCCCATTGTGATGTATTCGTGGCCTACGGGCAAGGCCCATTGTGATATGTATTAGGCCCATGAAGTGTGGCCCACTTGATGTATTCGAGGCCCAGGTACTTGGCCCATTTGATGTATATGAGACCCATGTGTAAGGCCCGCATATTGTGTATATGAGGCCCATGTGCAGGGCCCACCTGTCATGTATATCAGACCCATTAATGCGGTACACTTGATGTATATTGAGGCCCATGGATTGTAGCCCATTATGATGTATTTGAGGACCATGAGTCATGGCCCATGGTGATGTATATTAAGCCCATGTATTCGGCCCATTGTGATGTATATTAGACCCTTATATGAGGCCGTGGGCCTACTGTACGTTCGGCTCTATGTGGGCCACCCCTTGGGAGCAATGATGATTAAAAGTCCACATTGATGGGCAACGATGGTTAAATGTCCACATCGTGACCTTCCCTTAGGCCCTTTGTGTGGCCGATTCCGATTCTGATTGTCGAGGCCGAGTATCGAGGCCGATTCCGATTGTCGATTCTGATTCCGATTTTCATGGTCGATTACCAATTTCTGATTTTCATGGCTGATTGCCGATTTTTGATTTTCATGGCCGATTGCCAATTTCAATTTTCATGGTCGATTATCATGACCGATTGCTGGTTCCAATTGACGTGACCGATTTGTCGATTCTGATTATCGATCAATTTCGATTGTCGTGGCCGATTGCTGATTAGCGATCGAGGCTGATTATCATGACCGATTGCTGATTCTGATTGACGTGACCAATTTGCTGATTCTGATTATCGATCGATTCTTATTATGGTATATTGTCGATTTGCGATCGAGGCCGATTATCATGATTGATTGCGGATTCCAATTGACGTGACCGATTTGCCAATTTCGATTATTGATCGATTCTGATTATCGAGGCTGACTCTGATTGTCGGGGCCAATTGTAGATGGCCCATTGTGATGTATATACGGCCCGTATTTGAGGCCCATTCTGATAAGCATTTGGCCTCAGCTTGATGCATCAGAGGCCTATGTGATGAGGCCCATTGTGGTGCATTTGAGGGCCAGGCGATGGAGCCCGTTGTGTTGTATATTAGGCCCATGTGAGAGGCCCATCATGATGTATATTAAACTCTTGAGTGAGTCCCATGGTGTTGTATATTAGGCCCTTGTGTGAGGTCATAGGTCCACTATATGTTAGGCTTTATGTGGGCCATTCCTTGGGGGTAATGTTGGTTAAATGTCCACATTGTCGAGGTCGATTGTCGATGTCGGTTAGTAATACCGGCTATGAGTATGTGATAACATAGCATCATGATACATGCCCATATGCATCATCTGTATGTTTGTTATGAGGTGTGGTTGTCCATTGCAATGTCATTGGGCAGATTGTTATGAGACTCCTGATAAGTGGAGATTGTCTCACATGAGTGCATGGTATGCGAAGGATTGATGCATGACTAGATTGTATGATTCATGCATCTCGCATTGTGTGATTATGATTACCATACACTCTAGCGACATCAGGGTTGTAGCCTCCACAAGCATATCATGGATGCCTAGATGAGACACCGAAAATGTTTGGTTCTAGCATACGGGCGCCATAGATGTCCTTGGGTAAAAATCTCTAAACCTCCGTAGCCAGGAAACGCCCCAACGTCTAGACTAGTGGATAGATATGAGTACATGAGAGCCGTATAACAGTAGGCCGCATCTCCCACTGTGTCGTGGTCGGTTGGGAGGGGGTGTGACCTTACCTGCCGGAGTGAGGGGGCAATATCTAGGTTGAGTTTGACCAGCTTGAGGAATGGGTCCACTATCGACGAGCCGAGCCTAATATTGGCAGGCGGATAGTGAGGTCTCTTCCACTTATCCAATTGTGCACTCAAATAGGGGCGGCAAGCTGGTGTAGAATGTAATAGACCCCGGTGATGATTCTAAAGAGTAACCGTACTGATATATGGACTTTTTGAGCAGGAATTGCATACTCATTCATTCATTCATTCACTATCCACTCGGGCTGGTGATGCGCAACTACTTGTTACGTATACCTTCGGAATGGCCAGGATTTCGGTTGGGGTGCGCGACGAGCCCGAGATCAGGAGTTTACCACATTGAGTCTGACTATCCAAATTTAGGTATGGGACTGGTTTGGATAGAAGTCCCTTGTGATGGACCCCATAGCCCGCGATACTACATACTATCATCCCGACTTCACACTCTAACATGATCATTCCATTTACACTGCATATTGCATTACATTCACGGCATATGACATTTTGGGTTACCTGTGTTTATGTATTTATATGGTTTAGATACGGCATCTGATATTTGACTCTTTATAATTCCTCATTTGTATAGTTGATTTGTATCGCATATTCTGATATTGTTCCTCATTTATATAGTTGATTTGTATCGTGTATTCTGATATTGTTCCTCATTTGTATAGTTGATTTGTATCACGTATTCTGATATTGTTCCTCATTTGTATAGTTGATCTGTATTGCGTATTTGATATTGCTTGACTCATGGACTTCTCAGTATTTTCGCTTACTCTGATAACATATGATTCATGACCTTGCGCTTATTTCGACATTATATGATTATGACATTGCATTGAATACTTGGCACTTACCTCATGCACACACGTACACCACCCTCTAAGCTTTCTATAAGCTTATGCACGATAGATGCGTGCAGGTGATATTAGGTTGCAATAGTGTTGAGCTTGGAGTGTGCAGCGGTCTTCGAGAGCTTGATTTTCAATTTATGTATTTCCCTTTCAGCATTGTACTCAAATGATTATATTAGTGGATATGTGATGATGATGTTGCCTTTGTGAATTGGGTAATCTTGTGGTTATGCTTATTATGAGTTAAATGTACAAAAAAAAAAAAAATCCTCCTTGTAAGATCTCAAAATCGGAATCTGGCGCATGGACATTAGGAACCGAGAATGAGGTACTACGGAGGATGTCGACATCGAATTCGGTGATCGGGATTCCTGTGAATCCGATTTTCAAGTTTTGGGCGTGACATATACATCACATTCGGCCCACACAAAGGCCTCACATACGTCTCGTTGGGCCCACTCATGGTCTTATATACATTACATTGGCCCTCAACTCATGAGCCAACATGCATCAATTGGGCCACATCATATGGGTCGCACCAATGGGCCCATATACCTCAAATGGGCCGCATCATGTGGACCTAAATACACCCAATGGGCCGCATCATGTGGGCCTCAAATACATCATGTGGGCCTCAAATACACCAAATGGGCCACATCATGTGGGCCTCAAATACACCAAATCAGGCCTCACCAAATGGGCCCCAAACACATCTCATCGGGCCTCATCAAGTGGGTCTCAAATACATCAAATCGGTCGTATCAACGGGCCATCCCAACTACACCATTCATCCATCTATAGAGATCATTTTAGAGCATTATCCAAACAAATAATCATATCAAAAGATCATCTGGACCATACCACAAATAACAGTGGTGATAATGATTTCCACTGTTAAAATTTAGAGGGCCCACCATAGCGTTTATTTTCCATCCAGTCAGTTCATAAGGTCATAAAGGCTTGAACTGAGAGGAAAAACAAATGTCATATTGGTTCAAAACTTTTGTAACCCAAAGGGGTTTTCAATGGTAGATGTTCAATCCCACTGTTTTTGCAGTATGGTCCACTTGATAACTAGATCTGCCTCATTTTTTTATCTCAAGTCATAAGGCCAGCCCACTGATTGGATGGACGGTTTGGATGGAACACATCCATCAGCAGTGGGTCTCATCTGCCATCGTCCAAATGGACGGGTGAACAAAACACGTACAATCATCTGGTGGATCACATCCACATCCAGACCGCTGGACGGTCTGGATCAAATGGATGTACGGAGTAAATATATAATACATACACCAGATGGGTGCCACGTGGTGGGCCACCCACTCCAATTCTCTCTCTCTTTATATTATATATTATTATATAGTATATTATATATATACAATACATATACACTAGGGTGGGCCCCGCGTGGTGGGCCACCCACGCCAATCCTCTCTCTCCTTAATATATTATATTATATGTATATATATATTCATTTATTTTTTTTTTAATCCAGCATCCACGTTGCTGGACGCTGGTCGGTTGTTGCACATCAGGAACGGGCCCACTGTCCATGGATCTGGACAGTGCAGAGGTCATAAACATCAAGGTGGGTCCACGTGGTGTGGCCCACCCATTCTAGATCTAACTGATATTTGTATTATCACTCCAACTGGGACTATCCAGGCCGGCAAGCCAGCAGGCCTGCCGCTGGACGATCCAACAAGGTGGGCCCGTCATATAGATGGCATGGATATAATACATACTTCATGGTGGACCACACACACACACCAGGTGGGCCACACACCTCTACATCATACAAGAGAGAGAGAGAGAGAGAAACGTGAAGGGGAGGGACCTCACCACTATTGGGCCCTCCCTTATACAATGCATACATCAAGTGGGTCCCACAACAAGTGGGACCTTAGAAATTTAAAATTTAACAGTGGATCACCCACATGTGGCCTCCTTTTTTAGCTCCTTGGAATCCTATGCTCCATGTCATTGATCTTGATGGAGGTTGATGAAGAATGGAGGTTTGAGATGGGAGATGAAAGGGTAGGAAAGTGGGCCACACTTGGCTTTGGGAGAGCTTGGACGTTGGGTGCTTGCTCTAGGGAGTTTGGAGAATGAAGATAGAAATGAGAGAGAGAGAGAGAGAGAGAGAGAGAGAGAGAGAGAGAGAAGTGATGGATGAAAAGAGATGGAAGGAGTGGGTGTTGTAAGAAATGGGGATGGGAAGTATGGGCTTAGTTGAAATTTGTGTAAAGGTGGAATGGGTGGGGAGAGAGAGTTGACTTGGGGAAAAGAGAGAATGGGTGCTTGTACTTGGGATAGGGTGAGGTGGCATTGGGGTATGGAGGATGTACTTGACTTGATTGATGTGGCGGATCGTAGAGATTCTATCGAAATTCGCAACGTGCAGCGTTTTCCTCGAAATGAACGCAGGTCCATATCTTCTGGCCCGGTTATCGGATCCGTGCGAGAGTCGCGGCGTTTGAACTGCAGCTACAGCGCAGTCGCTAGGGTATAAGTTTTGAGTCGAGTAGACTCTGATATGTAGGACTCAGCTTAGGATCATGCGCAAACGTCGGATACAGGTTGAGGGTTGCCGGAATTCAACCGGGAGGACTGTGAAAGCCTACGGAACGGTACGGACTATGATATGGGTCTTACAGTGTTCACTTGAGGTTTGTATATATATCATTTTTAGGCTCAAGTTTTGAAATTATCCAGTGAAATGGATGGACAGTACGCTTAGCAAACTGAGTTACTCAATACGCAATCCACTTCCGCCTAAGTGCTCATCTTTGCATGACACGTACCCACAGCAACTATATAACTGGTGTGTGGTGCAGCAGCCAATCCACTTCCAACAGTTGCAGTCATTGCCACGTGCCCTTGCACAGGATAAATAGGATTGCGTACGGAGTTACTAGTATGCTTTTATTGTACTGAGTAAACTTATACTACGAATGTACACGGGTTATCCACGCCATCATCCGTTTTTCCAGATCATTTTAATGGTTGAGTATAAAGTAGAAGTATGATGAAAGCTCAAGTGGACCACACTAAAGGAAACAATGCGTGACTTCCACCGTTAAAACCTTGTTAGGGCTCACAGTGATGTTTATTTGTCATCCAACCTGTTTGTAAGATTACACAGACATGGATGAAGGGAAACACAAATATCAGCTTGATCTAAAACTTCTGTGGGCCCAAGAAATTGTCAACGGTAAAATTTCAATTCACACTATTTCCCGTGGTGAGGTCCAATTGAGATTTGGATATATTTCAGTTTTGGGATCAAGCCATAAAATTATCTGTTAAAATGGTTGGACGGAGTAGATAAAATATTTAAATCACGGTGGACCCCATAGAGTTTACTCAGAGTTACTGTACGACAATCCGCTGCCTGCACAGGAAAGGAAACGGATTGGCTACTCCCCTTGCCACCAGCCAATGGCTGGTGGTCGGTGCTCTATGGGCCCCACCATGATGTATGTGTCTCATCTATGCCATTCATCTATTTTTCTAGATCATTTTATGGTATGAGACCAAAAATGAGGTATATCCCAATCTCAAGTGGACCACATTAAGGAAACAAAGTTGAATGAACGTCGACCATTAAAAGCTTTTTGGGGGCCATAAAAGATTTGGATCAATCTGATATTTGTTTTTTCCCTACATTTGGGTATTTATGACCTAATCAACATATTGGATGTCAAATAAACAGTACGGTGGACCTTAGGAGGATTTTAATGGTGGATATCCAATCAATATTGTTTTCATGTGGTGTGGTCCACCTAAGGTTTACATCCCTCTCTTTTCTGTCATAAAGCCCTAAAACGGTCCATAAAAATGGATGAACGGAATGGACAAAACACATACATCATGGTGGAGCCCACAGAGCACCCACCACTGGCAATGGGGCTGGTGCGGATTAGCTACTCCCCCTGCCACCAGCCCCGTGGCTGGTGGTCGGTGCTCTATGGGCCCCACCATGATGTAATCCATGCCGTCCATTTATTTTTCTAGATCATTTTATGGTATGAGACCAAAAATGAGGTATATCCCAATCTCAAGTGGACCACATTACAGGAAACAGTGTTGAATGAACATCAACCATTAAAAACTTTTGGGGGGCCATAAAAGATTTGGATCAATCTGATGTTTGTTTTTTCCCTTCATCTAGGTATTTAGGACATAATCAACATATTTGATGTCAAATAAACAGTATAGTGGGCCTTAGGAGGATTTTAATGATGGATATCCAATTAACATTGTTTTCATGTGGTGTGGTCCACCTGAGATTTACATAGCCCTCATTTCTATCATAAAGCCCTAAAATGATCTGTAAAAATGGATGAACGGAATGGATGAAACACATACATCATGGAGGGGACCACAGAGCACCGACCACCAACTACGGGGCTGGTGGCAGGGGGAGTAGCCAATCCGCCAATGGCTGGTGCTCGGTGCTGTGGGCCCCGCTATGATTGGCTACTCCCCTGCCACCAGCCAATGACTAGTGGTCGGTGCTTTATGGGCCCCACCATGATGTATGTGTCTCATCCATGTCATCCATCTATTTTTCTAGATCATTTTATGGTATGAGACCAAAAATGAGGTATATCCCAATCTCAAGTGGACCACATTACAAGAAACAGTGTTGAATGAATGTCAACCATTAAATACTTTTAGGGGGCCATAAAAGATTTGGATCAATCTGATCTTTGTTTTTTCCCTTCATCTGGGTATTTATGACCTAATCAACATATTAGAAGTCAAATAAACAGTACAATGGGCCTTAGAAGGATTTTAATGGTGGATATCCAATCAGTATTGTTTTCATGTGGTGTGGTCCACCTGAGATGTGCATTCCTCTCATTTCTGTCATAAAGCCCTAAAATGATCTATAAAAATGGATGAACGGAATGGACAAAACACATACATCATGGAGAGGCCCACAGAGCACCGACCACCAGCTGCGGGGCTGGTGGCAGGGGGAGTAGCCAATCCGTTTCCCACAGGGGAAGGGAAACGGATTGGTTACTCCCCCTGCCACTAGCACCGTGGCTGGTGGTCGGAGCTCCGTGGGCCCCTCCATGATGTATGTGTCTCATCCATGCCGTCCATCTATTTTTCTAGATCATTTTATGGTATGAGACCAAAACTGAGGTATATCCCAATCTCAAGTGGACCACATTACAGGAAACAGTGTTGAATGAACGTCGACCATTAAAAACTTTTGGGGGGCCATAAAAGATTTGGATCAATCTGATCTTTGTTTTTTTCCCTTCATCTAGGTATTTAGGACACAATCAACATATTTGATGTCAAATAAACAGTGTAGTGGACCTTAGGAGGATTTTAATGGTGGATATCCAATCAATATTGTTTTCATGTGGTGTGGTCCACCTGAAATTTACATCGCCCTCATTTCTATCATAAAGCCCTAAAATGATCTGTAAAAATGGATGAACGGAATGGATGAAACACATACATCATGGAGGAGCCCACAGAGCACCGACCACCAGCTACGGGGCTGGTGGCAGGGGGAGTAGCCAATCTGTCAATGGCTGGTCCTCGGTGCTCTGTGGGCCCCACCATGATTGGCTACACCCCCTGCCACCAGTCAATGGCTGGTGGTCAGTGCTCTGTGGCCCTCACCATGATGTATGTGTCTCATCCATGCCGTCCATTTATTTTTTTTTAGATCATTTTATGGTATGAGACCAAAAATGAGGTATATCCCAATCTCAAGTGGACCACATTATAGGAAACAGTGTTGAATCAATGTCGACCATTAAAAACTTTTGGGGGGCCATAAAAGATTTGGATCAATCTGATCTTTGTTTTTTCCCTTCATCTGGGTATTTATGACCTAATCAACATATTGAATGTCAAATAAACAGTACAATGGGCCGTAGGAGGATTTTAGTGGTGGATATCTAATCAATATTATTTTCATGTGGTGTGGTCCACCTGAGAGTTACATCCCTCTCATTTTTGTCATAAAGCCGAAATGGACGAAACACATACATCATGGTGAGCCCACATAGCACCGACCACCAGCCACGGGGCTGGTGGCGGGGGAGCAGCCAATCCGTTTACCACAAGGAAGGGTGCCGACTAGGTATTACCCTAGCCTGTTCCGAGCTCCAGACAGGTTGGGCTCTGAGGGGCCACCGTGATTTATGGATTTCATCCCCACGGTCTATCCATTTTTCCATATCATTTTAGATTAGGAGCCCAAAAATATAGAAGATCAATGTCTCAAGCGGACCACACAATGAGAATTAAATTCCTACTGTTGAAAATTTCTTGGGACCAAGGAAGTTTTGGATCAAGATGATTTATTTATTTTTTATTTTCATACATGTACACATGTTGGATGGAAAATAAACAACACGGTGGACCCTCAAACGGTTTCAATGGTGGGCATCCTTATCACCGATGCTTCCTGCAGTGTGGTCCACTTGAGTCTTAGATCAGTCTTATTTTCAAGTCAATTATCTAAAATGTGAAAAAAAAAAATGGATAAACGGTGTAGATATAATCCATACATAACCTAATCCACTCCACACAGGAAAAAGGTAGACTCAGCATTTTATTTTAGGTATTTCACGGTCAATTCCCTTCACTTCACGGTCATTTCCACGCATTTCATAGTCAATTCGCTTCACTTCACTGTCATTTCCATGCATTTCATGGCCATTCCCGACGATTCCGTGTTGATTCACGGTCATTTCCATGCATTTCATGGTCAATTCCCTTCACTTCATGGTCATTTCCATGCACTTCACGGTCAATTCGCTTCACTTCACGGTCATTTCCATGCATTTCACGATCATTCCCGACGATTCTGTGTTGACTCACGGTCATTTCCATGCATTTCATGGTCAATTCCCTTCACTTCATGGTCATTTCCATGCATTTTACTGTCATTCCTGCGATTCCGTGTTGATTCACGGTCATTTCCATGCATTTCACGATCAATTCCCTTCACTTCAAGGTCATTTTCACGCATTTCATGGTCAATTCGCTTCACTTCGCCGTCATTTCCATGCATTTTATGGTCATTCCCGGTGATTCCGTGTTGATTCACGGTCATTTTCATGCATTTCACGGTCAATTTCCTTCACTTCACGGTCATTTCCACGCATTTCACGGTCAATTCGCTTCACTTCACAATCATTTCCGTGCATTTCACGGTCATTCCCGACCATTCTGTGTTGATTCACGGTCATTTCCATGCATTTCATGGTCAATTCCCTTCACTTCAAGGTCATTTTCACGCATTTTACGGTCAATTCGCTTCACTTCACGGTCATTTTCATGCATTTCATGATCATTCTCGGCGATTCCGTGTTGATTCACGGTTATTTCCATGCATTTCACGGTCAATTCCCTTCACGGTCATTTCCATGCACTTCACAGTTATTTCCATGCATTTCACAATCATCGACCTGATGGAATCTTGGTAAATAATCAAGTTGGTTTGCTAAAGTAGCTTCTCCTACCCCAAATCATATAGGGTTCATCGAGAAACTAATTTTGGTTTAGAAGATATACTTTTTAAATGAATAAAGAAATAAAAAAAAATTAAAAAAAAAAAAAAAGAGGAAAAAAAATTTATGTGCTTATATATACATATTTATATAAATATGTGTTTGAGAAAATTGTAGATAGAATAAAGTTCTCCATGTAAAAAATAAAATAATTTGCATAGACTATTGTCATAGCAGTCCGTCTATAGCTACGGTTATAATCCGTAGCTATAGGGGCCGACAGATCGGAGCGGCCCCGCCGGATAGGTCAGCGACTGGCGCGGGGGCCGCTAGTTCAGCGAGCCAACCCCGGACGAGTATCTTTGGCTATGGATTTTGGTAGCTATGGCTAAGGTTATAATCTATAGTCAAATCTCTGTATCAAATTAAAAAAAAAAAATCTCCTTTTTTTTTTTTATGTTGAATCTTTATTGTTTTTTGGGTCCCATCATGAGGTCTATGTTATATCCAAACCGCCCATCTAATTAGCGAGCTCATATTAAAGCTTGAAACGGAAAATAAGACAGATCTAACTATCAAGTGGACCACACTTTAAAAGGCAGTGGGGAATTGAACGTCCACCATTGAAACCCTTTAGGGGCTACGGAAGTTTTGGATCATTATGAAATTTGTTTTTCCTCTTCATCCAGGTCTTTGTGACTTTATGAATAGATTGGATAGAAAATAAATGTTATGGTGGGCCCTACAAAATTTTTAACGGTGAAAAGTAATTTTCCTGCTGCTCTTTGTGGTGTGGTCCAGTTGAACTTGGATATGATTTTTTTTTTTTTTTTTTGGATAATGCACCGAAATGATCTCGAAATATGGATAAACGTTGTGGATATAATAAATACATAACTGTGGGCCTGCTGTAACGTTGATCTCTTTTGAACCGTTCCTACAACTTGGAGTTCGAGGAGCGCCAGCGCTCGTCTTGCCGCTTGAAGGAAAAAGGCAGGGGCATTTTCGACCTTTGGGAAGGCGTCCGTACAGCCGGGCTTATTCTTGTAAGGTAAAATCAGGTGGGCTTTGTCTCGTAAATGGGCCATAAATGGGTCGTACAGTCAAAAATCTTTCCCCCAGAAATGACGCAGTTGAAACATTGGTAGGGCCATAGATTATTCGTGACAAATTCATTGGTCCATATGTTTTTCAAGCTCATTTTAGGGCATTGGGTAAAAAATTTTAAAAATGAGCCAATTCTTGGCCCAAAAAAGAGGCAATTTGAAGTTCAAACCACATGATAGGAAATAGTGGGAAAGAACGAGCATTATTAAAATATCTTGGGCCCATCGTGGGAGCCATTTGGAGCCTTGGATCTACCTCATTTTTGGGAGCCATGCCCTTAAATGAGCTGAAAAACAGATGGACGGAGTAGATTTCTAATGAACAACAAAGTGTGCTCAACGTAACGTCGGTCGGAGTAAGGATTGTAGGAAATCAAGTTAATTAAAAGTTATCAACGGGCTTGTTGGACATTTAAGTCCAGGACGGGTTGCTGGACCGTAGGTGGAGCCCAGCATGATGTTCCTGAGAAATCCATTCTGTCTGTCAGATTTTTCATCTTATTTTGGCGCATGGGCTCAAAAAATGTGGCAAATAAAAAGCTTAAGTGGCCACACGAACAAGAAAGATTGGAGATTGAACACTGACCATTGAACCGTTCCTGGTGCCACGGATTGTTTGCGACAAATCTACCTTATCCATCTGTTAAACTAAATCATTTTAGAGCATGGACGAAAAATGAGGCAGATTCGAAGCTCAAGTGGGCCACACGACAGGAAACAGTGAGAAAAAATGCCTGCTGTTGAAATATAATGGGACATGGTGGCGCCTAGTTTGAGCTTTAGATCTGCCTTATTTTTAGGATCGTAACCTTAAATGAGCTGAAAAGACAGATGAAGGGAGTGGATTTCACACAAACATGAAGGTGTGCTCCACATGTGGTCAGGGTGACAGTTGGCAACACAATGAATACTGTAAAAGCGGGAGGTTTTATACACTGTGATGTATGAGTTTTATCCGCACCGTCCATCCACTTTCCATATATTTTGGGATAAAACCCAAAAAATGAGACAGTTCTACGTCTCAAGTGGACCACACAACAGGAAGTAGCACTGAAAATGACAACCATAGTTGAAACCTTCGTGGGACCACTGTGATTGATAATTTCCATCTAACCTGTTTATAAGGTCACGACCCAATGGAAAGCATTAATAACGGCTTGATCCAAAATTTATTTAACCCTCATAAAATTTTTAAATAGTATGTACTTAATCCTCATTGGGTGATCCGCTTGAGCCTTGGAACTACTTTATTTTAGGGCTTATACTCTAAAATTGTTGAAAACGGATGTCTTAAATTTGTCTCTAGGTTGCTCGACTGATCGAGTGGACTGCTTGACTAGTCGAGGCCCGCTCGACTCGAAGTGCAGAAGCTATTAATTTTTCTATTCCGCGCTGCTCGACCAGTTGAGGAGTTTTCTTGACTAGTCGAGGGTCCACCCGACTAGTCGAGGGTTACGCAGATACTGCGTGGACTGCGTAAATTTGAGGCGGTTTCGCAAAGGTGCGAAAGAGGAGTTTCCTAAACTATAAATAGGAGTCCCTAAGGCTATTTTAAGGCATGCTAAGGCTTTCTAAAGGGGCTCCAAGGATTCTTAAAAGGGTTTTTGGGTTTCGAAAGGGTGTAGCAAGAGTGAGATTCGAGGTTGTTCAAATCGGGTAAGTCCTCTCTCTTTGTAGTTTATGCTTTCATAGTGGACTTCTGTCGCTTTGTGCCGTGATTTTTTCTCGTAAGGGTTTTCCACGTTAAATCTGTGTGTTCACTTGTGTTTACTTGGTGTCATTAGATTGCTATCCTATATCTAGATCTGTGTGATTCCGCAGCACAAATCCCCAACAAGTGGTATCAGAGCAATCGTTGGGGCACAGATCTGAATCTGAGGGATTAGTAATAATGGTAAGCACTAGGTATGATATTGAGAAGTACTCAGGGAAAAATAATTTTGAGTTATGGAAGATCAAGATGATCAGTTCATTAATCAAGTATGGCGAAAATGGTGCTCTTGAGGAGCGAAAGTCTACTATGACTGATAATGAATGCAAAACTCTTGATAAAAAGGTTTTATCATCGATCCGTTTATGACTCACGGATGAGGTTCTCGACAATGTCAAGAGGGAGAAAACTGCGGGTAAGTTATGGGCGAAGTTAGAGGGTGTTTATGTGAAAAAATTCTCTGAACATCGCCTGCACTTGAAGCGGCAGTGATATAACTTCAAGATGGTAGAGGTCGGAGATCTGGAGGCTCACATCAGCAACTTTAATAAATTGGTTTGCAAATTGTTGGATATGGAGGAAGTGATGAAAGATGAAGAACAAGCATGTATGTTGTTGAATTCTCTTCCGGCATCTTATGAGTCATTCAAGGACAATGTGCACCACGAATAAAACCCTGAGTGTCGACACCGTTATCTCAGCCCTTCAAGGGAAGGTTATGAGAAAGCTTAACGGCGACATCGGGATATCTTCTGATGCGCTGCTTACAAGGGGTAGGAATTCTGAACAAGGTACAGGTTCTTCAGGTTCTATGTCCAAATCCAAAGGCAAAGACAAAGGAAAAGTAAAGTGCTGGAATTGTGGGATGGAAGGACATGTGAAGAAGGATTGTACAAATCCTAAGTCTAAGAGAGAAAATTCTGAGACTTCGTACAGGGAGGCTAATGCTGCCACGTCAAATGGATCGAGTGAATGTAATGGTGATGTTTTGTCTGTGTCTACGATCAGACAGTCATACGATGATCGTAAGGATGAGTGGATTATATACACAAGGGCATCTTTTCACATGACTCTCCGTCAGAGTTGGTTCACTAGTTACAGGGAGTGCGATGGTGGACAAGTATTTATGAGTAATGGCATTACCTGTAATGTTGTGGTTGTTGGTATAGTGCGCATCAAGATGTTTGATGGAGTGGAGCGTACCTTGACTGATGTCAGGCACATTCCAAATTTGAAGAAGAATTTGATTTCTCTTAGTGTACTTGAAGCAATGGGCTGCAAGTTACAGGTATTGATGGTGCTCTTAAGATATCTAAGGGGGCACGGGTTATCATGAAAGTGCAACGACTAGGTAACATGTACAGGTTGATCGGGAGCACTTCAAAAGGTGGAGCTGCAATGGCTGTAGTGGATTCCACCTTTGCACGTGTGTGGCATGTTGGGCGTGGCCACATGAGCGGCCAGGGCAGGAAGGATGTGACACGCAGACGAATATACAGAGCAGGTGGAGTAGCCACCTGTGAGAAGAATCACACAGCATAATCGCATGATATCGGCGAAGTACATTGACGACTCCAATATCGCAGGGGATTCATCTTCTATTCAGATGGTTCTAGGTGAGCCTGGTGCTGAGAAGTGGAAGGTGACTATAGGCGATGTGATAGACTCGTTATACTAGATCGACACATAAGAGCCGGTGGAGCTTCCAGTAGGCCGAAAAGTGGTTGGATGAAGGAGGATACAACATAGATACAAAACGATATTGATAGCGAAGGGTTATGTTCAGAGAGAAGGGATTGGCGTCTCAGAGATATTCGCGCCGACAGTATAGCAGGTGTCTATTAGATCCGTGATTGGCGCTGGTCGGCCAATGGGATCTTAAGCTGGAAGGATGGATGTGGAGTCTGCACTTCTATACGGGAAATTGGAAGAGCAAATTTACATGAAGCAACCAGAGCAGTTCGAAGTTAAAGGGGCTGAGAAAAAAGTTTGCAGGAGGTCGTGGTACAACCTGTCCCCTAGGCAGTGGTTTGATTCCTTCATGGTGAGTTAGGAATTGTATATTGATGACATGTAGATTGCCAATTATGACATGTCTGATATTAATGTATTGAAGACTCGGTTAAGTGGGACATTCGGGATGAACGATCGGGGGCTGCAAAGATGGTTATCAGCATTCAGACTGAAAGAAGAGCATGCTTTGGTTATCTCAGGCAGAATACATTGCGTAAGTATTGATCAAGGATGTGATGGACCAAGCAAAGCCAGAGAGCGTTCCCTACGTGTCTCTCCTCAAGTTTTCCTCAGGACATGTCCCAAAACAGATGAGGAAAAGCAGGATATATCTCATGAGCCTTATTTGAATACGGTTGGCAGTGTATGCCATGGTATGGATTAGACTGGTTATTTCACAGGTTATCAATGTTATGAGCAAGTACCTCTGCAAACAATATTGGATAGCGGTGAGATGGTAAGAAGACTACGTCGTTCCTTTTGAGAAGACAAGAGCAAAGGTGGTTGGGCATGTGAATTCTAAGTCGGCAAACATGCTCACCTAGAACATTCATGTAGAGAAGCTCAAGTTCTGTGCAACTTCTCTGGGCTTAGCGATGGCGAAAAAGAAAGACAGAGTGTGCATGAGAAGCTATGATGTGATGCAAATATAAGAGAAAAGGTTAAGAAGCTACACGGTTGAAGATTGAAGACATGATGGATATTGTTGAAAATAGATGTCTTAAATCTCCCTCTGGGCTACTCGACCGGTCGAGTGGATTGCTCGACTAGTCGAGGCCCGCTTGACTCGAAGTCTAGAGGCTATTGATTTTGTTATTCCGCGTTGCTTAACCAATCAAGAGGTTTTCTTGACCAGTCGAGGACCTGGCTAGACTAGTCGAGAGTTACGCAGATATTGCGCGGATTCTACGCAGACTGCGTAAATTTGAGGCGGTTTTGCAGAGGTGTGGAAGAGAAGTGTCATAAACTATAAATAGGGGACCCTAGGGCAATTTTAGGGCATGTTAATACTTTCTAAATGGGTTCCAAAGGTTCCTAAAAGGATTTTAGGGTTTCTAAATGGTGTAGTAAGGGTGAGATTCGAGGTTGTTCGAATCGGGTAAGTCCTCTCTCTTTGTAGTTTATACTTTCATAGTAGAATTTTGTCACTTTGTGACGTGGTTTTTTCCCATAAGGGTTTCCACGTTAAATCGGTGTTTTCTCTTGTGTTTGCTTGGTACCATTGTATTGTTATCCTAGATATAGATATGTGTGATTCCGCAACACAAATCCGGCAAAGAAATATTATATGAAAAAGTGTATGGATGGTGTGTATGAAACCTGTACTCCACGACGGCCCCTTAAGAAGCCCTGTCCGTTGCTAGATAAGGACCCATGGGGTAGTTCCGGAATCTTTAATTTTAACTAGAGCCGTACCTCACGTGCGTTTGGCGGGGTGCAACGAAAGTTATTTGATACTCTGGCAGAGTACGATGTATAATACGCAGGCACTTCAAAACTGTATATATGGCATACATCACATTAATTTAAACACGCCCTGTTGTGTAATAAACCATCTCTAAATCATTGTCAAAAGATTGGATTGATTGAAAAACCGTAACCTTAGTTCTTTGGCACTTGTTTGTTGAATAGAGTTGCAGGATATTTCCAATTTTAACCGTTGGATAAATGTCCACCAATCAGATAGTCACGTAATCAACTAAGCCTAAAGTTTTGGTTCGCAACCAATCTAAAATGGGATCCATAAGCCGGACAGTTTTTAATTTAAATGAATTTGCATTCTACATACGCAGTTTCTAAATAATTTCCAAGTGCCTGCGCATCATCCATCACCTTCTGTCAGAGTATCAAGGTTGTTTCATATTATAAACAATATCTTAGTAACACACGTGTACAAGAATACGGACAGTTCATTTGTGGTTATTTGATGAACCTAACCATCGTACTTATGACTTAAAAATGGTGTAAAAAAATCAACCGTCCACATTGAACAGGAGAAAATCCTCGGATTGAAAAGTTCGGAAAGTGTGACCTTTTGGGTCATGGCCCACTATAATTGAGGACTGCCAAATGAATAGTCCAGATATCATACACGTATGTATTTTGGTCGGGCCCACACAAACCCACAATGATGTTATCCGCACTTCTTTCTCAGATCTTATCCACAGCCGTGGAACTATAACCTATCATCACATGGTGGGCCCAACATTAAATAGATGGTGTGAAACTTTGCAGGATTGGGGAAGGTAGCTCCCCAACTTCTCAACGGTGTTTAAGAGACGGGACACGTCAGTAGATCAGGCGTGGTAGTTCCCCAATTTTCCATCAGCTGGTGGGTCCCACTCCCTACGGATGATAAGGTGGAGCTACCTCTCTTCCTCACATATGGTAGGTAAAATATATGAATCCAAACCATCCATCGACTCGTCTATGCTATTGATGGAAGATTTTCAAACCAAAACGGTGGTTGTGCCATGTGAACGCTTGACGTTGATCCCTTCGCCGTCCGTCTGGAGTGGGACGTATGATGTGTTGTGGACTCAAAAGAGATGATATGGTTGACCTAGAGTACTCACCGTTGGCCAGTAAACTTCACGGGATGTGTTCATCTCATTGTCGCTAGTTTATGCGGGAACCAACCACGAGTTACCTGCAATCAATCCGCATAGTGTATTTGAATATCGATGGAGCACGCAGATGTATTTAAAGATCTAGATTGTATAAGAAGAGTATTCTACGATATTACAGTTGTAACATACCGAGTAATGCCAAGTCATTGTTTAAGAGGCCGATGGAAGAGCAAATGCATGGAAGCAATTACAAGACATATGATAAGAGCACGAGCAAAGGAAGCCATGTAGTGTCAAAAGTTATAACAATTGTTAGAACATGGGAAGGATCTGGATAGCCAGGATAAGGCTATAAATAGCCCGAGAATTCAGCAAAAAGTTTCATCTCATAATGACCTAATTAAACCTAAACATTATCTTTCAAATTATCATTTTAATTACTCATCATTTACATTTCTTCATGTAGTCACTCTACTTTTCCGCAAGTAAATTACATTTCATAGTACAATCATTTACTTTTCTGCCTGTTTTTACATTCGATAGTGTAATCTGCAGCATTAATCAAGTAGCTGATAATCTTAGCGATAATTTGAGTCTACGCTCATACGATGGATTCAGTTCCTCATTCAAAAAGATGCTTCGCAGTCGTCCTCCGTAATCGACTATAAGAACTCCTTTCTTGTTTTTCTTTGATCTGTACTGAAAAGTCCTTTCATACAGAAGGCAAAGGTGTAACCCATTGTCAGAGGACGAACTCTACCCTTTGAATATCGCCTAATCCTATTTACACATTGAGCAAGTGGTTGAATAGTCGGTCGATATCATCCGATCTCGGTCATATACTATGTATCAGTCTATCTCATCGCTTGGGGTCAATTGTTCAATTTGAATTGAGCCACAAATTCAATTCTAGCACACCCACATTCACCACGTGACCAAACTGCTAAAAACAACAAATAACAAGTTTTGGCACACCCGGTGAGACCCTGTCTCTAACTTATCGGCGTAACATTACCAATCAGAATTATGAATAGAATGAGCAATCAAAATCGTTGGGATCGAACCCTCCACACTGACCGCATCACCTCCAACCAGGGACGTACTAGTTTAAGTGGCCTCTGAAACATTGAATCTAAACAATAGCTCGACACTCAACACTGGGAATCAAGCTCTCGAACCGTTTCTCCTTAAGAGATAACGGTCGCACTTTAAGATGTACAACCGAGTATCCAACGTGTTCAATAAGAGGGAAGAGACCAACTATCAGAAAAACGGGCAAAGGCTACAGATAAAATCTGTAGCCATAGACCTATGGCTACAGTTTTATTCCGTAGCATGACCGTAGTCGTAGGTGCCGTAACAATAGGTCTGGAACCTATAGCTACGGATTTAATCCGTAGCCATAGGTTACAACAGCTACGGATATAATCCGTAGCAATTATATCTATAGCAATAAGCATAAATAGCTACGGATATTATTTGTAGCTAAAAGTCCATAGCAATATGCCAAATTTAATAATGGCTACAACTGTCAGATTATCGGCTACGGTCGATATCCGTAGCTATTTTGTTCATTATAAAAATAAAGGCTACGGATTTAATCCGTAGCCATAGACCTATAGCTGCAGTCAATATCCGTGCTATAATCATTCATTTATTCAATTATCACCTGCATAATCATTCATTCATTCAATTACAATGCCTTAACTTCATTGCCCGACTCTGTTTCAGAATCTTCTGAATCAGAAGTAGTTTCAGACTCAGATGATTCATCCCAAGTAGCCAACATACCTTTCCTTTTGGGTTTGTCCTTTTTAGGACATTTGTTTGCTAAATGCACATATTCATGGCAGTAGTAACACTGACTGTCTTTCAAGAATTTTCGAGTTTTGAGTCTAAATTTCTTTTTATCATTTGATTGTTGAAGATCGACCATTTTCTTACTTTTGAAAATCTTATAAAACTTCTTAGCTAAAAGAGGCATATCATCTTCAGAATCAGAATTTTCTTCAGAAACAATTTTAGAAGATTTAAGAGCTATAGATTTTCCTTTAGGAGCTTTAAAGTTTAACGCATAGGTTTGTCAAGAACTAACTAGTTCTTCTACCCTCATATTGTCCGTATCACGAAGTTCCTGGATTGCGGTTACTTTGGAATTGAACCGTTCATAAAGTAAGCGTAGTATTTTTGCACACACTTTACTTTCTGGGATTTTATCGCCAAGACCCCACATTGAGTTTACAATGTCATTTAATCTTGTGTAAAAGTCCATGAACATTTCATTCTCCTCCATATGAATTTCTTCAAATTTGGTTGTGAGGAGTTGGACTTTAGATTTTTTTACAATTGATGTACCCTCGTGTGTCATTTCTAATATATCCCAAGCTAGTTTTGCAGAATCACAGGATATAATTCTTTTGAATTCATCCAGTGATAGTGCACATGTAATTGCATTTAATGCTTTTGTAACACCCCGGATTTTTTCCAACCTGGAGTTAGACGTCCTTAGGCGATTGGTCGATCCTAACACCTGATTAACTTCTCAAACACTCAATTCAAAAGTCTCAAATCCCATTTCAAACCATTTTCTTCAAAATCTCACATTTCCTTTAAAATCTCACCTTTCACTATTTTCTAAGTGCTTTCATATTAAACACAAATCTTAAAGTTTAGGTGATATTGATCAATACTTAACTTAAAAATTACTATGAATAGTAAATAAATAAATAAAAGGGTTTTTTAACCGTTAATCTTTTGGAATCTTACTAAATCAGTAGGCTATTTGGATAGATCAGCTTCTCCTACCCCAAAAACATATATTGCATGTCGAATAACTCATCCCGATTTGTAAAATACGTCCGTTTCGAATATCGGATGGCGAAATCACCACCAAACAGGTCAGCGACCGGCAAGGCCTCGCCAAAATGCGGGCCTGGGCGGGCCGCAGCGCATCGGGCGGTCCATTTTCTGTCCCATTTCCTGCACTTTTTATTCAACTTCGAAAAGTCATATCTCCTTCCTTCTAACTCCGATTTAGGTGATTCAAAAGCCAGATTGAAGCTTGATAAACCTTGTTTCATATAAAAATAAGTAAAAAATATAATAAAATATTTAATATAGTTAAATATAGGTCATTGTGACAACTGTCCGAAAATCATTAGTTTGGACAGTTGCTATTTCTGAAATTTTTAGAATTTTTCTACAACACGAAACCTAATGAAATTTGGTAGAGATGAAGTAGACTTGATGATGAACTACTAGAAAAATAATTAAAATAGTATACTAACTATAAATGCCAGAAACGGGCGTAGAACTTCCCTAGGACCGTATTCTGTCATAATTAGGGCGGAATTTAGTTAAGTATTGAACTAAACAATCAATAGAATTAGCTTGAATCACTTTAAACATGATCTGCAAGATCCAAAACTTGTGGAATCGTTGACGCTCCGTTACCCTATAATCTAGGATCAATCTCATTACCCGATTGCTCTTGGGAGCATCACGAAACCCCGTATTAGATCTGGACCTCACATCGAAAGTCCGAATAATACGAGGTTATAGAATTAGAACCGCCTTGCTGGGCTTGACAACCATTTCGGAAGTCAAAATCAGATAGTGTCCCAGGGCTATTTGCTTGAGCCGGAGTGAGGAGTGTGAGAAAACATGATTTTCTTTAGAAATTAAATCTAATTTAAGTAATCTGAGACTTGTCGTTTGCGGGCCAAATATAAGCAATCAGACCATCGGAATCTGACCCAAATACACCCTCGGATCAGGGAACGTTTCTCATACATGTCCGTGTACTTGTAACCCTGATCGAGTTTCAGTGACTGTTGAACTGAAACTGGTCCGCCACGTGTGATCTGGGAACTCGACTGGAACGAAAACTTAACTCGACCTAGATACAAGGTCAGTGAGCTTAAGTCCGACCTTTGGCTCAAGGGGGGCTCCAGAAGTGCTCCGTTGAGACGGAATAACCTCACTTTGGCTATAACCTAGGTATACCATGACCCTGGGTCTAATTTAGTGAGTTTTAAGCCTATATAAGGACCTTAAACCCTCTCTCATTCAGCCCATACGAATTTGAAAAAACCCTAGTTGAGAGAGAGAGAAAAGAGAGAAAGTGTGAGAGAAGTGGGAGAATCTTCCTGCTATTCTACCCTGCCGATCTAAGTGCTTAACCATCACTTTCTAATTAATTTTCCGGTGATTCCGGCTTCGTTCTTAGGTAAGAAAACCTAACCCTAACCTGTTTTAGAGTTTCAGGTAGTGTGAGTTGTGAAATAACTAATCTGAATCATGTTGTAGGTTGCCAAATCATTGTAGATAAAGGCTTATCGATTCTATCGAGTTCTTTACGCTTCTACGGCATAAGGTGGGGACTTTAGACTTATAGGTTATGGTTTTCAAGGCTTTCAATGTCGGTTAATGATTTATAATTGACAAGTGTGTTATTACACATGCAAAATGCGTCGTCTGTTTCGTTATACGAGTTTACATGAACTATGTAGAATATAGTGTATTCTATGCATATGTTGGAATGTTTGAATATGTTTGGAATTTGGATTTGTGCTTAACATGTTTATTTGTCGTGAATATATGCCTAATACATGTGCGACAACTCCCTAGCGAAAGGACTTGCCCAAAATCACATCACAGCAAATATACGTTATATGTGACTAAGTGTGTAGCCCAAGTGTTTGTAGAAATGTTTGAATGAACATGGAGCTCGGATTCATGCACGCCATGGTTATCCGTCGTGGGTATATGCACATGGTATGCGGGGCAACTCCCCAGTGAAAGGATTTGGCCTAACACATGTGTAATCCTCATACATCATGTAAGGTGATGTATGTAGTCTATGTGTTTGTGAAATGTCTGAATGTGCTAGTGATCACCTAGAATACTTTGTAGGAGGATCAAGATACGAATCTCGATTACCTCAATTATGTGTATGATTTTCTACATGTACGTTACATTGTAATGTCTGTTTTATTTTATGAAGTGAATGTGTGTGAAATCTTGTTTGTGTTGTATTTCATAACATGCTTCTTTGATTGTAAGAATTGAATTACTTGTTTATCCCTGCTTTAACTATCTCATATGATTCTTAATGAAATAAAATGAAGTTGGGACTATGATTTAGTCCAGACAGTCGGTAACGGGATTGAATTCGTGGCTGAGATTCATTCGCCACGTAAGACGTGTTTGACAAACCCGATCCGTACTTCGGTTGGCAACAGTGGTTAGGCCACGCGAAGTGCTTATGCACTTCATGTCGTTCAACTTGTCGTGCGCTTGTGCTAGTCGAGCTCGTCAAGTAACCCGATCTGTCTAATATATGATCACCATGTTTGGACGTTACTGCTTGAACCTAAGGTACCAAACTTACCAGTGTAACCCCGTTAACCTTAGTACCTCGATCCGCTAAGAATAATGAGCTAGGCATGGTGGTATGGGACATCGTGGTCGAGCTATCGGCCTACGCTGGGGCCACAAGCCTCCCCGTAGTGACCAGTGAGCAATCCAGACTCGCGAACCGAATATAGTAGTATGGGACACTATATTCGAGCTGTCGGCCTACACTGATAAGGTGATGGGGGAGTGGTGTAACGATTGCGTGTAACAGCCCTGGCAGCCCTTTGTAGTGACCTTGAGCATATTTTGAATCTGCGGAGAGGCGATGAGTCTTCCCATAGTAAACAGAGTATAAACTAGGCCTGTATTGATAAGGTGATGGGGGAGCGGTGCAACGAGTGTATGTAACAGCCCTGACAGCCCTTTAAAGCGACTTAGAACCGCATCATCGTATGAGATTATCTAGGACTAATGACCCTAGAATGTATCATTGCTTGGGAATGATATAAGGGAGGTACCTTAGTTTCCCAATACTGTTGTATGAAAAGGACTAATAATAACTCGGTAATCACGCTCATAACATAGCACTGCATGTGCCTGAAAGATGTGGAGCACTGAGGGATGAACGCATGCCGCGGAGGTAAGATGGTGTCGCACGAGGGAGCATTGGTGAGGGCATGCATCATGACTGCATTCCATACTTGAATTAATAAGAGTATTTAGGAGTATTTGATTGTACTGCTTTATCATTATTGCTTGACTGAATTGATAACATGTTAACCTATGCTATATTGTTCCACTGAGTTAGCACTCACTCCCATGTTACGGGACAGTGTTGTACACACCAACCAGACCCTGTCTTAGATACAGGTGTTAACGAGACGCAGGAGGCTGAGCTTAACTACTACGATGATTGGGATGAGTTCTCCTACATGCAGTTCTCTAGAGGCTTCGCTTAGGCCATTCAGATGACAGGGCTACAGGGTTTACCATTATAGTTGTACCACTTTTTTTGGCATTTCGATTTTGAAACTAATACATGTATATGGTGACTCAGTAAGGTGTTCATACTTTAGAGACCGATTGTGACCATTTCTGGCTTTATATACATTTACATACACCTTTCAGTCTTCCGCTTGCGTTTTATAACTTGATCTGGAGTATGAATTACTGTTTTAGTATAATCTCACTCATGATTAATGCACTAACATAGACAACATTCAATCATAAGCATTTATGTTGCATAAGTGATGTTTTGGAACTCGAGTGTTGAGTTGCTACTCGACCCCCGATTTTCAGGGCATTACAGCTTTCACATTTGCACTACTCTCACTTTTCTGAAGTGTGGTCCAAGAAAAATAAGTTGTTATTTTTGTGGTTTTTGAACCATCAACACCAGTCACTTCAGTGGTAGGAGGGGTCCATTCATCCACTGTGGCTAGCCACACATTTTCATCCATGGATTTAAGGAAGATCCTCATCCTGGCTTTCCAATAGGCATAATTGGTGTCATCAAAAGGTGGAGGCCTAGTGACTGAAAGGCTATCAAAATTTGACATCTTATATAAAGCTTAGATCGTTAGCTCAGGAAGTAAATCCAAATAAAAAGCAATAAGAGCGAGCTATTAGGCTCTGATACCACTTGAAATGTCCAAGTTATATGTCCTAGAGGGGGGGTGAATAGGACTATGCCAAATTTAGATTAATTACAACGGAATTTAAATAACAAGATAGCCAAATAAAGTAAATCAATCCTCAATGCATAAATGAATAGCAACCTCAATAAACAAGTATTGAGAGATTGATACAAAAGTTGTTCTAATCTAAGGACAACCTTACACCAAAAACCAAAGTTTATGGTAGGACAACCTGATTTCTAGAAAGATCTTCGTATCAAGAACTCAAAATTTCTAGGAATAATCAAATTAAAACAAAACAGAGGAATAGAATGTAATTGATTGTTCTAGGGACAACCATACACCATAGAAATGGCAGGGCAACCTTACTAGAACAATAAAGCTCAAATAAAGAAATAGCTTGAAATAAATTGTAGAAATTTAAATCTAAAATATTACAACATTCCCCACTAAGCTTGAAATTAAAATGATTACAACATTCACATCCACATACATTCCACAAAAAGAATAATCAAAGATAGGAAAATAAAGCACACTTCCACACAGCACAAGGAGTTATAGTGGTTCGCCTGTGTGTACACCAACTGTTCAAAAACAGCCACACAGAATGCTACTCCACTCCTAATATCCTCACACAGGGGATATTAGTGTTCACTATCAAGTAGGTTTTCACAGGTTCACCCAAAACCTTTACAATTGTGTCTTTTTCAAAGGGCTTACACAATTCAAAAAACCCTCACTTCTGAGTTTTCTGGCTCTCCTTAGATAACCAACAACTTTGAGATTTGTCTACCTTAACCTCAAATAAAACCAAAATAAATGAATTTACAGTAAATGTAAAATACCTGAATTTCTTCTTTGTTGTAGCAGCCCAGAAGAACCAAGTCAGAGTAGAGATTTAAATGTCAAAGTTCAATGTCCAATACCACTTTATAATGGTTCTAATTTCTAATAGATTTTAATTTAAAACAAATGGGCTAGCTAGAATTGATTTTGATTCCAGTAAAAGGAAAATAAAATTTCCTCTTTACAGATTAGATTGGAATGCAAGAAACAAAATCAATTAACAAAGCTAAAGAAATAGAATATTAAATAAGCACACTTAGCTTTAAACGGAGCACAGATTTATCTCTCAGAAGGCCGAATTAAATTAGCTTGAATGGTCTCTTTAATTCTGAGATTCGTGCTCTATTTATAGTGTGAAAAAATCACATCTTCGACTAGTCTTAAGTCGCTACGACTGGTCGAAGATCCAACAAATATTTGAAAATTCAGGCACGATAAGATAAGACGGTTTCACGACTGGTCGAAGGGCACCTTCGACTGGTCGTACGTCTCCTTTGACTGGTCAAAGGTCACACAAGACTAGTCGAAGCAAAGTGCAAATCATCGATGTAGTTTGATTCGAAGGTCTGCGACTGATCGAAGAACCAGTCGACACTGTTCCTACGACTAGTCGAACAGTACCCAGGACTAGTCGAAGCTTAACAGAAAATATTCAAATTTTACAACAAACTTACGACTGATCCAGGAAATCCTTAGACAGGTCGAAGCAGTGTTAGGACTAGTCAACCAGAGACCAGGACTAGTCTTAGAACAGGCCAGACTCACTTAAATAGAATATGTGAATTATGTATCCAAAGTGGCCTACTCTAAAGGTCAACCTATGGTTAGTCAAACCTCAATAGTGAAGTAAGGACATTGAAACTTAAGGACCTTGAAAGTAGTGAAGTTTGAAGTCTTGATGTAGTTCAAACATGAAAGCATTTTCAGATCTTGAGATTAAACTTGAGGTCTTGATATTGAACTTGAAGGCTTCTTGAGATCTTGAGATAGAACTTGAAAGCTTCTTGAGATCTTGAGATTGAACTTGAAAGCTTCTTGAAATCTTGAGATTGAACTTGAAAGCTTCTTGAACTTTAAAAGCATCTTAAGATCCTGACTTGAGAGCAGTGCTTGTCCATCAAAGTTGATCTTAAGTAGCGCTTTGATCTTCACATATGCAAGCTTCATAACAATGTCTTTGGCACCATAAATTTGACAACGAAAGGGCTATTAACAATAGCACTTACATTTTATCAAACACCTTCTAAATAACATAAAAACCCAAAAAATAAAGAAAAATAAAGGTATTTTTTTCATGGCAGCCCCGCCAACACTTTTAGCCCATAATCGTCTGCCACTTGTTGCATCAGGTTGTTGACTTCCCCCTCCAAAGTCGACAGCGATGTGCTGCCTGCCATCGAGCTCTCCATGAACTCGGCTTGGACCTCCATGTTCACAAATTGCTTTTCAAACTGGTCCATCATTTCCAACATCACAAACCTTGCTTGCCACCAGCTACATTTTGTTGAGTCATTTTATCAAACAATTGGTGAGCAACATAGTCACCGAACTGGTTTGATCCGAGTTCAATTCGAGCTGGATTCGAGCTATATCGATCCAAGTCAAGACGAGCTGGGGCCTACTCGAACTCATTTTCGAGCTAAAAAAATCAACTCGACTCGGCTCGAACTCAACTTCGAATCGAGTCGAATCGAGCTTTTTCGAGTCGAATCGAGTCGAGCGAGCTAACCGAGCTAGCTCGGTTCGTGTACACCCCGATCAGCAGTATAAACCGCAATTTCAGTTAATGTGAACACGGTCGAAGCCGTTCTACCTCCTTTGTTGTGCGACCAAGATGCCAACATTTTCGATAGACCCTGTGAATCAGTAGGACCAAAAGAAAAAGACAAGTGTGATAATCTATCCAATTATCTCAATGATGAATGTTTCCCAGGGGATGAGTGGATGGTGAATGAATTAAAAATGACCATTGAAGCATTGCGAGTAGTCTCACCAGCGAACACATCATCCCAATTTGTGTATGACGAGAACGTTGAGCATATTCAAAATCCCAACATGCAAGAGAACTCAAAAACACTAGGGAGCAATGTCCGACTGTAGAGATTGTGTTCAGGACATTGCCACCTGTCGTAGTCCATTGCAATATGGTATTCACTTTGCCTTCCAGCTTTCAGGCTAAATCAAGCAAGCCATGTAAGATGTCGGATGATGTGGAGGAGTTCAACCCTCCTGTGGTTATACAGCATGCTTCTTTTCCATTAGAGGAAGTAAGGATCTCCTTTACAAAGTTTAAGGATTGTGAATAAAAGATGGAGGAAGACATGAGGCTGGAGTCTGTCGACTGAGTTTGGAGGTAGAGGAAGCATTATGGAAGATGCAGGATGAGGAATAGGAAGGAATGGTGTTGTTATAAGCATCGTCGGAATCAATTACTGCTCATGTTCAATAGACATGGCAGATGAAATAACCAAATTAAAGTTTGTGGTATCGGATCGGTTCCTAAAAAGTTAGAACTCATAGTTACAATAAATGCTAACTCCTTAAAAAACAACACGCATGACTCCCCATCTTCATATGCCCCATAGTCAGGCAGTTATGACCAATAGAAAGAGGTAAATACTAAGTGTAGATGGTTGTCGAGCTTGCAATGTGGTTGTAACACCCCGGATTTTTGCCAACCTGGAGTTAGATGCCCTTGGGCAATGAGTCGATCATAACACTTTAAATGACTTCTCAGAACTCAATCCAAAAGTCTCAAATCCCCTTTTGTAACGCCTCGAAAAAATCCGTACAAGGACCCGAGTACCACCTCAAGCAGAAATCGCTCCGGACCAAATCCTTTAGAAATTAGACGAAATTAACTGTGTTAAACTAGATTAGCTGTGAAATTCGTTTGAATCACTTTAAATACGATCTACAAGACCCAAAACTTGTAGAATCATTGACGCTAGGTTACCGTAAAATCTAGGATCAATCTCATTACCTAGTTGCTCTTAGGAGCACATTGAAACTTCGTATCGGATCTTGACCGCACGTCGAAAGTCCTATTACTACGAAATTATATAATTAAGACCGCCTTGCTGGGCTTAATGACCATCCCGAAAATCAAATTCAGATAGTGTCCCGGGGCTATTCGCTTGAGCCCGGAGTGAAGACTGTGAGAAAACGTGGTTTTCTTTAGAAATTAAATCTAAATTAAGTAATCTGAGACATGTCGCTTGCGGGCCAGATATAAGCAATCAGACCGTCAAAATCTAACCCAAATACACTCGCGGATCAGGAGAAATTTCCCATACATGGCAGTGTACTTGTAACCCTGATCGAGTTTCGGTGACCGTTGAATTGAAACTAGCCCGCCACATGCGATCTGGAAACCCGATTGGAACGAAAACTTAACTCGACCTAGACCCAAGGTCAGTGAGCTTAAGTCTGACATTTGTCTCAAGGGGGCTCCGGAAGTGCTCCGTTGAGCTGAAACAAACGCCCTTTGGCTATAACCTAAGTATACCTTGGCCCTGGGGCCAGTTTTAAGCCTATATAAGGACCTTAAACCTTCTCTCATTCACTCCATACGAATTTGGGAAAAGCCCTAAGAGAGAGAAGAGAGTAAAGAGAGAGAAAGTGAGAGAGAAGTTGGAGTCACTCTTGGGATTCGATCCCTACTATTCTGCGTGCTTATCCATCACTACCAAATCGTTATTCCGGCAATTCTGACTTCGTTCCTAGGTAAGAAAACCTAACCCTAATCTGTTCTAGGGTTTTCAATTGTCACTAGTAGCGAAATAGCTGACTCAAATCGTGTTATAGGTTGATGTACCATCGTTGACGAAGCCTTAGAGTTTCTAGCGAATTCGTTACGCTTCTACGGCCTAAGGTGCGGGTTATAGATGTATAGGTTATGATTTTCAAGGCTTTCAATGTCGGTTAATGATTTATAACTGGCATGGGTGATATTTCACATGCAAAATGCGTCGTCTGTTTCGCTTTACAGTTATACATGAACTATGTGGAATATAGTGTATTTTATGTATATGTTGAGATGTTTGAATACATATGGAATTTGGATTTGTGCCTAACATGATTATCTGTCGTGAATATATGCTTGTTACATGTGCGAAAACTCCTTAGCGAAAGGACTTGCCCTAAATCACGTCACGGCAAATATACGTTATATGTGATAAAGTGTGTAACCCAAGTGTTTGTGGAAATGAATGAATGAATATGGAACTTGGATTCATGCTTGCCATGACTATCCGTCGTGGGTGCACGCGTGTTATAAATGGGCAACTCCCTAGTGAAAGGATTTGGCCTAATACTTATGTGATCAACATACGTTATGAATGTTTGTGTATGTAGTCTAAAGTGTTTGTTGAAATGTCTGAATGAGTAAGAAGTTAGTCAATTGTAATGTATAAGGTGTTGAGATATGATTCTCAACTCCTTTAACTATGTGTATGCTTTCCTCCATATACCGTATATTATAGTGTCTGTTTATCTACGTAATGCATATGTATAAATCCATGTTTAAGTTATATTCCATAAAATGCAAAACAAAAACAAAGCCGTGAAGGGTGATGGGGGAGTGGTGTAACGATTTCGTGCAATAACCCTGGCAGCCCTAAAGTGGACAATATCGGACCTTTGATTGTATGATTTGAAATCTTGATCCATAACTGCTTTAACTATCTTCTAGGATATTTTATTATAATTAAATGTGATTGGGCCTATTATATAGTCCAGGCAATCGGTAACCGATCCTAGATTGGTGGGTGATGTTATTTCGCCACACAGGATGTGTTCGACGAATCCGAGCCGTACTTCGGTTATCGACAGTAATTAGGCCACACGGAGTGCTTACGCACTGCATGTCGATCCACTTGATGTGCGCTCGTGCTAGTCGAGCTTCGTCAAGTAACCCGATTGGCCAATGTATGTTCACCATGTTTGGACGCTACTGCTTGAACCTAAGGTACTAAACTTACCAGTGAAACCCCGTTAACCTTGGTACCTCGATCCGCTAAGACTCATGAGCTGGATATGGTGGTATGGGACACCGTGGTCGAGCTGTCGGCCTACGCTGGGGCAACGAGCCTCCCCGTAGTGACCAGTGAGCAACCCAGACTCGTGAGCCGAATACGGTGGTATGGGACACTGTATTCGAGCTGTCGACCTACACTGATTTGGTGACGAGCCCTTTGTAGTGACCTCGAGCATACTCTGAACCTTCGTAAAGGCGACGACCCTTTCCATAGAAATCAGAGTATACACTAGGCATGTACTGATTTGGCGACGAGCCCATTGCAGCGACCTAGAACCGCAACATCGTATGAGATTTACTAGGACTGACGATCCTAGAATGGATCATTATTTGAGAAATGATATAAGGGAAGTACCTTAGTTTTCCAATCCTGCTGTATGAAAAGGACTAATAAAAACTTGGTAATTATGCTCATAACATCGCACTGCATGTGCCCCGGGTTGAAGAGCACAGAGGGAAGAAAGCATGCCGCGAGATGGTGTCGCACGAGGGAGTGTAGGCGAGGGCATACATCATGAATACATTTCATCCTTGCATTAATAAGAGTGTCTAGGAATGTTTGATTGTACTGCTTTATCATTACTGCTTGACTGAGTTGATAACATGTTAACCTCTGCTTTATAGTTCCTCTGAGTTGATCACTCACTCCCACGTTACGGGACGGTGTTGTACACACCAACCAGACCCTGTCTTAGTTTCAGATGATGGAGATGTTTGCGAAGCGGAGCCGGACTTTTATGACAACGATGAGTCATTCTCCTACATGCAGTTTTTAGGCGGGTCTATGTAGACCATGTTCTGATCGACGGGGTTACAGGGATGTTGATTAGACGTCATTACACTTGTTATTTTGTACTTTTGGAGCACCCATATATATTTTTTTTGTTCATTTTTGGAGTATACATGTATATATAACCTGGTAACATGTTCATACTCTGGAGACTTATAATACTTTATATATTTTTATATATTTATCACAGACTTCCGCTTGCAATTTCACTTGTATGATATGCTGTTTTGATATAATCCCATTCATGTTTCAATGCACTCATCATAATCATCATTATCTATGTTGTATAAGTGATGCGTTGGAACTCGGGAGCCGAGCTTTGCTTGACCCCCGATTTTCAGGGCGTTACAGTGGTACTACATTGGTGTCACGCCCCAAAATCAGAAAACGGGCTCATAAAATTCCGATCGCCGAATCCGGTGCCGACAGCCTCCGTAGTGCCCCATTCTCGGCTCTCGGCACTCATACGTCAGATTCCGATCCTGGGATCCTACAAGGATGATTTTCATAATGAATTTATATAGATATATATATATATATATATATATATATATAATGGAGCATAACCACAAGCATAACCAAGTCACAAAACAACATCACCACATATCCACCATATCAAAAACTTTAAGTATAATGCGGGAAGGGAAATACAAGGTGATCAAAATAAAACTCCAAAATGTTCTGATGCACGCTCCTGCCTCAGTGCTGCTGCGATCCAACGACACTTGCAAGCAACGGCCGTGCATAAGCTTACAAAAGCTTAGAGGGTGGTGTAAGTGTGTTCGCAAGGCAAGTGCCAAGTATACAATATCAGAGTAATGCGAAAATATGGGGGTAAATCCACGAATGCCATTAGCTATACCAAAGCTATATGATGCAAGGCATGAATGCTATCGACCATACAAAGGTCATGCGATGCGAGGCTTACGTAGCCAAATGTCATATGCGAAATGCAAAGCAAACATGTTAGTCTTCATCAAATACACATATCAATTCAGTTTCTCTCTGGGATATCATCAGGGTCTAATACACTTCACACTAACTGCCGCCTCCCTAGCCGTATAACCCAGCAAGTGGAAGAGACCACACTATCCGCCTGACAATAGTCTGCCAATACCTACCCGACTAATCGATAGTGGACTCGTTTGCGGGCTAGTCAAACTCAGCCTAGCTTATAAGCCCCTCACTCGGGTGGATAAGGCCACACCCCTTTCCAACCGACCACGACACAAAGGGAGACACGGCCTACTGGTATTCAGCACTCGAGCGCTCGTGTATCCACTCGGTCTAGACGTTGGAGCATCTCCTGGTACCAAAAAGGTTCTGGGACTTTCACCCAAGGACATCCTAAGTGTCCACAGTGCTAGAACCAAGTATTTCCGGTATTCGAGACAGCCATCCACGATGTGCCTGTGAAGCAACAGCCCTGATGTCACTAGGGCGTATAATGATCGCGACACACAAATGCGAGATGCATGAATCACACTATCCAGTCATGCAACAATCTTGCGCATATCACGCGCTCATGTGGGTAAGTCCTGTCAATGAGTCTCATAAATAATCTGCCCAATGGCATATGCTATGATCAGTCACTACTCATATCAAGCATACATATGATGCGTATGGCATGAGTCATGGAATTATACTAAGCATGTTATATGGTGATGAACTATCCTTCCAACGAGGATGGGTCTAGATGGCCTACATACAACAAGTATGGGCCTATCAACGGGCCTTAGGGAGAATTACAATGCGGACATTTAACCAACATTAATCTTACAATGTGGACGTCAAACCATCAATGCTCCCAAGGCACAATCCGTTATAAACATCATTATATACACCACGATGAAATCACACATTGCAATGGACTTATATACATCTCATTGTGCCTTAAATACATCAAATGAGCCGTATCACATGGGCCTTATATTCATCAAGTAGGCTGCATCAATGGGCCGCACCAATGGGCCTTATGTACATTGCAATGGGCCATAACCCATGGGCCTTGAATACATCACAATGGGCCCTCATATGGCAAGTGGGCCACAACACCTGGGCCATATGTACATCAAATGGGCCACACCAATGGACCCCATGTACATCAAATGGGCCACACCCAAATATAAGTGGTGATAATGATTTCCACCATTAAAATCTCCAAGGCCCACCATGACATTTCATTTCCATCCAAGTAGTTGATAAGGTCACACAGACCTAATAGAAATAAATAAATAAATTTTACATTTATCCAAAACCTCTGGACTAGGGGAGTGTCAATGGTAGACGTTCAATTCACCACTGTTACCAGCAGTGGCCCATCAGATAACTAGATCTGTCTCATTGTGCCTTAAGCCTTAAATGAGTTTTCAAAATGGTTGGACGGTTTGGATCCAACACATGCATCATGGTGGGTCCCATAAGGATGGACGGTGTGGAGAGAACATATACATAATTGGGGGTCCCACTGTCTAGTGCCATGGATGGTGTGAATAAAACACGTACATCATTGGTGGGTTCCACGTGGGGCCACCATAACATTAACTTCCATCCAATCTGTTGGTAAGGTCACACGGACCAGAAAAGAGGAAAAACAAACTTTATAATGATCCAAGACTCCTGGACTCCAAGGAGTTTCAATGGCAGACGTTAAATCCTCACTGTTTCCTGGTGATATGGACCACCTGAGTTTACATACGGTTGATTTAAGGGGTTGGCCCACTGCCCTAAGGGGCCCACCTAAATACACGGTGTTGATGACAACACACATCACGGTGGGGCCCACAGTTGGGACCGTGGTCCCTGTCCGCCTTCCAAAGTAGCAATGTCCTGCTGCAGCGTCAGCAGCAGCAGCAACGACATGTATATTTTTTTTTAAAAAGAGTTTTTCCACAGTTTTTCGTACGTGGAGCCCACATCAGAGGAATCCGACCCAGCCATTGGTTTTTATGGCCCAATACAGACCCATCAAGCCCAATATTCGACATATTTTGGGGTATAGAAACATCAGGGTGTATTTCAACAGTAAAAACGTTGTTTACTATGCTATGGCCCACCAGAAAATTGGATCAGCCTCATTTTTCAGCTCAACGTCAAAAATGATTTGGGAAATGGAATGGACGGTGTGGATTAGTCCCAAATATCAAGGTAGGGGCCTGCATGAGCAGCCCATCCCAAAGCTTGAACCAAGCTGATATTTTTGTTCTCATTTCACGTCCAGGGACGCTGGACGGTTTGGGCACACACATGTTTAATGTGGGCCCTGCTTAGGTGGGCCACCAAATGGTGGATGGTGTGGATACAACACATATATAGTGGGCCCCACCTACAAATGGCTTAGATAAAATACATGCTTCATGGTGGATAAAATATATGCTTCATGGTGGGCCACATGGTCATATCATCACATACAATAGGAAAAAAAATGAAAGAGGGAGAGAGAGAGAGAGAGAGAGAGACACGTGATGATGGAGGGCTCCGCCACTATGTACCCTCCCATGCATTCAATCATACATTAAGTGGGTCCCAATACATGTGGGCCCACCAAATCAAAAATCAGCGGTGGAAATTACTTCTCCACCAAAATGGAAGGTCTAGATGAACCTTTCCATGCATGAAAAATAAACATCATGATGAGGTCCATGGAGAATGACCCTATCATGGAATGATCATGAGAATCAAGATGGGCCATCGGCCACATCTAGGGTCCAAAGTGAGATCCATACTATCAATCGGTAGGCCTCACTTGGCTCATCATCAAAACATGAAAATCTAGCCTATAAAGCACCCACCGTTCGATCTTCTTGGTCTGATGAAATGTTGATCTCCTTGTGTCTCACTTTGATGGAGGATGATGAGAAGTGAATGGCTAGGATAAAGGATTTTGGGATGGGAATGGACCACACACAACACACTCTTTTCTCTCACTTAGGAATTGCTTGGGACGTCCACCATTTTGGAGTTGCTTGAAACATGTGTTGAGAAAGAGAGAGAGAGAGAGAAGGGTTGTAAGGAGAGAGAGTAATGGATGATGGATGTGAGGCGAGTGATGGATGTGAGGTGATAGTGTACTTGACTTGAGAGTTGACTTGGTAGTTACTTGACTTGAGGAGAAAGAAAGTATGGTTGTTCTTGTACCTAACATGAGGTGATTGATTGATTGATTGAGTGATTGATTGATGGGACATGTTGTAGTGATTCTCTTGGGATTACAAACGCGCGTTGTTTCTTCGAACTGCCCACATCTCCTGGCCAGGGTATCGGATCGGTGTACGAGTCGCGGCGATGGTGCGGTCGCAATGGTACAAGTCTCGGATTAATCCGACTCAAATCTACAGGATACGGCTCAAGGTTGCGCACAAACATCGATTATAGGTCGCAGGTTGTCGGAATTCGACGGGAAGGATCGCGGTAGTCAACGGAACAATACGGACTAGGATACAGGTCTTACAGCTCTCCTCACCTAATAAAAATTTTGTCCTCGAAATTTACACCACCATCGCAACTAAACATAACTCAAAAGGGAGTAGAAAACATAACATCATATATGATCAAAACACAATACATCATACAATCAAACATCGAAAAGATGGGGATAACGCTTTCGAATCTCTACCTCGCGCTCCCAAGACACCTCATCCACATTATGATGGCCCCATTGTACCTTCACCAAGGAAATGACCTTGGTCCGCAGGACCTTCTCCTTCCGATCGAGGATACAAACTGGCTGCTCAATGTAAGAAGTGTCCTCACGAACCTCCAACGGTTGTCAATTAATGGAACGATGTCTGACCAACACTTCCTCAACATAGACACATGGAAAATGTTGTGGACGCCAGACAACTGAGATGGTAAGGCAAGCCGATAGGCTACAGCGCCAACGCACCCGGTGATCTCTAAAGGTCCTATGAATCTCAGGGCAAGCTTGCCCTTCACTCCAAAACGAACCACACCCTTAATGGGTGAGACCTTGAGATACACATAGTCCCCAACGGCAAACTCCAAGGGACGACACCGATGATTAGCAAAACTCTTTTGCCGGCTCTGAGCTGTGTGCATCCTCTGCCTGATGATATCGATGGCCTCTGATGTCTGCAGCACAAGCTCGAGACCTAAGAGACGCCGCTCTCCAACCTCGGTCCAATAACTCGAATATCTGCACGATCTGCCATATAATGCCTCAAAAGGAGCCATATCAATGGTCGGTTGATAGCTGTTGTTGTATGCGAATTCAGTCAATTACAGGTGCTCGTCCCAGCTAGCCGAGAAATCAATCGCGCAATCCCGAAGCATATCCTCAAGGATCTGGTTGACCCTATCGGTCTGGCCATTAGTCTTCAGATGGTATGCAGTGCTGAGCTGCAAATCAATGTCCATCGCTCTCTGGAAGCTCCCCCAAAACTGAGACGAGAACTTCGGGTCTCGGTCTGAAACGATCGAGATAGGAACACCGTGCAGTCTCACGATCTCATCAACAAACACTTGGAGAGCCAGTTTGCATGTCAGGTCTCATGAATCGCAAGAAAATGTGCCGAATTCGTTAGAGGGTTCACGACAACCCATATGGCGTCATGACAGCGCTGTGTCCTTGGCAAACCCATAACAAAATTGGTAAATATGTGCTCCCACTTCCACATCGGGATGCTCAACGACTCCAATAGACTAGGGGGTCTCTGATGATTGGCCTTGACATGCTGGCATGTGTCACACTCGGCCACAAAACTGGCTATCCGATGCTTCATCCCCGCCCAAAAATACTAATGCCTCATGTCGCGATACATCTTCGTCGAACCAGGGTAGATAGAGAACCGCAATCGATGTACCTCAGCCATAAGATCTTGGTGCAACTTAGGAATATCCGGGACATATAATCGACATCTGAAGCGAAGTCCACCATTAGAACTAATCTTCCAATCAGACTGACTCTCTGATGTTGCATCAGCCTGATAACTCTGCACTAACTCATCTACCTGTTGAGCCTTGATCACCCTTGCGACAAGAGAGGGTTGAATCGACAGGCTCAATAACTGCACAATAGAAGACTGTAAGCCGATCTTAAAGTCAAAAGCTGACACATCCTCATGCATCCTCCACTCCTGAATCATCATGTGCGCCAGTAGGCCTCGTGGCTAACGGCTGAGGGCATCTACCACCACGTTCACCTTGCTTGGGTGGTATTGGAGATCAAAATCATAGTCCTTCAGGAGCTCCATCCAACGCCTCTACCTCATGTTCAGCTCGGACTGAGAGAACAGATACTTCAAGCTCTTGTGGTCGGAGAAGAGCTCGAACCTCACCCCATAGAGATAGTGTCTCCACACCTTCAGGGCGAAGACAATTGCTGCCAGCTCCAAATCATGTGTGGGGTAGTTCAGCTCATGGACCTTGAGATGGTGAGACGTATAAGCCACCGGCTTCCCATGTTACATCAGGACAGCACCCAAGCCAACTCGCGAGGCATCGGTAAATACAACAAATCCATCACCCCCAGAGGGAAGAGTGAGGACAGGAGCGGACGTCAGGCGGTCTTTCAACTTCATAAATGCCTACTCAAGACCGTCGTTCCAATTGAACTCGGCACCCTTCCAGGTCAACCTGGTCAACGGGGTTGCAATACGAGAAAATCTCTCAATGAAACATCGGTAGTAACCCGCCAAACCAAGGAAGTTGTGGATCTCGGACGCGTTCGTGGGCTGGCCCCACTAACGCATGGCATCAATCTTCGAGGGGTCCACTACGACACCCTACCTCGTCACTACATGACCGAGGAACTTCACCTCCTCCTACCAGAACCTGCACTTCTCCAGCTTTGAGCAAAGCTGGTGCGCACGGAGGGTCCGCAAGGTAATCTCTAAATGCCGTTCATGCTCCTCACGGGTCATCGAATATGTCAGAATGTCGTTGATGAACACCACAACAAACTAATCGAGATACGGACGGAAAACCTTGTTCATCAACTGCATGAATACTGCGGGCGCATTGGTCAGTTCGAAGGACATGACCTGGAACTCAAAATGACCGTAGCGCGTCATGAAGGATATTTTTGGGATATCCTCATCTTGGACCCGAACCTGATGATAACTGGACTGCAAGTTTATCTTTGAAAAGAATTGCGCCTCTTGCAGCTGATCAAACAAATCATCGATCCTCGGAAGCGGGTACTTGTTCTTGATCGTGACATTGTTGGGCTCGCGGTAATCTACGCAAAGCCTCAAGAGCCATCCTTCTTCTTCATGAAGAGTACCGGCGCTCCCCACGGTGAACTGCTCGGATGGATAAAGCCTAACTCGCGCAACTCGTCCAACTGCTTCTGTAGTTCCCGTAACTCCAACGGTGCCATATGATACGGGGCCTTTGAAATAGGCGCGGTACCAGGCATGAGATCAATCTGGAACTCGGTGTGTCGACGAGGCGATAACCCTGGAATGTCCTGAAACACATCGTGAAAACCACAAATGACCGGCAGTTGGTTGATACTCAAAGCAACTGACTCCTCAACGGCACACGATAATAGGCAAGAAAGCTTCTCTCCTCTAGGCTCGGCAACAAACTGGAACTCTGACATACCGGGTATACAGAACGTGATTGTCCTCACGAAGTAGTCCAATATAGCGTGGTACTCGGCGAGCCAATCCATGCCCAGGATGACATCAAACTCGGACATCGGCAATACGAATAGGTCGGCAAGCAAAAATATATCCCCAATCAGAACGGGGCAAGACCAGCAAAATCGCTCTTAATACTGCAGTCTTCCCTAAGGGCGTCGATATTAATAAACCCTCACGGGCAGATTCCATAGGCAAACCGGTCAATCGACAGAAATCAGCAGCTACAAAGGAATGCGATGCACCATAATCAAACAATACAGGTGCAATGCATGCAAAAACAAGGAGAGTACCCTCGACGACCCCTCATGATGACTGAGGGTCCTGCTGGGCGGCATAAAATCTGCCCTGGGCTTGCTGAGGAGGTGCAGGTCCCCTCTGAGGTCTCTGCTAATGCTACCATCGCTGTGGTGGCCTGATCTGCTGCCTCTTCTGCTGCAGGGGAGGTCCCGGAGGCTGCTGTTGTGGTCACTACTGCTGCTGTGGGGACTGTCGCAGAGGCTGGTACGGTGTCTTCTACTGCTGCTGTTGCGGATGAGGACACTCGTGCCTACGATGTCCTGTCCTATTGCACCCAAAGCGAGTACCTGAAACAGTCCCGAAGGTGGTGCTTTGGGTGCCACTGGTGCTCGAAATGCTGGGTGGGTCGTGCGTCGCTGCTGTGGACGATGTTGCTACTGCTGTGAACTACCAGAGGGCGTCTTCCTCTTCTGATCTCCTCTCTAGTCACGGGCCCTCTTCAAACTGGCCCAATCTGACTCGTAGATCTGGGCCCTCTCCATAATCTGCTCAAATGTTGGAAGCATGTGTTCGATCACACTGCTCCTGAGGGCAGGATGCAAGCCATTCTCAAAACGGCGGACCTTCCGCCCCTCATCATTAACAAGATACGTCACGAATCTCGATAGTGCAACGAAACGTGCCTCATACTAGGACACAGTCATGTCTCCCTGGACTAAAGTCTCAAACTCTAATGCGCGTTGTTGGCGCACATGCTCGGGAAAGAACTTTCGATCAAACCAGTCTACAATGTCCTCCTAGGTCCATAGGAAATCGACCGCTACTGATCGGGAGACAGATGTCCACCAATGATGAGCCTCACCTTGGAGAATAAATACGGCTAATGGGACTCGTTGTCGGGTCGTACATCTCATGGTGTCGAATATCTTTTTCACCTCGGAGCACCATATCTCTGTTACAATAGGGTCTGGCTCGCCCCGGAAACGTGGGGGATCGTGATGTCAGAAGTCTTTGAGAAGGGCGCTCGCACGCTCTTGCTCGGCCTCGGCTGGCATAACAGTGGGACGCCTGCTCTGCCCCTGAAGAATAGCGATCATCGCATGTAGCATCTGCTGCAGCTGGGCAGCACTCACAGGTACGGTCGGATCCGTACCGATCTCAAGTAGAGGAGTGGCATCCTCAGGCTAGAAAGCAAAAATATCTGGTGGTGGAATGGAAGTCACAGGTGATAAAGCGGGAGTCGCAGGTGGTGGAGCGGGATTCGCTCGGGTCGCTCTTCTAAGCGACATGTCCTACAGGAAGGGACAATGGCCTATCAGCCTTGAGAATTCTTGAAGGCATAAACGTTAAGGGTCTAAGTCAGAAAATCGCTAAGTTATTCAGACTCGGGACTTATTCATTCTAAGTTTATAGTATATATGTGATGTAATCCTTAGGTATTCCCAAGTTATGCTCTGATACCAACTTCTGTCACATCCCAAAATCAAAAAACAGGCTCACAAAATTTTTGATCGCCGAATCCGATGCCGACAGCCTCCGTAGTGCCCTGTTCTCGGCTCCCGGCACTCATACGCCAGATTCCGATCCTGGGATCCTATAAGGAGGATTTTCAGTATAAATTTTTTATATATATAATGGAGCATAACCAAGTCACAAAACAACATCACCACATATCCACTATATCAAAAACTTTAAGTACAATACGGGAAAGAAAATACAATGTGATCAAAATAAAACTCTAAAATGATCTGATGCACGCTCCTGCCTCAACGCTGTTGCGATCCAACGACACCTACACGCAACGGTCGTGCATAAGCTTACAAAACTTTGAGGGTGGTGTAAGTGTGTGCACAAGGCAAGTGTCAAGTATACAATATCATAGTAATGAGAAAATATGCGGGTAAGTCCACGAATGCCATCAGTTATACCAAAGCTATATGATGCAAGGCATGAATGCTATCGGCCATACCAAGGTCATGCGATGCGAGGCTTATGTAGCCAAATGTCATATGCGAAATGCAAAGCAAACATGTCAGTCCTCATTAAGTACACATATCAATATAGTTTCTCTCTGTGATATCACCAGGGTCTAATACACTTCACACTGACTGCTGCCTCCCTAGCCGCACAGCCCAGTAAGTAGAAAAAACCACACTATCCGCCTGACAATAGTCTGCCAATACCTATCCGGCTCGTCGATAGCGGACTCATTTGCGAGCTGGTCAAACTCAGCCTAACTTATAACCCCCTCACTCGGGCAGATAAGGCCATACCCCTTTCCAACCGACCACGACACTGTGGGAGATGTGGCCTATTGGTATTTGGCACTCGGGCGCTCGTGTATCCACACGTGCGCTCATGAATCACACTGTCCAGTCATGCAACAATCCTATGCATATCACGTGCTCATGTGGATAACTCCTATCAATGAGTCCCATAAATAAGCTGCCCAATGGCATATGCTATGATCAGTCGCTACTCATATCAAGCATACATATGATGCATATGACATGAGTCATGGAATTATACTAAGCATGTTATATGGTGATGAACTATCCTTCCAATGAGGATGGGTCTAGATGGCCTACTTACAACAAGTATGGGCCTATCAACGGGCCTTAGGGAGAATTACAATGCGACCATTTAACCAACATTAATCTTGCAATGTGGACGTCAAACCATCATTGCTCCCAAGGCACAGTCCGTTATAAACATCATTATATACACCACGATGAAATCACACATTGCAATGGACCTATATACATCCCATTGGGCCTTAAATACATCAAATGAGCCGTATCACATGGGCCTTATATTCATCAAGTGGGCCGCATCAATGGGCCGTACCAATGGGCTTATGTACATTGCAATGGGCCGTAACCCATGGGCCTTGAATACATCACAATGGGCCCTCATATGACAAGTGAGCCACATCACCTAGGCCATATATACATAAAATGGGCCACACCAATGGGCCCCATGTATATCAAATGGGCCACACCCAAATATAAGTGGTGATAATGATTTCCACCATTAAAATCCCCAAGGCCCACCATAACATTTTATTTCCATCCAAGCAGTTGATAAGGTCACACAGACCTAATAGAAATAAATAAATAAATTTTACATTTATCCAAAACCTCTGGACTAGGGGAGTGTCAATGGTAGACGTTCAATTCACCACTATTACCAGCAGTGGCCCATCAGATAACTAGATCTGTCTCATTGTGCCTTAAGCCTTAAATGAGCTTTCAAAATGGTTGGACGGTTTGGATGCAACACATGCATCATGGTGGATCCTATAAGGATGGACGATGTGGAGAGAACACATACATCATTGTGGGTCCCACCATCCAGTGCCATAGACGGTTGAATAAAACACGTACATCATTGGTGGGTCCCACGTGGGGCCACCATAACATTAACTTCCATCCAATCTGTTGGTAAGGTCACACGGACCAGAAAAGAGGAAAAACAAATTTTATAATGATCCAAGACTCCTGGACTCCAAGGAGTTTCAATGGTAGACGTTAAATCCTCACTGTTTCCTGGTGACGTGGGCCACCTGAGTTTACATATGGCTGATTTAAGGGGGTGGCCCACTGCCCTAAGGGGCCCACCCAAATACACGATGTTGATGATGACACACATCACGGTGGGGCCCACGGCTGGGACCGTGGTCCCTGCTTGCCCGCCAACACAGTAGTGTCCTGCCGCAGCGTCAGCAACAGCAGGCCCTACATGTATATTTTATTTTTATTTTTATTTTTTAAAAAAAAAGAGTTTTTTCACAGTTTTTCGTACGTGGGGCCCGCATCAGGGGAATCCGACCCATCCATTGGTTTTTATGGCCCAAGACTGACCCATCAAGCCTAATATTTGACATATTTTGTGGTACAGAAATATTAGGGTGTATTTCAACGGTAAAAACGTTGTTTGCTATGTTATAGCCCACCAGAAAATTGGATCAGCTTCATTTTTCTGCTCAATGCCTAAAATGATTTGGGAAATGGAATGGATGGTGTGGATTCGTCCCATACAACAAGGTGGGGCCTGCATGAGCAACCCACCCCAAAGCTTAAACCAAACTGATATTTTTGTTCTCATTTCACGTCGAGGGACACTGGACGGTTTGGGCGCACACAAGTTTAACGTGGGCCCTGCTTAGGTGGGCCACCAAATGGTGGATGGTGTGGACACAACACATATATAAAGTGGGCCCCACCTACAGATGGCTTGGATAAAATACATGCTTCATGGTGGGGTCCATCCGGGTGGGCCACATGGCCATATCATCACATACAATAGGGAAAAAATGAAAGAGAGAGAGAGAGACACACACACACGTGATGATGGAGGGCGAGGCTCCGCCACTATGAGCCCTCGCTTACATTCAATCAGACATCAAGTGGGTCCCAATACATGTGGGCCCACCAAATCAAAAATCAACGGTGGAGATTACTTCTCTACCAAAATGGAAGGTCTAGATGACCTTATCCATGCATCAAAAATAAACATCATGATGGGGTCCATGGAGAATGGCCCCATCATGGAATGATCATGAGAATCAAGATGGGCCATTGGCCACATCTAAGGTCCAAAGTGAGATCCATACCATCAATCGGTAGATCTCACTTGGCCCATCATCAAAACATAAAAATCTAACCTATAAAGCACCCACCGTTTGATCTTCTTGGTCTGATGAAATGCTGATCTCCTTGTGTCTCACTTTGAAGGATGGTGGTGAGAAGTGAATAGCTAGGATGAAGGATTTTGGGATGGGAATGGACCACACACAACACACTCTTTTCTTTCACTTAGGAATTGCTTGGGACGTCCACCATTTTGGAGTTGCTTGGAAAATGTGTTGAGAAAGAGAGAGAGAGAGAGAGAGAGAGAGAGGGAGAGAGAAGGGTTGTAAGGAGAGAGTGATGGGTGATGGATGTGAGGTGATAGTGTACTTGACTTGAGAGTTGACTTAGTGGTTGCTTGACTTGGGGAGAAAGAAAGTATGGGTGCTCTTGTACGTGACATGAGGTGATTGATTAATTGATTGAGTGATTGATTGATAGGACATGTTGTAGAGATTCTCTTGGGATTGTAAACGCGCGGTGTTTCTTCGAACTGAAAGTGGGCCCACATCTCCTGGCCAGGGTATCGGATCGCAGCGTCGGAACGGCAGCGACGGTGTGGTCGTAATGGTACAAGTCTCGAATTAGGCCGACTCAAATCTACAGGATACGACTTAGGGTCGTGCGCAAACGTCAATTATAAGTCGCAGGTTGCCGGAATTCGACGGGAAGGATCGCGGCAGTCGATGGAACAATACGGACTAGGATACGGGTCTTACAAACGGTTGATTTTATTGAGCAAAAAGTCATCAGTAACTCGATCAATGACAACATTTTACTCTATATAGAGTCGGCTGATAAGGTAAATTTCAATGAAAGCAATGATCTTGATCCTTTCCACATCCGTTTAATGGTGCACACACAGTAGGAATATTCTCGTCGACCAAGTATCATATATTAAATACGATCGACCGCAACGGCAATACCATAGTTTGGTATTTTTGTTCTGAAATGTTGAATGTTGATATCGCAATGGCAATAATATTGTTCTATGTTGGGAATGATAAGGCCGAGTGAGTAGTAATACATGTGTGATACATATAATATGAAAAGAAAATGATTTTATTAAATGAAAGGTGGGCCACTGGCCAAATTGCATATTGGAAAAAAGAAAGAAACAATCACCGACTGAGAGGAGCTGCTTAGGAATATTCTACCTTAATTTCCTCGAATTTAAGGATTGTACGCATTTTATTAGCCTCCAGGTATCCTTCTAACTCTTCTAATGAGACCCCTCAACCATGAAAATATTCAGGAAGTGCAAGAGCTTATCGACACGACTACCGATCAAGGAAACTTTGTTCTCGGTTTCCCTCTTGCCAGTGAGGTTCACATGTGACCGTGCCTAGTAGTCGATAATCTACAAGTCCCAGAAGGAAAGGAGATCTCCTGGGATGGCGGTATCCTTTGCAGCGTAGGCACGCTCTTTCTCCTTGATATTGTTTATGAGTTCAGTGCATTAAGCTTAAAGTACTCACAACATGGTCCTATTGAATTGGTGTACCCTGTTCTAGCAAAGGTGGTCATTCCATGTTTTCCCATAAGCCTTACCTAGAGAATCAGATTCTTTCTGGGTAGAGATTTATTGTCTCAGATATTTAGTAACCTTTTGTAATTCAAACTTGACCTAAAAATATCTCTCTCTGAGATGATGGAGTTTCCCTAGAACGTCTATGATTTTTCACAAAGGTTTGTTAGTAGTGGTAGCATCAAAGGCAGTGTTGATGAAGAAAGCAGTGTTGAACATGAGGGAAGATTTGCCATAATCAGTAAGGCCTAGATCAAAAATCTCCTTCAGGTAGGCCTTGGGCTGATTAAGGAAAGGAGAAGAGGATAGGTTGGAAGCCATTAAAGAGAGAAGTTTTGTGAGGAAGTGTGTGGGTTTTAGTGAGCTACAATATGGGATTGAGTGTTGTTTATATAGCCGATTATGCCTCCCCCACGTCCAATGCATCACAGGTAGTAAAAGCATACAATAACGCATCGTATTTTGAGGAGTTGAGATGTGCAGCCGTCATGGCATTTATTTGGGTTGAAACGATGCACGACTCCTCATTTTTTGCGTGTTACATCGACAAGTCAGTTATGGATTGTAAAAGTAACGAAAATGCTAAGTAAAAAGATGGCTGAGAAAGCATGATAAAAAGGTGGCTCAAAGGCCGATTTTATTAATAGTTAGATATATAAGATGGAAGTTAGAACTCAAAAGAAGAGAATTGAGCAATTGCATCATTCACCTTCTCCTGTCTACCTTCTTTTTTGCAAGAACTGTCTGATGTTTCAAGGTTGTGCATCTAATCTAACCGATTGCCTCTGTTTACACTTGGGCAAACACGACTAGGTCTTTAATTGCCTTCTTTCTTCTGATCACACGCCTTTTTCTTCTCTTTGAAATTACTCTTTAGTATCTCCAATTGTTCTTCCAGAGCGACAATTTGCATGATCATATCATCCAACTCGGTATCAAATTTCTTTAACTCTTCATGTTCGGCCGATAGCTTAAGAAATCACATTCACTTGCTTAGATTCAAGATGCTCGATCATTGTATGGAGCTCGTGATCTCTAAGTCTCAACAATTGGACCAAAAGGCTATCGTCCGAAAGAGAGAAGACTTAGAAGCGATCGATGAGTTTGATAAGTTTCTCGATCAGCTTAGTCGAAGCAGCCTCCTGCACCTCTAAGCATACGAGTGCTTGGATTTTGTCTTTAAGTTATTGTAGCTCAATAGAAGGCATAGGAGTCTCGATCATGGAAATATCACCACTAAGACCTCGCTAAAGGGAGGAGAGAATGTCCTCAATTGAAAGCATGTCTTTAGTAGTTGTAGGAGACATCGAAGCACAATCAACTAACATCGGCGCCAGATCAGGTATTGGCTCTGAATGAGGGGTAGAAGCATCGACCACCTGAACTTCTGTTATACAGCCTAGCCAGGGCCTCGTGTGTTGTGCATGACTGAAGTAGTTCTTCCTTTTAATGGGGAGATCCTAAAGCTGGAGATGGTTGTCTGGTGGACGTCGAAGTAGATTGTAAGGGTGATACTCTTTGAGAACTCTAGGGAGTGACAACTAGAAGAAATCGATGTCCCCTTCAGTTTCGTCTTCTCCACCCCCTTGGTCAAGAACAACGGTGGATGTCTAAGGTTGATCGACCGTATGCACAGGTTCTGTCTCGTCGACCATTATTTCTAGGATTGGAGGAAGATGAAGGAGCTCGCTGCTCAACGTTCCTTCGGAATCAATAACATGCAACTCTGCTACCTCGACGGCTTCTGTAGTTTGTTTGATCTGTTGAAGTATTGGTTCTTAAACATCTTTCTTTTCTGTGGCTGATACCTCCCGAGTGACTACAAGTAAAGAGAGTGGGTTTGAAAGAAAAATGATAAAAAAGAACATGAACAAGAAGGAATAAAAGTAACATCCACCTAAGTCAGAATGGACATCGACAGTGGTGAATCGACTATTTATTAGCTGGGGATTTTTAAGGATCGTTTTCATCGGTCAAGCAAAAGTTGGGATTGGTGGGGGATTGGGTTTATATGGGGTAAGATATTTGTCATCGAAAGGAAGATTTGGGTTAATCAAATTCCCCTTATCTTGACATTTGAGGCCTTCCTCAATTTTTGTGGCATAATCTTCAATGGAGAGTCCTGGCCAATACTTAGTTTTAAAATATTTTTCAAAAGCAAATATGGCGTCGGCCGAAGTACCTGATTTTTGTGACGCTACTTACCCACGTGTTATGGTTAATGTTGGATAACTCACTAATGTCGGCAATGTGGTCGGGCCAACTCGAACAATAACTAGAGTAGAAGGTTTGGGAGCTGGACCTAGAGGAGGTCCTAGATCAGTGATCCTTTTGGGAGTGGATGGAGAAGATTGGGCTAGAGTTTTTTGAAAAGCAGGCCCATTCACAGTGACTTTTTGGTGTTTTGGTTTATGAGCAATCTCGACACTTCAGTTGTTGTGCAGTTGTAGTGTCGGTCAATATTTTTCTCTACCTAGTTGTCCTTCGGCCGGAAGTCGTGACTGATTAGGACACTGCTTTCTACTTTTCTCACAAATCCAATGAGGAAAAGAGTTAAGCAATGATGAGCTTAGCGGGTTTGGCAATTAGTCACTTGTAATGGTCCCTCCATCATTCAGAAAAAGTTTTCATCAATTGGGGATGATTTGGAAATATAGGAAGTTCAAAAGACATACTGGCCAACTAGAAAGTAGAATGGAGAGAATGGTAGAGATCAACCTGATCGACAATCGGCCGAGAATAAGGGGGTTAGTTGAAATTTTTCTAGGTAACTGAACAAGGGATGCATTGGTCGAGGTCGAATTGTTGAGCAAGCAAATTTGGACTGTATTGCTCGATTCCAGCCTTGGCATTTTTATCAGTCCTTACCATGCCGCCATAAGGGAGATCCCTACAGATGAGGTCACTTTCTCAACCATTAAGTAGTAGTGAGATTGTTTGTTCATCATTTTCTTCAAAATCGCCTATGAACTAGGCTAGACCAAACTCTTTTAAGTAGAAATGAGTAAAAGTGCGATAATGCTTAACATAGTTGAGAGGAAAGAAAAGGGAGTCCATATATGTAGAAAAAGTACGAACATCTTGAAGAAAATGGATATTGCGATGACAATAAGAAGCATAAACGATATCAGAGGTAGGAGAAAAATGTACAATAAAATAATGGAATACTCATATAGCCACATTTGGAGCAGCCATAACGGTCCTCCACTGAAAAATAAACCTTTGGTGGTTAACTCATACATGCCTTTGTACAGGTGACCGAGTACAAAGGGTGCAAGGGCTAATTTTTTACCTTGTGCGAGTGTCTCAACTAGTTGAATGTACTCGTTGCTAATTTGGAAAGCACTTACACAGAGCGAGTAACGATAGATTCACAACAATGGGAATGTTGTGTGTACCAGTCTTGTTACTAAAATGTCTTTCTTCATTGTGAACGAAACTTGGAAAAACAACCTCGCTAAAAGGTAAAAGTTTGGTAAGAGCACAAATATCTAGATTTTTTGGACTCATGGGACTACATCCAAAGAAGAAAGTATTGGTTGACAAATTCTAAAATTTAATGCTACAGTAAGAAGAAGGGGATCTTGTGTGTAATCAAACAGTGATAGATTAATGCATTCGTAAATGTCAATCTCTCTTCAACAAGCTTCATACCGTGCGACAATGCAATCAAACCAATTGTGCCATCCTAGTAAGGGTTTCAACCAGGATCGCGAGCTTTTTAGAGCATTGGAAGGGATTGAATTAACATGTTCTCGTCAAGACAGTTTGGAAAGAAATGATCCAATGGACAAATCTCATCAGCGTCGATTTCAGCAAAGAAAGATGGTTTGAGGCAGCAGTAATCTTCGATTGGCGATTTAAAGATGATCTCATTGGTGAAATTTTTGGAAAGGCCATCTAATGTATATATTAGATCATCTTGGTAGAAAGTTGAGGAGACAGGATGAGGAAGTAGCCATCGCGGGAATGAGAAAGTTAGGGTTTCGAAGACGAAGAAACAAGGAAGAGAGCACGAGAAATTGGGAAACGTATTGAAATAGGGTTTATACCGGCCAGAATCGAGTGCATTAAATAGGGTGTAATCATGTTCTCATATGGTACGACGCTTATACAAGCAGGGGAGTAACTCTTTGTTCAAAAAAGGAAAACACAACCATCATTCGAAATTGCCTCGGTCAAGTATGGTAAATGAAGCATCGTCATGTGGCTTAAAGGACGACCGCATTTATAAGGGGTCACATGTCGCTTTCACCTTTTTACCCAAAGGTGAAGTGGCGTGGGGGGCAATGTTCTACTATATGTCTATCTGTTCCTACAAGAGCCAATAAAAAAGGAACATGTAATTTTATGAGAGTTACGTGGTGTATTCGACATCTACAAAAATCCCCGAAGAAGATTTTGTGGTAATACAGTTGGTGTTTATCGAGCATTGTCATGTCATCCACAAAGCAAGAGTGGTTGAGTCGATAAGAAAGCCTGAAGTGGTTATCAGGACAGGTGACAAGCTTAGAAGGAAGTCTTAAGAAGGTCAATAGTACTGAAATGGTTATAGTAACCGTCAGAACGTGGGAAGCATCCAGATGGTTGATTTAAGGTTATAAATAGCAAGGGAATTTAGTAGACGATACGTCTTATACCAACCAAATCAAATCAAATACATCTTTTAATTACTTTGTGCTTCTTAACATTATCAGTAGCTTACATTCCTTAGTGTAATCAGCAGTAGTAATCAAGTAGCCGTCAACTTTAGTTATAATTCAGGTCTATGCTCATATGCTGGACTCACTTTAAATATCAAGCAAGTTCTCCATTCAAAAAGGCACTCTGCAATTGCTCTTCATAGCCGACTATAAGAATTTTCTTTTTGTTTTATCTGAATTGAAAAGTTCCTTCATACAGAAGGCAAAAGTGCAACACATCTTCAGAGGATGAACCCCACCCTCTGATAATCGACTAATCATCGTAAACAATGTTGTGTAAATGGCTAAATAGGTGACTAATCTTATTCAATTTCAGTTGCATACAGTCGATTCTGACGTATCTACCTACCTTGGCGCTTGGGGTATTAGTTGTTCGATTTGAATTGAGCCGCATATTCAATTCTGGCATGCCAGCACAAATCACCTCATGACTGAATTTGAATTTTATTGGAACGCTTGCGGATGGTGGGCTCATAAAAAATTATTTAGATTATGAATTCCTAATCTTTTAACTAGTGGCGTGAAAATAAATAGTTAACATGAGAATAAGCAATGGTACAACTGTTTGATTGATAGGATTGAGCAAATGAGGCTAGTAGCCCGACAAATCGGTCTCAATTCATTACTGCTGCGAGTATTGATACGGTTGGTGGATCAGGGCCGTCCGTCTGTTGGTTACGAGTATGGATGGTTCACGGTATGAAATGAACATAGAATATTCGATGTTAGCAGCAGCCTGATCTCTTCATTCAACGAAATGAAAAAAGAAAAACTTATGTTCTCTTCGACATTTTCTGGATCTACACAGCGTATGATATCTCGATCTAGATCATATTTATTCTAAACAATAATACATGTAAGAAAAGAATCTTGTAATGACTCATACAATGGTTTAAAGTAAATGACAAGCCATGAACTGTGTATATCTAGACAGCAGGATTCATTGCTAGAATTACTGATCATACAATGTGATGAGATGGACGTCGGATGTAATGACCTCACAACAATGGTTACGTTGCAGCCATGAACTTGAATCTTAAAGGAATTAGAGGTATCATACAATGGTCCGGCTGAGAGATTCTGTCCAAGTGGAGCATATGACTACCTGATCTAAGTGGCTCATATTGTTGATGCAGTTTTCCGGCGAACCTTCTATGCATCTTTCCCTTGAACCTGCACGAGTAGAGGTGAGAGACAAAGGAGGCCCTGGTTCATTCAGGGGACTCTCCGATGCCTAAGTCAGGCTCATGGTCTAAGAAGGATCTCTAGAAAAGAGACCAACGTGATGAATAGGGTTTTTGTGAATGTGAACGTTCCTCTTTGGTGAAGCGTATCCCTATATTTATAGGGAAGGGAGAGATCCATCGTAGGGGGACTCTCTTCGATTATGTTGGAGATTTGATATGATATGGGATCTTTCCAAGATTTTAGGATCTCGAGAACATCGGGTGTAATGCCCTGAAAATCGGGGGTCGAGTAGCAACTCAACACCCGAGTTCCAAAACATCACTTATGCAACATAAATGCCTATGATTGAATGTTGTCTGGGTTAGTGCATTAATTATGAGTGGGATTATACCAAAACAGTAATTCATACTCCAGATCAAGTTATAAAACGCAAGCGGAAGACTGAAAGATGTATATAAATGTATATAAAGCCAGAAACGGTCACAATCGGTCTTCAGAGTATGAAGACCTTACTGAGTCACCATATACATGTATTAGTTTCAAAATCAAAATGCCAAAAAATGATACAACTATAATGGTAAACCCTGTAGCCCCGTCATTTGAATGGCCTAAGCGAAGCCTCCAGAGAACTGCATGTAGGAGAACTCGTCCTGATCATCGTAGTAATCAGGCACAGCCTCCTGCATCTCGTCGATACCTGCATCTAAGACAGAGTCTGGTGGGTGTCCAGAACACCGTCTCGTAACGTGGGAGTGAGTAGCTAACTCAATGGAACGATAAAGCATAGGTTAACATGTTATCAATTCAGTCAAGCAGTAATGATAAAGCAGTACAATTAAATACTCCTAAATACTCTTATTAATGCAAGTATGGAATGCAGTTATGATACATGCCCTCACCAATGCTCCCTCGTGAGACACCATCTTACGTCCGCGGCATGCGTTCATCCCTCAGTGCTCCACATCTTCTAGGCACATGCAGTGCTATGTTATGAACGTGATTACCGAGTTATTATTAGTCCTTTTCATACAACAGTATTGGAAAACTAAGGTACCTCCCTTATATCATTCTCAAGCAATGATCCATTCTAGGGTCGTCAGTCCTAAATAATCTCATATGATGATGTGGTTCTAGGTCGCTGTAAAGGGCTGTCAGGGCTGTTACACGTACTCGTTGTACCGCTCCCCCATCACCTTATTAATACAGGCCTAGTTTATACTCTGTTTACTACGGGAAGGCTCATCGCCTCTCCGCAGATTCAGAGTATGCTCGAGGTCACTACAAAGGGCTGTCAGGGTTGTTACACGCAATCGTTACACCACTCCCCCATCACCTTATTAGTGTAGGCCGACAGCTCGAATACAGTGTCCCATACCACCATATTCGGCTCACGAGTCTGAGTTGCTCACTGGTCACTACGGGGAGGCTCGTGGCCCCAGCGTAGGCCGACAGCTCGACCACGGTGTCCCATACCACCATGCCCGGCTCATAAGTCTTAGATTAGATCGGAGGGTACCAAGGTTAACGGGGTTACACTAGTAAGTTTGGTACCTTAGGTTCAAGCAGTAGCGTCCAAACATGGTGAACATATATTAGACAGATCGGGTTACTTGAAGAGCTCGACTAGCACGGGCACACTACAAGTTGAACGACATGGCCTAACCACTGTCGCCAACCGAAGTACGGCTCGGGTTCGTCAAACACGTCTTACGCGGCGAATGAATCTCAGCCACGAATTCAATCCCGTTACCGTCTGCCTGGACTAAATCATAGTCCCAACTTCATTTTATTTCATCGAGAATCATATGAGATCGTTAAAGCAAGAATAAACAAGCAATTCAATTCTTACAATCAAAGAAGCATGTTATGAAATACAACACAAACAAGATTTCACACACATTCACTTCATGAAATAAAACAAACATTACAATGTAAAGTACATGTAGAAAATCATACACATAATTGAGGTAACCGAGATTCGTATCTCGATCCTCCTACGAAGTATTCTAGGTGATCACTAGCACATTCAGACATTTTCACAAACACATAGACTACATACATCACCTTACAAGATGTATAAGGATTACACATGTGTTAGGCCAAATCCTTTCATTAGGGAGTTGCCCCGCATACCACGTGAATATACCCACGATGGTTAACCATGGTGTGCATGAATCCGAGCTCCATGTTCATTCAAACATTTCTACAAACACTTGGGCTAACACACTTAGTCACATATAACGTATATTTGCCGTGACGTGATTTTGGGCAAGTTCTTTTGCTACGGAGTTGTCGCACATGTATTAGGCATATATTCATGACAAATAAACATGTTAAGCACAAATCCAAATTCTAAACATATTCAAACATTCCAACATATGCATAGAATACACTATATTCTACATAATTCGTGTAAACTCGTATAACGAAACAGACGACGCATTTTGCATGTGTAATAGCACCCTTGTCAGTTATAAATCATTAACCAACATTGAAAGCCTTGAAAACCATAACCTATACGTCTAAAGTCCGCACCTTACGCCGTAGAACCGTAACGAACTCGATAGAATCTCTAAGTCTTCGTCGAGGTTGATATGACGACCTAAATCACGAGTTGAGTGAGCTATTTCGCTACTTGCAACATTGGAAACCTTAGAACAAATTAGGGTTAGGTTTTTCTTACCTAGGAACGAAGCCGGAATCGCCGGAAAAGCGATTAGATCGTGATGGTTAAGCACGTATAATAACAGGGTAGAGTATCAGGAAGAATCTCTCACTCTTATCACACTTTCTCTCTCTTTTCTCTCCTCTCTCTCCTAGGGTTTCTCTCAAATTCGTATGGGCTAAATGAGAGAGGGTTTAAGGTCCTTATATAGGCTAAAAACTCACCAAATTAGACCCATGGCCAAGGTATACTTAGGTTATAGCCAAAGTAGGTCCGTTTCGTCTCAACGGAGCACTTCTGGAGCCCCCCCTTGAGCCAAATGTCGAACTTAAGCTCACCAACCTTGGATCTAGGTAGAGTTAAGTTTTCGTTCCAGTCGGGTTCCAAGATCACACGTGGCGGACCAGTTTCAGTTCAATGGTCACTGAAACTCGATCAGGGTTACAAGTACACGGACATGTATGGGAAATGTTTCCTGATCCGAGGGTGTATTTGGGTCAGATTCTGACGGTCTGATTGCTTATATTTGGCCCGCAAGCGACAAGTCTCAGATTACTTAAATTAGATTTAATTTCTAAAGAAAACCATGTTTTCTCACACTCTTCGCTCCGGGCTCAAGCGAATAGCCCTGGGACACTATCTAGTTTTGACTTTTAAGATGGTTGTCAAGCCCAGCAAGGCAATCCTAATTCTATAACTTCGTATTATTCGTACTTTTGATGTGCGGTCTAAATCTGATACGGAGTTTCGTGATGCTCCCGAGAGCGGCCGGGTAATGAGATTAATCCTAGATTTTTGGGTAATGTAGCGTCAACGATTCCACAAGTTTTGGGTCTGCAGATCGTATTTAAAGTGATTAGTGCGGATTTCGTATGTAATCTAGTTTAACACTAGTTAATCCTCATCTAATTTCCAAAGGATTTAGTCCTGAGTGATTTCTGCCTGAGGTGGTACTCGAGTCTTTGTATGGGATTTTCCGAGTCGTTACAATCTACCCCCCTCAATGAAAAATTTCGTCCTCGAAATTAGTACATTTTCGTACTCCTCGAGAAGCTGAGGGTAGTTCTTTCTGACCTCGGCTTCTGTCTCCCAGGTAGCTTCCTCCTCTGCATGATGCGTCCACAGTACCTTCACGAGTGGAATCACCTTACTGCGCAACACCTACTCCTTCCTGTCTAGGATACGCGTCGGACGCGGTACATATGTAGCATCCTCGCTCAACTGCACCTGCTCCCAATGGATGATGTGTGAAGGATCAGGGACATATTTGTAAGTGTTATGGTCTCATGCTCCTTTGGTTGTCAAATTTTGTGTGCCAAAAACATCTATCGGTGTTCTGTACTTGTATGATCATTTATTGGAATTCAAGACACCTCAAAAAAGCTACATGTTGAAGCCTCAAAAAAGCTACATGTTGAAGCCTCAAAAAAGCTACATGTTGAAGCCTCAAAATACTACATGATGAAGCCTCAAGAAGCTACAATGTTGAAGTTCAAATCTGAAGAAACAACGTATGAAGTAGTTCTATGTTGATCAAGATCTCAAGCCTGACAAGCCTGATATAATTCAATTTATCTACATTCGTTGAAAGGTTGAAGTTCAATGTCCATACGACATGGTTCAGGTTTGAATGACCTTAGGTTGACCCTTTAAGTAGGTCACTTTGGATACATTATTCAAATATTTAAAATACACAAGGTTGGTCTATTCTACGACCAGTCCTAGCTCTTGTTCGACCAGTCCTAACATTGGTTCGACTAGTCCAAGAAATTCCACGACCAGTCCTAAGAAGTTGAAGATTTTTCAGAATTTTTGGTACGCCCACGACCAGTCCTGGAGGTCCTTCGACCGGTCGTAGGTGTGGCTTCGACTCGTCCACGACCAGTCGTGGAGCTACGACTTAAAGTCCAGCGACGAAATCACTGGTCCTACGACCAGTCGTAGAGATCTACGACCAGTCGTAGGTGACCCACGACCAGTCGTAGGGTACTCACGACCAGTCGTAGAACGGCTTTCAAAGATCGCGCTTATTTTTTCAAAAATCTGTTAGAGCTACGACCAGTCGTAGGTTTCTAAGACCAGTCGTAGGAGCGATTTCTGCTTCTATAAATTGAACACGAAATTCAGAGTTTTCATAACTTCCACTCTCATTCAATTCAAGAATTTTCAAGTGATCACTCTGAGATAAGTTTTGTTTATTTTAAGCTAGATTGTGCTTATAATATTCCTTTTTGCTAGCTTATTTAATTTGATTTTGCTTCTATATTCCAATCATATTTGAAAAGAGGAATTATCTTATTCCTTCTTCTTGGAATCAAAATCAAATTTAGCTACGCCCAACGAGTTAAATCTAAAATCAATTAGAACTTAGAACCTTATGAATGTGAGTATTGGAAATTGAACTTTGACATTCAAATCATCTACTCCGATTGGTTCTACCGGGCTGCTACGAAAAAGGAGAAATCCAGGTATTTTACAATTCTGTAAAATTCATTTGCTTTTGGTTTTGTTTGAGGTTGAGCCAGAAAAATCTCATTGTATTGGTTGTCTGAGGAAAACCAGAAAACTCAGAAAAGAGGGGTTTTTGGATTGTGTAAGCCCAAGTGAAAAAGACACAATTGTAAAGGTTTTTGGTGAACCTGTGAAAACCTATTTGTTAGTGAACGCTAATATCCCCTGTGTGAGGATATTAGGAGTGGAGTAGCTTTTTGTGTGGCTGTTGGAAAACAGTTGGTGTACACACAAGCGAACCACTATAACTCTTTGACTTGTGGTTTGAATGCTTGCTTAATTTTCATATCTTTTATCATTTGATCTTGTGGATGTACAAGGGGATGTGAATGTTGTAATTATTTACATTTCAAGCAAGTGTGGGGATTGTTGTAATAATTTAGATCTTACTTCTTCATTTAAATTCAATTCCTTGCTATTTCATTTACTTATATTAATATTGAGTTCTTGATCCAAAAGAGGTTCTAGAAATAAGGTTGTCCTACCATAAGCCCTTGTTGATTATGGTGTAAGGTTGTCCTTAGAACTGAATTTGAATCAATCTCTCGATATCTATTTATCAAGGTGATTTAAATTTAGCTTTGTGAATTGATTCAAGTTGTAAGGTTGTTGGTTTATTTTATTTCCGCTGAATTTTATTTTAATTTGGCATAGTCCTATTCACCCCCCCCCCCCCTCTAGGACATATAGCTTGGCCTTTTCAATATTTCTTCAGCATAGATACATGAAATACGTTGTGCATGCCCGCAAGTGGCGTGTGCAAAGCGAGACGATATGCCACCGTTCCCATTCGATCAAGTATCTGAAATGGGCCAATGAACCGCGGCGTAAGCTTCCCCTTCTTCCCAAACCGAAGGACTCCCTTCATAGGGAAAACTCTGAGAAATACATGATCTTCAACCTCGACATAACTCTTCTGTCTGCCCTGGGCTGTCAGGAGTCGACGCCTGATAATGTCGATCTTCTTTGAAGTCTCTTGTACTAATTCTGAGCCAACTAAACTGCGCTCGCCAACCTCTACCCAACAATGCGGTGCTCTGCAAGGGCGCCCATACAAGGCCTCGTAAGGAGCCATGCCAATACTTGCCTGAAAACTGTTGTTGTAGACGAACTCTGCGTACGGGAGGCAGTCATCCCAACTATCCTTGAAATCCAAAACACAAGCCCGCAGCTTATCCTCCAAAATTTGATTCACCTGCTCCGTCTGCCCGTCGGTCTGAGGGTGAAACGCGGTACTGAACTTCAACTTCACACCCATCGCTTCCTGGATACGAGTCCAGAAGATAGACGTGAATTGCGTGTCGCGTTCGACACGATCTCCAAGGAAACTCCATGCAGACACACTATTTCTTTGATGTACAACCTAGCCAAGTCGTCTGCAGAGTTCATCACTCTGATAGGGAGAAAATGAGCCGATTTGGTCAACTGGTCCACAATCACCCAAATAGAGTCATAACCCTTTCTTATCTTCGGTAGCCCCGAGATGAAGTCCATAAAGATGAAGTCCCACTTCCATTCAGCTATGGGCATGGGCTGAAGGAGTCCAGGAGGTCGGCGATGATCAGCCTTGACCTGCTGACATGTGAGACAATGGGAAACATACTCTGCTATATGAACCTTCATATTGTCCCACCAATACGACCGCTTCATATCTTGATACATCTTCGTGCTACCAGGATGCATCGCAAGCTTCCATCTGTGAGCAGTCTCGAGAAGCTCCTGTCTCAAGTCCTGAATACCTAGGACGCATAGGCGGCCACAGTATCGTAGGCCCTCATCTGTGTCAACTCTCCACTCGAAGTCCACATCATCACTAGCTTGCTCTCGAAGCTCAGACAACCACTCGTCGCCCTTTTGGGCCTCGATAATCCGATCATCAATAAGTGGTCGCACCCGAACGTGTGCGACACTCTCGAATGGCTCCTCCACTGTGAGTTTCTGCTCGAAGTCCCGCACAAACTCTAACATATCCCACTCTTCTATCATCAGCGGAGCCGCAAATGTTATAGCTTTCTTGCGACTCAACGCGTCTGCCACAAGGTTGACCTTGCCAGGATGGTAGGAAACCTCGAACTTGAAGTCCTTCAAGGTCTCCATCCATCGGCGTTGCCTCATGTTCAAGTCCCGCTGAGTGAATATATACTTAAGGTTCTTGTGGTCGCAGAAAAGCTTGAACTCCTCTCCGTATAGGTAATGTCTCCAGAGCTTCAATGCGAATATGATCACTGCTAACTCAAGGTCGTGCGTAGGGTAATTCTCCTCGTGCTTCCTTAATTGTCTCGAGGCATACGCAATCACCCTGTCCTTCTGCATAAGAACACAACCCAAACCAACGCGAGATGCGTCAGTGTATATAGTATACTTAACCCCTTGCTCTGGCAATACTAGCATAGGGGCGGACGTCAGTCTGTCCTTCAGCTCCTAAAAAGATGCTTTCGCCTTCTCATTCCAAGCGAACTTCAGATCCTTTCGCGTCAACTGTGACAACAGTCTGGCTATCTTCGAGAAGTTCCGGATGAATTGTCGGTAATAGCCTGTCAAGCTCAGAAAACTCCTCACCTCAGTAACTGAACTAGGTTGCTTCCAATCCTGAACTGCGGCTACCTTAACTAGGTCCACTGCTATCCCTTCCTTGGACACCACATGTCCCAAGAACTTGACTTCCTCCTACCAGAAGTCGCACTTCTTATACTGCGCGAACAACTGGTTCTTCCTCAGAGTATCTAGGACTGCCTGTAAGTGTTCCTCGTGCTCTTCCCGACTCGTGGAGTATACAGGATGTCATCTATAAATACGATGACGAATCGGTATAGAAATGGTCGAAATACCCGGTTCATCAATTCCATGAACACGGTCGGTGCGTTCGTAAGACCGAACGACATCACAAGGAACTCGTAATGCCCAAAACAGGTCCTGAAAGCCATCTTTTGCACGTCTTCATCCCTGACGCGCAACTGATGATACCCTGACTGTAAATCGATCTTCGAAAAATACTTTTTTCCCCTTCAACTGATCAAACAGGTTGTCTATCCTGGGCAAAGGATATTTGTTCTTCACGGTCAACTGGTTCAACCTGCGGTAATCAATACATAACCGTAGCGACCCGTCTTTCTTCTTGACAAATAACACAGGTGCTCCCCAAGGAGACACACTGGGTCGTATGAAGCCCTTTTCTACCAGTCCGTCAATCTGTTTCCTCAATTCTTCCATCTCACATGGAGGCATGCGATACATCGGTAATGAAATGAGTGTCGCACCGGGCGTAAGATCAATGGTGAAGTCGATCTCGCGCCGAAGAGGCAAACCAGGAATCGTCTCAAACACATCCGCAAAATTCTGAACTATGGGCATATCCACAAGCGTCGGACCATCAATATTCTTCAGTGAAGAAGCGTAACATCTCAATCGAGAAACGTGACTGACCTGAACAGGGAAAGTAAAAGTCGTGCCCTCCGGTCCATGGGCTGTAACCATCCTAGTCTCGCAATCGATCTCTGCTCGCATCCCAGTGAGCCAGTCCATACCGAAAATAACGTCATAATGAAATAGGGGAACGACGATCAGGTCGACTAATATCGTCCTGCCACCTAAGTCTATCAGGCAGCCCTCACACATACTAGTAACATCAGAGAAAGTCAAACACGTCTTACGCGGCGAATGAATCTCAGCCACGAATTCAATCCCGTTACCAACTGCCTGGACTAAATCATAGTCCCAACTTCATTTTATTTCATAAAGAACTATATGAGATCGTTAAAGCAGGAATAAACAAGCAATTCAATTCTTACAATCAAATAAGCATGTTATGAAATACAACACACAAGATTTCACACACATTCACTTCATGAAATAAAACAAACATTACAATGTAACGTACATGTAGAAAATCATACACATAATTGAGGTAACCAAGATTCGTATCTTGATCCTCCTACAAAGTATTCTAGGTGATCACTAGCACATTCAGACATTTTCACAAACACAAACTACATACATCACCTTACATGATGTATGAGGATTACACATGTGTTAGGCCAAATCCTTTCACTAGGGATTTGCGCCGCATACCACGTGCATATACCCACGACGGATAACCATGGTGTGCATGAATCCGAGCTCCATGTTCATCCAAACATTTCTACAAACACTTGGGCTACACACTTAGTCACATATAACGTATATTTGCCGTGATGTGATTTTGGGCAAGTCCTTTGGCTAAGGAGTTGTCGCACATGTATTAGGCATATATTCACGACAAATAAACATGTTAAGCACAAATCCAAATTCCAAACATATTCAAACATTCCAACATATGCATAGAATACACTATATTCTACATAGTTAATGTAAACTCGTATAACGAAACAGACGACGCATTTTGCATGTGTAATAGCACCCTTGTCAGTTATAAATCATTAACCAACATTGAAAGCCTTGAAAACCATAACCTATACGTCTAAAGTCCACACCTTACGCCGTAGAAGCGTAACAAACTCGATAGAATCTCTAAGTCTTCGTCGAGGTTGATATGACGACCTAAATCACGAGTTGAGTCAGCTATTTCGCTACTTGCAACATTGGAAACCTTAGAACAAATTAGGGTTAGGTTTTTCTTACCTAGGAACGAAGCCGGAATCGCCGGAAAAACGATTAGATCGTGATGGTTAAGCACGTATGATAGCAGGGTAGAGTATCAGGAAGAATCTCTCACTCTTCTCACACTTTTTCTCTCTTTTCTCTCCTCTCTCTCTCCTAGGGTTTCTCTCAAATTCGTATGGGCTGAATGAGAGAGGGTTTAAGGCCTTATATAGGCTAAAAACTCACCAAATTAGACCCAAGGCCAAGGTATACTTAGGTTATAGCCAAAGTAGGTTCATTTCGTCTCAACGAAGCACTTCTGGAGCCCCCCCTTGAGCCAAAGGTTGGACGTAAGCTCACCAACCTTGGATCTAGGTAGAATTAAGTTTTCATTTCAGTCGGGTTCCCAGATCACACATGGCGGACCAGTTTCAGTTCAACGGTCACTGAAACTCGATCAGGGTTACAAGTACATGAACATGTATGGGAAATGTTCCCTGATCCGAGGGTGTATTTGGGTCAGATTCTGACGGTCTGATTACTTATATTTGGCCCGCAAGCGACAAGTCTCAGATTACTTAAATTAGATTTAATTTCTAAAGAAAACCATGTTTTCTCACACTCCTCGCTCTGGGCTAAAGCGAATAGCCCTGGGGCACTATCTGGTTTTGACTTCTGAGATGGTTGTCAAGCCCAGCAAGGCGGTCCTAATTCTATAACTTCGTATTATTCAGACTTTCGATGTGCGGTCCAGATCTGATACGGAGTTTCGTGATGCTCCTGAGAGCAGCCGGGTAATGAGATTGATCCTAAATTTTTGGGTAATGTAGTGTCAACGATTCCACAAGTTTTGGGTCTTGCAGATCGTATTTAAAGTGATTAGTGCGGATTTCGTATGTAATCTAGTTTAACACTAGTTAATCTTCGTCTAATTTCTAAAGGATTTGGTCATGAGTGATTTCTGCCTGAGGTGGTACTTGGGTCTTTGTACGAGATTTTCGAGTCGTTACATCGGGATCCGATCTTATCTCCCCGAGATCTTAGGAGAGATCTTCGGGATTCGTAAAGACTCTTCGGATGTTGGTTCGGTTTTGGGTCGGATCTTGGTCGGGAGCCGTTTGGATGACTCAACCCTCCTTATAACTCAAAGCACTTTAAGATCTTTCAAGATACCTCGATCCTGCTGAAGAAATTGTTATGGATTATGACGGATCTGTGACCGGACTATTGTCGGTCTATGATCATCTTATATCCAATCTTCGACCGATTTATGGCTGATCTGTGACCCGGCTGCGGTCAGTCTGTGATCGTCCTGTGACCGATCTATAGGCAACCTGTAACCGAGATATGGTCGGTCTATGGCTAATCTCTGGCCGAGCTATGGTCGATCCGTAATTGACCCTTGGCCGACCTATGATTTAGGTCAGTCTTTAGGGCCCCTTTTGGGCTTTTTAGGGCGCTTGTGTTGGTGTTTCCCTATTCGTCGGTCGGCCTGCTCTTGCACTTAGGGGTCGTACCAGGCTCGAACTACAATGGGTCCGGGTCGTTGTAGAAGAGTTGGTTCATTCCATAAGTCGACTTTCAGACTTATATATTTTTCCCCAACAGTAAGCCCCATTTTCTTTCGAGCAGGCTTGAAAAGTAAACTCAGCCTTCATTTAGTCGGGTTATGTATAGATCGGGCCAGACCGCATAGTCATTAATGCTTGGCATGGCGGTCAGCACGGTAGTCGAGGTGTCGTTCATTACATGTCGTCGCGTGGCTAGACGTCACGTGGGCACTGAGCCGTCGTTTCGGTGACTGACCAATAGGGCGACGACGTGTGGCGAACGACGCCTCGACTACCGTGTTGGCCGCCATGCCAAGCATTAATGACTACGCAGTCCGGCCCGGTCTATACATAACTCGACCGAATGAAGGCTGATTTTACTTTCCAAGCCTACTCGAAAAGCAAATGGGGCTTACTGTTGGGGAAACATATATAAGTCCGAAAGTCGGCTTATGGAATGAATCAACTCTTGTACAACGACTCGGACCCATTGTAGTCCGAGCCTGGTACGACCCCCAAGTGCAAGAGCAGGCCGACCGACGAAAAGGGTAACGCCAACACGAGCGCCCTAAAAAGCCCAAAAGGGGCCCCAAAGACTGACCTAAATCATGGGTCGGCCAACGGTCGATCACAGATCGACCATAGCTCGGCCAAAGATCAGCCACAGACCGACCATAGCTCGGTTACAGGCCAATCATAGGTCGACTATAAATCGGTCACAGGACGATCATAGATCGAGCCATTGTTTTAATATTCGACGAGTCTTTATGTGACTCAATCTCCGTTGGACCTGATCATTTATTACCACGAGTCACCTTGAATCAGACGAGCCAGGCTGATTTTCCCCAACTCGGGTGAGTCCTGACCCGAATGAGGATTGAACGAGTCAGTCCAAGTCGCCATGTCTTCTAACCAATGTTTTAAATATTGTTCTCGCGTAATGTATCGCACCTTTAGGATACAAATACAAATCAGTTATCGCATTGGATATATCGGTTGTATCGTATAATGTATCGTTGTTATTGGGAAGCATGGGAACATTGAAAATTTGGTTGATTTTTTCAATGAAACTCAGGGATGATCGAAAAAGATATCAATACACAGAAATAAAAACATTACAAAAAGAAAAGAAAAAAAAAAAAAACACATAATAGGGGTTTCCTTTATATGGGTCCTAACATATGCACTTTTCAGCTAACTAATGCAAGTATATTTAAAATCTATTTATATAATTTATAAACGTAAGAAGACATACATGAAAACACATGCAGTACATTCAAAAGTAAAAGAAGAATCACTAAATCAGGTTACATACATGTTTAATTTTGTGTTTGATATAAAAATTGTAACTGATTTGCGAGAAATTGAAAATTTTCGATTTTTCTCAATTTTTCGCAACTTGACCAATCTCCCCCAAATCTCAAAATTGAAGTTCCAAATCTATGATTTTTCATGGAAAACATGAAAAATCATAAATTTGTAACCATTTGACACTGGTTTAACATGATTTATAACAAAACCATGGATCGAAAATCGAAAATGCTCATTGGATTAAATAGGTGGGATATATCGGCACTACCTTTGCGTTTCGTATCGCATAGGTAGGATACATGATATATTGGATATTTAAAACATTGCTCTTAACCATGTATCTAGCACTCAAATACTGACTGTTTCATTGATTGAATTTTAAGTAGACTCCAAAAAAAAAAAAAAAAGTTACTGGACTCGGTGAATCAAGTGGGATTCCATTTCAACTTTTAAAACTATAGGATATCCTGCATAAATCAAGTGACAAATGAGCAACAATCTGCATTTGATGATCAAATCTTTCATTGATCAGACGGTTAGGATGGTTTGATCACCACCATTCTTGGTCAATGGCAAAATTCAGATATAAATTACTGTAGTAAATGCTGGTAACATCAATGGCCTGCATCTGGCCACCTCAGTGTCCCCATAATCAATGTTCCAGGCTGCAATGTGGTTTACCAAGTTTGTCAATGAATAAACATTTCGTGGGCCACTGATTTCCCATCTTGGGGCGACCATACTGACATTTGGGCCATCCATATTTGAAGGTGGACCCCGCATAGTGGAGACCCACAGACTGATAAACAAGCTCTCTTATTATAATATTTAGAGCATCATAAATTGCTAAATCTACCATATTGGTTAACTGAATGTCCTGCAGAATTTAGATACACTGAAGAACTTGTAGCAATTATACATGGCAGCATATTCACATCCTGTATTTCCAAATCGGCCAAGTCAACTCGGTTCGGGCTTCTTGAGTTCTGAATCAGAACCTACATTTTACATAAACCAGCAAGTTTTCCATTTACTCATGTATATCCCAACTCAAAGGAAAAACTCACTTTATCAGGTGCTGGTTTGAACATCTAAAACTCTTCATCCTCCAATGTTGATCTTGTAACAGGTATAGACCACCTCCCCAAATGGGCAGTGTAATTCACACATCGGACGATGCCTCTTCCAGTGTCATCAGGGAAGTCGATGACCGTAATGCTCCCGGAATCAAGGTGAAAAGTACCCATCCATTCTTTTGTCAGATTCAGACAGTGCCCAATCAGTGCAATATGAACCAGAGGATGTGCAACCACTACAACGTTTGTTTCCGTACCGGATTTTTCAGACAGTTCATCTAACAATGAGTTCCAAGCTTTTGCTGCATGATCCCATACTCCTTTTATCACCCCATCTTCATATCCATTTAACCAGCCCATTGGAGCATATGATATTTCCGTCGGATCCTGTCACACAAAGAAACAAGGTATAAAAAAACTCGATTGAATACATAGAAGATCGATAACTTGGACATTACAAAACCTCAAGGGAAAAAAAAAAAAAACACTCAGATTGGATACCTCAAAGACCTACTGATAGACTACTTGCAGAAGTGCATCTGCAAGCAGTGAAACACGAACCGCCAGCATGTGACAAAGTGGCATTGTGTGAGATCCGGGCCACTCATCAGGCATGGCCCCAAAATGAATGTGCCACAAGGCCTAAAATCAGGAAGAGTGCTCTTATCTGCTTTTCAGTACATGTATGTTGAGTGTGGACTGCTGGTTATCTTTTTCTATCTATTTTGTTTTTAAAAGTAGCCGAACTGACGAGTGGACCAGCCTATTTTTGGTACAAGGCCATGATTTTAAGATTTGTCAGAGTCAGGTGCAGCTCAGATCAACCATCCCAGCTCAGGCGAGTCTAGTCAATCTGAGTCTAAAAATGATGGACAAGGCACATTTCACCATGGAGAGCACCTCATGAAGAGTCCAAATCTCTCACAAGTGTGGACTTTGGCATGTGCAGGGCTCATGTTTCTTGCTTGCTGATGAATGATGCAAAAGCACCAAGGCCCTCAAGCTTTGTGCCCAAGCTAAACTCTTAGGGCTTTTAAAGTGATACTGCCTGTTTGGAAGAGACATTTGTAAGTTGTAACCGATGATGGTGGTGATGGATGTGTCAGCACCTGCTAGGAAAGTCGACCGACAGTTCAGATTTACACCACCTAATGAATTGGCAAGCCTGATTTTTCTAGTCAGTGTGATCATGTGACAGCACACCTAATTGATGGTTTCAGACTGTCCACATGCTACACATTAGTACACGTGCACACTAGCGGAAAAACCCTTACTACCCAAATCATGCAAAAGAGCTGAGAACTATTTTCCCAGACAATGTCCGCCATGCAGACAAAAATCAGAACATATTATCCAAACAGACTAGGAGAAAATGGTGGTTTCAATTCATTTCGTTCGGAAAGCATCGAAAGGCTGAATTTTAAGTGCATTACCTTCCACGATTCGAGAAGGATGTTTTCAATTTCCAGATCTTGTATTTGTTTTATCTCCACATAGCGAGGTACACAATCTGCTCCCAAGCAATCTGCAGCTTCTTGCACCTACAATTGGAACTGCCTCATTTGAATAAATAAAGAATTTCGGCATAAAGTTAACTAATTTAGCAATGTAATTTAAGAGTAATATAACTCATTAAAGCATTCACTTTGCATTAGGCCGTGGCTTATGGTTGGGCTGGCCCATTGGAGTTTCTGGCTCGGCCAGATTTGGGACAGGCTTGGGCTGAAACACTAGGCTAAAGGGCTGGACCCGGGCTTAAAATTTAAGTCTGTTTATTAATCAGGCCAAGCTCGGGCTGTGATTGAGAGCCCATCAGCCTGGCCCAGCCCGTTTAAGGTTTCAATGACATTTTTGTGGGCACACGCTACACCCTAATGAACAGCCTAGATCTTGCACAAAAGAGGGCAGCTGGGCTCGGGCTCAAGCTCAAGCCAGACTCAGACCCAGCCTTGCATAATCATCATGGGCTGGGCTCAGTCCTGTTGTTTTGGCCTGTCACAGGCCCACACCGGACTTGGGCTGGGTTTTATTTTGCGGGTCAGGCTTGGACAGACCTTGTCCTGGCCCCAACCCGGCCATTTGACAGCCCTACTTATGGTTCTTTAGTTTTGACCGCCCCATGGGGTCGCCTGAATATAACCATCCATCTGCTTGGTGCGTACTGTGTGCGTCCCACCTGAAATATAACCAAGCAGTGGAAGGTTCTAATCATCTGACCATCCTTACATGTGGGCCCCATAGAAGGATGCATGGTCTAGATTTCAACTCCTCATGAATTGTTTTGTGGAATTTCAACATGTATGTTACCTTGGAGATGGCTGTGGCTGTATCAAGCGAGGCAATTCGAGGGCTGCAAACTATAGAGCTCACCTTTATGTCTAAGAGCAGCTCTGCAGTCTTTTGGGACTGTAATGTTTGTCATCAAGAAACAGAAGTGATATTAGGAAACTCATCTGGCTTTGAATGGCTCAAATTCGATCAATAAACACCCAATACCTGTATAACACCAAGCATGTTCATGGGTCCATCCCCTGAATCGAGAAAGTTAACCTGTACGATTTTGAATTGCTTGGTGGAATTAGAAGAAGAGCAAAAGCATGGAGTATGATTTCAAAGACTCAACCTAGCTGTAGTTAGTCCCTTCTAAAGTACGACTCGCCCAAGTTTCTGAAATAAATGGCAACTTGGCTGAGTAAATAGTCATTGTGTTAACATATAAGATAAACTTTATAAGAAAAGACAAATCAATCAAATTTATTTGAAATTGAGTTTTACAAAGAAAAAATGGAAATCTTGATCATCTATTTACGGACACCAATCGAACGGTTAGGACAGTCCCATTCCAGGATTTTTTGTTGGGAATTCCCTGCCACAATGGGCCCAATTATATCAATAGTAGGATTACCAAACCATGGGACCCACTTTTAAAAACTCATGGCTCATAGGCCATATAATTCCTCTTCATTAAAACCAAGTAACTCCATCAATTATCTATTCCAAGCACTAAGTTTTCAAACCACAGTACGGCACAAATCATGAAGCAAAAGTGTCTTGATTTGAGTGCAGCTACAACAATTTGAGAATCAAACCATGAAGAGAACCCAAAATAGTGATATGATGATCGGAATTCAACTACCACGGGAAGGAAAGGCAATCTCCACCACTCACATCCAACAACATAAATGGTAATCAGATGGAGAATGGTTTGATCAACGGACAAGATCAATAGGAAGCAGGCATAGAACAGTTTGCTTGTTACCATAGAACGGTTATGAAGTACAATAAGATACTAAACACTGCAGCACATGAAAGAAGAGAATAAAAAGAAAAGAGAAGAGAAGAGGAAAGCCCTTATAAGTTGGACCTCCCCCTCTCTCCCTTTTTTATAACTAAACAAATCCAATATAACAATTATACCCTTTAAGTAACAAAAGAAAAAATATCCAACATATCCTAATTAACATAAATAAAAGAGAATAAGAGCTAGGTGGGCCATATCCACTTCCATTAACACTCCCTTTCAAGCTGGAGCATAAATGTTGTCGATGCCAAGCTTAGAGAATATGCGTGTTGACCGAGTATGACTAAGAGCCTTGTTGAATACATCAACAAATTGATCTTGAGATCGGATATGCGGCGTAGAGATTTCCCCACTGAAGATTTAATGAAGTGACAGTCAACTTCAATATGTTTAGTTCTCTCATGATAAATTGGAATGTTCGCAATATGGGATACTAATTGATTATCACAAAACAACTGCATAGGTAGATTCATTACAAACCCCATTTCCTATATCAATTTCTCAATCCATATTAACTCACATATAGTATGAGTCATTGCTCTATATTTTGGTTCCGCGCTTGTCGGGCCACAACACTTTACCTTTCACTCTTCTACGTAACTAGATTTTGATGTAGGACATGAAATTTAAATATGATATACAAGATTTTAGGCTTAAGATCATACTAATTTAGAAACAATCACAGAAATTCCACATCCCACATAAGATCAAGCATTCAACAAGAGGAATCTACAAGGGTCCAAGCCTACACATGTTAGGGCTGGATCAATTAAAATTATAGACCAAACAATGCTCAAAGGAGAGTAAATCCATCCACACATGCAAAGGATTATTCCCCAATCCAAGGGATTCACATGTTTCAATTCGAGAAAACTTAGGGTTACAAAAGTGGAATAGAACTTGGGATTTAGGATTATCTAGGGTTAGGGTTAGGGAAATAAGGTGAGAGAGGAGTGAAATAGAGAAGAGAGATGAACCCGAGATGTACCAAACGTGTAGACAGTGGCTAGGTCCAGACGCACGTGCGTGGGATCATGCTCGTACGTGTGTGGGACCCACGAACCCAAAAAAGGGCAGCTTGGGTCTGGTCAACCAGGGGTGGGCCACACACGCACCAAATATCAAGCTGATCAGACGTCCAGTCTGTGCACGGTGCTCCGCCGAAGTTTCAGCCCTCCTGTAGGGCCTGATTCTGCAAATTTGTTGTAGAGGAAGGATTGGCTGCAAAAAGGGGGTGGATTTGAAGCGTGGATGGTTGTGGGAGATGATGAATATTGAGGGTGGGAGATGGGGCGATTTAGGATGGGTGTGGCTTCGCACCACGGTAGTTAGCCCTTCGAAGAAGGGAAGGTTTCGCACCCAATTGGATTTTCACAACTCAGAGAATTAGAGCAGGAAAACGCAGAATTTTATTCATAATCTTCAATAAGAAAAAACCTACAAGGAGTTGCCTATTTATAAGAAAACCCTATACCCCAAAAGCCGTGCCATGTGCGCAATCTATTACTTAAGAGTCAAAGTAACAAAAATAACAACTAACCAAAGCAATCTAAACCGTCCATGATATTCCTAATAACAATAATAAGCAAAACTCAAAGTACTAGCTAATTGAGTAAAGTGGGCCACGATCATGAGATCCAATGGTGGGATCCGCATGACGATCAGGTCCACTCCAAGGAACCAAAACACAGTCCTCTAACTAGGAGGCCCTCCCTGGACGTTGTCATCGATCCAGATCGATGGTGGGGCCCTCCTCCTCCTTGCATTCGTGCATAGGGGGGCGTACGTGTGCACAAGATGTCCCCATCAGATTTCCCCCCACAAACATACAGTACCCAATAGTAGACAACCTATCCGCTAAAGAACATACCCAATAGTGCTTTTTTAAGATATCGCAAAATTCGAATAATTGCATCCATATGAGATACACTCGAAGAGCTCAAAAACTGGTTCACCACACTCACAGCATAAGATATGTCTGACTAAGTAATGGTTAAATAGATGAGTTTACCTACTAGTCTTTTATACCTCCATGTGTCTTCTAATACATCTCCTTGATCACCAACAAATTTACGATTCAAATCCGTTGGTGTATCACCTAGTTTAATACTGAGAAGCACGTCTCCATAAGAAAATCCATAATGTATTTACATTGAGACAGATTAATTCATTCCTTTAATTTGGCCACTTTTATACCAAGAAAATATCGAAGACAAACCTAAGTCTCTTGTGAAAAAATCCTTTGAAAATATTTCTTAAGCTCCTCAATTCCCTTACTGTCACTTGTTGTAACAACAATATCATCATCATATTTTATTAACACAATAAGACCTGAAGTGCATTTCTGTATAAAGACGGAATAATCAGCATGGCTTCAAACAAAGACATAGTTTGACACAACTTCACTAAATTTGTCAAACCATGCACATGGTGATTTCTTCAACTCATAAATCGTCTTCTTCCATTTACACACTTTGTCTTACTCCCTCTAAGCAACAAATCGATGCAGTTGCTCCATATAGACCTCTGTGAAATCATCAGGAAGAAAAACATCTTCAGCATCCAATTGGAAGAGGAGTTAGCCATGGACTGCCATGAAAAAATTAACATGAATGAAATTCATCTTGGTAATAGGAGAGAGTTTTAGTATGATCGATACCAAGTATCTGAGTATACCCATTAGCAACCAAGCGAGCCTTCAAATGTTCAATGGCTCCACTAGGATGAAACTTAATGGTGTGCACCCACCGATAACCAACAACAAGTTTTTCGAAAGGTAGCTTGGTGAGCTCCCAAGTGTTATTTTGATAAAGAGAAGTCATTTTCTCTTCCATTGGCTTCTTCCACCCCCTACGTAACAATGCTTCCTAATATGACTTGGGAATAGAATGAGAGGACAAGAAATGAGCAAAGCTACGGAAAGTTGGAGAGAAGCATTGAAAGGAAACATATTTGTCAATAGATTGATCAATATAAGCACACTTACTTTTTCTCAAGGAAATATGAACGTCAAACATATCTAGCTCATTACGCTCAAAGAAGATATGGTGGATGACTAACCATGGTTGGCCGTATTATCTAAACATTTTCATTGTGAGTAGACTTGCAACATAGGCATAGTGAGAATGGCGGAATCAACGAAGGGAGGAGATTGGATTATATCTTCTTCAATTGTAACAGGAACAAGCACAAATTGCATATCGAAAGATTTACTGTGTTTTGAGAAGAACATAGTGGACTACAAAAATGAAACATCTGCACATACATAGTCTTTGAAGAGGATTGTAACAATAACATCCTCTTTGTATCCATGAGTACCCAAGAAAAAGACATTTAATGGCTCTAGGATCAAATTTATCATAGCTCGTTTCTAACTCGTAAACATCTGCATGTGAGCATATTGGACCTCTGTGTTGTGGGCCTTTGGTCCTTGGGTTATCTCTCTTTAAGTTATTTATGTTTTTCATATCCCTCTTTTCTTCCTTTAAGTGCTAGGGCATATTTGTAATTTTACATCTCCACATATTATAAACATGGGTTGGATGTCCAGCCCTACATGGCTTTTTCTTCTTTCTCAAATTCTTTTCTTCTCTAACATGGTAACAAAGCAAGGAAAGCTTTTTCCTCTCCCTCCCTCCCTCCCTCCCTCCCTCCCTGGAATTTGGTTTGAGTCTCTGCTGCCTATTTGGCAGTGTGATCTGATTATTTTAGGAGAGATCTTGTGGCTACTTCAAATTTTGTGACGGGTTGTTGATTGTTTAGTTGCTGCTTTTTAGGTTTTTTAATCAAATTTTTAGAGTGTTTTTCTGCCAGTTTTCTCAAAAAGCTGGTTGCAGCAGATAGGGTTTGCTAGCTATACAGGTTTGAACAAATTTTCTTCAAAAGTTTCTTCTAGATTTTCTCAAAAACTAGTTTGCATCAGCTAAAGTTTGATGGAATTTCCTGTTATGGCAGAGTTTTTGGTTTCTTTTCACCCTAATCTTTGAGCAATGTATTTGAGGGCAACAATCAGGTAAGTTTTGTTTTCTACTTGAAGATTGTCAAGATTTTGTAAAGACTGTCAAGCTTCGTTAGTTGTAAGATCCCTTTCTCTTCTTTTTGTGGGCTGGCTTGGAGCACTTTTGGATTATTTTTATTTTATTTTATTTTATATTTTTTTTGAGCTTTGGTGGTCATACTTCTAGCTATAGCTGATTATAACAGACTTGGTATTGGTTGGTGTAAGGACTTGATAGTTATTATTCTCATATTTATTTGAGATTTACAATGGTTGCATCTTCCACATCTGAGACTGTCATAGCTGTTAAGGTTTTTTTTTTTTTTTTTTAACGGCCATCACGTAACAATAACGGTGGTAACCATTTATGCACTATGGAGCCAAAATGGCCGTTAGAAAAAAATAACCCATAACGGTCGTAAAATAAAAATTTAAAAAAAAAAAAAAAATCAATGAAAAAAAAGGCCATATCATAACAGTAACAGTGGTGGCCATTACAGCCACCTTTACCATCATAGAACACCATGGTCAGCCAATGTCACCTTTTTTTTTAAGTACTCTGTATTTTTCTGAGGAATGGAGATCATTGCAACTTGAAGAAGGTTCCATCACTCTTCCTATGGTTCCAGACAACTTCAACCATAGAGCGAGTTCCTGTGCAACGTTCAAATCCACCACTGCTGCAAGTCTACACCAGATGTTCCAAGAGAGGCGATGTAGTGCATACCAACATGTCCTCTGTCAATCCTCCCACCCCATCCGAAGATCATTCTCTTAAGTCTTCATCAGCACTGTCTAATAAAGATGATCTACTCATTACTCTCCATAAGGGTATACACTCTTGTACCCAACATCCTATCTCTAATTTTGTTTCCTTTAATGCCTTATTCTTTTCAGCAATTTGATTTGTCTGTCCTTTGTGTCCATTTCTTGCTCTTTTCAAAAGGCTCTTAACAATGATAGGTGGAAGCGAGCTATGGAAGAAGAGATAACTGCACTTAATCAAAATTAAACTTTTGAGTTTAGCTGCCTGCAGGAAACATGTAGTAGGGTGCAAATGGGTATATAATGTCAAGTACAATCCAGGGATCGTTTAAAAGCTCGACTGGTTGAAAAGAGATACACTCAAGACTCTAAAGGTTGACTACTCCAAAACCTTCTCCACTATAGCCAACCTTCAATATATATGTGCAGTGTTGTCATGTGCTGTCGGATATGTGAATATGCGATCGCATATGCGCATATTTATGTACTGATTGCATATGCAATCGCATGCATTGTATATGTGATCATATGCGATGTATGCAATCACATATGGCATATGTGATCACATATTCTCCCAACGGTCAAAATTCTGACCATTTTTTTACCAATGGATTTATTTTTTTTATTTTGCAAAATCTGAACTTTTTGCCTATAAAATGGCATTCAAGTCCCCTTTATTTGCAAGTGACACTCACTCGAACTCCTCTCTACTTTTGTACTTTCAAATCTCTCATTCTCTCTTACATTCTCCATCTTTCAACTCTCAAGTTCCAAGTCTCTAAGGCCCAAGCTTCAACTTCTTTCAAGTTCCAATCAAGAATTAAGATAGAATAAGCAAGAATACATCGAATTCCGAGTCTCTTATTTCGTTTTCAAGTTTCAACATCTATGTTTTCTAATTTCATTTTCTACATTTATCTCATTCTCATAATCTCATTCATTTCATTTTCTACATTCTCTTATTAATTATTACATTCATTCTCTACATCTATCTCATTCATTCATATTTCATACATTCTCTCTTTCTCTACATACATTTTTTAATCTCTAGATTCTCTACAATCTACATTCATTCATTCTCATTTCTATGCTTCTATATCTCTAGATTCTCATTTCTACAATCTACATTCATTCATTCAATCCTTCTCATTTATATATCTCCTTAATCTCTAGATTCTCATTTCTACAATCTACTAGACTACTACATTCATTCATTCTTCTCATTTCTATAATCTACTAGACTCTACATTCATTCATTCTTCTCATTTCTACAATCTACAGTCATTCATTCTCATTTCTACAATCTACAGTCATTCATTCTCATTCTCTACAATCTATACATTCATTTCTATTGAAATCCTCATTCTCTCCAATCTATACATTCATTCATTCTCATTCTCTACAATCTACATTCATTCATTCTCATTCTCATTCTACATTTCTATATCTCTATCTTTCTTTCTCTACATTCAAAACTCAAGAGTCAAGACATTTCTTTTACAAGTTTACAAGTTACAGGTTACAAGAGTCAAGAATATATAAAATATTCAACTTTCAAGGATCAAGCAAGAGTTCAAAGAACGCAAGAATCTACATTCTACAAGACTACAAGTCTACAACTAGTCAACTACAAAATTCAAGGCAAGATTAAAGAATTTTATATTCAAACTTATTTTGTGTAATTGTGTAACTCTCTCTCTCTCTCTCTCTCTCTCTCTCTCTCTCCTCTCTCTCTCTCTTCTCTCTCTCTCTCTCTCTCTCTCTCTCTCTCTCTCTCTGTTCTCTATTCTCTATCTTTGTCCCTCTCCCTCTCCCATCTCTTTAGTCTTTACTCTTTACTTTTGTCTTTAGTCTTTAGTCTTTAGCAGTGTTCGAAATATCGGTATCGCTCTACGTATCACACCCTTGGGATACGGATACGTATCGGTTATCGCACGGGATATATCATTTGTATCGCGTAATTTATTGCACTTTTTGGGAAACATGGGGAAACATTGGGGAAATGGTTGAATTTTTCAATGAAACTTCAGGGATTGTCAAAAAAGATCTTAATACATAGTTTTAAATCATAACATTGCAAAAAAAATTGCACACAATAGGTTTCTTTTGTATAAGGTCCTAAGCCAAGCGTTGTCTGATTGAACTAAGGCAACTATATTAACATAAAATGCATAATATTTATAAATGTATCAAGAGATGTACAAAAACACAATTATTATTAGGGCAAAAAAATTCTAATATCTAATTAGTGGACACTTAATTGTTAAAATGAAACCATTAGACATAATTATTATTATGTGGGCCACACCTCAATGTGTGTGTGATATATCTACACTGTCCATCCTTCTTGCCAATTCATTTTAGGACATGGGCCCAAAAATGAAGCAGATCCAATTCTTAGGTGGACCACACCACAAGAAACAGTGGGCCTGAGGAAGTTTTTAATGGTGGACCACACCATAGGAAATAGTTCTTAATAACCGTTAAAAACCTTTTATGTGCCGAAAGAGTTTTAGATCAAGCTGATATTGCATTTTCTTTCCATCTAGATCTATATGACCTTATCAATAGGTTGGATGTTCAATAAACATTATTGTGGACACTAGGACTTTTAATAGTGGAAGTTCAATGATCACTTTTTCTAGTGGTGTGGTCTATCTTAAACTTTTATCACCTTCATTTTTTGGATCATATCCTAAAATAATATGAAAGAACATATGGATGGCATGGATGTATAATACATCTATGGAGGTGGGCCCTGTGGTCAGGGCTAACCTCTATGGCTACAGTTATAATTCGTAGCCATACGTCTACGGAAACACAATTTTCGTAGATAAAAGGTGGGTCACATAGGGGTAAGCAGATTGCGGACCGAGTAAATCTGTACGCTAAGCGTACTGAATAAACTCTGTGTGGCCCACCGTCATTCATGCATTTTATCAACTCCGTCCATCCATTTTATCGTATAACTTTAGGGCTTTGGACCAAAAATTAATCATATCCAAAGCTCAAGTGGACCACAGCACCTGAAACAGTGTGAATTGAATTCTACCATTGAAAATAGGGCCCACAGAAGTTTTAGATCAAGATACTATTTGTGTTTTCCCTTCATCCATGTCTTTTTGATCTTATGAACAGTTTGGATGACAAATAAACATCACTGGGGTCCTTAGAAAGGCTTCAACGGTGGAAATCAATACTTTCACTGTTTCCTTTGGTATGGTCCACTTGAGCTTTTGATATACTTCAATTTTGGGCTCAACCATTAAAATGATGTTAAAAAACGGATGGACGGCGTGGATAAACCACGTGAATTCACAGTGGGCCCAACAGAATTTACTCAGTACCATAAGAGTAACTCAATACGCAATCCGATTTCCTCCGAATCAAAAGAGGAAACCAACTCATCTTCTCCATTAAAGGCGCAACCCGCTGCAAGCCCTGCGATTTCAAATCCATTCAAAATCCTAAAAATTTCTCTTTTCTTTTTTTCTTTTTGCAAAATCCCAACCCAAATCCCAAAAACCTCGATGAAAATCTGATTTCTTTCAAAGCGATTCTATCCAGAAGGAAAAAAAAAAAAAAGGGTTTGAAGCTTATCCGGCATTGTCGACAATTGGCCCACCAAATCTAGTCGAAGACCACCCCTTCAGGCATATTTGAGGTAAGAGATTTTTTTTCTATTTATTATTTATTTTTATTTTTCGAATTTCTGGAATCGTAGGTGGTTATGATGATATTCCGACGATATTGGGTATGCAATCAAGGGAAAAAGTCATGATAAATGCTGATATATCATCGATATCGGCAATATCGCATGATATTTTATGATATTTGTGCGATATATCGCACGATACACAGGATTCCGTATTTTTTTGTATTTCTGAGGGAAATCTTAGGGGTTTCGTATCGCCAACCATCGATAACGATAATATCGGCTGATATATCGGCCGATAGTATCGATATTACGAACACTGGTCTTTAGTCTTCAGTTTTGACAACTTACAAGTTATAACTAAAAGAGATAATACAACGTCTTCTTCCCAATCTTCCTCTTTGAAACCCAAGTTGAATGACTAGGGTTGGGAGTATAGGCACTCTCGTAGTGTTATGAATAAGACTCACATAATATGTGAGTTATGTGGGTATGTGGGTTCCGTTGGCATTGCGCAGCACAAGCAACATTTTGCACATTTACCAGGGAAAAATGCAAAAGCATGCGACAACATTACTCCAAAAATCCAAAGGAAGATCATGGAGTATACGGATAAACAATCGAGAAAAAGATGCGATAATACCCTACGTTAAGAGGAATTTATGGAACAAGATGCTTACAAGAATATAAACGCCCATGGATAGATGATGTATACCACACCCCGAGTATGTGGTCGACCAAAGGAGTCCGAGCAAAGGGCCAACTCAAAAAATATTATAAAACCGATATAAACAAAAAGATAGGAAAGCCACTATTTAATATAGCGTTAAGTGGTTTTACTAAACCAGCATTGCTTTCAACACAGTTAAAACAAGAAGTTTCAAAGTTATAGTTGAAGCAATAGGTCAACTTGGACCTGGGCAAAAAACCTTCTTCACATCATGAAATGAGGGAGACTGTTTTTAAGTCGTTGTTGATTATACGCAATCCTTCATAGTCGAATATAAGGAGTCCTGAAAAATATATGATTGTTCACTGATGGCTGGCGTATGGACCAATAAATCTGGTCGGTCTCTCATAAACTTTCTTATGAATTGTCCAACTGGGACAATGTTCTTGAAGTCCGTAGATGTATCAACCCAATCACCTACTGTAGATTACTTATCTAATTTACTGGATAGTGTAATTAAGGAAATAGGGGAGAAATACGTTGTCCAGGTAATTACAAACAGAGTAGCCTCGTACGTAGCTGTCGGTTGTCATCTTATGAAGAAGAGACGTCGTTTGTTTTGGACCCTTGTGTGGCCCATTATGTTTATTTTATGTCAGAAGCTATAGGTAGGTTATTTTTAAAAGTAATTGCAAGGGCAAGAAGAATCAGTCTTCATGTACAAACACGCCCTTCTTTTCAATCGAATGAGAAAATAAATTGGGGGCAACTTGCTATGTCTAATAGTCACCCGTTTCGCTAGTCTTCTTAACACTAATGCCAAAAAAAAAAAAAAAAAAAGGTTGAAACTTAGAAACTTTGTAGTGTCAGTCGATTTTACAAATGGGCCTTGGTCAAGGAAGGCTGAAGAGAAAACAAATTCAACATAAATTCATTTTGCAAAAAAATTTGATAGAAGTGGTAAAGGCACTAAAAACATCTAAATCCTTAGTCATTGTGTTGCGATTGGTGGACAAGGATAAGAAGTCAGCAATAAGTTACATATATGATGCGATGGAGATGGTGAAAAATACGATCATTGACCATTTTAAATATAGATAGTGTGATTACAAGCCCATTATAAATATTATAGATAAAAGGAGTAGTCAAATGTCGTCTCCATTGTATTCGGTTGCCCACATTTTTAACCTTGCCTGTCTATTCACTTCAACCAATCCGACAGAAGCACTGACTATACATATGATTAGATTTATTAACATATTGAAAAAAAAAAATGGTTCTAGATAGAGAAGAATAGGACGTGATCTCAACTTTACTGAACTTTTATACAAATAGTGAGGGCATGTTTTCAAGGGATATCGTCATCAGACATTGGACAATGAAATTACCTAGTAAATAGTATGAATGTTTCAAATCTCTTACAAATAATTTTTACGATCTAACCTACAAAGTCTAAGCGTCTAACCTACTCTACTTAAACTGTTTTTCTCAAATGAAATCTCAACTGACTTGTGGGCTGCCTATGAAGTGGATCCGAATAGGAAAGATCCAGCTTTAAAGAAGCTGGCCATGAGGATTCTTGGACTTACGGGTTCTGCTAACAGTTGCGAGCGCAACTGAAGCACATTCGAGGCGGTAAGTTTGGAAAAAATGAAAATGTTAAAATGTTATAGTTTGGGATAATTGTAAGATTAAGCTAAGTTATTGCCCAATGCACTTTCTTTCATGAAGATTCACACTAAGAAAAGAAATCGCCTTGAACAAAAGAAGCTTAACGACTTGGTCTTCACTTCATCAAATACAATCTGAAATTGTGAGAACGATTCCAGGCTAGAAAAGTGAAGCCTGGTTTCTATGACCATATTTGCTTAAATGACTTAGATGCAGATAAAGAGTGGCTCGTAAAGACGGAGGACACAGTCTTTGCAGGCGAGGAGGCTCAAGTTGAAGATGTCACATATGAATCGACACCTAGGGAAGATACTTCTAATTCCGCTCAAAGGCGAAGGAGGGGGGTGAGTAATAGCAGTCAACGCATGGAAGATATTGAGGAGATAGAAGGAGGAGATGATGATCAAGCTGAAAATCCACATCCACCGTTGGATGTTGATGAGGTATTAGTACATACAGATAATGAAGAAACAGAAGAAGAAGAAGTATATATGGAAGAAGGAGATTACTCTGATGATAGCAACAATGATGATTGTGGTTATCGAATACCACAATGGCAAATAAATCAATGTATATAGCATTTAATATTATTTTATTAGTGTGTATAACTTATAATTTGTAAATTATATTTCCATTTTCTACAATTAATAATAAATAAATAGCATCTTCATTTTGTTATTACTTGTTACTTTACTTCTTACATGTTAAGTGTTATTTGTTACGTATATTGTTGAATATTGATGACTTGATGTTTAATTGATTTTATTTCACTCAAATATATTTTAAATATGTAAAATTAGTTATTTATTGACTTAGGAAAGTTCCCCTAATTTCTTATCTTTTTTTACATTTTTTTCTTATTTTTCCCTAATTTTTCAATTTTTTTTTATAAATTTTTTGAAAAAAAAAAAAAAATATGCGGTCACATATGCGCATGAGGATCGCATATGCGATTTGACAACATTCCTTACAGCCCCCATTACTGTTACGGAATACCTTGGTTTGGACGAAGAATTCTAATGCGGGGGCATTTTCACACCAGGTTCGAGTGGGGTGGCCCGTGGGATGCAGGGGCACACTTAAGGTGGGTGGCCCGCTGAACCCATGGATTTGGGGCTCGTGTGAGGCCGAACCCATAGATTTGGGGCCCACGAGGAGGGTTCGGCCGAGGACCTAACCCACGGATTTGGGGCCTAGGCTATGAGATAAAGGAATTAATTCGTCATGCTCTAACAGTTCGAGCTTTTAGAGCAAGTGGTTAATTGTCCTGCATCAAATTCTATGTCCACCAACACCCACGTGCACCAATACTTGGAGAGTCCTTATCTAGGAGAGTGAAAGTAGGGTGAGGATGGAAAAAGGCCTTTCTTCATGGGGATTTGCTTGAAGAGGTAAATATGGAGCAACCACCAAGCTTTGTTACTCAGGAGTCAGATAAAATCTGCCATCTAAAAAATCAATTTATGGATTAAAACAATCTCCCTATGCTTGTTTCGACAAATTTAGTAAGGTGGTGGTGCTTCAATTTGGGATGAAATTCAGTTTTTGTTCCACAGAGCAAGATTGGTACTATCATGTTAGTTGTTTATGTGGATAATATCGTTGTTACTAACAATGATAGTACATGTATTTCTGAGTTAAAGAAGATCTTGCAGCAACACTTTTATGCAAGGGGTCTCTTTTAGCTTAGGGAATGGTTCCAATATTCGTTTCTAGTTAGACAGATGAATCCAGGATAGGCCCCTCCTTCAAATTTACTCATATCTTGCGAGAGAGAGCTCCAATATAGATTGTACAATGGCTAATTCTTTTTCTATATAAGGATCAGGAGCTCAGTGTCCCCCCTGTAGAAGGCCCCTTTCGGAATCTAAGATGGAAGAGCTTTTAGATCTCCTTAACCTTCTCCAAGGAATTCGTCCTAATCCAAAGGTCCTTGACTCTCGTACTTGACCCCTCACCTACTCCGGTTAGAGGTGGACATGTTGGACCCGATCCGGCGGATCCGACCAGATCCGACCCGACTCGGTATCGTTCCGAACAGAACCGACGGCATAGATCGACCTGATCGAGTCTGTCCATCCAGATCTGATCGTTTTTCGGATCAGGTTCGGATAGTAGTGTATCCGGACAGAACCGATCCGAAAATCCGAACCGAAAGGGTCCGACCCGACCCGACCCGACCAGACCCAAGGATGTAAATATCCCTGTATTTTAAAAAACTATCAATATATGTTTGGCTTTTCATTTGGCGCCCAAAAAACCCGCCCAACATATAGCCTTAGACTCTTTCTCTATCTCTCTTTATATTTCTCTCTCTTTGTTTATATCTCTCTCCCTTTCTCCTTCTGTTGAGGATGAAGGCGAGTAGAAAATTAGTCTGTCGGAAAGACATACAGCTCCGGACGGAAGAGAGAAAGAGAAAGAGGCTGCCGCTGTCAGGCGTCTTCTTCACAGCCCGACCCAAAGACGAAGAGGATTATTTGTGGCTCTAATCACGAGGTATGTGTTATATCCAAACCGTCCATCCATTTGGCAATATCATATAAGGGGTTGCGACGAAAATAAAACAGATCTAACCATTAAGTGGACCACACTACGGAAAGCAGCGGGGTATTGAACGTCAACCATTGAAACCCTTCTTGGGTTCACAGAAGTTTCGGATCAACATGAAATTTGTTTTTTCACTTCATTTAGGTCTTTGTGACCTTAAGAACAGATTGGATGGAAAAAAAAAACATTACGGTGGCCCTACAAATTTTTTAACGGTGAAAATCATCATCTCCGCTGCAATTTATGATGTGGTCCAGATGATCTTTGGATCTGATTCATTTTTTTGGATAATGCTCTAAAATTATCCATAAAGCTAGATGAACGGTATAGATATGATAAACCCATCACTGTGGGGCCATGTAACTTTGATCTCCTTTGGACCGTTCGTACAACTCGGAGCTCAAGGAGCGTCAGTGCCCGTCTTCGCACGACACGTACCCAGAGAAGGTATGTATAGCTGGGTTAGCTATATAGCCTATATCCTACGGTACTCCGTGGAGTGCACTGAGTTACTATGCTCAGTAAATTAAGTTGGGCACACCTCGAATACATTTAGTACATCCACGCCGTCCATTCGTTTTGCCATATCATTTTATGGGTTCAACCCAAAATTGATGCATATACAAAGCTCAAGTGGACCATACCACTGAAAAATGTGGAAGTATTGATTTTAATCGTTTAAAATTTTCTGAGGGCCCCAGATGTTTATTTGTCATCCAACCTGTTCATACGATCAGAAAGACATGGATGAAGGGAAAACACAAATTTCAGCTTGATCTAAACCCTCTGTTGTCACCAAGAAATTTTCAACGGTAGATGTTCAATTCACACTGTTTCCTGTGGTGTGGTCCGTTTGAGGTTTGGATATACTCCATTTTTTGGATTATGCCCTAAAACTATGTTTCAAAAGAGATGGACGGAGCAGATAAAATGCATGAATGCCACTGGAGCCATGTAACGTAAATCTCCTTTGAACCGTTCGTACAACTCGGAGCTCGAGGAGCGTCAGTGCTCGTCAGGCTAGCTGGTGCTAGCTACAGAGCGAGTACACACCCGCCCGTAGCTGATGGTCGGTGCTCTGTGGGCCCCACCATGATGTATGTGTTTCATCCATTCCGTTCATCCATTTTTACAGATCATTTCAGGGCTTGATAAAAAAAAATTATGAGGATATCAATCTTACATGGGCCACACCACAGCAAAATAATAATGAATGGATATTCACCATTAAAATCCTTCGAAGTCCCACTGTACTGTTTATTTGAAATCTAATCGGTTGATTTGATAATAAAGACCTAAATGAAGGGAAACAATAAATATAGGCTTGATCCAAAACTTTTATTGCCCCCAAAAAGTTTTTAATAGTCAAAATTCATTCAACACTGTTTACTGTAATGTGGTCCACTGGAGATTGAGATATAGTTCATTTTTTTTCTCATATCATAAAATGATATATAAAAATAGATGAACGGCATGGATGACACACATACATCATGTTGGGCTCCACAGAACACCAAACACAAGTAGAGTTACGAAGCTTCTCCCGCCTCTGTGTGTAAAGCTTCCTTGAGCTATCTCTGGATTAAAGCTTCTCCAAGAAGTTATCTTTAGCTCTTTTTTTTTTTGGTTTATCCACACCGTCCATTCGTTTTTTATTCGAACGTTACTTAATCCGATCCGACTCGGTTTTCTTGACCGAGTCGGAGTCGGATCGATTTAAGCCAGCAATAGTTAGGATCTGTTCGAATTATAAGACTTGGATCCGGTACCGAATCTGATCGGGTTCGGATTAGGACCTGCAATTTGCGAACCTGATCGGGTTGGACCAAATCCGATCCGACTCGGTCCGATGCCCAGCTCTAACTCCGGTGACTTCACCTGCAAATCGTTCCTCCCTATCATTATAGGAACTTCTCCTTTGACAAATTCCTTTCTAGCTTTCTTCTGGTCCTATGATGGCGTGGCTACTTTCTATTGGCTCTTGGCTAGAGGGAGATCTCTGACCATCGTCAATCTCCAACGAAGAGCCATGATTCTCCCAAATATTTGCAACCTCTGCTTGAAGGCTGGGGAAAACATCTCACATCTCTTCATTCACTGTCCCTTTGTGCATAAGGTATGGGCTATAGTTCTCTCATTATACAAAGTTCCCTAGGTTACGCCAGATTCCATCACCTCCTTGCTTTCTGCTTGGCACTTCTCCTCTCCAGACAAAAGTCTTGTGAAGGCATGGAGGCTTGCCCTGCTGGCCTCTCTTTGGGAGATATGGAAGGAAAAAATAGCAGAACTTTCTGCAACATATCTTCCTCTTCAGTTGCGGTTTCAGGATGGATTCTCCGTAATGTCAAAGACTAGATCAGCTCGGTCTCTCCTGAAGATTGGTCGTTGATAGCTCATCAATTGTAGTAGTGCTTTGGGCGTTATGTTCTGTTTGGTATTTCTTTCTTTTGGATCGTTATTTCGTTGCTCCCCAGTTTTGGTGTTCGGGAGGTTTAGAGTTATATAGCTTTTCCGGTTTCTTGGTTTCTTTTGTTTTTAGTTCTCTCTTCTGCTTTTTGTTTTCTTTGGGCCTTTTGGCCTTTTTTAACAGATAATTCTCAATCTTCAAAAAAAAAAAAAAATTTACATAAAGGATTTAGATTGCCTTGGATACTTTCCGGGTATTGCGGTAGCAAGGTTGAAGGTGAGAATTAACTTGTTGTAGTTGAAGTATCTAATGGATTTATTAGAAGATATAGGTATATTGGGGCTAAGCTAGTTGAAACTCCCATCAATACTAGTTCAAAGATGAGTATAGATGAAGGGGAACTATTTGATGATCCAGGGAGATACCGCCAGCTAGTTGGTCAATTGATTTGTTTAATGATTACATGACTGAACATCACTTACCTAATCAGTGTAGTTAGTAATGCAAGGGCATTTTCACACTGGGCATGAGTGGGGTAGCCTGTGGGATGCAGGGGCACACTTAGGGTGGGCGGCCTGTCTAAGAGGGTAAGCAGGTGGCTCGTGTGAAGTAGAACCTATGTGAAGTGGGGCCCACGAGGGGGGTTTGCCCGAGGTCCTAACCCATGGGATGTGAGGCCTGGGCTATGAGATAAATGGATTGATTCGCCATACTCTATCAGTTCGAGCTTTTAAAGTAAGTGGTTAATTGTCCTACACTGCACCAAAGTGGTATCAGAGCGGGAGATCTTGTGTTCAAGACTCCTCACCAAAGGGTGATTAATGCGGGGCCATTTTCACATCGGGCTCGAGTGGAGTGGCCTGTGGGATGCAGGGGCACACCCGGGGTGGGCAGCTTGTGTGAGGCGGGTGACTCGTGTGAGGCAGGCCCCACCCGTGCGAAGCGGGTGGCTCATGTGAAGCGGAACCCCATGTGAAGTGGGGCCCGCGAGGAGGGTTCGATCGAGGTCCTAACCCATGGGATGCGGGGCTTGGGCTATGAGATAAAGGGATTGATTCACCATGCTCTATCAATTTGAGCTTTTAGAGCAATTGGTTAGTTGTCCTGCATCACTTAGTTTATGCAGGCTCCCCATATATCTCATATAGAGGCCATGCTTTGCACATTTAGATATTTAAAAGGAGCTCATGGCCGTAGAATTCTCTACAAGTGAAATGGGCATCTTAGAGTAGAAGGGTTTTCCGATGCAAACTAGGTTAGCTCTCCTTCTAATAGGCTAGCTGATGTCCACATCAAACGGGGGATTTCGTGTTGAGAGACGGATTCCTTTTTAAAGGAAATCATTTATCTATTCCCCGTACGTCCCTCCGTGAATTCCTCGTCTGGGAGTTCATTCGGGAGGGATAGCTTTGGCCCTGATAAGACTATTGCCCTCGTAGAGGATCATTTCTACTGGCCAAGTCTTAAACGAGGTGTCGCCAAAATTTTAGTGCAGTGTAGAACGTGCCAAATGGCGAAACAGCAAAAGAAAAATTCTAGATTATATACGCCATTACCTGTGCCGCATGCTCCGTGGCAAGATATTAGCATGGATTTCATGTTTGGGCTTCCCAAGACGATTAAAAAGCACGATTCCATTTTTGTTGTTGTGGACCGCTTCTCTAAGATGGCACATTCGTCCCATGTTCTAAAACTTCGAATGCATCTAATATTGCTAAGGTCTTTTTCGATGGTGTGGTCCGTCTCCATGGTTAACCTTAAGACTATAGTGTCTGACTGTGATGTCAAATTTACCAACTATTTTTGGAAGATACTATGGCACATGATGGGAACACGTTTGCAATTTTCTACTGCATACCACCCCCAAACTGATGGCCAAACTGAGGTGGTTAATCGCAGCCTTGGAAACCTCTTACGATGCTAGTGGGTGAACATGTGAAAACTTGGGATTTGATTCAACCTATAGCCGAGTTCGCCTACAATAGTTTAGTCAATAGATCTACAGGGTTAAGTCCATTTGAAATTGTTAATGGGTACAAACCTCAGATGCCCATAGACTTGTTACCCATGTCAGTTACCCAAAGATCTTCTGAGTCAGCCGATGCATTTGCACGACACATTCATGATTTACGTGCACATGAGACAGCGAATAAATGTGAGTAATGATAATTATAAATGTTCAGCTGACCAACATCGTAGGTGGATTAGACCAAAGCGGTTTCTTCCAGTTTCCGCTAAGAAATTACAAGCTCGTAGTACTGGACCATTCAAAGTATTACGTAAAATTGGGTCTAATGCGTACACGGTAGACCTTCCACCTGAAATAGGAATAAATCCGACAATCAATGTGGTAGATTTAGTCCTCTGTCCTAACACTTCCATTGTTTCTTCTTCCTACCCTTAGCCACTTTCCGACTTTACTTCTCAACCTACTCCACCCCTTCCTCCATCAATTGACCGTAAGGAAGAGATTGAATGGATAGTAGATGAGGAGATTGTTTCCCAAGGTACCTTGTCAAATGGAAGAACCACCATCCGATTCCACGTGGCTTACAGAAGTGGAACTGCAATGGATTGATCCGAACCTTCTCAAGACGTACAAAAGTTTTAACTCATCGGAGCCGAGTTCTTTTCACCCGAGGGGAGTTTATGCGAACATCAGACCCAAATACATCTTTATGGCTCGATGATGGTTCATGGCACAATCGAGGATGATTTTGAAGATATGGTTAATTGCACAACTAAATGATGTTTTTTTAATGAAAGCTTGGTGCCTCCTTCCCCTTTCTCTCTATGGTAAGTTCTTCTCTTCCCCTAATCTCTTCTCTTCTTCTAAATTCTTTTTTTAGCCCTCCAACCTTCTTCTCTCTTTCTATGCATAATCTTCTTTTTTTTCTTTTTTTCTTTTTCTTTTTTTTTGCTATTGACCTTGAAAATCTGAGAATTGATCCCAACCCTCTCTCAGATTTTCCAATCATTCCTATTCCAGAAATCCTTTGATTTCCTAGACTAGAAAAACTGCATTGATTGTTGGATTGAAACCATGCAAGATCGGGAGGTTCCATCCCTCGCCGGATCCAATGCACGCGTAATTTGAATACGGTACCGCAGGATTGTGATGATGATCTGCAACTGTTGCATGTTCCCTTTATTATTATCTTTACTATGATGTGGAATGTGAATATTCCAATTGATTTGCTTAGTTTATTTCGTTGGATCATTTTTGTGCTCACACATGCACTCTAGTTTAGACCGTCCTGCATCACTAACTCTCCTTCTAATAGATAGTCTACCACAGATTATTGTACGTTTGTAGGGGGGGAATCTATCTACATGGAAAAACAAGAAGCAAAGTATTGTCGCTCGGTCAATCGTGGAATCAAAGTACAGGGCAATGGCCCATGCGACATGCAACTTATTTGGTCGAAGAAATAAAAATGCGATCTCGGATTCGCAGTGATGTTCTTATCAGATTGTATTTTGATAATCAAGTAACATCGCATATCGCCAACCATCCAGTTTATCACGAAAGAGCAAAGCAAACTGAAGTTTATTGTCACTTCATTAGGGAAAAGGTGGCTAACAAGGAAATATGCATACCATTTGTCAGGTTCCAAGATCAAGTGGTAGACATGTTTAAAAGGCTTTAAGTCGGGCTCATCTGGACAGATTCTTTGTCAAGTTGGGCATTTATGATATAAATGCTCCAACTTGAGGGGGAGTGTTGATGCATTATGACCACATGTATGAGCCAAACGTGTGGTCCGTCGGTCACTCATGTGGTCCACATATAGTTGTGGTCCACATATAGTTTTGGATTTATGTTGGGCTTGATCATATGTTTGGGTTAGAGTCTTTAGGCTCATATGGCGTTGTTTTATATTATTTCTAAGGGAAGTATAATTGTAATTTTCATATGATTAATAATTGCCCTAATAATAAAAGAGAGACGTGAGGGCGTGTGAAGGATTGAAGCCCTCTCTCCTTCTTTTCTTCTTTCCCCTCATCTTTCTTCTTCTCTTCTTCTCTTTTCTTCATGATTAACTAGGCCTACTTTTCGTTATTAAGCTAAAACCAAAAGAAAGAAAAATTACAAGAATCCCCTAGCAATAATAAAACAAAAGATATGTATCCCAAGTAGTTGGGTGTAAAATAAATCCATACTCAGGCACAGAAATTCAAATATAACACTTCCCAAGATCTTTCTTTTGATTGTTAACTCTTTCAAGAAGTTTGATTTTAAAAAAGAAATATACATTCTACAGGTAGTTGTCATACTTAAAAATCCAAAGAATTTAGATCCTTATTCTCACAATATATCTATCGAGAGGCTTTCAAATCCCACATGCGTGAGGAAGCCTAGTTACATGCTACCACAGGTACCATCATGGCATATTCATCAGGTGAATACCACCATATAGATACGATGGCCCAATCAGGCTGGTACACTAATCATGTTGGGCACAATTTATGAAACGATGGACATTGAAAAATACTTGGCCAAGTTTTCCACTCTATCCATCTGCTCCAAGTATTTTGGCAGATGGTGAGTCAACCAGCCAATTCTTGGGCCATGGCAGCTACATAGTGGGACTTACCTGATGTATAGTTGCATGAAGTGTGAAGCGAAGCGGCAACAGATTCACGTGCGGGAGCAGGGTTTTTGAAAACAAGTATAAATAGGTAGGAAGCTGGAATGGGTGTAAAAGTCCAAAGTGCAATTTAAAGCAGAGCTGCACCTAGTTAGAAGGTCCTGTAAGTAAGTATGGACAGCTTGGATCTTGCACCCATGTGCCACAGTGACACGTGTGTCAGCATGTACATGGACTGCTGTAAACATGCATGTTGGATTGAAAAGCCCTCCATCTATCAATATTTATCTATAAAATGCCAAAGCCCATATTTCAGGTAATTATTTGTAACGAGCCAAGAAAGAAGAAAAGAATAGATGGGATTTAAGGAGAGCACTTTGAGTCAATTTCAGAAATATAAAGCAGGTGCATGATGAATGCCTTTTCCATACCTCAGAATTGCTTTGTGTGGCTCCATAACAGGCCAATACGATTCGCTTGCTGGTTTTTCTACCCCCGGAACTCCCTGCAGCAATAGGAGAATTTGGGGTCTGCAACAGCATCATTTAAGCTGTATAATTACCTTCACAACAAGCTTCACAGCACTGAAGAGAAGTTGCAAAAACCCACACAAAACTCATTCCAAAAGGCCTAGATAACAATAGAGGAACTTCAAAGAAAAATTATTGTTTGTGTACATACATACACTTGACCGAAAATTCAATGAAATTACATGTTCAAATGTGAGTTAATTGATTAAGCTATGAAATACACTAGTTGCTCAAATCTATTCAATGCAAAGGTTTGCTAATTCAATGTGTTGAGATCCCAGCCCATCCACAGGCAACCACAATTACCAAACTGGAACTTGTGTTGAACATCCAAGCTGCCATCAAGTCGATCACACCCTATACACAGTGTTTTAAATATCGACGATATTAGCCGATATATCCCACGATATATATTATATCCCACTTGTGCGATATGAAACGCATAGGTAGTGCCGATATATCCCACCTGTTCGATCTAGTGAGCATTTTCAATTTTCGATCAATGTTTTTGTTGTAAATCATGTTAAACCAGAGTCAAACGGTTATAAATCTACGATTCTTCATGTTTTCCATGAAAATTTATGGATTTGGAACTTCGATTTCGAGATTTTGGGGAGATGGATCAAGTTGCGAAAATTGAGAAAAATCAAAATTTCTCAATTTCTCACAAATCAGTTACAATCTTTGTATCCAAACACAAAATTAAACATGTATGTAACCTGATCTAGTGATTCTTCTTTTGCTTTTGAATGTATTGTTTGTGTTTCCATACATGTCTTCTTACGTGTATAAATTATATGAATAGACTTTGAATATACTTGCATCAGTTCAGTTGGAAAGCACATATATTAGGACCCCATACAAAGGAAACCCCTATTATGTGCACTTTTTTGTAATGTTTTGATTTCTAAGTGTGTATTGATGTCTTTTTCAACAATCCCTGAAGTTTCATTGAAAAATTCGACCAATTTCTCAATGTTCCTATGTTTCCAACAACAGCGGTACATTATGCGATACAACCGATATATCCCATGCGATAACCGATATTTATCCGTATCCCAAGGGTGCAATACATTACATGATAACAATATTTAAAACGTTGCCTATACATACCCTGGCCTGAGAATCAGGCAGTTCCACCCATCAGCTGGACCATAATGTATGGAACAAATAGTAATAACAATAAAAACCTTGACGGCCACCCAATTCTTTTGTACACCAAGGCCCAACTGATGAGTGAACCGACCTGAGTTTTTTACCAGGGCATCTAAATGGTGAGGCCACCTGAGGGACAGATTGGATCTTGCATATGTGAGTCAAAGTTACATATGTCTCAGCCTGTTGAGGAGTTAGTGTTTACACCCATGTTGAATTAGCCAAACTCTTCATTTAATTTTTTTTCAAAGGTAAATAAAAGTCCACTGGAAGAAAACTCTTCAATTAATCAAATATGAAAAATACCACTTATGCAGTTCCACACACAACCCAAAAAAAAAAAAAAAAAAGACTTATGGTAATGCAACCCATGAGACATTTTTGGATTTCAGATCACTAATATTCAAGTGAACAATTTATGACCAATGTCGACAGCCATATCTGCCAAATATATTCATGCTGAAGATGATTTGATCTAATTTCCAGTTTACAAATACATTGAATTTCTTTGATGTTCTTAATGAAAGATTTTGAGTCATTTGACTATTGATAGACATAATCTCATGCTTATTGAGGGCTCTCTAGTCACGGCTCCGTGGTAAACATAGTGTGTTTCAATTCTAAGGTCACAGGTTCGAGAACCCATTGAAAATGGTGTGTGCGGGTCTAAGAGTGTGTTTTCACCTTTCAAAAAAAATCTCATGCTTATTGATGCACCTCCCCAAGCATCTTTGCACCACTGGACTATGCAAGAGATTTTGAAAGCAGGATAGACCCCTATGTTAGCTTAGTACCATCTAAAAAATGGTGTTGACTCCATCCATAAACATAGCATAGATGTATGGCAATCCAGAGAATTCAAATCACTAAACCAACTGCAGATGGAGCATAACCCAAAAATTACACCGAAAAGATAATAGCAACCCTCTGATTTTTCCCTTCAAATTTGAACCACTCACTCTATTTTAGTTTTAATCATCCATTTGGCAACCATCAGTTGGATGGTTAGGATACTTGATCAGTGTGATTTTAGAGATACGCTCCATCCACAATATGACCTACAATTTGAATGGTCCGGATGGCTGTAATTGAGTGCCGAGGACAAGTCACCACCATTTTCAAAATGGTGAATCATCGTAGAAGTCTTGCCTTGTACAACATGCATGAATTCATTCCATTAGGACAAGTAGCAAGTTCCTAAACTAGTTAGACATATCTGATGAATTTATTTAAAAGTAGAGGGAAATTTTTATTTTTATTTTAAGGATAAAAGTAGAGGGAATTAATATCCCCAATCCCAAGAACTGAAAGTTCCATCCCTACAACAGTAACTTCATCATTACATTGATGGTAAAAAGCACTCTAGAAAAACCTTAATATGATTAAATTACCCCTGGAGGAATGGAAATGTCAGTTTTAGGGGTGGGCATAACATCCCAGCAAGTATAAGCAAAGAAATGGCAGCTGGGACATGGTTCTAGTAACAAATTCCCATCTAAATTTCAGAGCATGGCGAATTAATCCTTTTATCTAATAGCTCAGGCCCCACATCGCATGGGTTAGGACCTCGGCCGAACCCCCCTCGTGGGCCCCAAATCACATGGGTATCACCTCACGTGAGCCACCCTGCCTCACACAGGCTGCCTACCCCGAGTGTGTCCCCACATCCCACAGGCTACCCCACTCGAGCCCGGTGTGAAATGCGCATTAATCCCCCTGGTGAGGAGTCTCAAACACGAGACCTCCCCCGTGGGCCCCAAATCACATAGGTCACCCACCCCGAGTGTGCCCCTACATTAATCACCCCCGGTGAGGAGTCTCGAACACGAGACCTCCCGCTCTAATACCAATTTGATGCAAGACAATTAACCACTTGCTCTAAAAGCTCGAACAGTTAGAGCATGGCGAATTAATCCTTTTATCTCATAGCCCAGGCCCCACATTGCATGGGTTAGGACCTCGACCGAACCCTCTCGTGGGCCCCAAATCACATGGGTATCGCCTCACACGAGCCACCCTGCCTCACACGGGCCGCCCACCCCGAGTATGTCCCAGCATCCCACAGGCTACCCCACTCGAGCCCGGTGCGAAATGCGCATTAATCACCCTCGGTAAGGAGTCTCGAACACGTGACCTCCCCCGTGGGCCCCAAATCACATGGGTCACCCACCCCGAGTGTGCCCCTGCATACCACAGACGACCCTACTCGAGCCCGGTGTGAAAATGCCCCTGCATTACATGAAATGGGAAGGCACTACAAATTTTTAAATAGACTACAAGCTAGTCATGACATATATCTAAGCTACAGGGACCTATCAAGGAAAGATATACTCTTTTTAGTGAACATACGAAATATTCCATGAACATGGAGCTGAAAAACAGGTTTTTTTCTATTAGGGGATTTGGAACCCATGTTCCAAACAGCCCAATCCGGACTGTCAGTGGGCCATGCACGAGCTGGGCAAATCAAATTTTTGGATAGGCATGACAGAATGGGCCCAGTTTTGTGTGTGTGTGTGAAGCTCAAGCTGGTACCATCCACCTTCCCAAAAAAGATAACTTGAAGTATCCATCAGGACATTGTGGATTCACCTGATTTAACCGGTTAAGACAGATGTAAGGAGAGCCACCTTCAGGCCGTGGGGTAAAATCCAGGACGCTCACACCGCAATTGCTCTGAAGTAAAATCCTGAAATACTTGGTTCCCAATCCTGATTGAAATTTAACATAACAGTTCCAAAATGAAACTTTCATTACTTCCCTTGCTCCCAATCCACATATCGCAAGCAGAGAATTATAAAGGGTGGGAAACAATACCAATTGCAGTAGCTACAAGAGCTTGATTCACTGCATTATGAGCAACTACAAGCACAGACTTCCCTTCATGTTTTAGGATTTTATTCCAACAGTTCTTGGCACGGGCCCACAACTCTCTCACTGGATAATGGTCGTCGATGTTGAAATTTGCAGCATCTTTCTGCCACTGGCGGTAGGCCTCGCCAAATTTCTCCTTCCCCTCGTGCTTCAATAGACCCTGAAATCCATCAATAGAGCCAGTAACTATAGAATGTACATGCAGAAGCTGCGGCTCAAAACACAATCTTTCGGAATTTCAAAAACATGAGGTTCTGATTGTCATTAAAGTTTATCAGACAAACTCTGTTTGTTCCAAGGAAGGATCAGAATGCAAACTAACTTGAAACGAGTAAAGGTCGATTTCCCTGAGGTCAAACTCTGGAATCATCTCCTCATCACGATCGGCCCATATAATCTCAGCTGTTCTCTTAGATCGAATAAGGGGACTGAAACAGATAACAACCCAAAGTTCCTTTTATTACGAGAAGAACCAAACCTCTCTGTCGGGTAAAAAATGAAAATCTACAATGACACTAAAATGATGATACTTTCGAATCCAACTGAATCAAAGTGTGATTGGTTCAGAACTTAAGAATGAAGATTGATCACACAGAGAATCACAAACACAAAACCGAGTTGAGTCCGTGTGAATCGAGTCGAGTTGATCAATCTTGACAAATCGAGTTGACTCATTGAGATTTTGGGCCGAGCCTATGTGAAACTCGGAATTGGGCCTGGACTCAGAGAGACTCATTGAGTCAACTGAATGGCTCGGTCAACTCAACATGACTCAGCATGACTCAAAGCCCCAACCTCATCTAACAGAAGTAGAAGCAGAGACCTTAACCAGTGAAGAACTGGTGATATTTTCAGTTTTGAGTTACATTTTATATCACTTAAACAGGTTTAAAATTTTTAAATGTCTATAAATATTCATAATATTTTCAATTTATAATAATTAAATATCAACTCGATTCGGGTCAAGTCTTTGAGTCAACCCGACTTGCCTGAATATCAAATCAAATCAAGTTTTCGAGTTTTTGAACCATGAGAAAATGCAAATTTCTAAGAAAAAAGAGGCAAGTTCAAACAGGAAAAACTGACATACTCGGCAGGTGACTCGGTTTGAGTCATGCCGAGTTGTGTCAAGTTGAATAAGTAGTTGGAGCCGACTCGATGAGTCATCTTGAGTCTGAACCGAGTGGAGCTCACTAACGAGTTTCATAGTGACTCAGCTCAATTTCTAACAAAGTTGAGTTGACTCAGCCGAGTTTTTAGTTGAATTACCAAGTAGAACTATGAAAGAAACTGCAAATTCCATTTCAGGAAAAACAGAGGTGAGTTCAAACAGGAAAAACAAAATGTGTAGAGGATGATTGAAGAAAGCCCCAAATTCCATTTCATCATCTTTTTAGACAACATGAAAGTGGATAGAACAGTTCCTAACTCTACAAAAAATAAATAAATAAGTAAATAAACAAAGAAAGAAAAGAAAAAAAGAAAAAAAATGTAACAGAAGAAAGCCAATTGAGGAGGAAGAAAACTCACCAAGTACCCAGATAAATTACATGGTGCAAATTCAGATGCCATGCATCATGAAACTAATTGAAACAGACTTCAATATCTTTCAAATTAAAAGAACGCAGATCAATTCGAAATGGAAATGAATTGCAAACATTCAGTCCAATGGAAAGAAAGCAACAAACATTCATGATCATCCTAAGAATGCATAACGAATGACAAAGGACTCGACTACAATTTGGTTACTTCCACATTACTGGACTAAAATCGCAATTCAGCTCGATGGTGCATCCAAACACACCTTCTGTATTATTCAAAACCAAGATTCAATCGGATATTTGAAGATTTGCAGTTACTGATGTATTGCCATTGCATATGTTTCTTTGCTTGTTATGATGACATAGCTGAATTGCATCCCCGCCCACTGATCACAACCCCCTCCCACCCACAAACCCTGATTAGAAGTTCAATTCTCAAAGTAAAATTTCCAACTTGAATGAAGAAAACGTCAGATTCCTTATCACTGGGACATCATTTTTAGATCCAATTCCCTGAAGAAAATTTTTCATTTATATGTACTATCCCTGCTATGCTTATTGTGATCCAAACTGTTTGTCAGGTGGGCCTTATTTTGAAGGGCTACAACTCAAAAGATAACATCATTCAAGAAGAAGATATCACTTCGTGTACCATATGATAGGAACTGTTCATCAGCCGGGCCCCACTAAGGGGTCATTTGGATGCCTGTAAATGGGGAAAGATGTAAATGATTTACAGAGAAATCATTTACACTCTGAGTTTGGATGACCTTTTTTGCCTGTAAATCATTTATAGGCTGTAAAGGATTTACGAAATTTACACCTATCTCATTTACAGGCAAAAAGGCGGGATTTCATTTAAAGGCTCTCCATTTACAGCCTAATGGCTATATTTTCAAATATTGACTCTCCATTTACAGGACATAAATAATTTAGAGGCTGTCCAAACACAGAAAATCATTTACAGCTTACAGTCAAACAGGACAGGCTGTAAATGGTTTACACCTGTAAATCATTTACGACTTAAACCATTTACAGGCATCCAAATTTGGATGCCTGTAAATGGGTTGGGCCACAAATTGGGTCGTTTGGATGCCTGTAAGACTACAAATTGGGTCAGGCTCAACCCAAACTTTAGGTCAGGTCAGGTTGGTCGAGTTGAGGTTAGGTTGGGCTCGAGCTAGAATCCTCAAATTGGTCTGGATCAGTTGGGAATGGATTGAATCCACCAGCAACTCAACCCAACCCATACCTGACCCCACATGAATATAAAACCCACAAAACACTAATAATGCCCTAACGGAACTCAGGTTGAGTCTAGACTCAGGCTGGTCTGGGATAGGGCTGAGTATTTAATATCTTAGGTTGGGCTTGGGTTGGATTGCTTGGCAATAGTGCGAATTCCTCTGCAGAGCCCGCCTTCGATCATGGATGGGTTGGGCTTGGGTTAGCAATATGACTCGTTTAAGTAAATGGGTGAGCTTGGGTGGAACCCAACCCGACCTGCCCATATAGGTTATCAATGTCTTGGTTCAGATGACCTGAACTGACTTGACCTATCAATGTTTTGGTTCAAATGACCTGAACTGACCTGACCCAATGGATATATATGTGTGTGTGTGTGTGTGTGTGTGTGTGTGTGTGGAGAGAGAGAGAGAGAGAGAGAGAGAATAATGCTCCAACACAACTAGTTGAACGTCCAACTAGCTACCTAATTTTAGGACTAATTAATGCTAATAAATTTTAGAAGAGAGTTATTAATGCTAAAGATGCTTGACGGGTGGGTATCATTAGTGGGTCCCACCATGGTCTTAATATAAAATCCACCCCAACCATCAGGTGTGTCACCCTATGTTAGACATAGGGCCCGAAGATCAGCACCATCCTTGGTTCGGGTGGACCACATGATTGGGAAACGCTCACTCTCCAAACTCTTCCCTTTTGTGGCCCACTTGAATCATGTATGAACCAGTTTTTTGGGCCTCATGGCTACTTTTTGGTGTGGCATCTAATGGTTGTAGTGGATTTTACATACTTCTCAAGGTGTTCTAAAACGGTAATGGTGGCCATAACGGCCACTACCGTTATTGTTATGATACGGGCCGTAATGACCATTACGACCCTTGTATCGGCCGTTACAGCCCTTTTTTATTTTTAGAAAAAACTGTTACAAGGCCGTTATGGGGCCATTACGAGACCGTTACAAGGCCTTTACGACCTATTTTTCTATAACGGCCATGGCCGTTTCAACCCCGTAACGCGTAACGGTTACCGTTACGTAACGGCCGTTATGTAACTGATTTTGAATACATTGATACTTATTATGGCAAGTCCTATAAATATCAAAATTGGACGTCTCTCTCCCATCGGTTTCTCTTGGTAGGCCCCACCTAAATCACGAATCATCCTAATTTTCTGGCTCTGGGCCCAGCATGAGATTACATATCTAATGGTCGGAGTGGATCTCGCATACACATCACGGTGGACCTCTGAAAAAATCAGGGTCCGCGTCCATCTCATACTAGTTTCCAAGATAAGAGTGATGTATTCAAAAAGCACTCGATTGCCACCATATTACACAAGACCAACTTGGGCACCGTGTATGTGTGGCAAAGTCTTTGGGCCTCACAATAATAGTTGTTTTACCCACGCCGTCCATCCATTTTCCTAAGATATTTTAGTGCATGAGCCTAAAAATGAGGCAGATTCAAAGCTCAAATATACCACATTTGAATCATTAATTCCCCACCCATTTATCAACATCAAGGTATTCTATAACAGTAACAGTGGCCGTAACAGCCACCACCTTTACCTTTACAATATGGGATGTAACCGCCATTACGTCTCTCTTTTTTTATTATTGAAAAAAATCTGAAAAACATGTATCGACCCCATAATGGACCATTACAGTTCCATTATGGCTTTTTACGGGGGCGTAACAGGCTGTTGCGGGGGCTGTAACAACCTTTACAAGTCATTTTTTTTGTAACAGCTATTACAGCCTTTACGACCACAAAACGTGTAACGGTTGCTACCGTTACTTTTACGTAACGGCCTTTATGACCCCATAACAACCTTTACAGCACACCATGATCAGCATTAATTACTCTCTTAAACCAGGTTAACTAGTTGTACGTACAACTAGTTGTGTGTTAGCAACAGCAACAAACCTCTCGTCCATCTTTTCCTCCTTCTGAGGATTTTGAGTTCCCTCACCTACAAGTAAAACATGTCTGGAAAATTAAGCCTCATGCTGGAGCAAACTCGGATGGAACTACGAAGCGGATTTTTGCTACTGAAGCATCCTTAAACTGGCAGGCAGAAAATGCAATCCATCAAAATCAGGCTCTACAACAGATCTTGGCAAATCAGCAGCAAATGCTCTCTCAGAATAACTCCAACTTGTCCAACAAATGGTGCAAACAAAAATTTCTGATCTTGGACCAGAATTACACTAAATTGGCATGACAGTCACCAATTGGACCATTGCGAGCCCATTTCTTACACAAAAGGAAGCAGAAAAGAAGTTTATGGAGAATCAGTTATACTCCATTTTGGCCTCACCATCTCCTCAACCGTCATTCCTTCAAGCCTATCCCCCTTTACACCCACTTCTTTACCTTATGTCCCGAACATCAAGCATCAACCTCTAACTCCATTACCAGAGTCTGCAAACCCATTTAAAGACACTTTTCCTCCATCTCTCCAGAAATATCTCCAAAGCCAAACCCCTATTATAGCATCTTCTTCTCAACCTCCACCCACATTTCGAGAACGGCCTCCCCGTTCCTCCCATCCCAAACCTCAAAAGTCCACACCATACACACACCCTCATTCCGATCTGGCTGAAAACATTACAGCTTCTTCTGTCCCAGACCTCACCACCCTTCCAATCTCCACAACAGATCTCAACCCAATCACCTCTTTCCTTCATGCTACATCCATCCAATCACCTTTATCCCCTGCTATGACTATCAACACTAAAATTCGAGATCCAAACTCTTCTTCTGATTCCATTGAAGAACACCCGGAGTTGCTCATGCAACATGGAACTATGCAAGACCTGTCTGATGATGAATCTGAAGCAGACAACCCACTACCACCACATGGCAGAAGAATACCAACCAGAGTCAATTATGCTAAAACAATTGACAAAAAAACATTTGTCTACCATTGATGACAAATTCCCCCCACCAAACCACACATCACTATTTCAACAGTTGACTGATGTGTGTTTTCTCTAAATTTGATCTTAAGGCAGGATTTTGGCAATTGGACATTCATCCAGAAGATCAACATAAGACAGCATTTACCATCCCAAATGCCCATTATCAATGGAAAGTTCTCCCTTTTGGATTGCAGACAGCTCCTTCCATCTTCCAGAAAGTAATGATCGCCATCTTCCGGCCAATCCTTCAGTATGCATTAGTACATAGATGATATTATGTTGTTCTCAGCCTCCATGGATGATCATCTCCAACTCCTCCGGCAGTTTTATGAGATAGTTTCCAGTCATGGCATCATGCTCTTAGAAAAGAAGATGGTCCTTGCCCAGACTACAATTTATTTCCTTGTGATGCACATAGTCGATGGAAAATACAAGCCACAACCGCACATTGCTAATCAGCTGACAATTTTCCCTAACAAGCTGATCAACAGAAAGCAGATTGAGCAGTTCCTTGGCATTGTAAACTATATCTCCGAGTTCATTCCTCACATTGCTCAACTATGAGGACTCCTCTCTTAGCAGCTTCGAAAAAACCCTCCGCCTTGGTCAGACAAGTGCACCCACACTGTGCAAACCCTAAAGAACTGCCTGTTGCAATATCTCCCCTCTAGATTCCCAATGCTCATGGCACACGTATTCAGGTATTCTCCAAACCAATGCCAGTGATCTTCATTGGGGAGTTGTTCTTTTCATAGAACTCCACGGGTAGCATAAGATATGCGGTTACAAGAGTGGTACTTTTTCCCAAAGTGAGAAGTATTATCACTCTACCTTCAAAGAAATCCTGGTAGTGAAAAGGGGGATTAGCAAATTTCAATATCACCTCATCGGGCATCATTTCCAGATAGAGATTGACATGTTATCCTTTCCGTAAATGCTCCAATTTAAGCAGAAGCAGATTCCTCCAAGCCAATTACTCCAATGGGCAGAATGGTTTTCTCGGTGGACATTCACAGTCAAACATATCAAAGGAAAATCGAACACTTTGGCAGACTTCCTATCCTGCCATCCACTTCCTAACCAGAGCGTTGTTCATATACCCATCCCCATCCCACTCTGCGTCTATCCCATTGATTGTATTCCAGGCCTTCCAGCTGAAGTTGATGACCCCATTGCTCATCTCCTCTTTGCTCGCAGGAGTACCCCATTACTTCCTTTGGTTTTTATAAATTCATCTCTGCAGAAATAATCCTGTTTTTGACAGGACTCCTCACCCCGACTATCCTTTCCTCACACCCATATCCTTCAGAAATCTCTACCATCTCTCCAAGGAAGTTCTATGTTCCTTTACTACCTTTTTTAGGCCCATCCTATGACTATCATCTTTGTCGTCCCCTTCATAGAGACCAACTGAACACTTCAAAATGGTTGCAGTGGTTCCGCCCTCTCCATGACTGGGAAACTCTCCTCAAGACTCATTATGGAAGATATGTGCTAATGACTTTCCACATCTCCAGATACTGTTGATACCTCGTTTCAACATTGAGGTCTTGGTATCGATCCATAGTGGGGGTGGCTAACAGTCATGTGTGAACTGACAGTGGGGTGTACTAACAAGCTAACAAAAAAAAAAAAAAAAGTATCCCAGTATAATTTTTCATTCATGATACAACTAAACTGGGATCCATAATATTAACAGTTTAGTTTCAATAGTACGGCCACTAATGCAATTTCTAAATAACTTCTGAGTGCCTGCGTGTCATCCATCCATCACACTCTGCCAGAGTCTCAGTGTTTTTCTCCTAATTAAAATCAGGCATCCTGTGGGTGTCAGGTCCGGGCCAGACCATGGGCCTGACATAAGGCCCAAGCCCAGGACTAAGCCTAGATTACGAATGCAAAAGACATAGGGCGACCCAAGAAAAAAAAAAAAAAAGCTTTCCATCCCAGGCCCCAACTAAGCCATTTACATGGTGGGCCCAGAATTTCGGGCCATGAGTCTAAAATTGAGATCCAAGGCCAGCATTTTGCAGCCCAAAACTGATGGTCCGACAAGTTAGCCCTGCCCATTTCCACATCCACCAGATCAACAGTTACAAACTTCCAAGAGCTATTAGACGTGGATTGCCTGCGACCCCAACGGCAGGAAGTTCCAGCGGTTAGAAGCTAGGTGGGGCCATTGTGATGTTTATGGGAAATCCACCCCGTCCATACTTTTTCCAGCTCCTATTAGGGCATGAGCAAAAAAAACAAGGCAGATTCAAAATTCAAGTGGGCCACATGACAACAAACAGTGATGATTGAATGCCCACAGTTTTTTTTTTTTTTTTTTTTAACATCCGTGGGGCCACGGAAGTTTTGGATCAGGCTAATATTTATTTATTTTCAGTTCATCCTAATTGGAACGACCTTGCAATGACTTTACGAACCATTAATATGGCATATATACATCAAGTAGACCTGGGAAGGTTTCAAGAGTAAGCATATCCCTCCCCACTTTTTCCTGTTGTCTGACTCACTTGAGTTTTGCATCTGATTTTTATTTTTATTTTTGGCTTATGTCTTAATATGATCTGACAAAATGGATGTACGGAGTGAATTTCTCAAAAACATGATGATAAACCCTACCTATCTTCTCACCGCAAGAACGGCATCGCAGGCAATCCACGACATGCAATGCTTGGACAGAGAGTCTGTACAAGTGTGCTGATAAATTGTACTCTTCGGGTGAGAACAGACCACAAGGTTTGGAACAATTTTTTTTTATACCTTTCTATTCATTGAAAGAGTTTAAATACATATATTTTCTAACCACTCTTCCTAAACTTACGACCACAACTATTGTGCACAAACAGAAACTAAATCATGGAAGCAGAAATAACAAACTAGCAGAAGAATAGGACTTAGCAGAAGAATAGGACTTAGCAGAATAATAGGACTTCAACTGAAAGAAAGACTCTAACACAAACAGACTTCTTCTCCAGGCGTTGCAGCTCAAGACTCAGTCCAAATATTTCTGATTTGGCCGAGAAACACGCTGAGATCGTCGTGGTTTATCAATATCCCCCACTTTTACTGGAACCTTGTCCTCAAGGTTCAAGTCAGGGAACCGATCTTGCAACTCTGCTGCATTCTCCCAAGTAGCATCTTCAACGGAAAGGTGTTTCCATTTGACCAAGCACTCTTCAATAAATTTTCCCCCTTTTTTAAGCCAACGAGTGTCTATGATTTCTGCAGGTTCTATGATGAGGGCACCATCATCGGTGAGAGGCGGCAAAGTAGGACAACGTGCACTGGAATCACCAATCTTCTTTTTTAACAAAGAAACATGGAATACCGGATAGATGCGAGACCCCGCAGGAAGTTGGAGTTGATATGCTACCTTGCCAATGCGTTTCTCAATTGGAAAGGGCCCATAAAACCGGTGAGCAAGTTTCTGAGATGCTCTTTTGAACACTGTTTGCTGGCGATAAGGATGCAGTTTAAGGAAAACAAGGTCACCTTCATTGAATTCGATGTCCCGCCGTTTTGAATCGGCGATTTGTTTCATCCGATTGGAAGCTTGGTGTAAGTTGAGTTTGAGCTGATTGAGAAGATCATTGCGTGAGGCCAAGTTTTGGTCGACCTCATTAACAGGAGAAGAGCCCAACTGATAGTGTGGAATCATGGGAGGAGGGCCAAATATGGAATTCATGATGGCTTGAAAAGTGGATGGGGCATTACAAAGACCAAATGGCATAACAAGATATTCATAATGACCATTGTGAGTATGAAAGGCAGTTTTATGAATATCAGATGGATTGACTCTTACCTGATGATAGCCAGCCCGTAGATCGAGTTTGGTAAAATAAGATGCCCCATGAAGTTCATCGAGCATATCATCGACAGTTGGAATGGGGAATCGATCTTTGATGGTAACGGAATTGAGGGCTCGATAGTCGGTACAAAAGCGCCAGGTATCATCTTTTTTCTTAACAAGTAAAACAGGAGATGAAAAGGGACTGGTACTGGGCCGAATTAGCCCCAATTTTAGCATGTCAAGAACTTGTTTTTCAATTTTAGCTTTTTGAAAATAGGCATACCTGTAGGGGCGTACATTTATTGGCTCCGTTCCTTCTTTGAGGGGAATACAATGGTCAACTTCATGAACCGGTGGTAATTGTTGTGGTTCCTCAAAAATTGCAGTAAAGGCCTCAATTAATGTTTGCATGTCTGGCTGGATGGTCTGTTGTGGAGCAGCTGATGGTTGCAGGCAGATTGCAAAAATAGCGCTGGTGTGCCTCATATCCTTTGAGATTGCTTCTAGTGATGCTTGCTGAAGGATTTGAGCACTGGATCCTTGTAATAATCGAGGTTTGTTGGCCCATTGGAACTCCATTGTCATCTTTTTCCAATCACAAACAACAGATCCTAGTTGTTCCAACCATTGAACACCCAAAACCAAGTCTAAACCAGTTAGTGGTAAAGAGTAAAAAGTAATTGAAAAAGGAATACCCTGTAGAAGGATGTGGATGTTGTCGAATCGCCCTTGGCATTTTAATGGTTGGCCGTTTGCAACTCGTACATGGAAAGGTGCAGTGGGCACCACAGGTAGATGTAGTAAAGTGGCCACCTTGTCACTGATGAAATTATGTATAGAGCCACTGTCAATGAGGACCACAACATCATGAGTCCCAATCTTGGCTGTAACACGCATGGTTTTCGCGGCTGTTCAACCGGTTAAGGCATGCAGTGAAATTTCGGGATCAGATGGAAGGTCAGTTTCGGCCTCTCTAGTGTCTCCTTCTGAGTCATCATCGATGTTACCTTCCAACAGAAGAAGTTGAGGACCCTTGCATCTATGGCCAGAAGTGAATTTGTCGTCACAGTTGAAACAGAGTCCTTGTGCTCGTCTTCTTTGCATCTCCTCCCAAGATAGTCTCTTGACAGGTGAGGCTTTTGTTGTTGTTGGTAGAGCCAGCGGGGTGCGAATAGGTAGTGGTGGTCGTGAGATTCGTCTTTGGCGTTGTAGTTGTTCATCCTTCATGCGAGCCAAGCTTGTCGCCTCCTTCAAGGTTTTGGGCTTGAACATACGAATCGTTTCAGAAATTTCTGACCGCAATCCACCCATGAACGATCCGACGAGCGCCTTTTGTGACCATCCATGAACCCGATTACCCAGCCTCTCGAACTCTTTTTGGTAATCACGAAGGGATCCGATTTGCCAAACTTTGGAGAGAGCTTCATCGAAATCTTCACACTATGTTGGTCCAAAACGAGCCCATAGTTCCTCCTCAAATAACTCCCAAGTTACCACTCGATCTTCCTCCTGGTAAGCACGACGCAGCCATTGCCACCATTGATTAGCTTCTCCTTCAAGATGAAAAGATGCTAGAGAGACCTTTTGGTTATCTGCCATGTCTTGAAATTTGAAAAATTGAGATACCCGGTTGAACCATTCTGTTGGATCAGCTCCAGAGTATTTTGGGAATTCCAATTTTGCCATTTTGGAAGAAAAAATTTGTCTGCCGCCGTCGTTCTCTTCTCGATGTGGCCGGACAAATCCCTCTCGCCCATTGTTGTGATTGTTGGAGCTTTCCGTAGTTGAAAGCAAAATTTCAGACAGCCTGTTGACAGTGTCCTCAAGTCGTTGCATTCCATCTTGAACTCCACCGAGTCCAGCCTCCAAGGCTTCAATCCTCTCTTTGTTGGTTGCCATTGTAACCGAGCTCTGATACCAATTTGATGCAGGACAATTAACCACTTGCTCTAAAAGCTCGAACTGTTAGAGTATGGCGAATTAATCCCTTTATCTCATAGCCTGGGCCCTACATCTCATGGGTTTTAGGACCTCGGCCGAACCTCCTTCGTGGGCCCCAAATCACATGGGTCACCCACTCCGAGTGTGTCTCCGCATCCCACGGGCTACTCCACTCAAGCCCGATGTGAAATGCGCATTAATCACCCCTGGTGAGGAGTCTCGAACATGAGACCTCCTCCGTGGGCCGCACCCACCTCGAGTGTGCCCCTGCATCCCACAAACGACCCCACTCGAGCCCAGTGTGAAAATGCCCCTGCATTAATCACCCCCGGTGAGGAGTCTCGAACCCGAGACCTCCTACTCTGATACCAATGCATCCTTATCGCCAGCAAACAGTGTTCAAAAGAGCATCTCAGAAACTTGCTCACCGGTTTTATGGGCCCTTTCCAATTGAGAAACGCATTGGCAAGGTAGCATATCAACTCCAACTTCCTGCGGGGTCTCGCATCCATCCGGTATTCCATGTTTCTTTGTTAAAAAAGAAGATTGGTGATTCCAATGCACGTTGTCCTACTTTGCCGCCTCTCACCGATGATGGTGCCCTCATCATAGAACCTGCAGAAATCATAGACACTCGTTGGCTTAAAAAAGGGGGGAAATTATTGAAGAGTGCTTGGTCAAATGGAAACACCTTTCCGTTGAAGATGCTACTTGGGAGAATGCAGCAGAGTTGCAAGATCGGTTCCCTGACTTGAACCTTGAGGACAAGGTTCCAGTAAAAGTGGGGGGTATTGATAAACCACGACGATCTCAGCGTATTTCTCGGCCAAATCAGAAATATTTGGACTGAGTCTTGAGCTGCAACGCCTGGAGAAGAAGTCTGTTTGTGTTAGAGTCTTTCTTTCAGTTGAAGTCTTATTCTTCTGCTAAGTCCTATTCTTCTGCTAGTTTGTTATTTCTGCTTCCATGATTTAGTTTCTGTTTGTGCACAATAGTTGTGGTCGTAAGTTTAGGAAGAGTGGTTAGAAAATATATGTATTTAAACTCTTTCAATGAATAAAAAGGTATCAAAAAAATTGTTCCAAACCTTGTGGTCTGTTCTCACCCGAAGAGTACAATTTATCTTTAATTTTTTTTAAGAGCTTTGGCTGGGACCTAACATGTGCTCGATGGCAAGGTGACCCATTCGCTGGGAAGCTACGTGGCCCACTGTGATGTTTGTGGTAAATCCACCCCGTATATCCGTTTTGCCAGCTCATTTTAGTACATGAGACTAAAATGAAACGGACCCAAAAGTAAGCCACACGCAAAGGGAAAAGTGGGGAAAGAAAGGCCTACCGTTGAAACCTTTCCGGTCTACCTTTATGTTTATATGCTATCCAAACCGCTTATAAGGTCATTTCCACTGGGATGAACTGAAACACAAAATTAGCCTGATGCAAAACTTTTGTAACCATACGAATGTTTCAACCGTGGTCTTTAAATCCCCACTGTTTCCTCTTGTGTGGCCCACTTGAGTTTTGGATACGCCTTATTTTGGTCTCAAGTCCTAAAATGAGTTGGCAAAATGGATTCATGGAGTGGATTTCTCACAAACATCACAGCAGGCACCAAGTAACTTCACAAACTTCAGTGGCCACACGAATGTTTCAACGGTGGTCGTTCAATCCCCACCGTTTCCATCCGATATATTATCAATTCGGGGATCACCCAGAGTTTCGATCGTCAACCGTTTCCATCCGATATATTATCAATTCCGGGATCAACGGTGGTCGTTCAATCCCCACGTGTACAGACATTCGGCGCTGCGGATTGCGTACTACCCCCGCCCGTCCCTAGCTCCAAACGTGCAGTTCTGTAGGCGGGCCCACCGTGATGTATCTGTACATCCAAACCGTCTATCCCTTTTCTCATATTATTTTAAGGCATGAACACAAAAATGAGGCATATCCAACGCTCAAGTGGATCACAACAAAGATAACTCTTGCATTTAATGCAACTGGCATGTAATGCTTTGTGCATTTTAATGCAACCAAGCTAATTATTTGGTGTGGTCCACTTGAGCGTTGGATATTCCTAATTTTGTGTTAATACCTTAAAATAATCTGAGAAAAGGGATTGACGGTTTAGATGTACAGATACATCACGGTGGGCCCGCCCACAGACCTACCCGTTCGGAGCTAGAGAAGGGCGGGGTAGTACGCAATCCGCGTCCGACATTCGGACTGAGCATTGTATAATTGCTGAAGTTGGAACCGCTGGGTCCGGGACCACCGATTGTCGTGGTAATGCGGACTATTAATACCTGTGGAAGCAGACGTGGAAGGTATCGCTCAGGAGCATCTGCCGAGACGTCTCGGCCTGAGCTTCTCCTTTCTGCGTGAGCACCGAATAATCGGAGCTCCCCTGGATCCGACCCTCCTCGTTCCACGTGCTCTGCCCGTGCCTCACCAAGACCACCCGCTTCGATGCTGCGATGGGAGGGAACGAAACCGAAACGTAGAGCTGAGGATCGACATCGCCGAGCGTGTCTATCGACGGTGGAGATTTCTTCTCGGCCTGATGCAAGCTCGATGAGGAACGGACGGTTATGGTGTTGTGATGGGTTTGATGGAAAAAAGGGCGGGGATGGGCGAGGAGAGAGAGCATTTTGGGGCTGATCTTTTTCAAATGGCGGAGGGATTTTTGGATTTTGAAGGATTTTTTTTTCTTTTTTTTTCGGACGATTTATTAGATGTTCTGGTAGTGGATGACGCTCGATACGCAGTCACTCGGATATTGTAGGCGTGGCAAACACCTACTCAGTTTAAACTGAATAAATTCGAACAATCGTAACCTTTGATTCGTGGACACTTGTTTGTTGAGATAACACCATTCGATAATGAAAAATTAACCGTTTAACCAATGCCCACCAATCAATAGTCGGATAATCAAATCATATTAATCCTGGTTCACCGTACATATAAACTAGGACACATGATTTGAACTGAATTAATTGCATTACATGCGAAATTTGGAAAGTATTTGAACTTTCACATGTTTTTGATTTTTCACACTTGAAACCAACTATTAAGAAATCCTAAAAGATATCTGTCTAATGGATAAATTATGAGTCATTAAAAAGCTTTGCTAACGTTATGAGCGTTGGGTTCCTAGCATACAAACTCAGTGAAATATATTACAATATAATTTGATCATAGGACATATTTCAAGAATTTCCATTTTGCAATAACATCAAAATTTTACAATATAGTAATACATGAGATCATACATGCACGCAGTGTGCACAAAAGAGATGTCTATGATGTCAATATACCGATGTTCTAAACCAAGGAGTATCTCACCAATCTATTCCAATACCAGATAATCAAGATAGCCCAACGTCTGATCCTCTAGTAGCTAACGTATCCTATCAAGATACACAATACCATCGTATCTCACTAAGATGTGCAAGTTAAGGAGCTGCTCAACAATCCTCTAAATACACCTACTGCTAATGTAAGGGAAAGGTTTAAAAAACTTATTAAAAAAAACCCTTAACTCAAGTCTCATTATGTTTTGATTTGACTCGCCTGACTTAAGCATCGAAGGGTCCCCGTCCATAACTAGCACATACGTTGTCCTTTACATACTTTGTCCTTTACATACTACTGGTGCAGGTACTCGTACTCATACAGGTGTAGCCCCCACTCATCTAGATTCGAGCAATGACATTTTTTGCATCATCTGTGGGAACGACAACAAAGCCATTGAAGTTCTCCTCAACATTAACGTGGCCCACCATTCCTTCCCGTCTCGTACCTTAATGGCGAAGAAGAATGGAAGGGCATTGCCGCAACTGAGCCTGCGGAGGAGGAGCAGCCTGCGAATCCTCAGGCTTCGCAGTTGGCACCCCAGTCTCAGCCACCCTCACCAGTGATCGCCCAAAGATCCTGAAACTAAGAAAATCATATAGTCTCCCTCGAAAACCAGGTAGGAGCTTTGACCAACAACATCGACCGCATCATGAGGTTGCTGGAAAGGCAACACGTACTCCCCGCCGATCAACACACAAAGTTGGAAACAACAACTGAACAATCTCAACCAGTGCTTAAGCGCCCTAAGCCGCACGCCGCGAAGGTTCAACCAGTAGGAAGTATGCACGTCCTGACATAAACCTTGGGAACCACCAAGCTCGTCGAGTCGAACTTGTGGCACATGCTAGAAAAAAGAAGGAAAGCTCGAGAAAATGCCCTAGAGGTCACGACAGAAAACGAGGTTCTCCGGTGGGCATAAATGAAAGAAATCTGAGATCAGCTCGGGGACATTCAACAAGCCTGCCGAGTAAAGGCCCTAGCCTTAAAGGTCATGGCCTCCATCGACGCCTTACTCAAGCAGACAGAACCATCATTTATGGGTGACATCATGCAGGCTCAACTACAATCTAGGTTTCGGATGCCCCAAATAACTCCCTATTCAGGTTCAGGGGATCCGATAGAACATCTGGAATCTTTTAGAGCTTAGATGGAGCTTCATAGTGCTTCCAGACCTCTAATGTGCATAGCGTTCTCTCTAACAGTAACTAGATCTTCTCGAAAGTGGTACATGCACCTAAAGCCAAAATTCATTGGCTCGTTTGCTCAGCTCAGCTCAGCAGGCATTTGCTACCCAATTCATTATGGTAAGGTGTAAGGCCCCCGTATATTCCGAAGAAATGTCACGCGTTGCGAATTCTGAGAGAATCTCTACAACCCATCACATTAATCAATCAATCACAAGTCAAGTACATATCTTATCACAAGTATAAGCAACCCATACCCTACATGTAAGACCTGTATCCTAATTCATACCATTCCGTACACTCCTACGATCCTCCCGATCAAATTCCGGTAACCCGCGACCTGTAACCGACGTTTGCGCGCGATCCTAAGCCAAGTCCTGTATATTTAAATTGACTCGACTTGAGACTTGTATTAGTGCGACAGCGCCGTCGCAGTAGTTTTGGCGCCGCATCTCGCGCGCTGAGGCGATACCCGGGCCAAAAGATGTGGGCCCACGTTCAGTTCGAGGAAAACACTGTACGTTGCAATTCCGAGAGAATTTCTACGACACGTCACATCAATCAATCAAAGTATAACCCATCACTCCATCCCATCCCTAAGTACAACCACCCTCCCCCAAAGTCAACAACACCCTTACTCATCCCATTCCTTTCTTACCAACAAGTCAACAAGCACCATACCTCCCATGTCATACACATCACTTCTCTCTCTCTCTCTCTCTCTCTCTCTCTCTCTCTCTCTCATTTTGTAAGTGCTATAGTTTATATCCCTGTCTGTTGTCAAATTAGTGGTGCCAAAATCACTGTTATATATAACTTACATATGTGAAGCTCTCTCAAAGATCAACATTCATGAACAAGCAAAGCTCACAACAAGCAAAGCTCACAAGTACAAAGATCAACCTTGACTGCAAGAATTGCTCACAAGACATGACTCAAGCTGAAAGACTTCAAGAAGAGTACAAGGCAGTTCGTAAAGAACTCAAGACACTCTCAAGATTGAGCTACATCAAGATTTCAAGATTGAACTACATCAAGACTTCAAGGCTCATACTTCAAGGTCACTAGTTCCTAATGTTTCAATGACCTTACTTCATGGTTGAGGTTTGACTGACCTTAGGTTGACCTTAGAAGTAGGTCACTTTGGATACATAAATCGGATGTTTATTTTACATAAGTTTGGTCTGTTCTTTGACTAGTCCTAGGCCTTCTTCGACTAGTCCAAAATTTGCTTCGACCAGTCTAAGAAATTCCTCGATCAGTCGTGAGTTTGTTACAAAAATCGGATAATTTCTGTTAGGTTTCGACTAGTTCAGGAGTCTGTTTGACCAGTCGAAGGAACAGTGTCGACTACATCTTCGACCAGTCGAAAGTCTTCGACTCAAAATCCAGCGATAAATTTTAAGTTCTTCGACCAGTCGAAAGAGACCTTCGACCAGTCGAAGGTGACCTACGACCAGTTGAAGGAGACCTTCGACCAGTCGGTAGAATGGTCAAAGCTTATCGCGCCTGATTTTTCAAATATCTGTTATTGGTTCAACTAGTCGAAGAGCTCTCTAGACCAGTCGAAGACACGATCTGCTCACCTATAAATAGAGCACGAATCTCAGAAGAAATCATCGAACTAATTAATCCATTCAAGCCAATCTTCGTCGAACTTCTGAGAGATAATTCTGTGCTCCATCTAAGCTAAGTGTGCTTATTTAATATTATCTTTCCCTAGCTTTATTTAATTGATTTTGTTTCTGCTATTCCAATCTAATTTGATAAGAGGAATTGTTATTCCCTTTCTTTGGAATCAAAATCAATTAAGGCAAGCCCTACTTAGTTTAATTTAAAATCTATTAGATTAGAACCATTGTAATTGAGTACTGGACATTGAACTTGGACATTCAATCATCTACTCTGACTTGGTTCTACCGGGCTGCTACAACGAATGAGATAATCAGGTATTTTACATTTAATTGTAAATTCCTTTCTGTTTTGGTTTCTTTCAAGATTTGCCAGAAAACTCTTGTTGTATTGGTTATCTGAGGAGAGCTAGGAAAACTCAGAAGTGGGATTTTTTTAATTGTGTAAGCCCACAGACAAAGACACAATTGTAAAGGTTTTGGGTGAACCTGTGAAAACCTATTTTGTTAATGAACGCTAATATCCCCCGTGTGAGGATATTAGGAGTGAAGTAGCATTCTATGTGGCTGTTGTTTAACAGTTGGTGAACACACAAGCGAACCACTATAATCCCTTGTGTTGTGGTTGAATGATTTATACTTCTAATCTTTAATTATTCATTTGTGGGATGTATGTATGGTGCTGAATGTTGTAATCATTTAATTCAACCATTGTAGGAATTTTGTAATAGTTTAGAATTTATTTTCTGTTATTCCTTTATCAGCTTGATATTCAATTTCCTTTAAAATTTGTTCCAGCAAGGTTGCCCTGCCATTTTTATGGTATATGGATGTCCCTAGAACAATACATTTATGATTACAATTTATTTCAGTATCCTTCTTACACATCACTCCTCTCTCATTTCACTCCATCTCATCTCATTCTCTACCATTTCTAAGCAACTAAGGAGAGAAAGAACTCAAGATCAAGTCCCACTTCCTACCCCCAAATCTCACCATCCAACCCTTCAATCTTCATCATCCTCCATCAAAGACAGAGCAAGGAGTTTGACAATCCATAGAACCAAGAAGATCCAATGGAGGGTGTTTTATAGGCTTAGATTTGTGTTTTGATGATGGGCCAAGTGGGGCCTACTGATTGATGGTATGGATCTCACTTTAGACCCTAGGTGTGGCCAATGGCCCACCATGATTCATATCTTCATTCCATGATGGGGCCATTCTCCAGGGACCACATCATGATGTTTATCTTAATTTCCATTGTAAGAGGTCATCTAGACCTTAAGTTTGTGGTGGGGATGATATCCCCACCTTGATTTCCATTTTTGAAGGGCCCACATGTTTTGGTACCCATTTTGATGCATGTAATATAGCTCAAGGGAGCTCATAGTGACGGAGCTGCCTTTACCACTCGATTATCTCTCTCCCTCTCTCTCTTTACTCCATGATTGATGGCCCACTTGATGAGTGTGTGAGTTTCGTCTGTGCCGTCCAATTAAGCGGGCCAACCCGCTGTCCATATGGGTCCACCTTGC
>JAJHSJ010000016.1:30783177-31040885 GCA_021015155.1 Magnolia officinalis | reverse complement strand
ATATAGAGTATGAACTAGGCCTGTTTCTGTATTGTGATGAATCGTTAAGAGAGGTGATGGGGGAGTGGTGTAACCTTTGTGCGTAACAGCCCTGGCAGCCTTTGCAGTGACCTAAAAACACACCATCGTCTGATATTAACTAGGACTGACAACCCTAGAATGGATCATGTTTGGGAATGATACAAGGGAAGTACCTTAGTTTCCCAATCCTGCTGTTTGAAATGGACTAATTAAAAACTCGGTAATCATGCTCATCATGCATCGCATGTGCTTGGAAGATGTGGAGCACTGAGGGATGAAAGCATGTCACGAACGTGAGATGGTGTCGCACGAGGGAGGGTGTGGTGAGGGCATCCATCATGACTGCATCCATACTTGCATTAATAAGAGTAGTTAGGAGTGTTTGATTGTACTGCTTTATCATTACTGCCTGACTGAGTTGACAACATGTTAACTTATGCTTTATTGTTCCACTGAGTTAGCTACTCACTCCCACGTTACGGGACGGTGTTGTACACACCAACCAGATTTGTTGAGTTTCAGGTGATGGCGATGCTTTGAAGCAGAGCCGGACTACTATGATGTTGAGGAGGAGCTCTCCTACATGTAACTCTCTGACAGGTCTATGAAGACCTGGTATTGTATTGACGGGGCTATGGTACTTGGAATAGAAGACATTACACTTACACATTTGGTATATTTTAGGATGCACTTGTAATTATTTAACTGGTAATGTTATCACACTCTGGAGACTCATCTTAGTTATATATTTTATCTATCTATCACAGTCTTCGCTTGCAAATTAACTGTCTCTGGAGTATGATATGCTGTTTGGCTTAATCTCACTCATGTTCACTACCTAATACAGTCAACATTCAATCATCATTATCTATGTTGCATAAGTGATGTTCTGGAAACTCGAGAGTTGAGTTACTACTCGACCCTCGATTTTTCAGGATGTTACAGTGTACAAACAGTTAGGTTTGGGTGAATTAAAACCCACCCCAACCATATTACAACTTGCCAATCGCTCAGTTCGTGTACCGAGAGGGGTAATCGATGATGTGTTGGTCCAGGTTGACAGATTCCCGTCATTCTTAGTTGCCCATTCCTTGCCACTTCAAACGTAATCATCAATTGCAGGAATAGAGTCATGAGTATGTCTTTCAGGAATATGACATTGGAGTTAAATATCTTTTTCAATACTGGCAGACGGTTCGAGGATGATGACGACTTCCACGACATTAACATATTGACTCTTTCGTGGAAGATAGAGTACCTCTGACCTTATCTTCTGACCCTCTAGAGATGTGCCTGACCCACTCCCATGATTTTAATGATGACATGATTAGGGAGATGGCCGTCATGCTTGATACTGCGCCGGTATTTGAAGTTAACCGGTGGAGACCACAATTTGAAGAGTTGCCCCAAACCGATGCAGTGCCTCTACCGTCTAACCTCAAAGCACAAAAGCTTGACCTAAAACCTTTACCCTCTGATTTGGAATATGCCTATTTAGGTCAAGAAGACACATACCCAGCGGTGATTTCATCCCACCTTGAGAACAAACAAGAGAGTATGCTCACTTCTACTCTTGAAGAAGATAAAGGAGTTATTGGACATATCATCACAGATCTCGATAGGATGAATGAACTCCTTTCATCCAAATGTTTCGACTCTTTGGATGATTGCTTGGCACACTTTGTAAATTCAAACGATCCCATGATACAAGAAATAGTGGATGCCTCACAAGACAATACCTCGGTAGTTGTCACGGACCGAGAGAACCCTTATTCTAAAGTGCCTCCTCCCCCAGATCCTGAATATTTACCATTAAAGGAGGAGGAGCTGAAAATTGAACTAAAGATGAAACCTTGGCATGTGTTAAGACTACACTACCTACTACAAATTTTTCTGAATTTCATCTACTTATAGTCTCTGATTCATCATGGTGTACTAACTTCAAAAATTTTCTGCCACAGGTGAATCGTATATACTTTGGACACTTCAGACGATTAAAAGAAAACTTTATGCTGAGGTCCCTCAATTTCTCTAGACATTCACGCTCCAGGACATCCAAGCCTACTGCAAAACGGGCTTTTAGATGATCTTGTTGAAAAACCTTATGAGGAATTTACGAAGATACTGGCCAACAGAAGAACCCGGATGCATGATTGAGTAGATTTTTCGTGCCTTCACAGTTGAGGATTAGAATTTACTACTTTCATAGGACTAGGGTAGTTTGCTTTATATTGTTCTAGGTTAGTCAGTTTTATGTCATTAGGTTAGTTTGCTTTTGTTGGTTTCTCTCTTGCGCTGACTTGCTCTCTCGCTGATATCTTTGGAAAAGCCTCTTGATTCCTTTGTCCAGGTATTATCTTCCTATCACTCTTCTTTTACTTCGTTTGTCTGATCATGTGCATTACATACTTATTTCCTTTACATTGAGGACAATGTAGATTTTAGGTTGGGAGTGGGAGATTAGGTTACTTAATTAGTGTTCTCTTGGTCTTGAGCAAAGCAAAAATTGTGAAATTTTTTAAATTTTTTTGGAATTTCTTACGAATTCAAAGTGATTTTGACGGCCATCTTAGATTTAGAATTACAAGATAAGTGATGTTGGTGATTTATGACTCTTGGATTCAATTATCTATTAGATTTCACAGTTAAGTTTGAAGTGTTAATCCAGAATTAGAAGTTATAAACATTGATTGAATCATGATTTCACATGTCACATCTCGCTTTCACATTAAGGTTTCAGTTTGATATTGAAGGGTTAACTTGGTAATCACTAAGCATGTAAGGAACTAGCCTGGAAAATTTGCCAGTCATGATCAATTGAAGAAAAAGAAAAAACCTAGCTAAATTTTTTATTTTTATTAAAAAAAAAAACAGATAACTTTGTAAAGGGTGGGCGAATAATCTTCATCATAGGTTAGCTCCCTATAGGTGTAGATTTAAGTCCCCATAGATGATATGTGAAAAGGTTTGGGTGTACGGTCTTCACCATAGGTTTGCTCCCTATAGGTGAGGATTTGATTCCCCTTCTTGGCGTACTTTTAATTGAAAAATCAAAAGCTAGAAGAATAAAAAGATGATCTATAAGGCAAGTTTTGGTTTAAGTCTTGGTTATCATGAATTCTCTTGTTGGTTACCAATGATATCCTTAAATAGAGAAGTGAATTTTAATGATGATAAGCCAATATTAGACTATATGCTCATGGATCCTAATGTTTAGAATTTTTTCTAATTGATGGATTAATACTTTGATCTTGATTATGAAGCCTACCGAGCACTTGAGTACAGGGAATGTAAGGTCCAACATTCATGAATGTTAGACTTCTAGTATCTTAATTGTTTTAAAAAATCGGTCGAGTTTTTAGAGATTGTCCTGTAATTCTCAACTTATTTTTCGCATAATTTGCTCGGGACTAGCAAGATGCTGGTTGGGGGTTGTGTTGAGGATCAAATATTGCATATTAGACCCCCGTTATTGCCTGGAGTTACGAACATGGTACTGTTTAATGGTCCGATTTAATCGTGTTTGTGATGCAAGGAACATTTGCAAGCTTGGACCGAAACAGGGTGCTAAAAGCTGAGATTTAACGCTCAGAATTCACCACAGCATGGGACATACTCCAGGGGACTGAGATAGATGAATTTACATGCCAGAAATCTGAGAAAATCATGCCACTCGCATTAAACGGGCCTGAAAACCGTCCAAAATGCAAGATCACAGGGTTCCCACCATCTGTTCGGCTCGAAACTTCATATATGGCCTGAAGACCATAAATTAACCGTACACGTAAATTTTCAGCCATTAGATCCTTGTGTAAGTGGCCCAACATACAGATCAGCTCCTAAAATCCTGATTTGAGGCCCGCCTGATATCTGGATATGCTTCGATTTTGGTCTCAACTCATTAAATGACTGACAAAATGGATGGACAGTGCAGATTTCATATATACATCACAGTGGACCCCACCGGCAGTGACAGTGCACTCGACATGCGTTGGACTGGGATAACCGGTCAACGGGCGAAGACCCGTCTCCTTCTTGCGTAAGGAAGCAGCGGACGAATGTCGTCCGTCGATTTTGCTTAGTGGGCACAATTAATCATTCAAACGAACGATCAAGACCGTTCATTCACTCCATAGGGGGTACAACCCTCGCCAAGCTTTCCTTTTGGTCCTATTCGTACGATCACACGATTTTCAACATCAAACGCTGGATAAACAGCTTGTTGAGTTGGTACAGTGGGCCATGCCAAAACCTACCATAACCACCCCTCCCAGACTGATTTTTCTCCAGGAATCGAATGAATGGGGTAGATTTCAACAAAAACATCACTATGGGGCCCACCGAACACGTCAGCGCAATAAGTTTCAAAAAACGGACGTTCGGACACGTCCGGGATTGCGGGGAGTTGTGGCCCACCATCTCTGATCGGTTAGTTGATCCAAACTGTCCAGATGATGCTAAGGCCAGGGCCATCCCTAACATGGAGAAAAACCCGGCTTTTCAGCACTCCACTTGCCAAAAACGGAATTTAAACGCAAGTGTTGCGTTTCGCATCTACGTAACGTGCGTACAGGTTACGTACGTTCCCAGCTCTCCACTAACTACATTACATGACCGACTCTCTTCACCAATTCATGTGGCTTATAAAAGAAGGTAGCAGAGGACGTGGAGAGGGGGGGAGGAGAGAAGTAGCGTGGAGTAGTTTTCTTCTAAATAGAGTTTTTTTTTTTTTTTCTCTTCTTTATTTTCTTTTGTTGATTTATGTTTTACTTAGAGATTTAGTTAATCATGGTCATGATTTGCTAAACCTCTTAGCTAGGGCTAAGAGGTGAAGCTTGTGGCGTGATGGGACTAATTCTATGACTTTGATTCATGCCATGAACTATGTTGATTCTAGTTTTGAATAATATGAATATTTCTAGTTTTTAATGGTTTGTTGTGACTAAAATTACAATAGATTTGTGATGGCTTTATGTATTCCTGTTCCATTATTGTGATTATATAGTTAGGAAGCCCTATTGTTCACCATTGCCCCTTGGACATGGTTGGATGATGGAATCCTTCCTAACATTCATACATCTCTTAAATTGGTTGTGGATTGGTTTAATTCTGTTGTTTACTTTGTCTCATGGGCATGGTTTAGTGATGGAACTCATTCTAATTTACATCCGTCTTATCTTTTGAAAACTAGATCAAAAGAAGTTCATATTGAGCTTTAGTGATATATCTTCTAACTTGATGAATATGGGACTCGAAGTCCAGTTGAGTTCATAAATCAAGCGTAGATCTCCCTGATCTCTACAAGTGGATCCTTTGAATCCCTAGTTTCCTACCTTTGATTTCTCCCACCTTTAGTTCCTATTTCACCATTATACACTGATATTCACATGATTTAGATTTCATCTTCTTCTAGTTCTAGTTCTGGTTATTTTCATATTACGTACAAGTTTCAATCTCTGTGGATTCGACCTCGGTCTCACCGAATTTATTACTACATCACAACCCTATACTTGGGGAGTGAACATCATCTTATTTCGAAGCTTCTTGGGGTCCCACCGTGAGGTGGCCAACTGATGGACGGATAGGATCACCCGCGTGGACCCCACATGTATGCATGTATCCAGCATCCAGGTCGTCCGTCCAGTCCCCTGGACCTAGGCACCTGGTAGAGATATATCATAGGCGGATATATATATAGTATATATATATATATATATATATATATGATATATAGGGAAAAGGTACAATGCGCTCGAGATGATTTTAACATCCCATGAGGTCGAGCCGTGTGGGCCCCACCGTGATGCGTTTCGAACATCTACCCCATCAGTCAAATGCACCATTCCATCGTGGATCTAAGTCTCAAAAATCAAGTCAATCCGTGACTTGTGTGGGCCACACCACATACAGAAGTTGAGAGGGGCCGTGCACCATTAAAACATTCATAATCATTTTTTGGGCCCACCGAGATGTGGTTTGCAAATCAGCCCATCCATTATGTGTGTCCCACTTGGATGAGGGTTCGGTCCAAGTTTCAGACGCATGCAAATTTCAGGTAGGCCCCACCAAGTGCTTTTATATGTTTTTGGCTTGTCTTCACATGATTTTAGATGTTATACCCACCTAAGTTCCATGTACGGCTCATTTTTGGGATATCCCATAGTTTAAAGGGGATACATCAAATGCACGGTGTAGATGTTTGAAACGCATCACGGTGGGGCCCACACAGCTCAACCTCATGAGACATTAAAATCAGCTCGAGCGCATTGTACCTTTCCCAATATATATATATATATATATATATATATATTATATATTATATATATATATATATATATATATATATATATATATATATATATATATATCGTGGGTGGGCCAAACCACGTGGACCCACATGATATATGCATTTCATCTCTATCGTTCGTCCATCAATGGACGTTGCTGGACTGACGTCCAGCAGCTGTGGAACCCGATGTATTTGTTTTATATTCCCACCGTCCATCAGTGGACGGTGGAATCCCACCTAGTGCGTGCTGTCCACACGTGGATACCCCCATGATGTATGTGCTTCATTCACGTCGTGCATCCGTGAGATCTCCCATGATGTATGTGTTTCATCCACGTCGTGCATCTGTGAGATCCTCCATGATGTATACGTTTCATCCACGCCGTCCATCCCTGGGATGGTGGGACCCACTCTGCACTTGTGGGGTCACCACCGTCTAGGAACGTGGACCCCACAGATGCATGTATTGTATATCCTCACCGTCCAATCTGTTGGACGGTGGGATTCCACCATGATGTATGGGTTTTCATCCACTCCGTCCGTCGACGTGGGACCCACCTTGAGTGTATATATTGTATATCCAGATTGTCCGTTTGCTACCAGTAGTAGATAGCTGTTGTCTGACGTCAGTAGGTCTGTGGACCTGATCATAAGATATGTGTTAAATCCAAACCGTTTATCAGGTGGACCACACTGCAAAAATCAGCGGAGGATTGAACGCCTACCATTGAAACCTGTTTGGGGTTCCAGAAGTTTTAGATCAATATGAAATTTGTTTTCCTCTTAATTCAGGTCTTTGAGACCTTATGAATAGATTGGATGGAAAATCAACGTTATGGTGGGCCCTGTGATTTGCTAGCAGTGAAAATCATTACCTCCGTTGCTAGTTGTAGTATGGTCCAGATGATCTTTCGATATGATTCATTTTTTTGGGAATGTATGGGCCCATGTGATGTGGCCCACTTGATGTATATGAGGCCCATGTGATGCGGCCCACTTAATGTATATGAGGTCCATGTGATGCGCCCACTTGATGTATTGGAGGCCCACGAGTGAGGCCCAATGCAATGTATATGAGGCCCACGAGTGAAGCCCAATGCGACGTATATGAGGCCCATGAGTGAGGCCCAATGTGATGTATGAGGCCCTTTGAGCGAGACCCATGGAGATGTATGTGAGACCCTTATGTGAGGCCCAGTATGATGTACATGAGGCCCATTGTGAGGGACGAGGCCCACCCATGATGTATGTGTTATATACACGGGTTGTCCATCCTTTTCCTAGATAATTAGAGGGTCGAGGCCTCGTTATGATTCCGATTCCGATTTCCAAACGGACTGTACCTTAGGACAATGGTGGTTAAATGTCCACCGTTGTAAGCTTTCATAGGGCCCATTGTTAATCCCATTTCCACCCTTACCCATTGGGCTAACCCAAACCGTTGGGCCCCCATTGATGATGATAACTTCCACCATCTTTGCAAGGGACCCCACCTTAAGATATATGATATGCTAACACATTGATGTAAGTTATGATAGTCTAACATGGACCATTCCATATAGTCTTCTATATGATTAGTGGGGCGTATCGTTCAGCCCCTACTCTTGTAAGTAACATACCGGTTAAGACCGATCATCGCCTGCTATATTTTATAATCATGCTAGTGTACTTAGTCTAGTAGGACACACTGAGAACATGCTTAGTATTGCATCATGATACATGCCCATACGCATCATTTGTATGCCCGTTATGAGGAGTGTTTGATCATAGCATACGCCGTTGGGCTGAGACATTTACGGAACTCCTTATGAAACGAAGTGCCCCACATGATCGCGCGGTACGCGCAGGACTGATGTATGACTGGATGGTATGACTCATGCATCTCGCATTTGTGTGATATGATCACTGTATTCCCTAACAACATCAGGGTCGTGGCCTCCACAGGCACATCGTGGATGGCCGGATTGGATACCGAAAATATTGGCTCTAGCACTGTGGGCACATACGATGTCCTTGGGTGAAAGTCTCATAACCATTTTGGTACCAGGAGATGCTCCAACGTTTGGACCGAGTGGATACATGAGTGCACGAGTACCGAATACTAGTAGGCCGCATCTCTCACTGTGTCGTGGTCGGTTGGGAGGGGGTGTGGCCTTATCCACCCGAGTGAGAGGGTTGTAAGCTAGGCTTAGTTTGACCAGCTCGCAAATGGGTCCTACTATCGACTAGCCAGGTAGGTATTGACAGACTACTGGTCAGACGAATAGCGTGGTCTCTTCCACTCACCAGGTTGTGCGGTTAGGGAGACGGCAGTCAATGTGGAGTGTACTAGACCCCGTTGATATCCCAGAGGGAACTGTTCTGATATATGTACTTGATGAGGACTGACATGCTTGCGTTGCATCTCGCATATGACATTTGGCTACATAGGCCTCGCATCGCATGACCTTGGTATGGCCGATAGCATTCATGCCTTGCATCGCATAGCCTTGGTACGACTGATAGTATTCATGAACTTACCAGCATATTTCTATATTACTCTGATATTGCATATTTGACACTTGCCTTACGTATACACTTACACCATCCTCTAAGCTTTTCGTAAGCTTATGCACGACCGTTGGTGCAGGTGGCGTTGGATTGTAGCAGCGCTGAGGCAAGAACGTGCAGCTGAGCTTTTGGAGTTTCGATATCTATCTTTGTATTTCCCTTTCCGCATTGTACTCAAATGTTTTATTATAGTGGATATATGGTGATGTTGTTTTGTGACTTGGTTATGCTTGTGGTTATGCTCCATTTAAAAAAAAATCATATTGAAAATCCTCCTTTTAGGATCCCAGGATCGAAATCTGGCATATGAGTGCCAGGAGCCGAGAATGGGGCACTACGGATGCTGTCGGCACCGGATTCCGTGATCGGGAATTCTGTGAGCCCGGTTTCCGAGTTTGGGGCTTGACAATTCCGCTTATAGCTCCACGTATATGTAGCCACTTGTATGTTGTCGTTTGTCATGAGAAGAGTCACCGCTAACTAAAACAACAGCTATGAACGTTCTCTTTAGACCATCAAGGAGCCCATGACCTTTCTGATTGTGTCACATGTCTTGTAACAGCTTTTACTCAGACGATTGACATGTCTTGTGGCGACAACTTGCCTTTACTTCACGATCTCCTTCTACCGATCATATCAATTGCGAGGATCTCGTCTTAATCTTTAGTGCCACCATGTGTCAACTTACTAACCATCGAATTTGACATGTCATATCAGGTGTAAACAATCTTATAAACAGTTTGGATGATAAATAAATATCGCCATAGCCTTAAGAAGAAGGTTTTAACGGTGGACATCTTTATCCCCACTATTTCATGTGGTGTGTTGTTACACTTGAGATTTAGATATGCTTCAATTTTGGGCCCATCTCCTAAAATTAGCCGGAAAAAGGATGGACAGTGCAAAGAAGGCACATACAACACAGTGGCCCCATAGAGTTTAATCAATACACCAATAAACTCTATAGGGCCCACCACCATGTTCTATATGCCTTATCCATGCGGTCCAAGAAGCTTCTGACGGAGGATTGTGATATATGTGAGAAATCAACCATGTCCATCCATTTCTCTATATCATATTAGTACATGAGCCCAAAAATAAGGCATATCGAAAACTCAAGGGATAACGAGAATAAGTGAGGATTGAACATCCACCGCTGAAATATGAAACATCCGTGGGATGGGATAACCACTATTGAAACCTTCTTGGCCTAAACCTATATATGACATTCAACCCATAACAGAAAAGACAAAGATCAGCCCGTGGATGGTTTCAATGATGGGTCTCTCATCTCTACTTTTTCGTGCGTTGTGGTCCACTTTTAGTCGTGACTTTACCAAATTCTAGGAATAATTCCAACATGCCCCTAAAGTCACGTGGAAAAGTTCTTTAAGCCTTATCATGATATATGTGTTTTATCCACGTTGTCCATCTATTTTTCCATACACATGAGTAAAAAAACTAAGTAGATCCAAAGCTCAAGTGGACCCACCATAAGAGTCCATTGAAAACTGGGCCACACCACATTAAAGAGGGAACACAAATGTCGACCTTTGAAACCTTTCTAGACCTGACCATAATGTTTATATGCCATCTAAACCATTCACGGGGTTATTACCACTCATATAAATTGTTGGCACAAATATAATCCTCATACAAAACTTCTGTCACCTCCATACATTCAATCCCCACTGTTTCATGTGGTATTGCCCACCCGAGTTTTACATCTGCTTGATTTTTAGATTTCAATCCTATTTTGGCCTTTTTTAAAAAAATTAAATGGATGGAGTGGATTTGTCACAGACATCTCTATGGGCCCAAATATCTCTGTTGCCTGGTGTCATACTTAATCCACTCCCCTCCTGTACATCAATGTCGAGGGTTATACCCTCAAGCGTGTAAAACATGTGTTGTTGATGATAGAGGTCTCCTCCTCTAATTCGCTAAACCCAACACCACCATTATTCTTTGGCCGAAAGGGCGACGTGCTCCCGAAGCAGGTCAGCCCTTTTGTAAGACCCATATATTAGTTTGTACCATTCTGTAGGCTTCTACAGTCCTCCCGGTCAAATTCGGCAACCCTCGACCTATATTCGACGTTTGCACGCGATCCTAAGCCGAGTCTGCATACCGAAGTCGGCTCGAGCTAAAACTTGTACCTTAGCGACCGCGCCGTCATCGTGGTTCCAACGTTGTGACTCGCGCACTGATCCGATACCCGGGCCAGAAGATATGGGCTCGCGTTCATTTTCGAGGAAAACGCCGTGTGTGCGAATTTCGAGAGAATCTCTACAACATATCCTATCAATCAATCAATCAAGTACACACCATACCACAAGTACAAGCAACCCATCCCTTTCCCATTCCCAAAGTCAACTCTCTCTCTTCACCCATCCCTTTCTTACAACTCCATCACTCAACCCATCACCTATCACCCCATCTCTTATCATCTCATCACTTCTCTCTCTCCCTCATTTCTCCAACAATCTCCCAAGCAACAAAAAAAATTCCAACGTCCAAGCTCTCTCTCTCCCAAAGCCAAGTGTGGTCCACTTTCTCACTCTCTCATCTCCCATCTCAACCATTCATTCATCATTTACCTCCATCAAAATTGAAGGCAAGGAGCATAGGAGTCCAAGGGATCGAGGAGGAGTGCAATAGGTGGGTGATCTACCGTCGATTTGCATTTGAGGGCCCACTTATTGGTGGGACCCACTTTGATGTATGTGTTGTAATCTAGAGGGGCCCATAGTGGCGGGGCCCCTCCATCTCGTCTCTCTCTCTCTCTCTCTCTCTCTCTCTCTCTCCCCTCTCTTTTTTTTTTCTTGTGGTGCTGATGAAGCCATGTGAACCATCCGAATGGACCCCACCATGAAGTATGTATCATATCCATGCCGTCCATGCATTGGGCCCACCTTGTTGGACTGTCCAGCGGATGGGATTGCTGACCGTCCATCTGGACAGGCCCATATGAAGAGAGAGCACAAATATCAGCTTTATACATGATGAGGTGGGCCACACGTGTGGACCCACCATGATATATGTGTCAAATCTGCACCGTCCAGAACATCCAGGGGTCTGGACGGTGGGCTCTTTATAGTTTTTATATGTTATATTATATTATAATATGATATAGTATATATATATTATATATATATATATTATATATATATATATATATATATATACACACCTTCTGGAGGTGGGCCACGTACATGGACCCACTTGACGAGCAGACTGGCTGGCGTCCTCACTCTTATATGGACCCCACGCTGATGGATTTCATCCATCCAAGCCACCCGTCCATCACCAGCTCTGCATTGACGTCAGCTGGTGGGCTTGATCATGAGGGGGTATGTACTATATCCCAAACGTCCTTCCATTGGTCATGGACCCCACCATGGCACATGTGTGGGGCCCACAGGGATGTATGCATTTTATATCTACACCGTCCACTTCTGGACAGTGTACGTTGAACTGAACCGTGGTGTATGGGTCTTATCCACACCATCCAGATGGCTGGATGGTGGGATCCACAGCTGATGCATGTGTTGCATCCAAAACGTCCAACCATTTAACAAGCTTGTCTCAAGCTTGAGACTAAAAATGAAGTAGATTCACATCTCTGGTGGGCCACGTATGTGGACCCCACCCTTGATGTATGTGATCCAGGTAACCGTCCATTCATCTGGCGAGCTTGTCTCAAGGCTTGAGACTAGAAATAAGACAGATCTAGTATCATGTGGACCACACTACAAAAACAGTGGTGTTGAACGTCTACCATTGAAAACCCTTTGGGTTATAGAAGTTTTGAATCAATATAATATTTGTTTTTCCCCTCCCTGTCTAGGTCCATGTGACCTTATGAACAGTTTGGATGGGAAATAAATGCTATGAGGGCCCTCTAAATTTTAATTGTGGGAATCATTATCATCACTGCCATTTGTGGTATGGTCCAGATGATCTTTTGGATATAATTCATTTTTTTTATGCTCTATAATGATCTCTAACTATGGATGATTGGCCCATTTGAATCGGCCCATTTGATCGGCTCATTCGACTCGGCCCATTTGACTCACCCCATTGATTCGGCCCATTCGAATTGGCCCATTTGATTCGGCGCATTTGAATCGGCCCATTTGATTTGGCCCATTGATTCAACCCATTTGAATTAGCCCATTTGATCGGCCCATTCAACTCAACCCATTCGACTAAGCCCATTGATTCAGCCCATTTGAATCGGCCCATTTGATTCAGCCCATTGATTCAACCCATTTGATCGGCGCATTCGACCCGACCCATTTGATCGGCCCATTGATTCGGCCCATTTGATTCGGCCCATTGATTCAGCCTATTTGAATTGGCCCATGTTGATGTATATTCGGCCCTTGTGCGAGGTCGTGGGCTCACTGTATGTTTGGCCCTATGTGGGCCATTCCTTGGGAGCAATGTTGGTTAAAGGTCCACATTGATGGGCAATGATAGTTGGACGTACACATTGTGACCTTCCCTTAGGCCTTGTTAGGCCCATTCTCATCATTCTCTAGTGGGTTAACCTAAACGCTTGGGCTCCATTGATTTTAATTAATCCATCATCGGTCATCCATCTATGGACCCCGCCTTGAGTCGAGGTCGATTATCGATGCCAATTATTGGTGTCGATTGCCGATACCAACTACCGTTGTCGATTATGAGTTTATGACAGCAAAACATCATAATACATGCCTATACGCATCATTTGTATGTTTGTTATGAGATGTGATTAGCCATTTCATATGTCATAGTACAAGTGATTTATGGGACTCCCTGATAGGCGGAGTTATCCCACATGAGCGCACGGTATGCGCATGATTGATGCATGATTGGGCTGTGTGATACATGCACTTTGCATTTGTGTGATTGTGATTACTGTATGCCCTAACGACATTAGGGTCGTAGCCTCCACAAGTACATCGTGGATGGCCGGTTGGATACCAGAAATACTGTTTCTAACATCGGGGCGCCATAGATGTCCCTGGGTGAAAATTTCTAAACCCGATGGTACCAGAGGATGACTCCAACGTCGAGACCGAGTGGATACATGAACTCACAAGGGCCGAATACCAGGAGGTCGCGTCTCCCACTGTGTCGTGGTCGGTTGGAAAGGGTGTGGCCTTACCCGCTCGAGCGTAAGGGGCACCGCTAGGCTGAGTTTGACCAGCTCGTGAATGGGTTCGCTATCGACGTGCTGGATAGGTATTGAGAGACTATTGGCTAGGCAGATAGTGAGGTTTCTTATGCTCACTTGGACTGTGTGCCTGTGAAAAGGGCAGTGCCATTTGGAGTGTACTAAACCCCAGTAATTATCCAGAATGAGAATTGTACTGATACTTGATGATATAGTGAATAGCTACATTGATATGTGAATTTGGAAGAGGATTGATATGCTTGAGTTTCATCTCTCATTGCATAGTCTTGATATGGCTGATAGCATTCATATCTTGAATTGCATAGCCTTGGTACGGCTGATTGCATTCATGTACCCATCAACATGATTCTGCATTACTCTGACATTGCATTCTGAGCACATTCACATTATGCGCACACTTACACCACCCTCTAAGCTTTCTATAAGCTTATGCACGATTGATGCGTGTAGGTGACAACAGGTTGCAGCCGTAGCTTTGCCGCAGGAGCGTGCAGTCGGGCTTCAGGAGTTTCCGTTATCATTATCTTGTATTTCCCTTCATACGCATTGTACTCAAAGTTTTTGCCATAGTGGATTTTGTGATGGTGTTTTTGTGGTTATTGTTCATGGGTTATGCTTATGGTTATGCTCATTACGAATCAAATTGATGTTGAAAATCCTCCTTGTAGGTCCCAGGATCGGAATCTGGTAAATGGGTGCCGGGAGTCGAGAATGAGGTTCTACAGAGGCTGTCGGTGCCGAATTCGGCGATTGAGAATTTTGTGAGCCTGGCTTCCGAGTTTGGGGCGTGACACCTTCTCTCTCATATCTTTCTCTCTATGTCAATCCATCAACCATGGCTACGCCTGCACTCCTCACTCTCTTCACCAAAAGGGCCACACCTTTGGCATGAATAGACAACGGACGATCTGAGACTCAACATACAAGTGTGGCCCACATGGTGAGGGGTTAGTGGATTGGCCTGATTTTGAAAACGGTGATCTTCATGGTGGGGTCTGCTGTTTTCATGGCATGGATGCCCCACAAAAGCGACATGTTAGTGGGAATGATGTTATGGTGCGACAAATCGTGGCGCTATCTCATGGGCCTGTTTGGATGCCTATAAGTTCTTTTAAGTTGTAAGTAACTTACCTATAAGTCACTTACAAGTGAAAGTTTTACCTACATGTAACCTGTTTGGATGTAAGTTGTAAGTCACTTACGGGCAAGTTTTTCTGTTTGGATAACCTGTAAGTTACTAACAGATAAAAAATTGTATGTTCACATGAAGCATAACTTGGATTAGAGAATTATTTCAAAATGTTATAATCATATAAAAATGCATGGGATCAAATATGTAATTTTATTAAGCCAATCAAGATGAATATTTAAGCTAATTCTTAGGCCAAACTAATTATGAAGTGGGCCATAAAAGTGAGCCATTAATTCAAAATATCTATAATATGGAGCAATAACTCAATTTAAGCATTGATATAAAACTTAAAAACATTAATAAGTCAAGAAACATTAATCCATCTTGAAATCCGAATTCATTCCATAAATAAATCTAAAAATTAAGGAATTATTAAGTTAAGAAATACATACCATTAAGCATAAATGGTCCATATATAACAAAATCAGAATTATCATTACCGTCCAATTTTTAGAATCCAAATGCATGAAAATAATTAAATAAAAATTAAAAAATAAATGCATTAAAAGAATCCAAGGGAGCATATTAGGATAAGATTGGTGCGGCTCACCTCAATATATTAATAAATAAATGCATAAAAAGAATCCATATGCGGCCCACCTTAATATATTAATAAATAAATGTATAAAAAGAATCCATCTTAGGTGGACCGCACCATTATAAATAGGCAAACAGCCCATGGGTTCATTAAACTAGTCACAACTGTTTCTGTGGTGGGGTCCACATGAGATTTGGATCAACTTAATTTTTGGGACCATGTCCTAAAATGAGTATACACTCGTTGTGTAGTGTTTTTTACTTGAAAAAAAAAAACATATGAATTTTTTAAGGTAAATTAACAATTTGTTTTGAAACGAAAGCAGCAACACAATACGTAAGTAGCATACGATGTAGGTGCACCCACCTTCTAGTGATCCAGATCATATTTCTGGTGCCGCCATCTATGAATGGATCATGAATAAAGGTTACCAACTATCGATTAGTGTTCATTGTACCACTGTATATATACCATTGGACATGTTTTACTTTAAACCATCCATAGAGTCTGTTTGATTTTTGGGCTCTACTGTAGTTGTCATGTAAATGGGTAATAATTATTTACCTAGGTAATTATCACATCTTTCCTGCCACAGATGTGACAACCTACTTTTTTTACACATAAATTGAGAAATTTACAAAATCAATATAGGGCCGACCGTGTTGTGTGTGATTTATTCACACTGCTCATTTATTATGTTAGTTGAATTTAGGGCATGAGCCAAAAAAATGGGGCAAATTCAAAGCTCAAGTGGACCACACCATAGAAAACAACGGGAATCGAACATCTACTATTCAAAACTTTATGGGGCCTTAAAAGTTTTGGATAAACCTCATATTTGTGTTTTCACTTATCCATGTTTGTGTGACCCTATGAATGGGTTAGATGATGAAAAAACCTCAATGGGCCTAGTGAAGAAAATAACCTTCAATGTTATATGAATCAAGGACATTGTTTCCATTCGTGTGGGCTATTTAAGTGTTGGATCTGCCTCATTTTTTCGTTTCATGCTCAAAAATGTTCTAATAAAATAAATGGACGATTGGGATATATCATATACATTACAACAGGGTCCACGTATTTAAGTCAACACTTTTGTACCGATTTTCCAGGTGGAATTGCTCTCACCTTTTTCGAACGAGTCCCTGGAATTAACGGATCCGATAGAGTTTCGCTGCATGCGATCCCGTTTCCCTTCCGTTGAAATGCTTAGCTTCGCACCAGTTGGCGAGAGTTCTTGTGATAACTTTTTGAGAACTCATAACACGTTATGTTAGTACAAAATCTGAATGGCACACTGGTGAAGCACCCCATGAAACCCCAAGGACCTAATTTTTAGGTTGATCCAAAATTTTAGTGGGCCATGTAAAAAAAAACAGTTTCCTCTCTTGATTTAATCTCACTTTTCTATGGCACACCAGAGTTTTAGATCAAGGTGAATATTAGTTCAAAGGATTTAATGGGATGTTTCATCACATAGACCGTTTAGATTAAAGGCCCATGACACGTGTGGAAAGGCACGTACATAAGCACGTGCACAGGTGAGCATGCCTACGTAAGAGTAACACCTGTTCCACTTCCGTTTTCAAAGCAGAAAAAATGGAAACGGATTAGCCACTGCCCCATCCACCAGCCAATGGCTGATGTCGGTGCTCGGTGGCCCTACTATGATGTATGTGTTTCATCCATGCCTTCCATCTATTTTTTAAGATCATCTTAAGTTTGAGCCTTAAAATTAAGTATATCCCAATCTCAAGTGGACGACATTATGGGAAGTAGTGTTGAATGAACGTACACCATTAAAAGTTTTTTGGGGGCCATAAGAGTTTTGTATCAAGATTGTCTTTGTTTCTACCTTCATCCAGGTCTATATGACATAATCAACAGATTGGATGTAAAATAAACAGTATAGTGTGTCCTAGGAGGATTTTAATGGTTGATATCCAATCCTTATTGCTTTCCTGTGGTGTGGTCCACGTGAGATTTATATCCCTCTTTCTTTTTTTGATCAAACTCTAAAATGATCTCTAAAAATGGATGAACGAAATGGATGAAACACATACATACGGTGGGTCTCACAGATCACCGACCACCAGTCACCGGGCTGGTGGCAAGGGAGTAGCCAATCCGTTTCCGAAAAAATAGAACATTGCGATCAAACCCTACCATTCTGGGAGGAGTAGAGAGGGAGGGCGGTCGTTGCAGACAGAGATTGCAGGGAGGGAGGGCGGTCGTTGCAGACAGAGAGAGATTAGAGAGGGAGAGAGAGATTGCAGAGAGGGAGAGTGCGTGTCTCCCTCTTCCCCTCTTTTTAAAAATCCGACCGTTGCCTGTAAGTGGCTTACAGGGAAGTGACTTCTCACCCCCATCGCCCTGCAGTTTTTTGGTAGATTTGCTTGTAAGTGACTTACAAGTGAATTTTCTCCCCCAAACACCACCTGTAAGTGATTTCCCTGTAAGTCACTTCCCACTTACCCAAATTACAGGCATCCAAACAGACCCTAAAGCATGGAAGCAACGCCATCACCTGAGCTACCAGTCAGTCAGATCCCGGCCACTTCGTGTCAGATTCTGCTAATCCCTTCAAATCTCCTCCAAACATTTCTCTCCTCCACTAATTCGAAAACCCTAGACGAAGCTCTCCAATCCCTTTTAGAAACTTCTAGAACCTCTGAAGGCCGCTCCCATCTCGCCTCTATAAAATCCCTCCTTCCATCCCTTCTCTCTCTCCTCTCTCACTCCCTGTATCCAAGATCTCTCCCTCTTAAAATACTACGGAACCTCTGTGCTGGAGAGATCTTGAACCAGACCTCGTTCGTTGAGTCAGATGGCATCGATGTTGTTGCAGCCGCTTTCAAATCTCAGCCTCTGGATCTTGATGTGGCTCGGTTTGGTCTGCAGCTCCTGGGGAATGTTTCATTAGCAGGAGAAATGCACAGGTCTGCAGTTTGGGATCGGTTCTTTCCAGAAGGGTTCGAGGAGATTGCGCAGGTCCGAATATCTGATGTTGTGGATCCGCTGTGTATGGTTCTTTGCACATGCTGTGAAGGCAGCAGTCGAAGATCAGAAGAGATTATGGAGATCGAGGGCTGAGGATTGTTGCAAAGATTCTCACAACAGCATCAGCAGGTATTTTATTGTAACACCTTCCTTTCTTTGCTCTTATTGTTGTCTTTTAAAGACTCAGATTGAAAATTTAGATAAAGAGAAATTGGAGAATTTGAGTTGACTCAGCTGATTCCTGAGTCAGGTTGGAAGTTCTCCTAACCATAATATACCACATCGCATTAGGAATGTAACACAATGAGTTCCTGTAATACAATAGAAATGCCCATATGGCATTTGTATCGATTTTCATCATCGATGCATCCTGATAAAAATGTATACAAGTGTAATATGTTGTTGTCACATTCCTCACCATAATATTTCAATGGAATTCGATATCATACCAATGTCGATAAGATTGGAAGGTATCACATCATATCGAGAAAGTATCGTGGTAAAGTATATAATACTACAATAAGTACAAAAGATGCTTTGCAACTTGTTTCCAACCTTTAGCTGATATGAGATATATCAACAATGGTACGCCTGCTCCAGTGGTTACTGGTTAAAAGAAAAAGAAAAAGAAAATAAAAAGTAAAAGAAAAAAGAGAGTGCAATCTATGTCTGACCTCATTGAAAGCTGCTAAAACTTGAACTCGGGATGTTCTTGGCTAGAGTAAGCGTCATAACTAGCTGCGGTTTCCTACAGGAGACAACCTTGCAAGGTGTTTGTTTGTAAAAAGGAAGTATTAAAAATGGTAAAAATGTGGGGTCTGGAATACCATATTGGTGCACACTTGGGTAATGTCTTTTTGAATCCCCAAATACTAAAAATCTTTCCAATTTAGAAATAGATGGGATGTTTGTCCAAGCGAATCAGTAGCCCGCTAAAGGCAAATCAAACAATTCGTTGCCATCCAACAAATTTGAAAAAATCTCGCATACGACGGGTGATCCTACTACCACCTTTCCTTTTGTGTGAGAACCAGATAATGCTGAAATCCACATAAATGCACCTAGGAAGGTTCCATCTGTTTTTGGCGCTGATCAGCTCCTCCCAAAACCCTACCCTTAAAATTCGTAAGCACGACCTCTAAACTGCAGTTAGCACCCATGGGAAATGACCATGAAGGCAAGAATCTCCCTAAGGAGAATGGACTCTGAGAATGTCCTAATCACCATGTCCATTTTCTTAAGGATGTCCATCTTCCACCCGTCGTTTAGATTATCTTCGATATTATCAAAATATCCCTAATGTTATCCCTATCTCCAGCTCGACGATACCGATAACACTGGTAGTCTAAGAAATTCCAAGTATTGGCGATGTATCGCTAAGTATCACCAATGTATTGCAAATATTTTATACTGTATAAATTCTAGCTGTCGCTTGTATTGCCAATGTATCAGTGATGTTTCGATAATATTGCCAATGTATCGATATTGCCAAAAATCTGTTTATTAAAAATTTTCCCATTTCAATTTTTTTATGGGCGTATGGTTATATGCAGTGTTTAAATTGTCGATAATAATATCGATCATATCACAATATCATCATTATTGAAGCACGGTCGACATCAAGACCACAATCTTTCATTTCCTTTCCAATTATCGACGATTTCTCAGTGAAATATCATGTGTTGTTGATATTATCAAAAATCGATAGATATTTGGATGGAAGGTTGTATGGATGGATGGGATGTTGGACTGGTTTCTTACGACAACACATACTTAGGCCTCCATTAAATGGAAACTTATTATGTATGCATTCCTTTTTTGCAATTTTTTAATTCATAAATATGCAAATATGTGTATTTTAGCATCTCCTGAAGTTTCATTGAAAAACTCCATTGTTTCCCCGCATTTCCGGTTACCAATGATATTATCGGTGATATCAATATTGTTTCCGTATCCCTAGCCAACGAAACTTGTAGCGATATTGATACTTCGAACACCGCAACAATACCACCAAATATACCTATTTAGTTCAGCATAGCCAAACCCAATCCTCTACTCCCACATATAGATTGAAGAAATGACACATTCACACTTGAAGCTTTGTCTCCTTTCTTTCTTTTTTTCTTCTTCTCTCTTTTTTTTTTTTTGGGGGGGGGGGGGGGGGGGGGGGGGGGGCCTTCATCTTCAATGTCTCATGAAATGCCTTGATTCGTGGTTTCTACGTGATCAATGTCTACTTATTGGATCAATCCCGAACTTTCCATGAAGAATGCTAGACTTGGGCATCCTAGATCCTTTTGGGGTTTGGTGGGTAATTCTTGGGGGGGGGGGGGGGGGGGGGGGAGGGGGAGGGGTGTTCTCTTCATCTTCAATTGTCTCATGAATTGCCTTGATTTGTGGTTTCTACGTGATCAATGTCTACTTATTGGATCAATCCCTGAACTTTCCATGAAAGAATGCTAGACTTGGGCATCCTAGATCCTTTTGGGGTTTGGTGGGTAATTCCTGGGGGTTAAGGATATATTTTCCTCTTGGAGGACATGCTTCATGTCACCCATTGTCTCTTGCTTTGGAAGTCTCCTACTCATGTGGTCTACTGATGAATATGGTTGGAAAGGAATGCTAGAAATTTTTTCAGGTACAGATCCAATGCGGATAAGTCATGTGATACAATCCAACTGAACACTAGGCATTCAATCCGTCAATAGAGGCGGACCCAATACAACTCACTAGGGCCCATGCCCTCTCCTCCACCTCTTCGAATCTCCTTTATTCTTGCCTTTAGAAGGACCTTGCATGTATCATGCTTCTTTGCATGTGGGTGATTAGAGTTTGTCGGGGGGCTAGATGGTCCACCTGGTGCCTAACGTGGCTCCTCCCTACTAGCCCACCTTGTCTCACTATCCATATCAAATAGGATACGTGTCAAGATTTCTTCAAATGTAACCCCAGCTTCTCCCGGACATAAATACCATTCAGATGTTAAATCAAACTCATTCCACCAATCATCATCCTTCTCGCCATTCAGATTTTGCTACTTGTCTGACTATGGACCACCGGATTTTATGCCCTATCCTCCTTCGCACCTTGCTCCCTCATGCCAACATTCGTCGGGCAGCTCTGTACTGCCAGTTGGGATTGACTTTGCCCCCTATCTTCCGACAACTTGTCACCACCACCATTTCTGACCAACATCCACTGGGGACTAGCTTCTACCTTGTTAGATGCCATAGCTTCTTCTTCCAACCTGCAAAATGTGTCCATCGTTACAGAAACATTCTCCATCCATACTTCACCTGTTTTTTACCTTCCCAGCCTTGTGATTCCTTAATTTTTACCTTGGAGAATTCAATGCACTCCATCGAGACGGACCGTGAATCTACTTCTAGCACTCATCTCACGCATTCTTCTATGGTGGCTACAAAGTAATAAAAGGGCATTTTCTTGGGCTATGAGATAAATTGATTTGTCACGCTCTATCAGTTCGAGCTTTTAGAGCAAGTGGTTAGTTATCCTATGTTAAAAGTGGGATCAGAATGGGAGGTTCCGTGTTCGAGACTCCTCCCCGGGGGTAATTAATGCGTGGCATTTTCACACCAGGATCAAGTGGGGTGGCCTATGGGATGCAGGGGCATGCTCAGGTGGGCAGCCCGTGTGAGGTGAGACTCACGTGATGTGGGCCTGTGTGAAGTGGGGCCCATAAGGGGGGTTCGACTGAGGACCTAACCCATGTTAAGTGGGGCCTGGGCTATGAGATGAAGGGATTAATTCGCCACATTGTATCAGTTCGAGCTTTTAGTGCAAGTGGTTAGTTGTCCTGTGTCACATAGTCCACAGAGCTAGTAATCAGCAGAAGGTTATAGATTATTACCCATTTACCCTCCTTTCATCGAATCTTACCACCTTACAAGACTTCGCACTGGGGGCGTCGTTTGGCATCTTCGTTAGGCTTCCATTATCGCCATTGTCTCCTCATAGCTTACAAGGTAGGTCTACACCCTTCTGTTCCTCATTCTTCTCACCCCGGTCACCAGCTGGCCAACCAGGTTGTTTCTTTGACTCTAGAGTTGCAAGGGCATGCTCGGGGTGGACGGCCCGTGTGAGGTGAGACCCATGTGATGTGGGCCTGTGTGAAGTGAGGCCCACAAGGGAGGTTCGACTGAGGACCTAACCCATGTTAAGTGGGGCCTGGGCTATGAGATGAAGGGATTAATTCGCCACATTGTATCAGTTCGAGCTTTTAGAGCAAGTGGTTAGTTGTCCTGTGTCACATAGTCCATAGAGCTAGTAATCACGGAAGGTTATAGATTATTACTCATTTACCCTCCTTTCATCGAATCTTACCACCTTATAAGACTTCGCACTGGGGCGTCGTTTGGCATCTTCGTCAGGCCTTCCATTATTGTCATTGTCTCCTCATAGCTTACAAGGTAGGTCTACACCCTTCCGTTCCTCATTCTTCTCACCCCAGTCACCAGCTGGCCAACCAGGTTGTTTCTTCGACCCCCACAGGAAATTGTGGGAATCGAACACATACCATTAAAAACTTCTTGGAGCCCTTAAAAGTTTTTTATCAAGCTGATATTTGTGGTTTCCCCTTATCCATGTCTGTGTGACCCTATGAACAGGTTAGATGATGAAAAAACCTCACTATGGGCCCCATGAAAGAAACAACTTTCAATGGTGGACGAATGAAGACCACTGTTTCCTTTCCTGTGGGCCATTTGAATGTTGAATCTGCCTCATTTTTCAGTTCATGCCCCAAATTGTTCTAATAAATTAGATGGACGGTGTGGATGTATCATATGCATTACGGTGGGGTCCACAGATTTAAGTCAACATTTTTGTATCGATTTTCAAGGTGGAATTACTCTCACATTTTCAAACCAAGTGAAAAAGTAACAATTACTTATTTACCATGATTTACCTGTATCATGGAAAATCAAACGGGCCCAAAAGCTCTAGTGGCATCCTCCTCCGCGGGCATGCGCACAAGCCAATTTTGTGCTTCTACCAGATTCTTTCTCCTTTGGGATGACAACCCCCCCAATTTCGAAAATAACAAATGGGCCTGGCCTGAGCCTAGGTTTTATAAAATATTCTGTTATGGCCTGACCCGTTACTGAGGACAAGGATGGTTGTGATGCCGAAGGGTGGGGTTTGAGCCTGAAATTATAGGCCAACTACTAAAAGGGACAGTCTTGAGCTTAATTTTTTGGCCTGATTAATAATTGGACTGCGCTCGGGCTGATCTTCACCTGTCCCTTTCTAACTCTAGTTCAGAGGCTAGATATTGGGTGGTGTGCGGATAATTGCATTTGGGTCCCATGAATGGATAACCATTAGTAAGGCCAGAGATGCTTCAAATGTAGTGTAGTTACTTTCTCTAGTGCAGCATATTTTAAAATCAATGTTCATGAAACGTTTGCCTTTGGGAGGAATTATGGATTGGGAAACGTTTGCCTTTGGGAGGAATTATGGATTGGGGTCTTTACTTTAGCTTCTCCCCTCTTTCTAGCTGCATTGCCTTGTTCTGATGAAGGATATTTTAGTCAATGATTGCTCTGAAATGTTAGGAGGAAAGAGTAGACTCGAACAGAGTTTTCAGAGGCCTTTAGGACTTTCAAATGCCAATATCGGAGCTCTTAAAAATTAGGGAAGGCAAAGTTCCTTGGTAAAGATTAGGTGAAAGGATTGGGCTCCTTTAGTTAATGATGTGTTCTTCACAAGATCCTTCTTCGAGGCTTTATTTTTGTTGAGAGGGGCAGTGCCAAAGTTTGGAAATCATCAATTCCATCTCAAGTCGCAATTTGTGGGATGGCCACAACCAACGTAATTAATTGTTGATGACCACACCACCTTAAATAACTTCTTAATTCCAAACATTTCTTGCATGTGTCAGAAGGAGGTACTGGATGATTGCATCTTCACTCCTTACTGACGAGTTTACAAGCATTGTTTAGTCTTTCTTTTGGAAGTGTTTTGGCATTGCAAGGTTGTTGCCTTGCTCAACTAATTTGGTTTACTTTCGCCATTATGGGATCCATTGGAGGAGAGAAATAGCCATATATTATGGCTTCTCAAAATCATGGAGCTATGTTCTTTTGTGCCATATTGTATTTGATCTGCAATTGCTTTCTAGTTGTTGTATCTAGTTGAATGAGTTTGTTGTCCCTAAGTGCTCGACCTGGAAAGATAATGGATTACTAGAATATAGTCGAGTAGTGAATCATTCGCCCAAAATATGTGCAGTGGAAACAACCGGATCTTGCACTACAGGACCTCAATGTGCATGGATAATTTGAGAGGAAATTTGGTTAGTCCTTGATTTGCAAGGTTATTAAGGACAACAAGGTTTTTTTCCGCCCTCCCCCTTTCCTTTCTTTTGATGAATGAGACAATGAGGCAATATTAAGTTGGCTTTTTCTGGACATGAGTTGAAGAGTACTCAAATGAAGTGGAAGTTCGACCTTTTCTAATTGGAGTCAAATTATTTAAGAGTCATTTTCTCACTATGCAGTAGTAGAGGGAGGCTCAAGGGATGCTCTCTTGGACTTTTGGTAAAAGGCAGAACCATGGAAATGATAATCCAGTTGGGTAGTAGCGCTCATCATTTATTTAATCGACAAGCGACCTGGAAAATTTAGGGTACTTTGTAAAACTTGTCATGTGAATTTCATTTTCCAGTTCAAGTTAGGTAATGTTATGTGAAGTTGGGATGGGGGCTCATTTAGAGCTAGAGGAAGGACTCTTTGGCAAATGCCTCCTTGGACTCTGTTGGGAGGTGTGGAAGGAAAGACATAATTGGATCTTTGATGATAAAGTATTTGCTATTAAAAGTGGCAGAAGGAAACAAAACTCGCTTTTTAATTTGGTTTTTAAGACCCAAGTTCTAGAGATCACCACTTCCAAATTTCCTATATGATCGGTCGGTTGTTTTATTTTTCTCTTTCTTTTTATGAATTCATGATAATTTATTAAAAGAAGAAAAGAGCAAGGCGAAGATGAGAGAGATCAAGTCATGAAGATTACAAAGATCTAGATAAAAAGGGTAAGTAGAATCAAAAGACCGGTTTAAAAATGGATAGTGGATCTAAGCCTGAGAAATCACATCTAGATTAGCCCTCCTGAACACCTCTCAAGGACTACTGAATGATTACAAAAGCATCTATTATTGTGCTCCACACAAATCGACCAAATACCCGCTAGAAAGAGAGAGCCTACACAAAATTTTCCTTTTATGACCAACGTCGTCCCCTTGCCACAAAAATAAGAATTAACAGTCAATGCTGGTATCACCTAGCAACACTAGAAAAGATCAAAGAATTTGTCCCACATTGCGCTTGCGATAAGAAAAATCATCCATGGATTTGGCATCTTGAAGGCACATTGGAGATAATCATTTGCCTCTTTCAGAAATTGGCATCTTGAAGGCACATTGGCAATAATCATTTCCTTCTTTCAGAAATTATCAACTGCTACCACTTTGTATCAATTGCTACCACTTTCAGGATCCTTACTCTTGCACGGGTGGTAGACTCTCAGGAGTTTCAACACCCGGTCAAGGGTTCGAGTATCCATAGGTGGTGAAATTCCACTAGCGTGTGTGTGGGGTGTGTGTGCGTGTAAAAAAAAGAAAAAGAAAAAAACAGAGAAAAGGCAATGACTCCAGGTAGGCCTTGGTATGACCAAATATGCTCTACCACAGTGTGAGAAGCCTGGGAAAAAGGAGGGTGGGACACTGCATAGAAGTATCTAACAGAGACGGTACCCATCATCTCTAGTCTTCAAACCAACCTGTCTTTGTCAAACATCGATGGGGCCTAATTCCCCAACAGGTCCAAAAGTCTCACCATATCCTCCAGTTCAACATCCCGTGGGTTTCTGTGGCACAGAGCAGCTGAAACCACTTAACCTCTTAGAATTAAGAAGCAACAGGAAATGTGCATCTCCTTCTCTGACGCAATGCTGTGCAGGCAGGGGAAGGCCATAATAAAGAGGAGTATCAACATACCAAATTTCCTCCCAAAACTGAACGAGTCCCATTGCCAACTGTGAAAATGTCTTTCATCTTGAAGTGGTTGACTATTTTGAAGATGGCCTTTGCCCTTGATGCTCTATACACAGAAGGACTTGGTGAACCAACCCTACTCCACCCAATGTTTGTTAGCTATCACCTATTTCCATAAATCCTCTTTTTCCACCCCAAGTCTCCATGGCTATTTCCCCAATCCCTAATACCAATGCCTTCTTTCCAATAGTCTTGGACACTTCACCCAATTGCTTAAGGTGAAACTTATGATTGTCTTCATATATATATATATATATATTATATATATATATAGCCGAATGCTCAACTGGACACCAGTTCGCATGGAACTTGTGCGAACTTTTTGAGAACTCATCATACGTGATGTGAGTCCAAAATCTGAACGGTCCACGTGATGCAGCACCCCATGAAACCAAACCCCCAAGGCCCGACTTTTACTTTGATCCAAAACTTTGGTGGGCCATGAAAAAAGAAAACAGTTTCCTCCCTTGATTTGCATCTCTCTTTGCTAAGGCCCACCAGAGTTTTAGATCAGGGTGAAGATTGGTCCCTTGGGGTTTCATAGGATGCCGCATCACATGGACCGTTCGGATTAGATGCCCATGACACGTGCGCCAGTGAGCATGCATATATATATATATATATATATATATATATACACACACACCACACCTAGATAGAGAGAGAGAGAGAGAGGAGAGAGAGAGAGAGAGAGAGAGAGAGAGAGAGAGAGAGAGAGAGAGATGCTCACACCCAACTAGTTGGACCATTCAAATTGGTCCAACTAGCTGTGCATTAAATGTAAAAAATTACTATTTTCATCAACATGTAATGCACCACATGTGAGGACATGTGACATTGAGTCTTACATAAGTATGATGGCAATGATGTGTCATAAATCCAACATGTTCATTAAATAGTGCCCACTAATGAAATTTTATATACTAAAAATTAATAAATGATCATCACCACTAGAGCCACATGTATAAGTTGAATCTAGACTATTAGAATAGATTTCTAACAACTCACTTTTTCTTGTAGATGATATCATACTATTTATCATAAAAAAAAGTAATATTTTATCATTCACATGCTTATAAGGGACCCTAACTAATTAACGGACTAGATTTTCAAGATATGTGGCGCATCATCTGAATATATCGCATGTGTACATCTTCTTTAGTCATCTCATTTTCTTTGTAAATATTTCTCCTCTTCCTTTCTCTCTCTTCATTTAATGTTTTTTTTTTTCTTGTTTAATGCTCTATCCCTTATACGTATGAAAACGAATCAAGTTAGTCCTTTGCCTAGAGAGGGCTATGCGGGACCCACCATGATCTTTGGATTTTATCCAAGCCGATCATCCATTTTGTTATATTATTTCAAGGCATGAACCCAAGCGAGGCAAATCTAAGGCATAAGTGGATCACCATGTTGTATGGGCCTTATTTTCTTTTTTTATTTATCCTCTAAGATCAAGCCGATGTTTGTGTTTCCTTTCATCCAGGTTTGTGAGACCTAATCAGCAGGTTGGATGGAAAATAAACATTGTAGTGGGCCTTATAAAGTTTTCAATGGTGAGCTATCAATCAATACTATTTCTCATGGTGTGGTCCACTTGGAGTCTAGATCTGGTTCATTTTTAAGATCATGTCCCACTATGATATGGAAAATTGGATGGACCGCGTGGACAAAACACATGCATTATAATGGGCCACAGAGCACCTCTGGTGCGGTATTAATGGACATCGCCGAATCCGAGTCCCGTTTTTTGAAGTTTCATGTCCAACGGTTTGGACTATATATCAAGGTCCAACCACTAGTAACTTCCAACCTTTCATGTTTATATGACATCTAAACCCTCTAATAGGTTGACCATCATAAGAATCACCTTTTTCCATAACTCCTTAATATCCAGTTGTATGGTCATCGGTTACGAACGTATACTTATTGTTTTATATGGTGTGGACCACTTGATAGGTAAATACTAACAATCATTGTAATGAATGATCCTCATGTTGGGGCTAAACTGTTGAAAGGGTTGGATTTTATACGCACTTAATACTTTAAAATTTATCATACGCTTAACAGTAGATTATAGCCCAACTGATTAAACTAAACGGCTATTTCTCTTGGAAATGTATCACTTTTACGGTAACTTAGGGATGAACTTACGGATTGCGGATGTACACTTAACCTTGATTTTTTATGGGATATATATTGATATGTATGTGTGATCTACTCCGATCATTACATGTATAATCCCATGATGGTCCATGAGCTAAAAAAGAAAGCCGATCTGTGACTCAAGTGAACTATACCAAGGGAAATGATTTGGAGAGTTACGTCCACCCTTAATTTTTATAGGGCCCACCATGATGATTATGTGAAATCCACTCCAACCATTATATAACACATAAAACTTTAGTCTTGACTCCGAAAAATCAGGCCCATATATGATTCAACTAGGCTATACCAAGGGAAACCGTTTGGAGGGTGAGCTTTCATTGTACACTATTTCCAATTGTGTGGTCCACCTAACCTACGGATGGGGATTATTTCCGGTCTCTAGGTCTAACATGGTGTGACTCACCTAATGGTTGGAGTGGATTTCTCATTAATGCTATGGTGGGCCCACCCAGGCTAACAACTTGTTTACTCTTCAAAATAAATTTCTCATGGTCATTATTTATTAGCATTAATTAGCACTCAAATCGGCAACTAGTTGGACCGTCCAACTAGTTGTGTGTGAGCATTACTCATCTCTCTCTCTCTCTCTCTCTCTCTATATATATATATATATAATATATATATATATATATTGGAAAGGCACATGAAAGGGACAAATGATAGTATGTGATTCTTCCTCTAGGCGACAAGGTGCCCTTCCGACTAGCATGCTTCCTCTTGATTCTCTCACCTTTTCCCATAGATTTTAGTAGGCTTCCTCATATACAACAGGTGCTCCAGATAAAGAGGATGGATGCTGCCTGCTCCCAAAAACCCTGGGAGGCCTTTAACTTGGGAGCCAATCTGATACCCAAGATTTCACTTTTACGACTACTGCTGCTGCCACTAACCAGTGTTTTAAAGAGTGAATAGTGTAGTTGAGTTGGGTAGATTTGGAGAAGAAAATAAAAGAAAGAGAGAACAGAGGAGAGAGGAGAGAGGAGTTTGGGAGAGAATCCTCATGTGTTAGGGCACTTACGACCTAACACACCTTTTATTGTATTGTAAATAAAAAGAGTCACATACTCCACTTTTCACTTTTCCTATAAGCTTTCACTCCTATGAAGCGTAAGGGATAAGCTACACGCTACTTCTAGATTTTTAATTAAGGTTGTGCTTGGTTGTTCCAAATATCATGAAATTTCAAGAAAGTTTTAGCCAAATTAGTCTGATTAATAATGAAATTTAATGATATTTGGTGCAACCAAACAGCCTAAAATAATAGGAAAAATAGGCTAAGATTAAGTATAAAGGTAAGGAAAGAGTAACATAACTGATTTAATAATGTTTCTTATATTATGTTACTAAAATCATTGAAAAGATTAACTAACTTATATTGAAAATTGAAAAATGTAACAAAGCATTGAAAACATTAATTGATTTTAATGTTTTAACAAAAAATCATTTGTGGTGTAAGCTACATAAAATGTACCATAGGCTATGTAGAATATGCAAATTAGCATGTAATGTAGGCTACACCTGACTTAAGCTATTTTCATTAGCTACATAATGTTCAGCGTGAGCTTCATGCTACATAGAGAAGCTATTTAAAACATTGCTACTGACTACTATTACTACTACTACTACCCTTAGCACATTCTTGAATCCACCTCCATTTATCACCACAGAAAATGATAAAGCATATAATCTAGATACTTCCAGATGACGTGGTCATGAACCTTCTCAATGTCAATCTTGCATACGACACCAATGGCCCCCTACTGGTGCAGGATCTGCTTGACATGTATGAAAGCCCCTTCCATCTTAGAAATGACACCTCCCCATAACTTTACAAAATCTGGTGGCAAGAACCTTTCCAGGATCTTATACGGACTTCAATCAAGCCAATCAACCTGAAATACCTTGGGCATCCAGCCCTCTCCTTGGGGATAAAATCCTATATCATGTGTTTAAAGAAGAGACCTCTTTCATTATAGACTTGCTGTTTGTTCTATTCTTTTGTTAGGCATTTGACCAGCGGAAATTTTTTGATGGAATTTTTTGTCATCACATACTTTTTTTTGCCTTATATTCATGAGTGGTTATAATTTGGTTTTACCAGTAGGGTTTCGAGAAGATTGGTTGCCAGCTCTTGCAACAAGAATTTGCTTCAAAGAATCGTACTTACATCATTTGTTTTTGGAGTTAAGCACCACCAAAAATAGCAGCGGCCTGAAGTGTCTGGAAGCCCCATTTACAGTGGAACAAGCATTTCTGCTGAATTTGCTTTCGGAGACCATAAATCAGCAAATAGACAGAATTAATGTTTCCAATTATTTTGCTCTGTCAGTTCTTGAAATTCTCAAGAATGCTTCTACAGTTGTTGATTCCATCTCCAGAGGCCAGTCAGCTCTGCCAACGGGTTCTCCTACAATCAATGTCCTCGGTTACTCTCTTAGCATTTTGAGAGATCTATGTGCCCGTGAAGATCCAAATGAGTCATCATCAACGCTCTCTACAGGAGGCTCCGAGACAGAAGGTTCAATGCTTGTTGTTGATTCACTGTTACGTTCAGGCCTACTTACTTTGTTGTTATGTTTGCTTCATGAGCTGGAGCCCCCGGAAATCATTAGAAAATCCAGGGCACAGGAAGAGAATCAAGGAAAGGTCTGCCCTTACATAGGCTACCGTAGAGATATAGTTGCTGTCATTGGGAATTGCACTTTCAGAAGGAAGCTAGTGCAAGATGAAATTAGACAGCAGAATGGGATTCTGTTGCTAATGCAACAGTGCGTCGTTGACATGGATAATCCATTTCTGAGAGAATGGGGCATATGGGCAGTGAGGAATCTACTCGAGGGAAATATAGACAACCAGCGACAAGTAGCTGAAATGGAGCTTCAAGGGTCCATTGACACCCCTGAAATATCTGGATTGGGATTACGAGTGGAGGTAGACCAGAAGACCCAACGTGCAAAGCTAGTCAACATCTCTTGATGCAAGATTCCAAGCCTGAGTAGAATTTTGATCACAATGCATTCCTGGATTGGGACTATGAGTGGAGGTAGACGAGAAGACCTGATGTGCAAAGCTAGTCAACATCTCAAGATTCCAAGCCTGAGAAGAATTTTGAGCACAATGCATTCCTTTTATGTAAGTTTCTTAATCATTTGTATTTAGGAATGCTGCCTGCGGGCATGCTTTTGCAATTACCAAATCCAGATGCCCCTCCCCAAGAGTTGTGCTGAACCTCGGCTGTTCATCGGGTGGGACGCTTTTCAGTATGTGTGTTGGAAAAACAATGTGGAGCAGTCAATGTCTTTAACTGCACTCTTTTGCATTTGTGTGCGGGCTCACTTATGAGTGGACTAGCTTGCTGGGGTCATTGCACAATAGGTGTGGGGTGCAGCCCTTATCTCACATACGCCGCCATGGTGGCACTTATGGGGAATCTGGGTTTGGCAGCTGCAGATGTGTCTGCAGGTTGCATTCCTCATTTGCATTTCTTATTTCCCAAGAAGCATGTCTTGTATGTGTGTTTCTGTATTTCCTACATTACCCTTTGTATGGTATTTTTTTTTCCCCCCTTAAAAAACTGACAAATTATCTGTTCAACGACCCTTTGGTCTTATCCCGAAATGAGTTTGATTCCTACTTTCTCAACTCTTCCTCCCTCCTTATGGGTTCAAGCTCCACAAGAACCAGTTTTCCGGTTTCTGGCATGACACAACCTGTTTTGGTAGCTGGTCCGGGCCCAAACTGGCCTGGTTCAGTCCTTGGTTTTAAAACATTGCTCTCCCTCCCTCCATCTCTATCTCTATCTCTCTCTCTACTTGTGTGTCTATATATGTTGTGTGGTGTGTGTGTGTGTGGGATTTAAGTAGGATTTTTAGGAATATTCTCGACTTCCCCAACAGTTCAAGTCACTGTAATTGAAATGAATTTGTTGCATTTGATCTTTACCCAATGACAATCCTTTTGTTTGTTTTGCAGATGTATGATGGGAGCTAGAAATCCAAAGAATACTGTAAAGTTTGATAGATCTTTATATTAGAATGAGTTATCCAAGGGATCATTGGAAAACCTAAAGTCATTGCCACCGCCGCCACCGCCACCACCACCATCACCATCAGTATTGTTTATTTTTGGATGGCTGGAGAAAACTTTGTTTTTCCCTTCCGTAATTGGTAGAAAAGACTCGTGCAATTACATTTTAGCTTAGGCTGCATTTGGTTGCACCAAATATCATAAAAATTCATGATAATTTGCACCAAATTAGATTGATTTGTCCTAGTAATTTGTGCAATCAAACACAACTTTTTAATGTTGGGAAGAATCCATGTAATTATATTTTGGATTAGCGTAAGAATGAACGTGGACGATTCTAGTTTCGGTTAATGTTGAAAAGAGAATCCATGCATGTGACTACATTTTCCAGCAAGGCAACCAACGTAGAAAATGGTTTTCATTTCATAGCTTTGATTGTTATTATTTTTTGAAATCAGTCCAAGTGAGAAGAGGAAAAGTGATGTGCTAATGGATATTGATGGTTAGAATCTTAGTTCAAATACCTGAAAACTGGACTTGACTCGTTCTCCATTTGGGTTGGGCCAACCTGAAGACTTGAATGAGTTTTAAATTGACTCAACTCGATAGTATAATATATAATTTAAGAAAATAGGCGGTGTGAATAAATATTTAAACTTATTTACACATATAAATTTACTGGCAAAAAAGCACAATTTCTACTTCTGGAACACTTGTAATGGTGTTGCGCTTTCAACTACATTACATCTTTTTATTACAGAAAAAGTATCGAGGAGCCAACTCGAGGAGTCTTGTTGAGTGCACTCAGTTGGAGTCAGAGTCACACTGAGTCGGATTGAGTTGGCCGAATTGTTGAGCCGACTCAACAAGTCTTGTCGAGTTCAGACTAAGTCAATCTCCCAAATGAGTTTCTTGGAGACTTGGCTCATAATCTCATTGGGTTGAGTTGGCACGGTTGAGTTTTGGGTCGAGTTAGTGAGTTACATTGAGGAGTTATTTGATACTTTGTACTCTGGAAGTGTGACGATGATATCGTAACTCAAATCATTCACACCATAGACAATTTCTTCCATCATTATCATCATATAAGCCTATACCAATTAATCAGGGTTGGCTACATGAATCATGCTTGTGATTCCATTCATCATCAAGGTTTTTTTTTTTTTGGCACCATCTCCATCCACGTCCTTTTGAACTTTCCCCTTGTTCTTTCACAGCTTCAATTTGTACTAGCTCACTCCTAATCGGCTATTGTACCGCACATGTCCTCTTCTTATTATCTTTTGGTGCTACTCCAAAGTTCTCTCAAATGCCTTCAATTTTAAGTGTATGTCCTCTTCTTATTATCTTTTGGTGCTACTCCAAAGTTCTTTCAAATGCCTTCAATTTTAAGTCTATGGCCTCTTCTTATTATCTTTTGGTGCTACTCCAAAGTACTCACAAATGCCTTCAATTTTAAGTATATCTTTATTCGTCTTGCCACTCATTCATGTTAACATCCTTATTTCAGCCGCACTTAGCTGTAAACATCTTGTTCCTTAACTATCCAATATTTCAGGAGTTTCAACTCCCGGTCAAGGGTCCTTACTCTTGCTCGGGTGGTAGACTCTCAGGAGTTTCAACTCCCGGTCAAGGGTTCGAGTACCCATAGGTGGTGAAATTCCCCTAGTGTGAGTGTGTGGGGTGTGTGTGCGTGTATTAAAAAAAAAAAAAAACTATCCAATATTTCTATCCATAAAAGCATTACTGGTCTGATAGGCATCGTATAAAATTTTACTTTCAATTCGAGTGGTACACCGATTCCATTTTTCCACCCAGTTTGAAATCTATGATAACATCCTTCTTAATCATAACAAACTGAAAATATCATTAATTGGATGATTGTAATCTCTTATTTGTGAAACTGTAATTATTAAGCACGAGCTATTAATTACATTTCATGAGGACCATTTACTTGATTTTAACTAATTGGTTGATGATTCATTTCAGTATAATTATTATTTTATAAACCATCTAAAGTGGGGATCACTGTGGATGTTATAGATTGCACATGACATGTTTACAATTTCTGGGTGCCTGTGTATCGTTCACCATACTCTGCTAGAGTATCAAAGGTGTTTCTCCCATCTTGATGTATGAGTTGAATTTTGATTTTCCACTATCCTTTGGGACATCGATTCAGCCTGCCAATTGAATGGTAATGATCATCGGCTTGTAGATGTGCATATGCACAAGAAAAACCAAATTAAACGACTAAATTGTGAAACCAGTCACTAATAATCCAAAAATCATATTATTTGAAAAATTCTTCTCATAGGCAGACACTTATTTCTTAAATATGATCATTGGATATTTTCATTTTTTTTTACTGTCCAATAAATGTCCACCAGTATAATAATTATCCATCAGTTTAATAATAGATCATTAAATAAGCCTAATTTTTTTTGTCGAACATGCATCTAAACTAATAGCTATAAACAATTTCCCCTTACAATTAATTTTCTCAATATTAGTCAAGGGAGAGTAAATTGGTCAGTAAAAATATAGGTTCTTGGCAAAGAATGGTTGAGATTCTTTTACAATAAATAATGGCTAGATTCAACCTACTTTATTCACTTCTTTTAATGCGAGTAATATGCATGCATTAATGTCGCTTCTTTTTTCTTCGCTATTGTGATGCTTTAGTGGGGTCCACCATGTTATGTATGTAAAATCCACTTCATCCATCAACTGAGAATAATTATTTGAGCCATCCAAACAATAAGCTTGATTAAAAACTCACATTGGTCACACAAATGGAAGCAATGTAAAAACGCTTATAGAATTGCTGAGTTCACATGGTGTGGCCCACTTGAGGTTTTTTGTTTTTCTGTCTTGGTGAGTTAGACCTATCAAGGGGGATCGCGGCCCATTTATAAACCTATGATTAACATCCCATTCCAACTCTTGCATATAGTGTGCCCCATCTTGGCTGTGGATCTAATTTATTTATTTTTACCTTTGGACTTAACATCGGATATATAATTTGACAGATGGAGTGAATTTTTACATTTGAAATATTGCGGGCACCACAGATTGGACGTTGATTAGCCAGTAAAGGCTTCAATTGCTATCTCGCTATTAAAGTAACGCCACCAAGTTCTGTGGCCCCACCATGATATATATGTTGTATCATACTGTCCATCCATTTTGAGAGATCATTTTAGGGCATGAATAAAAGAATCAGGTAGATCCAAAGCTCAAGTGGACCCCACCAGAGGAAATTTTGGGAATTGAACACCTACATTTAAAAACTTCTTTGACATCATAAGTTTTCAATCAAGCTTATATTTGTGTTTCCCCTTTGTCTGTGTCTTTGTTAACTTATGAACTGGTTCGATCTCGAATAATCATCTTGGTGGGCCTAACAGTTTATTTGGGTGAGCCTTCTCTTTCATTCCTTCAAGTTTTTGAAATTTTCTTTAATCATCCAATACAACATCTTGTTTATTTATTGTACCTTTTATTGCCATTTGTGGATTTTAGGGGGGTATTATATTGAAAAGAAAGCTGCAAGAGCTTACGACTTAGCTGTGCAAGTTTACATCTAAGCTGTGCAAGTTTACTTCTCATTGCTTTGGAGACGAGTTAATAGCCGAAAAATGATAACATGAGAATGGCCTATACTACTGTATGCATTTGGTACCAATTCTTAATGTTGGCAACTCACCCACCCTGCACCTGGCATACCTGTACCTCTCCAAAGGTCACACTGATTGGATGATCTTAACTGTCTGAAATTGCCGTTGGATTTGGACCATTTTCTTTTTGACTATCCTGAGGAACTTTGAGTTGTACTATTCTTTTTAAACATCTATATGCTTCAATCTCCTTTGGTCTGCACTCAAACCTATTGTGTTGAAGGGCACATCTATTCTGTTGGGTAGAACACTTATTTTAATATCACAATGATTGGATAATCTCAACCATATGATATTACCGTTGAATTTAGACCATTTTCTTTTTGACCAAGGTATTGAGGAACTTTGAGTTGCACTCCTCTTTCTTAAACGTGTACATTTTTTCTTAACCTCGAGTTGCACTCTTCTTCTTCTTCTTCTTCCTTTTTTTTTTTTTTCTTTTCACGTTTACATGTTTTAATCCCACCTTGTGTATTGTAGGCCACATCCATTCAATTTGGTATAGATCCCTTTTGTTAATTTTACACAAGTACACATTTGTTAAAATATCATTGTAAAGCCTTTTCTTGTAAAAAAAACTCATTCTGAGAAGGCAGCGTTCACTGTGATGGCACTTCATAGCATGCTTTTTATCATATAATTTCATTGTGAATAGGGAACTACAGTGAGAGTAGAATTTGGTGATTCCACCACTGCTGCAGATCTTTCTGATGCCCACACGATCAGCTGGTCCTTTCCCCATACGTATGTAGGACTGTAAATGGTCGGGTTCGGAGCGGGTTTAGCCAAAACCAGACCCGCCCATTTACTAAATGGGTCTGGGTCCAAATTTTAGACCCAGACCCTTTTACTAAATGGGCGGGTCCGGGTCGGGTCCGAGTCAACTCATTAGACCCAATTATAAATGGGTCCGGGTCTGGTAGAGGGAGATCCACCCAGACCCATTTATAAATGGGTCGGGTCTAACGGGTTTGGTTAAGGGAGATCCAGACCCTGAACCAAACCCGTTTAGAAATGGGTCCAACGGGTCTAACGGGTCCAACAGGTTGTTGATGCATGAGAAGTGTAGTTCTGTTTTTAGCCTTAAATAAATAAACTTTTTCCAAAAACCTGAAATTATTTTAAATATCATTCAAATGAAATGTTTGTAAATGTTAAAGTTATAGAAACAAAATTAAAAATTTGAGAAATTAAACAAGATATACCTTAGGATTCAATTCTAGACCAATCCTCCAACTCATTAGAATCATCATCCAAATAAACAACATGGTGGGCCAGATAAAAAATCAAGGAGGTGTATCTTATTTTCAAACTAGTTTGTATTTTATTTTGAAGTGGGAACGTCGTTAGTTGCTTAATATATAGGGAAGTGGGAACGCCAGTAGAATATATAGGGAAGTGGGAAGGATATGGGTCTGGGCGGGTCTCATGTAAGGTAGACCAGACCCGCCCATTTACTAACAGGGTTCGGGTCGGGTCGGGTCGGGTCTAAATGAAAGGAACCCAGACCCAAACCCGTTTGACAAATGGGTCTATCCTTGGACCCGGACCCGTACCATTTAGCAAACGGGTCAGGTTTGGGTCGGGTCTTAATGGGTCGGGTCCGGGTACCCCATCGGGTCCGCTGACCATTTACAGCCCTATACGTATGGTCAGCCTTTGGCTCACTTCCTGAGAGCAACTGCCAAGGTCTCTGAGGCTCAAATCATAACAGAGCATCCACCAATGAAGTACGTTCTTCTTATTCACACTCTCCTCTTTCCTTTTTTCTTTTTATTTCATATTATCAGAATTTGAAGATCATAATGCTCTGCTTGTTAATTTTATTAAATAAGCTTTTTCTATATTTGTGATTGCCAAGCTCGAAGCACACTTGTCTGGATCTACTGCTTGAATCTGATGCATTTTCATTACTTTATGAGAAGGTGATTAGACTAACTATTCAAGAAATGTTAAACATTGCTAATTTAAGGCAATCTGGTGGAATATCTAAATCGAATAATTCTGCTGCTCCAAAATGACGCGCTTCCATGGCACATGACTAGGATGAAATTATTTTTGAAGTTCTTCCTGTTCCCTGTTGCAGTTGCTTTTGATAAATAAGCTGCTGTCTAGCATAGCATATGACTAGGATGAAATTATTTTTGAAGTTCTTCCTGTTCCTTGTTGTAGTTGCTTTTGATAAATAAGCTGCCGTGCTCCAGCGATACTGATACCTCCTCCGTAAGCTCATGATGGCACCTGGTAGATATGGGGCCCACATGTATGCAGGCCATCCAACTCATTCATCAGGGTCACCTCATGCTACTGTATTCTGGGTTTTGATAGTCTTCTTTCAAATGTTCACCCATGACCGGTTGTACGTGTTAAAAAAAAAAAAAAAAAAAGTTCTCATTTTGAAGTACAATGGATGTACAAAGGAACTCTTTAAAGTTGATCAATAAAAATTCATGTATGATGTAACTAGTAAACATAATCCTTTTGATTTAAATTATCTCATGCTACATGCCCATTTTCACTGCAAGCCTGTTTAAGGCAATCCATTCGGGTTTTTAAACCTGGCTTTTCCAAATTCTAGATCTGAAACAGATTCTGATTCATTGGATTCGTACTTGCATTCGAAAGTAGAAAATGATAGATCTCTTTCTCTGCATATCACTGCAAAAATCTGTGTTGACCGCAAGATGATTAAGATAAACAAAAAGCAATTTCTACTGAAACAGAAAATTTTGTTTGCTGATGTTTTTTTTTAGAAACACATATCCTACATCACCTCATCCTAGGAGTTAATTCATCTATAACAAGTGCCAACAGGTAACGGCTAAATGCCAACCTTTGACGGAGATCCATTACTAGCTTCAATTGCTGATCTCCCGAATGTGAAGCCAAACTGATTTTTTTTTTTTTTCCAGAGTATGATATATAGAAGGAAATTTTTTTTTTTTTTCCAGAGTTTTGATACAAAGTTTAGACACTCATGTTGTACTGCATTATTCCTCAATAAAATTTATAACTTTTCTGGCAAAATAAAAAACTGCATGAGCACCCATCTTAATTTGAGAGCAGTTTTATTGGCCTTGTTTGAGATCATTAATATCATTTTTATGTATTGACATTTTCTAATTATTTTTATGTTTCCCAGTTATCATCAAACACAAGCTGCAGCTGCTGTTTCTCCTGCAGTTCCAACCAGCTTCTTTCTATCTCCTCAGATGGAAACACAAGGTGGGGCACTTTACTCCCAGTTGTCTGTAATGCCACTGAAATCTGATGGCTCCCTTTGTATCATGGAAGCTCTTACAAGATCACAACAAGGTGAATGTATGCTTCTCTTCTTCCATCTCTTCCTTTAAGTTTCTTTTAAATAGCTTCTAAAAATAAAGTCATGTCTATCTCTTTGTTGATGGAAGGAGTGATGCCAGCTTCCTCTCCCAAGCTGGAAGATTTCCTGGGTGGTGCAACCATGGGAGCCCACCAGTACGGATCCATTGACAGGGAAGCTATGCCTCTAAGCTTGGACATCATGTATTACCAGCACAACCCACAAGCTGAAAACAACAGGCAGCAACATTCTCTAGGCCTTCTCCAGCCCTTCAGGCAGCTGATTCAAGCCCAACAACAGCAGCAACACCACCACCAATACTTCAGCACAAAATTAACAGCTCATGACATGTACCAGACTGCCTTGGAAGTGGCGCCGAAGGAAGATTTTCGTCCCTCTCATACGTCCACAACGTCCACATCACTGCAGTGGATCATGGCGAACCTGGTGAAGCATCAGGATGTGCAGGCCAAGCTGGTGGAAGAGATTGATCGGGTTGTGAGGGATGGACGAGAAGACATTGAAGAGGAGGATTTACAGCGGATGTCATATCTGAAGGCAGTGATCATTCTAGAAAAGATGGAGGAATCGTTGGATTATAGAAGCCTGGAAATGAAATGTTGTATTGAAATTGGAAATTGAAATTGAAATTGAAATGTGTACTAGAAACGAAGGAAAAGATTATTATGTGTGTGAATCATTCTATTGTCTATTTCTTTTATTTGTTTAATTATCTGGCATATAATACATGTAGATTACATACCCCACTCTCTCTCTCATACAATGAACAAAGGGGTTTCTAAAAATTGAAACGGTTCTGAACCGTTTCTGTTTTTCCATGACACCTCATTGAGTGGTTTAAAACCGTTCCTGAAGCATTTAGTAACGGTTTTAAACCGTTCCTAAATGACGATTTTGGTGGTGTTACTTTTGCAATGTGCTCCACTTGATCTTTAGTTCTATCTTATTTTTGGCTCAAGCCTCACGACAATCTCACCAAATAGATACATACCTCGTGATGGGACCCAAAGAACTTGGTGACATCATTTAACTAAATAGATGGTGTGTGGTACACCAGCCAATCCACTTCCCTTGTGCATGTATTTCATGCGGAAGCAGATTGCCTGGTGTACCACACACCAACTATATAGCTAGTGTAGATACGTGTAGTGCGAAGATGAGCTCCGACGTGGACGCGGATTAGATATTGACAAGTTCATTAACCAAATGGCACTAAAGTGATGTCACCAAGCTCTATGGACCCCACCATGATGCATGTGTTTTATGGCATGAGAAAAAAATAGATAGATCTAAAGTTAAAGTGGACCCACCACAAAAAACCGTGGGAGCAGTCACGCCCACCATTGAAGTATTTATAGTCCACCGTAATGTATTTTTGAGATCCAGCCTATTCATAAGTTAACATAGAGATAAATGAAGTGAAAATAAAATATCAGCTTGGTCAAAAACTTTTGTGGCTCTTAAAAAGTTTTGAACAGTGGATGTCACTCTCCACTGTTTTCTATGGTGGGGTCCACATAGCTTGGTGACATCACTTCGGTAGCGATTTGGCTACTGACTTTGCCAATATCTAATCGTGTCCCTCTGACGCTCTTTGAACTTCGAGTTGTATGAACGGTTAATAGGAGATCAAAGTTACATGGACCCCACAACAATGTATTTATTATATCCACATCATGCATCTATTTTTCGAGATCATTTTAGAGAATTAGACAAAAAATGAATTATATCCAAATCTCAAATGGACCACCAAAAATAGCAGCGAGGATGATGATTTTCACCGTTAAAAAAGTTGTAGGGCCCACCATAATGTTTATTTTCCATCCAATTTGTTAATAAGGTCACAAATACATGGATGAAGAGGGGAAAAAAAATCATATTGATCCGAAACTTCTGTGAACCCCCAAAAGGGTTTCAAGGGTAGATGTTGAATCCCCCACTACTTTTTGAAGTGTGGTCCAATTGATCTTTAGATCTGTCTTATTTTTCGGATCAAGCCTGACAAGGTCGCCAAATGGATGGACGGTTTGGATATAACACATACCTCATGATGATACCGATAGAAAGTCAATACACCAGCTATATATCAGGTGTGTGGTACACGAGCCAATCCGCTTCCGTTTTATGCTGGCACATGCATGAAATGTTAGGGAGTGGATCGGCTGGTGTACTGAAGACCTCCGACTGACACTCCTCGAGCTCTTAAGTTATACGTAATTGTTAAAGGAGATCAAAATTACATGGGCTCAATGATGTATTTTGTTATATCCACACCGTTCATCCATTTAACGAGATAATTTCAGAGCATGAGCAAAAAAAAATTGAATCATATCCAATACTCGAGTAGACCACACCAAAAATAGCAGTGGGACAATGATTCTCACCGTTAAAACATTGGTAAGGCCCCATATAATGTTTATTTTCCATCAAATATGTTCATAAGGTCAGACAGACCTGGACGGAGAGGAAAAATAAATACTATATTAATCCAAAACTATTGTGACCCAAATGGGTTTCAATGGTAGACATTCAATCATCCACTTCTTTTTGCAATGTGGTCCACTTGATATTTCCATCAGTCTTATTTTTTGGCTTAAACCTTGCGACGAGGTTTCCAAATGGACGGACGGTTTGAATATAACACATACCTCATGGTGGGATCCACAACTTGGTGACATCAACACACACCAGTTATGTTGGTGGTGAGTGCACACCAGCCGCGGATTAGCTACTGACAGGTTGAGTAGCGAGACTCGCTACAAGTGACGTCACCATATTATGTGGGCCCCACAATGATGTATATGTTATATCCATATCGTCCATCCACTTGGATAGATCATTTTAGGGCATGAACAAAAGAATGAGTCGGATACAAAGCTCGAGTGGACCCCACCACATAAAATTGGTGGGGAGAGTGACGGCCACTGTTGAAACCTTTCATAAGTCTACCATGATATTTATTTGAGATCCAACCTGTTCGTAAATTAGCACAGATACGAAAGAAGTGAAAACACAAATATCAGCTTGGTCGAAGACTTCTGTGGCCCCTAGAAGTTTTTAATGATAAGTGTTTAATCTCCACTTTTTTTTGTGGTGGGTCCATTAGATATTTGGATCTAACTAATTGTTTGGCTCATGCCCTAAAATGGTCTCACCAAATGTATGGACGGTGTGGATACAACTCATGCATTATGGTGGAGCTCATGTAACATGGTGACGTCACTTCAGTAGCAAGTCTAGCTACTCAACCTGTCAGTAGCCAATCCGCGTCCAAGGTAACAGAGTAGGTGCAGGTCGACCTCACCCAATGGTGCAGCTCTGACCGTGGCTCATGTACGTATTTAGTGTTATGATTAAAGGCGGAAAATAAAAAATGAATCACTTAAAGATAGGCTTAAGGTGCTTTACGATATCGCTATCTTTGAGGCGATATTGGCACCCTATTGGTGATTAAACCAATTTGCAAGAGGGTTACAGCAAATCCGTCTCCAGGATACAATAAGTCTCTTCTCCAAGACCGGAGAAATGTAGGTTTTGGCCTGCAAAATCGAAAAACTGTACCCTGAATACACTTTTACAGCGTATAACCTTGACTTTTGTGCTATTACAATTTACCCCCTAAAAACTGTTTGTAATTTACTGCTTGAAAAATATTTACAGTTTAGCGCCTGAAAACTGTATCTTTCCAAAAACCTTCCAAAAACGAAAATGGTGAAGAAGAAGAATAAGATGGAGAGGAGATTGTTGAAAATTGTGAATTCGGATTGACCCAAAGATGAGTTTATATACAATCACAAGAAATGCTTAAGGCCCCTATCATGAAAAAGACATCTTCTTTTATAGTGTCTTTTCATCAATGGTGGTGTCTTTCCAACAATGACATCCCTCCATTTTAAATTCAAAAAATGCTCCATTTATCAAGAGGCATCACCATTCACACCAACAATCACCAAAGCCACAACCATTCTTTTCCCAAAATAAAATTTCTTTTCTTCTTATTTTGAAAAAACCCAACAATCACCCACTATTTTTCAAAATACAGAGGTCAGGGTATGTAAGGAAAATATGCGCATAGGAGAAGGTGTCTTATGGACTTGAACATTCACTTAGTGTGAATAAATCAAAATTGAATCAGAATCCTTAGTGACTATGGTCTTGAACTAAATATTCTATATGACACAACCGGACATGTTACATATACATATATTTCAATTGTCATGTGTTATAAAATTATAACATATTGGCCTTGTGCTCTGTTCTGGATTCATGAGTTCATGAGAGTAGCCAAAACTCTCGAACATCAGGAAGCGGCCCCACTTCTAATACTCATATAGGTGAGTCCTTATGAATGCCCCTGTAACTATAGCACCCTTGAAAGGACTCATTAAGAGCAACGACTCATCCTCCTTTTTATCATTACAAGTACTCATCACTATGCATACATCCAGGAATGAGACAGATAGAAAACGTACAATGCTGCTTCAGACACTTCCTGTGAGGTATTTTGCACATTGAACCTATTAACTTAGGTTGCGTTTCCCTCATCCGGTGCCTGTGAAATTGGCTTAAGTCTCATTCCTCTTGATGTCTTATTGACAACATCCCTTGCTAGTCTCTTGGTGAACGGGTTCGCTAGATTCTGGATAGATCGTATATATTGTATTGTTATAACACCATCACCAAGAAGTTGCCACACAAAACTATGCCTTAGACTGATATGTCTGTATTTTCCATTATAAGTCTTGTTATATACTTTTGATAGTGTTGCTTCATTATCACAGTAAAAAGAGACCGGTGGTAAAGGCCTTACCAATAATGGTATTTCTAATAACAGGTTTCTTAACCATTCTGCCTCTTTACTATTAGCTGCCAAAGCTATGAATTCAGATTTCATGGTAGAATGAGATATGCAAGTTTGCTTCTTATATCCCCAAGAAATGGCAGCTCCTTCAAGTGTAAAAATTCATCCACTGGTAGACTTGGATTCACTAGAATCAGTGATCCAACTTGCATCACTGTACCCTTCAAGTACACTAGGGTAACCAGAAAAATGTAAACCATAGTTAATAGTTTTTTTTCAAGTATCTGAGTACTTTAGAGACAACATTCCAATGATCTAAACTTGGATTACTTGTAAACCTACTCAATTTGCCTACTGCAAAAGCAATATCAGGTCGAGTAAAAATTATAGCATACATAAGATTGTCAATCACATTGGAATACTCTAACTGAAATACACTACGACCTTCATTTTTAATTAACTTAATATTAGAATCAAAAGGAGTAGAAACTGAATTCTTATCATAGTAATCAAATTTATTGAGTATCTTTTCAATATAATGTGATTGAGGTAGTTATACCATCATTGTTTCTTAATAGCTTGATACGTAAAATCACATTAGCTTCACCCATATCCTTCAAGTCAAAATTAGATGATAAGAATCTTTTAGTGTTATTTATAACTTCTAATCATGTACCGAAGATTGACATATTATCCACATAAAGACATATAATTACTCATTTATTATCAGATAATTTTGAATATACACATTTATCAGATTCATTAATTATAAAGCTATATGAGGTGACTGCTTAATCGATTTTTTCATGCCTTATTTAGGTGCTTGTTTAAATCCATATAGCGACTTGATCAATTTACACACTTTATTTTATTGTCATGGAACTATAAAACCTTCTGGTTGCTCCATATAAACCTCTTTATCGAGGTCGCCATTTTAAAAAACTGTCTTCACATCCATCTGATGGATTTCTAACTTCTGAATGGATGCTAGAGCAACTAAAACTCAGATAGTTAATATCCTTACTACTAGAGCATAAGTATCGAAAAAATCAATACCTTCTTTTTGTGTACGTCCTCTAGCCACTAATCTGGCCTTAAACCTTTCTATAGTTCCGTCTGGTCATAATTTTCTTTTAAAAATTCATTTACAATTTATTGGTTTTAATCATGGGGGCAGATCCACAAGTTTCCATGTTTCATTTTGCAACATAGAATCCATCTCATCGTTTATAGCTTCCTTCCAAAAGGAAGCATCATGAGATCTAAGGGTATCATTTATTATTATCGGATAATTTTTTATGTTATATATCAACATGGTTTCCTTTGTTATGTTATCTTTATCTCCTTCTATTAGCAGAAGGTGGAAGTCGGGTCCAAAAAATTGTAACGCCCTGAAAATCGGGGGTCGAGCATAAACTCATCTCCCGAGTTCCAACGCATCACTTATGCAATATAAAGAATGATGATTGAATGTTGTTCGTATTAATGCATTAAAGATGAATGAGATTAAGCCAAAACAACATATCATACTCCAGAGACAGTTAAATTATTCAAGCGGAAGACTGTGATAGATATATAAAATATAAAAACTATTGTAGGTCTCCAGAGTGTGAACATGTTACCAGGTTAAATATATCAATGTATACTCCAAAAATGGACAAAATGAATATACAAGGATGCTCCAAAAGAGTAAACTAAAGTGTAATGACATCTAATTAGCAACCTTGTAACCCCGTCGATTAGAAGATGGTCTACATAAACCCACCTGATAGCTGTGTAAGGAGAAACCCTCCTCATCATCATAAAAAAATCAGCTCTGCTTCACAAGCATCGCCATCATCTAAAACTCAAACAGGGTCTGGTTTGGTGTTTAAACACCGTCCCGTAACGTGGGAGTGAGTGATCAACTCAGTGGAACAATAGAGCATAGGTTAACATGTTATCAATTCAGTCAAGCAGTAATGATAAAATAGTACAATCAAACACTCCTAAATTACTCTTATTAATGCAAGGATGAAATGTAGTCATGATGCATGCCCTTGCCAAACCACCCTCGTGCGACAACATCTTACATCCGCGGCATGCGTTCATCCCTCAGTGCTCCACAACGCCATGCACATGCAGTGTTATGTTATGAACGTGATTACCGAGTTGTTATTAGTCTTTTTCATACATCAGTATTGGGAAACTAAGGTCTTCCCTTATATCATTCCCAAACAATGATCCATTCTAGGGTCGTCAGTCCTAGATAATCTCATACGATGATGCGGTTCTAGGTCGCTGTAAAGGGCTGCCAGGGCTGTTACATGCACTCGTTGCACCGCTCCCCCATCACCTTATCAATACAGGCCTAGTTTGTACTCTGTTTACTACAAGAAGGCTCGTCGTCTCTCCACAGATTCAAAGTGTGCTCGAGGTCACTACAAAGGGCTGTCAGGGCTGTTACACGCAATCGTTACACCACTCCCCCATCACCTTATTAGTGTAGGCCGACAGCTCGAATACAGTGTCCCATACCACCGTATTCGGCTCACGAATCTGGATTGCTCACTGGTCACTACAGGGAGGCTCGTAGCCTCGGCGTAGGCCGACAGCTCGACCACGGTGTCCCATACCACCATACCCGGCTCATGAGTCTTAGCGGATCGAGGTACCAAGGTTAACGGGATTCCATTGGTGAGTTTGGTACCTTAGGTTCAAACAATATCGTCCATACATGGTGATCATACATTAGACAGATCGGGTTACTTGACGAGCTCGACTAGCACGAGTGCACAACCAACTGAACGACATGAAGTGCATAAGCACTTCGCGTGGCCTAACCACTGCCGCCAACCGAAGTACGGCTCGGGTTCGTCAAACACGTCTTACGTGGCGAATGAATCTCAGCCACGAATACAATCTCGTTACCGATTGCCTGGACTAAATCATAGTCCCAATCACATTCAATCTATAACCAGAAAGCATGTATAGTAGTCAAAGCATAATTAACAAATAACGAATTTGGTAGAAATGCAAAGTCTTCTTCAACGATGCTATATCAACCTATAGCATGAATTAAGTCAGCTATTTCACAACTTACAACCTTTGAAACCCTAGAACAAGTTAGGGTTATAGTTTTCTTACCTAAGAATGATGTCAGAATCACCAGAAGAGCGACTAGATAGTGATGGTTAAGCACGTATAATGGTAGGATAGAGCACCAGGATCCTTCACCCACTTCTCCCACTCTTTCTCTCTCTTTACTCTCTCTCTCCTAGGGTTTTCTCAAATATGTATGGGATGAGAAAGTGAGGGTTTAAGGTCCTTATAGAGGCCCAGAACTCACGGAAATAGACTCAGGGCCAAGGTATACTTAAGTTATGTCCAAAGGGAGACTGTTCCGTCTCAACGGAGAACTTCTGGAAGCCCCCCTTGAGCCAAGGTCGGACTTAAGCTCACAGACATTGGATCTATGTCGAGTTACGTTTTCAGTCCGATCGGATTTACAGATCGCCTGTGGCGAACGAGTTTCAGTTCAACGGTCACAGGAACTCAATCAGGGCCACAAGTACACTGACTCGTGTATGAGATTTTCCCTGATCCGAGGGTGTATTAGGATCAGATTCTGATGGTCTGATTGCTTATATCAGGCTCGAAAGCGACAAGTCTCAGATTACTTAAATTTGGAATTTATTTCTAATTAATTTCACGTTTCTCACACTCTTCACTCCGGGCTCAAGCGAATAGCCCCAGGACACTATCTGGATTTGATTTCCGAGATGGTTGTCAAGCCCAGCAAGGCGGTCCTAATTCTATAACTTCGTATTATTCGGACTTTCGATGTGCGGTCCAGATCCGATATGGAGTTTCGTGATGTTCCCGAGAGCAGCCAGGTAATGAGATTGATCCTAGATTTTAGGGTAACCTAGCGTCAATGATTCTACAAGTTTTGGGTCTTGTAGATCGTATTTAAAGTGATTAGTGCGGATTTCGTAGCTAATCCAGTTTAGCACTTAGTTTACTTTGTCTAATTCCTAAAGGATTTGAGGTTTGAGAGGTTCATAAGGGGTTAGGATCTACCCCTTGCCTAAGGACATCTAACTCTAGGTTGGCAAAAATCTGGGGCGTTATAAAAATGTACCTGTTCTGATTTTCTTAGTCCTTCTACGTTCTATGTCCTCTTTATCGAGATTGTTGATATCTTGATCAGGAATTTGAAAACTACTGCTTGTACTAGGATCTTGAGGTTTTGTCTCTTTTCTAGTTATAGAAGAGAATGAGTTTTTATAAAACTTGGCATCTCTAGATTCTATTATGGTGTTTATCGGGATCGCATGATTAAATTCTATAACTAGAAACATATAAGCCTTGCTATTTTGTGCATATCTTATGAAAATACACTCAAGAGATCTCAACCCTATCTTGGGCTTTTTAGGATCAGTAAGCCGAACTAAGGCTCTACAACCCCATACCTTAAAGTATGAGATGTTAGGAATCCTATTCTTCCATAGTTCATATGGAGTCTTACAAGTCTTAGAGTGAGGTATCCTATTAAAGATATGACAGACAATCAATAGGGTTTCTCCCCAAAATCCTAAAGTTAAACCCACATTATTGAGCATAGAGTTTACCATGTCTATGAGAGACCTGTTTTTCCATTCTGCTATCCATTTTGTTGTGGTGTAATTTGATGAATTATACCATGAGTTTTGCAAAACTCCGAGAATTCTAAGGATAAATATTCTCCTCCCCTGTCCGACCTTAGAATTTTAATCTTTCGGTCTAATTGGTTCTCAACTTCTGCCTTCTATATTTTGAAATTTTTGTAGTGCCTCATCTTTATTCTTTAATAGGTATACTAAGGTATAACGAGAGAAATCATCTATAAAGGTTATGAAGTACCTCTTCCCCCTCTTGTTATTAAACCGCTCATTTCGCATATGTCACTATGAACTAAGTCTAGGAATTGTGATTCTCTTTCCACCCTTGGAAATGATTTTTTAGTTATTTTCAATTGTACACAAATACTACATTTGTCATCAGGTTTTGTATACTTAAGGATTATATTAAGATTGGACATATTATCTGTTGATGTCAAAATCCGGAACACCCTCCGCTCCTCGGATGGACCCTGGTCCTGCACAAAAGGTGAGCAAAGGAGACCCTGGCTAGGCTGGGGGACCCTCCGATGCCTAAGTCAGGGCAAGGGAATCAGGGTCTAAGTTGGAAGGATAGAGGGAGAGTGCAAGATGTTGCGTACCTGTAGCAATGACATCCTCGTGTATTTATACCTAGCCATCGAATGGTCTGGATCCGATAATCACGGCCCGCTTCCCTCAATCAGGGAGATTTTCAGATCGTGGAGATACTGTACGCAATCCAAGGATCACGTAACACGATACACGCATCGTGTGTATCTGCGAGCGACATTACCTCCCCTGTCCTCTTATGGCAGTTCCTAAGTTCAGCTCAAGGAGCGCCCGCTTCCGCCTCGGTGTATATAATAGATTCGGACCATTCCGTAGGTAGGGTTTCCGACCGGCAGGAGATATAGGCCTTCGTTGGACTTCGTCCGTTCTATTGATCTGGGCCGAGCGGTCGGTTATCCCTCCGATCGGATTAACATGCCATGGTGCCTCGGAATTATGAGGGGCTCGGATCTTTCCATAACAGAAGCTCCCTACTTTTTGAGGTCTGTTAAGGGCTCGGAGAGTAAGTATACAGGAGATCAAGTGTTTTGCCCGCTCACAAGCATGCCAAATTTCATTTCGAAAGTTTCCCGCCTACGGGTCTATGTGCAGCGGACGCATGGTGGCGGTTAAGATTTCGAATCGTCGTTCGCTTATGCGTTATTGCCACGTGCACCCAGGGTAGTGCCTCGGACGGAACTTTTCCTTATTTGGGCGTCGTTTCGTTTATCCAAAGCTCGCCGCTTGATGTCAGGGGCGTACTGCCCGACTGCTGGAATGATTTCCGCAGATTCCTTCATGAATTTCTCGCATTACGTATTCTGCCTCATCAGCTCGGAGACACCTGAGGTAGGGCTGGGACTGTCCCTTCTTATACAAGATACCATCTAGGACGATGTATCGAGCTATTCTGACTCTGAGCCGCCTGGCTTCCAGCCCGTCCGAGGGAACCTCTCCTGTCACGAGATACTTAAGGATCGGATCCATCCAGCTCGGACTCGCTCGAACTGGGTTGACTTCTTTCTCCTTTTTGCTAATGCTTGGTTGTTCCAGAAATTCGACGAAAGTTTTTTAATGGAGGTATAGTCCAACTGATATGGCCCTTCTTGATTTTTGTCCAAGGATGACTGGCGTGGATATACAATACATACATCAAAGTGGAATTAGTTGAGCACCACACACATGCAATACAAAGCTCAAGTAAGCCACACCGCATGAAGCCGACTACGATATTTGTATGCCATCCAAACCATTCATAACCACACTTGAGTTTGGTACCTATCTAGTTTTTTAGACTTCCGTCTTATTTTGGATGCGGATTGTGTACTACTAGAGGTGTACACGAACCGAGCTAGCTCGACTCGACTCAAAAAAGCTTGATTCATCTCGGTTCGAAGTTGAGTTCGAGCCGAGTCAAGCTGATTTTTTGAGCTCGAAAATGAGTTCGAGCAGACCCCAGCTCGATTCGACTCGGATTGAACCCAACTCGAATCGAACTCGGATCGAACCAGTTTGGTGACTCGATTACTTTGATATTGATGTTGCTCACCAAGTGTTTGATGAAATGACTCAAAGAAGTGTTGCTGGTGGCAACGAAGGTATGTATATGAAACAAACACCCTTTTTTTCTTGATTTTTATGTTACTTAGAAGGTGTTTGATAAAATACCTGTAAAACCATTGCTGCTATCTCCAATACAGTGAGATTTTGAAGGTGCAGTCCAGGTGTTTATGAAAATGCTGCAATGGTGAACTTGGCTCGAACTGGCCCGAGCTGTTAACCAAACTGAGCTGAGCTGGCCAATCAGGCTCGAGGACCGAGCCGAGCTGAGTTCGAGCTGAGGTCAGCTAGTGTTCGAGCTGAGTCGAGCTATGGCCAGCTCGACTCTATTCGACTCGATGTACACCCCTATGTACTACCTTGTTGTCTCCAACAGCGAAAGACAGTAGCTTTAAGTGGCCACCGTGATGTATGTGTTATCCACATCGTCAATCTATTTTTTCATATTATTTTAGGGTATAAAACTAAAAAATGAGTCACATCAAAGGCTCAAGTGAAGGTATTAAACTCTTACAATTGAAAACTCCTTGGGGCCACATAAGTTTTAGATGGAGCTAATATTTGTGATTTCTTTTCATCCTAGTCTATGTAACTTTATGAATAGGTTGGATGGAAAATAAAAATCATGGTGGGCCCTATAAAATTTTCAACGGTGAGAATCATTATCACCTCTGCTTCATGTGGTGTGGTCCACTTGAGCCTTAGATTTGCCTCATTTTTGGACCCATGCTCTAAATAATGTGAAAAAAATAAATGAATGGTGTGGATAAGACCCATACATCACCGTGGCCACTCACCGTTCTATCTATATATATATATATATGTGTGTGTGTGTGTGTGTGTGTGTGTGGTGTGTGTGGGAAAAGGTACTATGCGCTCGAGCTCACGATAAGCTTATCGTGAGGTCGAGCTGTGTGGGCCCCACTGTGATGTGTGTCGACCATCAACACCGTGCATTTGATGGGTACCCTTTAAATTATGGGATATCCAAAAATCAACCGTATACGAAACTCAGGTGGGCCATACCATCTAAAATTATGTGAAGACACCGTTAAAAACATAAAAGCACTTGGTGGGGCCCACCTGAGTTATGCATGCGCCTGAAACTTGGTTGAATCCTCGTTAAAGTGGGACACACATAATGGATGAGCTGGATTTGCAAACCACATCTCGGTGGGCCCTCAAAAATGGTTATGAATGTTTTAATGGTGTACGGCCCCTCTCCACTTCTGTATGTGGTGTGGTCCACAAAAGTCACGGATTGACTTGATTTTTGGGACCTAGGCCCACGATGGAATGGTGCATCTGACTGATGGGATAGATTTTCGAAATGCATCACGGTGGGGCCCACACAGCTCGACCTCATGGGACGAACCCGTGAGCTCGAGCGCATAATACCTTTTCCCTATATATATATATGAGAGCCGATCTCCTACGAACTGTACCGCACATAAATTATGTGTGAGCCTTCATATACGCTGTAGGATGAGGAGAGCGGCTGGGATTCCACTTCGTTGAGAGAGAGAGTCTTAGAAGAAAAGACTCTCTCCTACACTCACAGAGAGAAATTTGGAATTGCGACCGGAGAAAGCCTTTTGCATGAAGATCATGCTAAAGGATTTTGTGTGGGCCTACTATGATGTTTGTGATAAATCCAACCTGTCCATCCGTTTTTTGAAATCATTTTAGGTTATGCGACCGAGAATGAGGAGGTTCCAAAAATTAAATGGGCCACATGAGAGGAAACAGTGGGAATTTAGTGTCCACCGTTGAAGTTTACGGTGTTGAGCCCATAATTGAAGCACATACACAGATCAATTGGATTATACACTTTATAGGCTCCATAGTTATGTTTATTTATCATCCAACATGTTCATAAGATTATACAACATGGATGAAGGTAAAACACATATATAAGCTTGATTCAAAACTTACGTGACTCTCAGGAATTTTTTGAAAGGTGAATGTTCAATTCAACTGTTTCCAATGGTGTGGTCAATTTGAACATTTAATATGCCTGATTTTTTGTGTCAATCCCTAAAATTATCTGATAAAATGAATGGACGGAGAGGAGAAAATAAATAAATCATGGTCGACCCACAGAGTTTACTCAGTACGCTAAGAATAGGAGTCTGGATCCTCTGTTTGCAAAAGCACGACTCTCCGGGTGCAAATTAGATACTGAAAGGTTGAGAAGCGAGACTTGCTACCAAGTAGGACTGTTCATGAGTCAAGCTAGCTCAAAAAGCTCGCTCGAATCGACTCGACTCGATTAATAAATATATTAAATATTATATATATATATATATATATATATATATATATATAAGTTTTAAGTTTAAACTTAAAAATAAAAAAATAAAAAACAAACCCTAGAGTCTCTACCCGACCGCACGCACCCCCTTCCCTTTCCCTTTCTTCTCTTTCTCTGCCCACTGCTAGCCGCACACCTGCCCCGACCACCACCACCAGTTTTCATTTCAACTCCACAATAGTATGATTTCAATCTCTTGAGATCTACTTCTTAGGCGAGAAAGAAGATCAAGAACAGATCAGTTTTTACAGGTTTCCTCATCCGATTCGAAGCTTTGTTTGGTTTTTTCATTAGGTTTTGCTTTGATTCTCTTAAGATTTTTGAATTTTTCATCAATGGAGGAGGATCAAGAACAAAATCCATTACTCTCTCACCCAACAAGCTCGAGCTCGACTCGAGGTAAACTCGACTCGACTCGAACCACTAGCTCGACTCGATAGCTTTGGCAAACAAGCCAAGCTTCAATGTTGAGCTCGAGGCCAAGCTCGAACTCGAGTACATCATGGACAAGCCAAGCCAAGCTTGGCCCACCTCGACTCGACTCGGCTCAATGCCCACATCTACTACCAAGTGACGTCACCAATTTCCGTGGGCCCACCATGATGTATGTTTTGTATCCACACCTTTCATCCATTTGGATAGATCATTTTAGGGTAATATCTAGAGAATTAGTTAAATCCAAATCTCTAGTGGACCCCAGTGGGGACAGTGACGTCCACCATTAAAAACTTCTAAAGGCCACAGAAGTTTTAGATCAAGCTGATATTTGTGTTTTCCCTTTTTTCATGTATTTTTTAACTTTTGAACAGGTTAGATTTCAAATAAACATTATGGTGAGCATTAGGATAGTTTCAACCGTGGGAATCACTTCCCCACTGTTTTCTGTGGTGGGCCACTATAGTGTCCTAACTTTCATGCTTTTTTCCTCGTTTGCTGAATACTGATTGGTCCATCTCAATCACAGATGCAATTACACAATCACACGGTCCAATTAAATTGTAACAATACGCAAATAGAGAATCCGTATTCTAGGCGTAATCTGCTTCCCACATTGGCAAACGGATTGGCTACTCCCCCTACCATCAGCCAATGGCTGATGGTCGGTTCTCTGTGGGCCCCACCATGATGTGTGTGTTTCATCCATGTCGTCTATCTATTTTTTTAGATCATTTTATTTTATGAAATAAAAAATGAGGTATATCCTACATGAAACAGTGTTGAATGAGTGTTGACCGTTAAAAACTTTTTGGGGGCCATAAAAGTTTTGGATCAAGCTGATCTTTGTATTTTCCCTTCATCTGGGCCTGTATGACCTAATCAACAGATTGGATGTCTAATAAATGTTATAGATTGGATGGAAAATAAATGTTATGGTGGGCCGGATGGACGCGGATTTCCTGCTAAAGCCTTCGCAGGATGTTCCTGCGCTGGGATGTAGGCGGGGTCCACCGTGATGTTTTTGATAAATCCATCCTGTCCATCCATTTTCTGAGCTCATTTTATGACATGCTACCGAAAATGATATGGATTCAAAAGTCAAGTGGGCCGTATAAGAGAGAAAAGTGGGGAAATAGTTTTCTATCGTTGAAACTTTCCAATGCTCTACCTTAATTTTTATATGTCATCCAAACGGTTTACGCCATCCAAATGGTTTACAAGATCATTCCCACTAGGATGAAGTGAAAACAATAAAAAATTAACATGATAAGAAACTTTTGTGGCCTTAAAAATATTTCAACGATGGTGACTGAATCAAAGCTGTTTCCTCTAGTGCAGCACACTTGACTTTTGTATCCATCTGATTTTCTATAGCATGTCTTAAAATGATCTCAGAAAATGGATGAACGGGTTGGATTTATCACAAACATCATAGTAAGCTCCATAAAGAATACTTACGCAGAATCTTTATGCGAAAGACTTTAACGTGAGACTCACCTTGAAGGTAGGAGAGAGTCTTTTCTTCAAAGACTCTCTCTCTCTCTCTCAACGAAGTGGAATCTCAGCCGCTCTCCTCATCTTACGGTGTACATGAAGGCTCATCCTACGGTGTACATGAAGGCTCGCACATAAATTACGTGCGGTACGGTTCGTAAGAGACCGGCTATATTATATATATATATATATATATATATATATATATATATATATATATATAGAGAGAGAGAGAGAGAGAGAGAGAGAGAGAGAGAGAGTCGGTCTCCTACGAACCGTACCGCACAAAATTTATGTGCGAGCCTTCATGTACGCCGTAGGATGAGGAGAGCGGCTGGGATTCCACTGCGTTGAGAAAGAGAGAGTCTTCGACTCTCTCCTACATTCACGCCGAGGGAGGCGGATTAGCTGCTGCCAAGTTGAGTAGCGAGACTTGAAGTGACGTTACCAAGTTTTGTGGGCCCACCTTGATGTATTTGTTGTATCCACACCGTCCATCCAGTTTTAGAGATCATTTTAGGACATGAGAAAAAGAATGAGCATATCGAAAGCTGGAGTGGACCCCACCACAGAAAACAATAGGGAGAGATTGAAACAGTGTTGATTGAACGTCGACTATTAAAAACTTTTTGGGGGCCATAAAAGTTTTGGATCAAGTTGATCTTTGTTTTTTTCCCTTCATCCAGGTTTGTATGACCTAATCAACAGATTGGATGTCAAATAAACAGTACAGTGGGCCTTAGTAGGATTTTAATGGTGGATATCCAATCACTATTGTTTTCTTGTGGTGTGGTCCACCTTAGATTTATATCCGTTTCATTTTTTGTATTAAGCTCTAAAATGATCTTTAAAAATGGATGAAGGGCATGGATAAAAGACATACTTCATAGTGGGGCCCACATGGCTAGTGGCGGGAGGTAGCTAATCCGTTTCCATTCATGTGTGGTACAACGTCTAATCCAGACGAAATTGGATTGCGTATGGTGAATGTATTTGGTTTATCCACACCGTCGATCCGTTTTTCCATATCATTACAGTGGTTGAACCCAAAATTGAAGCATATCCAAAGCTCAAGTGGACCATACCACAGGAAACAGTGGGAATAATGATTTCCACCGTTGAAATCTTCTTATGGCCCACAATGATGTTTATTTGTCATTCAACCCGTTCATAAGATCACAAATACATGGATGAAGGGAAAATTAAAATATCAACTTGATCCAAAACTTCTGTGGCCTCCTAGAATTTTTTATTGGTAGATGTTCAATTCATATTGTTTCCTATGATGTGGTCCACTTAAGATTTTTATAGGCTTAAGTTTTGAACTAATGTAATAAAATTATATGATAAAATGGATGGACGGAGTGGATAAAATAAATAGATCACAGTGGGCCCCACAGATTCTACTTAGTACACTTAGGGTACTGAGTTACTCAGCATGCAATCCACTTCCAATCCAGACTTTTGGACGTGATTTGGCTAGTACGCTGCCACTAGCTCGGTGGCTAGTGGTCGGTTCTATGTGGACCCCACAATGATGTATGAGTTTTATCCACGCCGTCCATCCATTTTTAAAGATAATTTTATATATTGATACAAAAAATGAGGTGGATCTAAATTTCAGGTGGACCACACCATGGAAAAGAAATTTGATTGAAAGTCCACCATTAAAAACCTCTTAAGCCTCTGTAATGGTTATTTGACATCTAACCTATTGATTAGGTTATATAAATTTGGAAGAAGTGAAAAAATATATAACAGCTTGATCCAAAACTTTTGTGGCCCCAAGAAGTTCTTAATGGTAGGCGTTCAATCAACACTCTGCGGTCCACTCGAGATTTGGATCAACCTCATTTTTAGGCTCATACCATAAAATGATATAAAAGAATGGTTGGACTAAATGGACAAAACACACATATCATGGTGGGGCTCACGGAGCATCGACCACTAGCCATTGGCTAGCCGGTTACCGGCCAATCCGTTTCCCGATTTCCTGCCAAAGCCTTTCGCATCAAGTTCCTACGCTAGAACCTAGGTGGGGTGCACCGTGATGTTTTTGAGAAATCCATCCCATTCATCCATTTTTTGAGATCATGTTAGGACATGGGGTAAAAAATGAGCTGGATCCAATACTCAAGTGTACTGAAAACATGAGGATTGAATGTCCACGGTTTAAATATTCATGGGGCCACATAAGTTTTGAATCAAGATAATATTTTTGTTTTTAGTTATCTCAGTAGAAATGATGTTATGAACGGTGCGGATGTCATGTAAACATTACTGTCGAGCTCGCAGGGCTGCGTATGGCATGTAAACATTACTGTCCACCTCGCAGAGCCCTGCCCATCCAGGCCGGGGTAGGACGCAATCCCCATCCAAAACTGACTGGTTGAGAAGACTTGCTATTGAAGTGACGTCACCTAATTATGTGGGCCTCACTATGATGTATGTGTTGTATCCACACCGTCCATCCATTTGTAGAGATCATTTTATGGCATGAGCCAAAGAATGAATTAGATCAAAAGCTTGAGTGGACCCCACCACAGAAAACAGTGGAGAGAGTGATGCTCACCATTAAAAACTTTTAAGGGCCACAAAAGTTTTTCGATCAAGCTGATATTAGTGTTTTCCCTTCTTTAATGTCTAAGTTAACTTATGAACAGGTTAGATCTTAAATAAACATCAGAGTGGACTTTAGGAAGGTTTCAACTGTGGGTGTCTCTCTCCTTATTGTTTTCTGTGGTGGGGTCCACTCCAGCTTTCGATATGCTCATTCTTTTTCTCATCTTCTAAAATGATTTCTAAAACTGGATGGACGGTGCGGATACAACAAATACATCAAGGTGGGCCCACAAAACTTGGTGACGCCACTTAAGTCTCGCTGCTCAACTTAGCAGTAGCTAATCCGCCTCCCTTGGCGTGAGTGTAGGAGAGAGTCTTTTTCCGAAGACTCTCTTTCGCAACGCAATGGAATCCCAGCCGCTCTCCTCATCCTATGGCGTACATGAAGGCTCGCACATAAATTCTATGTAGTACGGTTCGTAGGAGACCGGCACTATATATATATATATATATATATATATATATATTTGTATCTGCACCGTCCATCCATTTGGAAAGATCATTTGAGTAAAAGAGACAAAGAATGAGGCAGATCCTGAGTAGTAGTGGATCCCACCACAGAAAACGGTGGGGAGAGTGACGCCCACTGTTGAAACTTTCTTAAGGTCCACCATGATGTTTATTTGAGATCCAACTTGTTCATAAGTTAACATTGACATGAAAGGAGGGAAAACACCAATATCATCTTCATCAAAAACTTCGATGGCCCTTAGGAAGCTTTTAATGGTAGGCGTCACTCTCTGCACTGTTTTCGGTGGTGGGGTTCACCACCTTTGGATCTGAGTCATTTTTTGGATCATGTCTAAAAATGATTTCTCCAAATGAATAAATGAATGTACGGTGTGGATACAAAAATACATCATGGTGGGTCACAAAACTTGGTGACATCACCTGGCTGGCTACTCAACCTTTCAGTAGCTGATCCGCGTCCTCTATTTTGATGTTCAGAAACTTATGGACGGAGAGACTTTGTGGGACGAGGATGGACGCGGATTTCCACATACGAAGTTCCTGCGCGAGGATGCTAGGTGGGACCCACTGTAATATATGTGAGAAATTCATTCCGTTCATCGGTTTTGAGAGCTCATTTTAGTAAGTTACACCAAATATGAGGTGGATACAAAACTCAAAAGGGGTCACACGAAAGGGGAAATTGAGAAAAGAAATTCCCACAGTTGAAACCTTCCTAGACTCCCACCTTGATGTTTTTATACTATCCAAACCGTTTATAAGGTCATTCCAAATGGAATGAAGTGAAAACATAAAAACATATAGCTTGATACAGAAATTTTATGGCCATAAAAATGTTTTGACTTTGCTCACTGAATGCCCACTATTTCCTCTCGTGTTGCCCACTTTAGTGTTAGATTCATCTTTTTTTAGTCGCACATCTTAAAATAATCTCTCAAAAAGGATGGACAGGTGGATTTACACAAACATATCTATGGCCCCACCCAGCATCCTTGGCAGGAACTTCCTGGGCGCGGATTGGATACTGACAAGGTCAGTAGCCAAATCCTAATGAAGTGACGTCATGGACCCGACCATGATGCATGTGTTGTATCCATACCGTCCAACCATTTTTAGAGATTGTTTTATGACATTACAAAGAGAATGATATAGATGTAAAGTTCAAGTGGACTCCACTATAGAAAATAGTGGGGACAATGACATCCACCGTTCAAAACTTCTTTAGGGCTACAGTAGTTTCCGATAAAGCTGATATTTTTGTTTTCACTTCATCTATCTCTATGTTCTTATGAATAGGATGGATCTCAAAAATACGTCACCGTGGGCCCTATAAATGTTTCGACGGTGAGTGTGACGGCTCCCACGTTTTCTGTGGTGGGTCCACTTGAAGTTTAGATCTATCTCATTATCTTTGTAATGCCATAAAACGATCTCCACAAATGGTTGGACAGTATGGACACAACACATGCATCATGGTGGGGTCGACAGAGCTTGGTGACGCCACTTCAGTAGCAATTTGGCTACTGACCTTGTCAGTATCCAATCCGCGCCCGACCTTATGAAGTGATGAAGTGATGTCACCACGTTCTATGGGCTCCACCATGATGTCTTTGTTGTATCCGGACCGTTCATACATGTTGAGAGATCATTTTAAAGCATGAGCCAAAGAATGAAGTAGATACAAAGCTCAAGTGACCCCACCACGGAAAACAGTGGGGACAATGAAGCCCGCCACCATTGAAGCCTTCATATGGCCTACCATTGATATTTATTTGAGATCCAACCTGTTTATAAGTTAACACAGACATGGAATAAGGAATAAGTGAAAACACAAATATCAGCTTGATCGAGAACTTCCGTTGCCTTGAGATGTTTTTAGGGGTAGGCGTTCAATCTCCACTGTTTTCTGTGGTGCGTTCCACTTGATCTTTCGATCTGTCTCATTGTTTGTATCGTGCCCTAAAATGATCTCTCCAAATGTATGGACGGTGTGGATATAACACATTCATCATGGTGGGACTTACAGAACGTAGTGACATCACTTCAGTAGCTAATCCGCGTCCGAATTTATAACGGGCATCTCTGTGGCCCCACATAACTACAACTACGGTAACTTCTCAAAACAAAGGAAGGTTATTCACGACAACAAGTTACTTCCGAGGGCATTATCGTAAATACTCAAAGCAGCTACCCCGTCAATCCCTTCTCTTCCCCATCTCAGGCTGCAATCTCGTCTCCGCCGTTACGACATAAAACTCCGAAACGAAATCCGATACGAAAAATCGATACTTTCTTTCATGGTTTTGCTGAGATGCAGTCGAAAACCTTCAACTCTTTCCTTCTTTTTCCGCACATTTTCTACTTCTGCCCTTCCCATCTTCCAAAACCCCGAGAAGGACCTCTTTCTCTGCAACTCCACGATCATGCAACTCGCCCGACTCGGTCGAGTCGACGACGCCCGCAAGGTGTTCGAAGAAATGCCCCAACGGGATTCCGTCACTTGGAATTCGATGGTCACCGGGTATTCACAGAACGGGCGGGTCGATGACGCTCGGGCGCTGTTTGATGCGTTTCAAGGGAAGAATGTGAGGACGTGGACGGCTGTGCTTACCGGGTATGCTCGGAATGGGAGGATTGGTGAAGCCCGCAGGTTGTTTGACGAAATGCCGGAGCGGAATGTCATTTCTTGGAATGCAATGATCAGCGGGTATGTCCAAAACGGTGATGTTGATTCCGCTCGGCGGTTGTTCGACGAAATGCCTGAAAGAAATGTGGCATCATGGAATTCGATCATTACAGGCTACTGCCACTGCCATCGGATGGTGGAAGGGCGTACTCTTTTTAATCAGATGCCAGTGAGGGATTTAGTTTCTTGGACGGTTATGATTTCTGGGTACGTCCGGATTGGTGAGTATGCAGAAGCATGGAGACTTTTCTGGAATATGCGCCGTGTTGGTATGGTGCCGGACCAGTCAAACTTTGCTGCTACGCTTTCAGCTGTCACGAATCTGAACGAACTTGGATTGATTGTGAACTTGCACACGCTGGCTATCAAGACTGGTTTTGACAGAGATGTGGTTGTGGGAACTGCAATCTTAAACGGTTATACGAGGAATGCTGAACTGGGTCTGGCAATCCAATTCTTCGAGGCAATGCCTGAACGGAATGAGTATTCGTGGACCACAATGATCACTGCCTTCTCTCAGAGTGGCAGGTTGGATGACGCTGTCATGTTGTATGAGCGTGTCCCCGAGCAGACAGTTGCATCTCGGACGGCAATGATGACAGCTTACGCTCTGCATGGGAGAATCCATGAAGCACGCGTCCTATTCGAACAGATTCCACGTCCAAACACAGTCACCTGGAATGCCATGCTTTCTGGGTATGCCCAGAATGGCATGATTGAAGAAGCGGACGAGATCTTCCGGAGGATGCCGATACGGAATGATATTTCTCTGGCTGCAATGATTTCTGGGTGTGCACAGAATGGGAGGAGTGAGGAAGCTTTGGAGCTGCTCTCTGAGCTCCATCGATCAGGATCGGTGCCAAGTCATTCCTGTTTTACGAGCGCACTATCCGCCTGTGCTAACATTGGAGCACTTGAAATTGGTAGGCAGATTCATGCGCTTGCTGCCAAAACAGGTTCTCAGTTCAATTCATATGTAGGAAACGGTTTGATTACAATGTATGCTCGGTGCAAGAATGTGGAAGATGTTTCTCAGGTTTTTAGTACAATGAGAACGAAGGACATCGTATCGTGGAACTCTCTAATTGCAGGGCTGTCCCGAAATGATATGTTGGATGATGCTCGTACTACTTTTGAGAAGATGCCCGATCGCGATGTTGTGTCTTGGACAGCCATGATATCTGCTTATGTGCAGGCAGGCCATGGTGTTGAGGCCATGGAAGTTTTTGCTGGCATGTTGTGTAGTGGGACGAAACCAAACACATCGACAGTGACTAGCCTTCTCAGTGCTTGTGCGAGCTTGGGTGCTACCAAGCTCGGCAAACAGATCCACTGCTTGATTTTTAAGCTTGGGCTTGAAGCAGATATTTTTGTGGGTAATGCTCTCATATCCATGTACTTCAAGTGCGGGTGTGCCGATGCCATTTGGGTCTTCAATGAGATGCCCGAGCGTGACGTAGTCACGTGGAATTCGGTCCTAGATGGCTGTGCACATCACGGGTTCGGAAAGGAAGCTGTGGAGATTTTTGAGCGAATGAAGGCCGAGGGCGTCTTGCCCAATCAGGTGAGCTTTGTGGGGCTCTTGTGTGCTTGTAGCCATGCCGGCCTTGTCGATGAAGGGTGGCATTACTTTAATTCGATGAGCAGAGATTATGGGCTCACGCCATTGGAGGCTCATTATGCTTGCATGGTTGACCTTCTTGGGCGGGCTGGGCACTTGTACGAAGCTGAAGCGCTTATTGAGAACATGCCTATCGAACCAGATTCAGTAGTGTGGGGAGCCTTGCTTGGTGCCTGTAAAATCCATCAGAACATTGAGCTGGGTAGGAGAGTCGCAGAAAAGCTGTTTGTGTTAGAGCCGCAGAACTCTGGTACCTACATCTTGTTATCAAACATCTATGCGTCCCTTGGGTTGTGGAATGAAGTAGGTGAAGTGAGGAAGCTGATGAAAGATCGGGGTGTTACCAAAGAACCCGGCTTTAGCTGGATACAGATAAAAAACAAGGTGCACTGTTTTGTAACAGGGAATAACAACCACGAGCAAACTGAAGAGATATTCTTGACGTTGAAGGAGTTGTATGGACGGCTAAAAGCAGTGGGTTATGTTCCTGACACAAACTTCGTTCTTCATGATGTGGAAGAGGAACAGAAAGAGAACGCACTCCTCTACCACAGCGAGAAACTTGCTATCGCTTATGGTCTTTTGAACACGCCATCCGGCACACCCATCCAGATTATGAAGAATCTCCGCATTTGCGGAGATTGTCATTCCTTTGCCAAGTATGTGTCTGGGGTGACAGAGAGAGAGATCGACATTAGGGATGGGAAGAGATTCCACCATTTTCGATGCGGGTCATGTTCTTGTGGAGATTATTGGTGATGTTGCATTTGCGTATTCAATGGATGGGAAGGAAACCTTGCTGCCGAAGGAGTTGAAGGTCTAGAGAATTCATCCTGGCCGCCTCATGTCAGTTCCCGCCAATACCTCCAAACCTCCTCCACTAACTTGAAAACCCTATATGAAGCTCTCCAATCCCTTTTACAAGCTTCTAGAACCTTCAAAGGCTGCTCCCATATCACCTCTATGAAATCCCTCCTTCCATCTCCCCTCTCTCCTCTCTCACTCTTAAAACCCTAAGGAACTTCTGCGCCGGAGAGATCTTGAACCAGACCTCGTTCGTCGAATCGGATGGCATAGCTGTTTTTGCGGCTGGTTTCATATCTCAGCCTCCGGATCTCAATGTGGCTCGGTTTGGTCTGGAGCTCCTGCAGCATGTTGCATGAGCAGGAGAAATGCACAGGTCTGCTGTTTGGGATCATTTCTTTCCAGAAGGGTTTGAGGAGATTGTGCGGGTATGGATATCTGATGCTGTGGATCTGCTGTGTATGGTTCTTTGCACATGCTGTGAAGGCAGGATCTGAAGATCAGAAGAGATTCAAGGAGATCGAGGGCTGAGGATCATTGCAGATATTCTCACTTCGGCATCAGCAGGTAATTTATTGAAACACCTTCCTTTCTTTGCTCTTATTGTCCCCTTTTAAAGTCCCAGTCTGAAAATTGCGGTCAAGAGAAAATGGAGAATTTGAGTTGACTCAGATGATTTCTGAGTCAGGTTGGAAGTTCTCCTAATATAATATATCATATCACATTGGGAATGTATCACAATAAATTCTTGTAATACAATAGAAATGCCCATATTGCAGTAACTATAATATATCATAGCACATTGGGAATGTATCACAACAAATTCTTGTAATACAATAGAAATGCCCATATTGCAGTACCATTATGTATCGAACAATGGTGTTTGTTTCAATCTTCATCATCTATGCATTCGGATAAAAATGTATACCAGTGGAATATGTTGTTGTCACATTCCTCACCATATTATTTCAATGAAATTCGATATCATACCAATGTGGATAAGATCGGAAGGTATCATACCAATGTGGAGGGAGGGAGTAAAAATGGCAAAATGTAGGGCCTGGAATACCATACTGCTACACATTCGGGTAATGTTTTTCTGAATCCCCAGATACTAAAAATTTATACAATTTAGAAATAGATGGGATCTTCCCCCCCCCCCCCCCCCCCCCCCCCCCCCCCCCCCAAAAGGAAAATTGATCAATTCGTTACCGTCCGACAAATTTGAAAAAATCTCACTTATGACGGGAGATACTACTACCACTGTTTTCATGTGAGAACCAGATAATGCTGAAATTCCCACAAATGCACATGGGAAGGTTCCATCTATGTCTGGCCCTGATCAGGTCCTCCCAAAACTCTACCCTTAAATTATGTAAACGTTGGCCTCTAGACCACAGTTCTCAACCATGGGAAATCACCATGAAGGCAAGAATCTCTTTAAGGAGAATGGACACTGAGAATGTCCTGATCACCATGTCCATTTTTTAAAGATTTCCATCTTCCACCCACAACGATATCGCCGGATATACCTGTTGAATTCAGCACAGCTGAATCCAATCCTTGACTGCCACACATGGATTGAAGATACAACACAACCAATACTTGAAGCTTTGTCTTGTATCTTTCTTTCTTTCTTCTTCTTTTTTTTAGGGGGTTGTGTGTGTGACTGTGTGTGCTCGGGTGGGTGGTGATGGGAAGAACCCATGGTGTGTCGTAAAGGCCGTTACGGGGCCATAAAGGCCGTTACGTAAAGGTAACGGTGGCAACGATTGTTTTGAAATGATTGTTTTGAGGAAGGATATTTTGGTTGCATAAAGGCCGTTAGCTTCTCCCCTCTTTTTAGTTGCATTGCTTAGTTCTGAGGAAGGATATTTTGGTCAATGATTGTTTTGAAATGTTAGGATGAAAGAGTAGACTAGAACAGAGTTTTCAGAGGCCTTTGGGACTTTCAAGTGCCAATATTGGAGCTCTTAAAAATTTGACAAAGCAAAGTTCCTTAGTAAAGATTTAGACAAAAGGATAGGGCTCAAGGTGTTTCGTATTCGTTATGATACAGCCATAAAGGCCGATATGTATGAGTAACATGTAACGTCCTGAAAATCGGGGGTCGAGCATTGACTCAACTCCCGAGTTCCAGCGCATCACTTATGCAACATAGATAATGATGATTAAATGTTGTCTATATTAGTGTCTTAAACATGAATGAGATTATACCAAAACAATATATCATACTCCAGAGGCAATTAAAGTACGCTAGCGGAAGACTGTAATATGTATATAAACTGTACAAAAGTAATGGCAAGCCCTCAGAGTATGAATGTCACTAGGTTAAATAATTACAAGTTTAATTCAAAAATGTACAAAATCAGAAAGTGTAATGTTCTCTATCCAAAACCCTGTAGCCCCGTCAGCGCAACTCCAGGTCTACATAGACCCGCCAGAGAGTTGCATATAGGAGAACTCCTCCTCGTCATCATAAAAGTCCGGCTCTACTACGTAAGCATCACATCATCTGCAACTACAACAGGGTCTGGTTGGTGTTTTAAAACACCGTCCCAGAACGTGGGAGTGAGTGATCAACTCAGTGGTACTATAAGGCAAAGGTTAACATGTTATCAATTCAATCAAGCAGTAATGATAAAGCAATACAATCAAACATCCCTAAGTACTCTGGTTAATGCAAGCATGATATGTATTAATGATGCATGCCCTCGCCTGCACTCCCTCTGCGATCTTCTTCTTACGGTCGCAGCATGCACCCCTTCCTCTGTGCTCAACGCCAACGCCAAAGGCACATGCAATGCGGTGCATGAGCGTGATTACCGAGTTCTTATTAGACCTTTTCAAACAGCATGATTGGGAAGCTAAGGTACCTCCCTTGTATCATTTACCCAAATAATGATTCATCTAGGGTCGTCAATCCTAGTTAATCACATACGATAAGCAAGTTCGCGAGTTTACACCATAGGTCGCTACAAGAGGCTCGTCACTATCAGCGTATGCTTAATTCACACTCGAGGTCACTACCACCAACGCCCTACCAACTGACAGTCTATTTTGAAGGCTCGTCACCAACCCGACTGGGGACCACAGCCAGGCTGTGCCGGGGTAGTCCTATTTCATACTTGAGGTCACTCCACCAATGCCCTACCGACTGACAGTCTATTTTCGAAGGCTCGTCGCCAACCCGACTAGGGACCACAGTCAGGCTGCGCCAGTGTAGGCCGACAGCTCGAACACAGTGTCCCATACCACCGTATTCGGCTCACGAGTCTGGGTTGCTCACTGATCACTACGGGGAGCTCGTTGCCCCAGCGTAGGCCGACAGCTCGACCACGGTGTCCCATACCACCATGCCCAGATCATGAGTCTTAGCGGATCATGGTACCATGGTTAAACGGGTCTTTACATTGGTAAGTTGGTACCTTAGATTCAAGCAGTAGTGTCCATACATGGTAAGCACACAATAGGCTAATCTGTTTATTAGACAAGTTCGACTGGTACGAGTGTACGCCGAATTAATCGATATGGTACCGCTGTCGACAATCATCGTACGCCTCGGATTCATCGAACGTGTCTTGTGTGGCGAAATGACATCTGCCACTACTCGAGAATCATTACCGATTGCCTGGACTATATCGTAGCCCCAATCACACTTCAAACGATAGCATTCACAAGTGATAATCAATGACAGCATGTGACAACCAAATCTAAATATAAACCTTAGTTGAGCATTTCAACAAACACATAATACACATGTTATCTTACATAGGCATTTCATCCGTACAACACATAGTAGTAAGATAGGTTACATAAGGGAACTGTAATTATAGAGAAGAGGATTGAGAATCCTATCTCAACACTCTCATTAAATACATTCCAACAAGCATTTCCTCATTCAGGCATTTTATTAAACACTTAGACTACACATTTCAATATACATGTATTAGACTAGTTATAACATATATCCTGGCAAGCCCTTTTACAAAGGAGTTACCACATACACAACAAGCATATATTCATAGTTAATAATCATGGCAAACACAAATCCAAATTTCATATTCATTCAGACATTCTTACAAGCACTTAGACTACACACTTCAACATACATGTATTAGACTAGTTATAACATATATCTTGGCAAGCCCTTTTACAAAGGAGTTGCCACCTACACAACAAGCATATATTCATAGTTAATAATCATGGCAAACACATATCCAAATTCTATATTCATTCAGACATTCTTACAAGCACTTAGACTACACACTTCAACATACGTGATGTATGTTGGTTATAACAGGTGTTAGGGCGAATCCTTTCACCAAGGAGTTGTCACACATATAACAACCATATATTCACGATGAATAATCATGGCAAGTACGAATCCAAATTCCATACTCATTCAATCATATCAACAAACACATGGAATACACTAAATTCAACATAGTTCATATATATGTGTAAAGCGCGGGAAACATCGTATCTAAGCATGTGATAGCAATCAAGTCAGTCATAAATCATTAACTGACATTGAAAGCCTTGAAAACCATAACCTAAACGTTTATAGTCTGCACCTTTCGCCGGTAGACCCGTAATGAACTCAGTTTAAACACTAAGTCTTTGTTTACGGCACCACAACAACTTATAACATGGAATAGGTTAGCTATTCCACCCTTTTCTCTATCTGGATGTCTAAAATAGATTAGGGTTAGGATTCCTTACTCAAGAGCGGAGTCGGAATCGCCGGAATAGCGACACGGTAGCGATGGTTAAGCACGTGGAGTGGCAGGGAAGAATCCCAGGTACAAACTCCAACACTCACTCTCTTCTCCTCACTTTCTTCTTTCTCTTTTCTCTCTCTTCTCTCTCCTAGGGTTGTAAATTCGTATGGAATGAGAGAGAGAGAGAGAGAGAGAGAGAGAGAGAGAGAGAGAGAGAGGGTTTAAGGTGCTTATATAGGCCCAAAACTGATGGGAATGGCCCCAGGGCCATGGTATACTTAGGTTATAGCCAAAGACTGGCCGTTTCGGTCCAACGGAGTTAATCTTGAGGCCCCTTTTCTGCATGCAGTCGGACTTAAGCCTCCTGACATTGGATCTAGGTCGAGTTAAGTTTTCGGTCCGATCGGATTTACAGATCGACCGCGGGGGACCAGTTTTAGTTCAATGGTCACCGGTACTCAATTAGGGCCACAAGTACACTGATGTGTGTTGGAAATTTTCCCTGATTCGAGGGTGTAGTTGGGTCAGATTCTGACGGTCTGAATCCTTAGATTTGGTCTGCAAGTAAATGACTTAATTCACTTAAGTCTGAGTTCATTTTCTAAAGATATTCGCGTTTCTCACACACCTCGCTCCGGGCTCAAGTTGTGCGTTTCGGGATATTATCTGGACTTGATTTCCGAGGTGGTTGTCAAGTCCAGTGAAGTGGTCATAACGGTATAATGTCGTTGTTATCGGATTTTCGACACGCGGTCCAGGTCCGATACGGAGTTTCAATGCACTCCCGAGAGCAACTGGGTTTAGAGATTGATCCTAGGTTTTGGGGTAACGTAGCGTCAGCGATCCTACTGATTTTGGGTCTTGCAGTTCGTATTGAAAGCTGTCCAAGCTAATTTGACAGGTGATTTAGTTAAGCACTTAATTAATCTTCGTCTAATTTCTAAAGGATTTGGTCCCTAGTGATTTCTGCCTGAGGTGGTACTCGGGTCTTTGTATGGATTTTTCCGGGACGTTACATAACAGTATGACCGTTATGCAATACGGGGGGTGAAACGGGGCATTTGGTTTTTTGGGACCGTATTGGCCGTTATGGGGTTCGTAATAGCTGTTACGGGGTGAAAAACAACTGCTTTTTGTTCAATTTAAATTCTTTTTTCTCATAATTTTTTTCTTCACTTTTCTTATTCCAATTTTTTTTCCTAAATTATTCTACAACAGATTTCAACCACTCTTACTATAGTTTTTAGGATTAAAATTGTAGATTGAAGCGATTTGGGCAAATAGAAGCTTCGAGGGCCATTTTTTCAAAAAGTCAAAAAGTGGTATTTATGCCTTTTGTTTTTTCCGATTTCTGATTCTAATGCTTGATTGTGATGTGTAAATATTAGAGACATAACCATGCTCATAAAGTCTCCAGACAATCAGATACAATACTCTTAGCAAAGAGTGGACCGTTATGCTACCATAAACATGTTCAAAACAAAAAAAAAAAAATGAATACATATTTGGAATATTTACATTATTCTGGATTTTTTAAATATTTCGGGCAACTTTTTTTTTTTTTTTTTTTTTCAACCGTTACGAGGGTCATAACGGTCGTCACACCTCTGTATTGGTAACGGTGGTGACCGGTACGGCCACCATTACTGATATGAAATATACCTTGATTGGGCTTCTTTTGTTGATGATGTGTTCTTCACAAGAAGCTTCTTCGAGGCTTTAGTTTCGTTGAGAGGGGCAGCGCCAAAGTTTAGAAATCATAAATTCCGTCTCAATTTGCAATTTCGGATGGCCACAACCAACAAAATTAACTGTCGATGACCAGACGTCCTTAAATAACTTCTCAATTCTAAACATTTCTTGCATGTGTTGGAAGGAAATACTGGTTGATCGCATCTTCTTCACTCACAAATTTGCAAGGATTGTTCAATATTTCTTTTGAAAGTGTTTTGGCATTGTATGGGTATTGCCTAGCTCAGCTAACTTGGTTTATTTGTGCCATTTTGGGGAGCCATTGGAGTGGAGGGATAGGCATATATATTACAACTTCTCGAAATCATGGGAGGAACTATGTTCTTTTGGTGTGCCATATTGTCTTTTATCTGCAACTACTTATTTAGTGGGTGTATCTCGATGGATGAGTTTGTTGTCCCTAAGTGCTTTGACCTGGAAAGATAATGGACTGCTAAAATATAGTCGAGTAGTGATTCTCCCAAAATATGTGCAGTGGAAACACCCATATCTAGCACTGTGGGAGCTCAATGTGCATGGAGAGTTTGAAAGGAAATTTGGGCAGTCCTTGATTTGCAGGGCTTATTAGGGATGACAAGTTTTTTGTTTTTTGATGAATGGGACGATGAGGCAATATTAAGTTGGCTTTTTTCAGGACATCCGTTGCGGAGTAACTGAATGAATTGGAAGTTTGGCCTTTTCTAACTGGATTGAAATTGTTTAAGAGTCATTTTCTTACTGTCCGATAGTAGAGGGAGGCTCAAGGGATGCTATGTATTGGACTTTTGGTAAAGGGCAGAACCATGGAAATGATAATCCAGTTGGGCAGTATCACTCATCATTTATTTCATCGACAAGTGACATAGAAAATTTAGGTTTGTAAATCTTTTCATGTGGATTTCATTTTCCAGTTCAAGTTAGGTAATGTTATGTGAAATTGGGATGGGAGCTCATTTAGAGCTAGAGGAAGGACTCTTTGGCAAATGTCTCCTTGGACTCTATTGTGGGAAGTGTGGCAGGAAAGACATAATTGGATCTTTGATGATAGGAAGGACTTTCTATTAAAAGTGGCAGAAGGAAACAAAACTCAATTTTTAATATGGTTTTTAAGGCCCAAGTTCTAGAGATCACCACTTCCAATTTCCTATATGATCGGTCTGTTGTTTTATTTTTATTTTTCTTCTTGAGAATTCATGATGGTTTATTAAAAGAAGAAAAGAGCAACACAAAGATGAGAGAGATGAACTCATGAAGATTACAAAGATCCAAATAAAAAGGGTTGGAGTGAAAAGACCAATTTAAAAACAGCTTGAGGATCTAAGCTGAAGAAATCACATCTTTCTTGGCCCTCCTGAACACCTCTCAAGGACTACTGAATGATTACAAAAGCATCTATTGTTGTGCTCCACACAAATCGACCAAAGACCTGCTAGAGAGAGAAGACCTCAACAAAATTTCCCTTTTGGGGCCAAAATTGCCCCCGTGCCACAAAAATAAGAATGAACAGTTGATGTTAATATCAACTAGTAACACTAGAAAACATCAAAGAACAGTTGATTCAGCATCTTGAAGGCACATTGGCAATAATATTTGCTTCTTTCAGAGATTATCAACTGCTAGCACTTTGTTTTTGCCCACTAACCAAGAAAAGGCAATTACTGGAGGGATGCTTTGGTATGACCAAATATGCTTTATCGTGGTGTGAGAAGCCTGGGAAGGAGAGTGGGACACTGCATGAAAGTATCTAGCAGAAAAGGTACCCATTGTCTCCAATCTCCAAACCAGCCTTTGTCAAACATCGATGGGGCCTGACTCCCCAACAGATCTAGAAGTCTCACCATATACTCCATTTCAACATCCAGCAGGTTTCTATGGCACAGAGCAGCCAAAGCCATATGGCCTCTGAGAATTAAGAAGCAACAGGAAATGTGCATCTCTCTCTCTGATGCAATGCTGTATAGTTTGGGGAAGGCCATAAAGAGGAGTATTGAGACACCAGATTTCCTCCCAAAACTGAATGACCCATTGCCAACCGTGAAAACATTTTCATTCTTGAAGTGGACTATTTTGAAGAGATGGCCTTTGCCCTCGATTCTCTATACATAGAAGAAGACTTGGTGAACCAAGTACCAACCCTCCACCCAATATTTGTTAGCTATCACCTATTTCCATAAACCGTCTTTTTCCGCCCCAAGTCTGCATAACTATTTCCCCAAACGCATCAGTTTCATAGATTTAATTCCCTAACACCAACGCCACCTTTCTAATAGGGTTGCACACTTCACCCAATTGCATAGGGTGAAACTTATGATGGTCTTCTTGAAAAAAAAAAAAAAACTCCCACATCTTTTGCAATCTATTCAACATGCTAGCCAGGCAATGGAAGGGGACATGGAATTCAAAGGCATATTGGAAACAGCCATGATAATATGTGATTCTTCCTCTATGTGAAAAGTACCTGCCGTTCCAACTAGTGTGCTTCCTCTTGATTCTGTCTCCCACCTTTTCCCATAGATGCTAGCAGGCTTCGCCATATACAACAAGTGCTCTAGAGAAGAGGATGGGAGCAACCTGCTCCCAAATACCCTGGCAAGTCTTTTAACTTCCTTGAGAGTCAACCTGATACCTAAGATCTCACTTGTAGACTACTGCTGCAGCTACTACTAACCAGTGTTTTAAATAGCGAATAGCGTATAGCATAGTGTTCACCCTTCTGAAGCATAAGCTGTAATGCTAAATGCTACTTCCAGATTTTTAATTAAGGTTGTGCTTGGTTTGTGCCAAATATCATGTAATTTCAAGATATTTTGCACTGAATTGGTCAGATTAATGATGAAATTTAATGATATTTGGTGCAACCTAACATAGCCTAAAATAATAGGAAAAATAGGCAAAGATTAAGTATAAAGGTAAAGAAAGAGTAACATATCTAATTGATTACTGTTTATTATATTATTTTACTAAAATCATTGAAAAGATTAACTAATTTTTATTAAAATTTGAAAAATGTAACAATCATTGAAAATATTAATTGATTTTAATGTTTTAGTGAAAAATAATGTGTTGTAAGCTACATAGCATGTGCCGTAGGTTATGTAGCGTATGCAAATTAGCATGTAGTGTAGGCTACATGCTACATAGTGAAGCTATTTAAAACAACGGTACACACACAAAAAAAAAACCACCCACACGTAAAATCAATACATTCATGGGCTACCAATGCAGGAGCTGTCTTCAATGGATGAAAGCCCCTTCCATCTTAGAAATGACACTTCCCCATAACTTTACAAAATCTGGTGGCAATAACCTTTTCATGATCTTATACGGACTCCCAATCTAGCTAATCAGTTTGAAAGACCTTGGATATTCAGATCCCTCGGGGATAAAATCCCATTGCATGTGTTTAAAGAAGAGTCCTCTTTCTTTAGAGACTTGCTGTTTGTTCTATTCTTTTATTGGGCATTTGACCAATGGGAATTATTTGCTGGAATCTTTTTTCATCACATCCTTTATTTGGCTTATATCTATGAGCGGTTTCTTATTTCTTTTCTAATTTGGTTTTACCAGTTGGGTTTTGGGAAGATTGGTTGCGCCATCTCTTGCAACAAGAATTTGCTTCAAAGAATCGCACTTTCGTCATTTGTTTTTGGAGTGAAGCCCAACCAAAAATAGCAACAACCTCAAGTGTCTGGATGCCTCATTTACAGTGGAACAAGCATTTCTGCTGAATTTGCTTTCGGAGACCATAAATCAGCAAATAGATGGGATTAACGTTTCCAATGTTTTGCACTGCTGATTCTTGAAATTCTCTAGAATGCTTCTACAGTTGTTGATTCTATCTCCAGAGGCCAGTCAGCTCCGCCAACGGGCTCTCCTACAATCAATGTCCTTGGATTCTCTCTTAACATTTTGAGAGATCTATGTGCCCAATGAGGATCCAAATGAGTCATCATCAATGCTTGCTATGGGAGGCTCCCAAACAGAATGTTTAATGCTTATTGTCGATTTACTGTTACGTTCAGGCCTACTTTGTTGTTACATTTGCTTCATGAGCTGGATCCCCTGGAAATCATTAGAAAATCCAGGGAACAGGAAGAGAATCAAGGAAAGGACTGCCCTTACATAGGCTACTGTAGAGATATAGTTGCCGTCATTTGGAATTGCACTTTCAGAAGGAAGCGAATGCAAGAAGAAATTAGACAGCAGAACGGGATTCTGTTGCTAATGCAACAATGCGTTGTTGACACGGACAATCCATTCTTAAGAGAATGGAGCATATGGGAAGTGGGAAATTTAGGAAATATAGACAATCAGTGACAAGTAGCTGAAATGGAGCTTCAAGGTCCGTTAATACCCCTGAAATATCTGGATTAGGACTACCAGTGGAGGTAGACCAGAAGACCCAATGTGCAAAGCTAGTCAACATCTCTTGATGCAAGATTCCAAGCCCAAGAAAATTTTTGAGCACAATGCATTCCTGGATTGGGACTATGAGTGGAGGACTAGAAGACTGATGTGCAAAGCTAGTCAACATCTCTTGATGCATGACTCCAAGCCTGAGAAGAATTTTGAGCACAGCGCGTCTCGTAAGATTCTGAATCATTTGTACCTAGGAATGCTGCCTGCAGGCATGCTTTTGCAATAACCAAATCCAGATGGCCCCCCAGATTTGTGCTGGACCTTGGCTGTTCATCAAGTGGGCTGCTTTTTAGTTTGCGAGTTGGAAAAACAATTTGGAGCATTCACTGTCTTGTTTTAACTGCCCTCTTTTGCATTTGTTTGTGGGCTCGCCTATGAGTGGACCAGCTTGCTGGGATCATTGCACAATAGTGGCGGTGTGCAGCCCTTATCGCACACGCTCCCATGGTGGCACTTGTGGGGAGTCTGGGTTTGGCAGCTGCAGGTGCGTGTCTGCAAGTAGCATTCCTCATTTGCATTTCTTATTTCCCGAAGAAGCTTTTCTTGTATTGATGTTTCCTTATTTCCTACATTTGCCTTTGTACGGTATTTTTCTCTTTTCTTTAAAAACTGACAAACTATCTATTGGGTTTGATTCCTAAGTTTTCAATGCTCTCCCTCCCTCCCTCCCCTAATTTGTTTTGAAATTCAATGCTCTCCTATTTCTTTTCCTACCCCCGATAATTTTTCAATACTCTCCTTTTTGTTTTGAAAACCTGGACCGAAACGGCCCTCCCTCACCTCCCTAATTTGTCAACGCTTTCCTATTTGTTTTGAAAACCCGGACGGAAAGTCAGCCGTTTTTCTGGGCCATTTGCAGGTTCAACTGGTCATACCTGCTTGGCCCATTTTGGCTTGTAAATCTACCTTATTTAAAATAATAAAACAACAAAGAAGTAACAGCTAATTGGCCGTTAGCCTAGTGTTTAGTGTTTGGTCTGTTGGTTGGAAGCTGTGGGTTCAAGGTTGACAAGAACCTGTTTTCCGGTTTCTAGGGTGACAGCAGCCTGTTTTAGTGGCCGGTTCCAGTCAAAACTGGTCTGGTTCAGGTTTCCAGTTCCAGTCAAAACTGATCTGGTTCAGGTTTTAAAACATTGTTCTCCCTCTCTCCCTCCCTCCACAAGTAGGATTAGGAATATTCTCAACTTCCCCAACAGTTCCAAGTCCTTTAGGGCCTGTTTGGATTGCCACTTACCCTGGTAATGCATTGCAAATAAGCAATCATGACTTTCCCATTACACTGACAGTGGTTGTCAGTGTGTTTTGACCAATTAATGCATGTGTTTGGGTAAAGATGGAAATTATAGGATTTTCTACCGATTTGACTAATCATGCGTTGGGAGGAAGAGGTAATGAGCCGTGTGGGGCCCATGTCAAGATGATACATTAAGGTGGGCCCTACAGTCAAGGTACCACCCAACTCTCTTCTTCAGGGTACCAGCCAAGCTGCGTCTGTAGTGAGATGTATTTCCCGTAGGTTTGCATTTTCATTTCCTTATTTTTGCCAAACATGCTTAAGGTAAAAGTTAAAACCAATAATGAAATTTCCAGTATTTGCTATGATGTAATCTGATCCAAACAGGCCCTTGATTTGTTTTGCAGATGTATGATGAGAACTAGAAAATCTGAAGGACCGTGGAGTCCGGATCTTTATATTAGAATGAGTTATCCGAGGGATCATTGGAAAACCTAATGTCATTGCCGCCGCCGCCACTATCATTGTAGTCGTGTCTATTTTCGGATGGCTGGGGAAAACTTTGTTATTTCGTTTGTAATTTGTAGAAAGACTAAGAAATTACATTTTAGCACAGGCTGTGTTTGGTTGCACCAAATACCATAATTCATGATAATTTGGACCAAATTAGCTTGATTGGTTCTTGTAATTGGTGCACTCAAGCACAACTTTTTAGTGTTGGGAAGAATCCATGTAATTATATTTTGGATTAGGGTAGAAATGAACCTGAATGATTCTAGTTTTGGTTGATGTTGAAAAGAGAATTGATGCATGTAACTACATTTTCCTGCAAAGGAACTCACGTATAAAATGTTTTTCATTTCATAGCTTTGATTATTAGTGTTATTTTTTAAAAAAAATCAGTCTAGGTGAGAAGAGGAAAAAAGATGTGCCAAGGATATTGATACTTAGAACCATAGTTCAAAAACCTGAAAACTCGACTCGACTCGTTCTCTTGTTGGGTCGGGCCAACTCAAACGATTTTTAAGTTGACTCAACACGATATTATAATATCTATTTAGGAACATTGGCGGTCTGAATAAAGATTTAAACTTGTTTACATATATAAATTTATCTGCAATAAAAAGAAAAAAAGCACAGTTATTGCTTGTGGAGCACTCGTAGCAGTGTTGCACTTTCAATGCATTGACAGTGATGTCGGTTCAATTCGTAAGGGCTGCATTATATCTTTTTATTACTTAAAAAAGTATCAAGTTAGCTGAGTTATCAAGCCAACTTGACGAGTCTTGTCGAGTGCTGACTCAGTTTGAATCACACTGAGTTGGATCGAGTTGGCCGAATTGTCAAGCTGACTTGACGAGTCTTGTCAAGTGTGGACTGAGTCATTCTCCTGAACGGGTTTATTGGAGACTCAGCTCGAAATCTGGTCGGGTTGAGTTGACTTGGTCGAGTTTCTTGTTGAGTTGATGAGTTTTAGAACTATGCTTAGAACTTGAATGGTAATTCAGCTGTTCATACACTGTGGAGTTATTTGGTACTTTGTACTTTGTGACTCAAATTGTCCACACCATAGACAGGCTCATCATCATGTAAGCCTATCCCAATTAATTAGGGTCGGCTATGTGAATTATGTTGGTGATTCCACTCTATCAAGGGCCATATTTTTAGTTAGACTATATCGAGCCTTTTCTCACTTCATCAACATCCTTTTGAGATTTTCCCTTGTCCTTTTAGAGCCTGGTTTGTACCAGCTTTCTCTTAACTGGTGCAGTTTTTGGTCTCTGTAGCATGTCCTCTTCTTATTATCTTTTGATGCTATTCCAAACTTCCCCCAAATGCCCTCATTTTTTATTCTGTCCTTACTCATCTTGCCTCTCATTCATCTCAACATCATTATTTCAGTTACATTCATCCTATGAACATCTTATTCCTTAACAACCCAACATTCCTCTTTATAAAGCATTGCTGATTTTATGCTTATACTCTAAAATATTCCTTTCAGTTTAAGTGATACACAACAATCACATGAAACTTTAGAGGCATCTCTGTTTCTTCCACCCAGCTTGAATTCTATTACAACATCCCTCTTATTCTCGTAATAAAGCGCAAGCTGTTAATTACATTTCATGGTGACCATTCACTTCATTTTAACTAATTGATCCATTGATGATTCATTTCAGTATAAATATTGTTTTATAAACCATTTAAAGTGGGGATCACTGTGGATGATTTAGATTGAGTTACACACGACACATTTACACTTTCTGAGTTCCTGTGTATCGTCCACCACACCCTACTAGAGTACCAAAGGTGTTTCCGTTAAACATCTTATGTATCCCATTGAATTTGTATTTTCCATTATCCTTTTGGACATCCATTTGAAGCCTGCCAATTGAATGGTTATGATCATCCATTTGTAGACGTGAATGCATTTTGGGTGGTATAAATTGACTTACATGTACGGTGGATCATCTAATAATGTTAACTGACCCCACAGGAAAAACCTTTTTTTTTTTTAACAGGCAGGCACCTAGAAATGATACACCTGGCATATACTAACTAGAATCAAACGGGCTAAATTGTGAAACCACTGTCACTAATAATCCAAAAATCATATTATTTAAACAATCCTAGCCTCTGATCGGTGGACGCTTGTTTGTTGGAACAAGATCATTGGATATTTTCATTTAAAAAAAAAAAAAAAAAAAAAAAAACTCTGTCCAATAAATGTCCACCAGTCAAATAAATGTCCATCAGTTTTGTAGTTGGATAATCAAATAAGCCTAATTTTTTGTTGAACATGCATATAAACCAATAGTTGTAGGCAATATACCCTTACAATGAATCTCCTCAACATTAGTTAAGGGAGAGTAAATTGGTCATAAAAATATAGGTGCTTCACAAAGAATGGTTGAGATTTTACTGTACAAGCGTCGGCTTGATTCAACCGCTTCCTTTACTATTTTTAAGGTGTATAGTTGATGTAGGATGAACGTGATGACGTCGAGCACCGTCTTCCTCAAGAGGATAACTGTTCCGAATCCACGGAACTTTTCTGGACTCCTCACAGAGGCTTCTCGAATCCACGAGAAAGAAAGCAAGCAAAATAGAAAATAAATTCTATAAAATTCAAAATTAATTAATGAATGAAATAAACGAGTTCGCAAACCTTTAAATAGGGATACCAAGCAATGGGAGAGAAATTAGAAGCAAACTACAACTAAAACTCCTAGAATTCGCAACTTACTATAAATAGTAAACTTACTATTTATAGACGATCTACTAGTGCGCAAGGTTTTCAGCCAAAAATAGTAAGTGTCCTATTTGGCTTTACCAAGCTGTTCTCCTAATTATCCTAAGCTCTTTTAACGTTGGGCGAAACTCCTAAAGCCCAACGGATGAAGAGTTATTAATCAAACTAAAACTTATTATTTACAGTAAAAATGGAATTAAAATAGGGAAACGACCGTCGATCCAGGGGTATTTCGAAAATCCATCTTGCGCAACTTGGCATAGCAAGGTTAGGTGGCTAAAGCAGCTCGTTATACCCCAAAATCATATATTTTACGCCCGATGACTCATTCCGGATTGTGAGATACGCCCGATCTAAGGTCCAACATTCTGGTGTCGTCGACCGGGCCTTTTTTAATCTATCTTGGCCATGAAACTATCCGCGACCTGCTCTACATCAGTAGTACATGCATTAATGCCACTTCTCTTCACCGTGTGTAAACCACATAGAGGACCGTGTGCTCTACTAGGGTCCACCATGTTGTTTATGGAAAATTCACTTCATCAATCAAATGAGAACGGCTATTTGAACCATTCAAACAATAATCCAGATCAAGAACTCACATGGGCCACATAAATGGAAAGAATGCAAAATTTCTCATAGAACATGGTGTCACTCACCTCATTTTTTATCACGCTAATTTTTGTTTCTCTTGCATCTTGGTGAGTTAGACCTGATTTAGGAGTTTGACGAAAGAGAGACCATATGGTGGCCCATTCATATACCTATGTGTAAAAATTGGAGATGAAAGAATTGCTTGCTTTTCATTACTTTACAATGCCTATGTATTTATGTAATGCCCTGATTTTTTCTAATACCTATGTGAGCACTCTTAGTGCACGATTTCAGCTTGGAGACATCCGACCTTCTTTAGACCCCAGCATGTGCCCTGGTTCTTCGTATCCCTTCTCATGCGAATGTGCATGCCCCGTCGATCTTGAAACTCCATGTGTGTATCTGTGCCTTTGTGCACATGTTTCCCTACTACGCGCGAGTGCGCAACATACCCCGTAGGCACGAGTGTGACCCCGATCGTGTGGACCCAACCTTACACCCGAACGCCTCCGCGTACACGCAATATTGCATTAAGAACCTGTGAAGTCCAAGTGCGAGAAAAACACCCAAAGATGAGAGGTATGGGCCTCCCCTCACCCTAATGGACTTGGGCCAAACCTAAGCCCAAAGTCCAACCCTAGCCCATTTCCAACAAACTCTACTCATTCTCTTTCTTACCTCCCCTTACATCACCTTCTACTAACCCCTCCACTCTCTTTCCTTCCACTCACACTCTCTCCTCATGCCACTTCACCCCATGCATGCCACTTCTCTCCCTATGCATGTCATCTCACATCCTCATACATTCACATGCATTCTTTCCTTATGACACCTCACTCTCGCTCCCTTTCTAACCAATGCACATGTTACAACACATCTCACTTTCTCCCCTCCCTTTAACCCTAGCTACCCCTCCCATCACCATAGTTAGCTCTCTAACCAAAACACTTTCAAACTATGGTTAGTTGCTGAAAAATTTAGTAAGGGAAAGAGAGGAGTGAAGAAAGAAAAAACAGAGAGAGAGAGAGAGAGAGAGAGAGAGAGAGAGAGAGAGAGAGAGAGAGAGAGAGAGAGAGAGAGAATAAAGAGAAAGAAAAAAGAGAAGAGAAAGGAAGAAAGAAAGGAGGAGAGAAGAATAAGAAGGGAAGAAAGTGTTAAGAGTACCGGAAATGTAAACTTGAAATATTAACGAAAATGAGTCTATGCTTAGGAACGTGTTGCTATCTTTAAGATAGTCCGCAACCCACTAAATCCCTCTTTTAAAACCTCGAAACCACATCATTGAAATCACACCCGGTTTAAGGTTTCTGGGACAAATTTTCTACTGGCTGCACCCCCCGCGTGCTTACAAGCTTGGGCATAGTTTAAGATACTTGACAAGAATTTATGTTGAGCAAAGATATATATAAGCCCATTTTCTTCTTACATTTTATCCGATTGGGACAAAGGAAATCACAAAAGGACAAAAAACCAAACCGAACACTTTAGGTCAAAAAAAAAAAAAAAAAAAAAAACTCTCATAGATTTTGTTGAAATACACATAATAGGAAGGAGTGAAGGCAAACCCTATATAAACCTCGTGCACCAACCCAACCCAAACCTCAATTTTTTTTCTGTGACTACATCCTCCCCTCCCCTCCCCTCCCCCCTTCCCTTTTCTCCCCATTTTCTATCTTTCTGATGATGTGGGACTCACCAATAAGTGGGCCACGTTGAGTGGATAGCGTGCACAACACGCTCTCCACACAACATTTAAACATGTGATTAGAGGTGGGCATCGAGTTGAGTCGGACCGGATTGGGTCCAACTCGACTCGGTCCGAAATTTCCAATGAACTGACCCGAACTCGATCCGATCCCGACTCGATCCGATATGTTGCATTGCTGACCTGACCTAAACCGAGTCTGACTCGGTCAGGGAAATCGAGTCGGATCGGTTTGGCTACGGTTCGGATGGAGTCTTCTATTTTATTTGTTATTTTTTGAAAATTTTTGAAAAATAAAAAAATATGATTTTCACCATTAAAAAATTCGTAGGGCCTGCTCTCATAAAAAAAAAAAAATATGATTTTCACCATAACGTTTATTTTCCATCCAATCTGTTAATAAGGTCACAACTACATGGATGAAGAGGAAAAATAAATTTCATATTGATCCGAAATTTCTGTGACCCCCAAAAGAGTTTCAATGGTAGATGTTCAACCCCTCACAACTTTTTGCAGTGTGGTCCACTTGATCTTTAGATCTATCTTATTTTTCGGTTCATGCCTTAAGACGAGCCCACCAAATGGTTGAACGGTTTGGATATAATACATACCTCATGATGGGCCATAGAACTTGCTGACGTCAAGCTGGTGCATGGTACACCTACCCATCCGCTTCCTCACGTCAATACAGTGTCAGACTGTCAGGAGTCAGAATCGGTGCTCGAGGCGCCAACTAAGACTTGAGATTTCTATCCAGCGTTTGCTGCATGCAACTTCTATGCGGCAGCCTCCTCAAACGTATACAAATCGTAATTATTTCTCTGGCGTGTCTTCATTTTGATAGGACATATACAAAAAATAGAGGGTAATGAACTCCATTAGCCATCTGATAAGTTATCTGCAAAATAAACGATTAAAAGAAAGCAGTCATAATTGAACCATTAAACCTCTTAACAGTTGTATTGCTAGAGTTGTTCAATCACTAAATTTTGGCGACTATTTCATCCACAAGGTGACCCACTAGATCAACGGTCCGATCATCATATGTTTTCTCAATGCACCTTGAGAAGGAAGATACATAGAACTTATGTATAGCGCCCGTAATATACTCTCTTTTATCAAATTTTATACTCGACCGAGTAACTGTAAGGTGGAGACATGAGTAAAATCAAAAGGGATGACTTCAGTGAGGGTCCACTCATACATTTGTCTTTTCAAGGCACTCGATTACCAATTTACCATGATAGTTCACCACCATATTCAAAGTGGTGGTGACTAGTCCACACGTGGAATATATCTACACCAATCTAGACCATGATCCCTGTCGCTGATGGATAGTAGCTTGAAAATTACACTGATGAATGTTGTGCGAATCGGATCCGATCGGTCCAGATTGGCCACTGATCCAAACTCAACTCGATGTACGGTCAAATCTAAGTGGGCCTACTCGATCCGATCTGTTGCATTGTTGACCTGACCCGAACCAAGTCTGACTCGGTCAGGGAAATCAAGTCGGATCGGTTTGGCTACGGTTTGGATGGAGTCTTCTGTTTTATTTGTTATTTTTTGAAAATTTTTGAAAAATAAAAAATATGATTTTCACCATTAAAAAATTCGTAGGCCTGCTCTCATAAAAAAAATATGATTTTCACCATAACGTTTATTTTCCATCCAATCTGTTAATAAGGTCACAACTACATGGATGAAGAGGAAAAATAAATTTCATATTGATCCGAAATTTTTGTGACCCCCAAAAGAATTTCAATGGTAGATGTTCAGCCCCTCACAACTTTTTGCAGTGTGGTCCACTTGATCTTTAGATATATCTTATTTTTCGTTCACGCCTTAAGACGAGCCCACCAAATGGATGAACAGTTTGGATATAATACATACCTCATGATGGGCCCATAGAACTTGCTGACGTCAAGCTGGTGCATGGTACACCTACCCATCCGCTTCCTCACATCAATACAGCGTCAGACTGTCAGGAATCAGAATCGGTGCTTGAGGCGCCAGCTAAGACTTGAGATTTCTATCCAGCGTTTGCTGCATGCAACTTCTATGCGGCAACCTCCTCAAACATATACAGATCGTAATTATTTCTTTGTCTTCATTTTGATAGGACATATACAAAAAATAGAGGGTAATGAACTGCATTAGCCATCTGATAAGCTATCTGCAAAATAAACGATTAAAAGAAAGCAGTTATAATTGAACCATTAAACCTCTTAACAGTTGCATTGCTAGAGTTGTTCAATCACTAAATTTTGGCGACTATTTCATCCACAAGGTGACCCACTAGATCAACGGTCCGATCATCATATGTTTTCTCAATGCACCTTGAGAAGGAAGATACATAGAACTTATGTATAGCGCCCGTAACATACTCTCTTTTCTCAAATTTTATACTCGACCGAGTAACTGTAAGGTGGAGACATGAGTAAAATCAAAAGGGATGACTTCAGTGAGGGTCCACTCATACGTTTGTCTTTTCAAGGCACTCGATTACTAATTTACCATGATAGTTCACCACCATATTCAAAGTGGTGGTGACTAGTCCACACGTGGAATATATCTACACCAATCTGGACCATGATCCCTGTCACTGATGGATAGTAGCTTGAAAATCACACTGATGAATGTTGTGCGAATCGGATCCGATCGGTCCAGATTGGCCACTGATCCAAACTCAACTCGATGTACGGTCAAATTTAAGTGGGCCTACTCGATCCGTCCCGATCCTGACCTTCGAATCAGATTCTGCCCAGATCTACATGTGATTGTTGTGTTTTTGGCCTGCAAGCGTGGTATGTAAAAGATCCTATATTTAGGTTGTAAGTAGGGTCCATTAATCATGCGATCACATGGCATCTAGCGGCCTGCAATCTAATTGTAACAACCCGAAATTTTGGGTTCGAGTTACCTGTAAGTAAGGATGTACGATTACACTTTACACTTGTTCATCTGTACACTTATAGATCCATTAGTATTTATGTAGTTTAAATTGAATCTCAACCATAGAAAATAATTTTCACCCCTAGATTACGTCAACCGACAACCGACTATTAATTAGTAGGATAAACCCCTGAATACCTAGTATTCTCACCCGTTCATCAAACCGACCATTAAATAACTATTTACCACTAGATGAGGATATCTAATCAACCACTTTAAATTTGGACTGCTTAATCAAAGTAAAGTAGCTACTAGAATTTCATATCCACTCGTATAAATTTCAAATTAACATTCTAATCCGTTCACCTTATTTGTCAATTATGAAAATGCTAATTTACCGTCAAAATCATGATCTACGTATTTTACACATGTGAACCATTAACTTGAATCTAACATTATACATTCCTAACATAGATCGCATTCAAAAACTACTACTTATACATATCTATTTACAAAAATGACCGTAAAATAACCCATAAATATGATTAACATTTTAACCATCTAATTATTTAAAATTTAGACCATCAATTGATCATTCATCACAGTCAGATCTGCCAACTGGGCCATCCAAATATTTAAATGAACCATTCATTAGGTAGAGATCATAAGGTATACATCAAAACTACTGGTTAATGCTTACATAGGATGTCGATAGACGTTGTTTTGAGTTATAAATAGACGTAAGCCGTTAAATAAGTATCTTGGTCATCTCTGAGAGATCAAGGCCTAAACTTGGTCTGTTTGTAGAGCACGTAAAATGGTAACCTTTGGTAAATTTTCACTCTAAATAAACGGTTTGAATAGAAAATATTTAAGTTTGAAAATATTTATTAGAAATATGATATAAAACTCATCCGTCTCCACGTACAACTACAACGTTTTAAGACGCCTAGCAAACCACGTTTCTTCAAGACTACACTACCTATCATCTACCTAGTCCAATATCAATCCATCCTTCACTGTCCACCATCTGTTAAGCCAACATATGCATGATCTGGGCCATTCACCTACTAGCCAAGAAGTCATCAACACCATCAAATTAAATCTTGAGAGTTTCCTATCTTATCATATAGATCACCGGAATATTATATTGTCTTATCCTTTAGCCCATAACGTAACATGATATAATGAAGCGGATGGACGGAGTAGATTTCTCATAAGCAACATGATGGACCCCACATATCAATGGAAATTAAAATTGTAACAACTCCAATTTGAGCGTTCATTAAATTTTGAAATTTAAAAATTTAGTTTTTTTTAAAAAAAGATATCAAACCGGTTGCAACCTCCCTTATCGTTATCTTACCCATCTTATACGAGCAACTCTCTTTTCTTTATAAGGAGGGACACTTCTCGTCGATTAAAAGAGAGAGAGAGAGAGAGAGAGAGAGAGAGAGAGAGAAATTAGTGGAATGACAGCTTGCAGAGGTTAGTACTTACTGTATTTTAATTTAGATTTTATTTCTTTATGTTATTATGTCTTGGGTCGGGTCTACGTGATGGACGGTGTGGATCTACCATGGGTGCAATGCATGTGTACATGTCTCATATGTGCACATATGCACGATGCACCATGGAACGCCTTACGCATGTAACAAGAAATCAAAGGAAACACGTAAGTTTTTTGGTTATTTTACTTGAATCACATATTTGACTTATTTTGCATATATGGCCCGATCAATTCCGTCCATTAGGTTCCTAAGATCAAAATATGAGAAACCTCCAAAAAAAATTAGGCAAAATTAACATTTTGGTAGGCCATAATATGTAAAATAGAATTCATTAGGCATTCACCGTTGGAATATCCATCGGGGGCGCGGAGGGAGTTCCGATGATGAAGATACCAATTATTTTGACACATTAAAATATAATTGGGTGGACCAATGAACAAATTGGATTTTACATAGAAAGTTAGGAGGGTTGAAATCAGAAATGCATATATTTTAATGGTGGAAGAACGGTCGGTGTTGGTTCATGGTAGTATGATCCATCAGAATAACGAATCTACCTCATTTTTCTACCAATGTCCTAAAACTATGTTAGTAAAGTGGTGAATGGATTGGATCTTAGGCACACACATATCTTATGTATAGGTCATCATGATAAAAGTGTAACAATATAGAGTGAGTGTAAAAAACACTCCAGCGTGCAAAAGTGAAATTGGGTTATTTACGTTACCGAAATTAGTCCTGATTTATGGGCCTTATATACGGGGCTTTCTTGATGTATATATCAAATCCGTACCGTCTAATAATCTTGTCACTAATTAAAAGTCTTGGGGTTGAAAAATTTATTCGAAAGATAACTCATGTGGATCACATCGCCCTAAACTGTGAAAATTAAATGGGCACCTTTGAATATTCTTGTGGGCACAAAAGTTTTATTTCGAATAGATTTTTAGGCTCGTCCTTTATGAGGAGATTACCTATCTCATTCATGGTTTAGATTTTCATGGGACCTATCAAAAAAAATAAATAAATAAATAAGAACAAAAAATAAAGTTTGATTGTCAGCGTTGAAACCAAGTGCGGCTTTTAACGTTAGAAACCATCTTGGGTCATCAGATTGTGGACTCACAGTGATGTATACATTGTATCCAATCCATCCATTTGATTTTGAAGGTTATTATGAGTTAAGAGTGTAAATTTAGAACATATCTAAAATGTGTGTGACCCATACAAAAAGAAAATAATAGTAGTTGTACAATAATCATTTACGTTATAACAGATCCCACATAGTTCAGATTAGATTGAAAATTTTTCTCAAAAGTCAATATAGCAATGGTAACCATATGGTCAATCCAGATCCCTGTAAGTAGGACCCACATAAAAATAAATGTGTGTTAGATATATATATCATATAATGTAACTCCACCTTTTGATGCACGGTAAAACTTAAATAAGCATGCATGTTTATGACAAAATATACATAGGCTAAATTATGTATCAATATGACATGCTATTAAAAGATTCAAGCCATCCATGTGTCTTTTGGGCCGAGATAGATACGATGAACCCTATCTATTACGTATGTTACTTGAGTATAACTCCCATGTAAGACCTTAATTAGTAATCAAAACAAATCAAATACTTTATGAGTTTAATATATTTTTTTAATATTATGGGTACTGCATATGGATTATTTATAGGTAATTTCTGATCTGCTCCATTGGATTCCTCTTTAAATCATCAGGTGAGTAATCCCAACATGTTTCCTCCCCATATGATTAAAATAATTTGTTGTTGTGAATGACTTGATTAAATTGTTTATAAACTGATTTGTGCTGAGATATTCTTGGATTATGAACATGTGAAAGGCCTCTCATAAGGAGAGATGTATTTGACTGCTAATATGATTACTGTTGCATCAAACATTCATGTCTGGCATCATTAATGCTCTTGTGCGATTACCTAGGGGACAGCCCATTGTACCCACTAGAAGCCCACTATATGTGGAAGCCTGCCCAATGGGGGGATGCGGGCCTTGCTCATGCCTACCAACAGTAGAAGCCTGCCAAGTGCAGATGCGGGTTGTTGATATCCAACTCAAGCAAGTGGACGGTTTCTATTTATACCCACTTGATGCATCATCAGTATCATTCATAGCATACGCTTTAATTATTTGCATTGTATTTCTGATTTTTATGCTTTACTTGTATGTATTATTTTAATTGTACTGTGCACGAACCATGATGGGTTCACTCACTGGGCCTGGCCAGCTGACGGTTTATTGATGGAAAAAACCGTACAGATGGAATTGAAGCAGATAGAACGACTCAAGAGCAAGAATATGAAGCCAAACCAGTGGATGATCCACAGGATCAGTGGCTGTATTTAACTGAAGACGAGCTTATGTCGTTGGACCAATAGAACAATTAAATAGGACATCTGTTTCCTATTATTATTTTATTTCTGTTTTAGAATGACTTTAAATTTAAATTTTATTTTATTTTTTGTTGAATGAAATTTCAAATGAGTGAACTCGATGATTCCTGTTTAGATGATTCCTGATGTGGTTTTGAATATATGATGATGAAAATTATAGGAAGATAATACAAACATGGATGAATGGATGCTAAAATTGGCTGTGAACTTAGAATTTATTAAATTGTACCTCTAAATAATTGTACGGAGAATGAATTAAGTACACTCGGTGTACGTGTCATGGGCCGAAACTCAGGTCTGAGGGTGCACACTCTGTATCTGAATTTCGGGGCGTGACAGAATGGTATCAGAGCGAGGTTTTCTTAAAACCTAGAGTGACCTGTAGGTTATGTACCCAACTACATTTCATAAATTGTAGACCCTTGGAATTAGAAACTTGACATTAGAATTTCTCCCTTGATTGATGTATGGAATGATGATCATAAATACTAAAAAAATATATACCCTTTAAATTATTGTAGGACAAAAAAAATAAAAATCTAAATTTCTTAAACTTTAATCAAATGTATTTTAAATTGAAATGAGCTATTCTGAATCCAATATAAATTTTAAAGATATTTAGTCGACAAAGTACCGTTGGACAGTTTGGATCACCTAACTTGTAAAATTCATAACTATAAAAGTATAATTCCAATTGAGGCGATTCAAAATCCTGATCGAAGATAGACAAGTCTAAATTAAAATAAAAATAATTAGAAAATTGAAATCAGGCAGTCATTATATTGATTTGGGAACTTAGCGTACACTTGTCAAAATTTGTCAAATTTTAGAAAAGTCATACCGCAGGAATTTTAAAAATTTATGTGAATTGCTTACTAAGCTAAAATTTTATAAAAGGACTGTATACTTGTTATAGAATCCAAATAAATAAATAAATAAATAAATAAAAATATATGTATAAAACAATGTTAGGATGTTTCCATGTACTCTGATTTAATAATATTTAACCGTAAAGTGATGTTAAAATATTAAATTCCCTAAAATATTGCTAGACAGAAATGGACAACATTAGTTACTCTAATTATAAAATTCGTAACTATAAAAATATAATTTTGATCAAGGTGATTCAAAAGTCTACTTGTAAGTAGAAATGTCTAGGTTAAAATAATAATAATAATAATAATAATAATAATAATAATAAAAAAAAAACGTAATCGTTACTAAATTTAAAATTTTCTTTTTAGATAAAAATTGGTCCTATACTTGGAAAAAAAAAATTATAAAATTATTCATTGTCTAAGACTATCGATAACATTAATGTGACCAAATGTTATTTATTTATTTTTTTAGATTTCAAATCTCGAGGACGAGATTTTATTTTAAGGGGGGTAGAATGTAACAACCCGAAATTTTGGGTTCGAGTTACCTGTAAGTAAGGATGTACGATTACACTTTTACACTTGTTCATCTGTACACTTATAGATCCATTAGTATTTATGTAGTTTAAATTGAATCTCAACCATAGAAAATAATTTTCACCTCTAGATTACGTCAACCGACTATTAATTAGTAGGATAAACCCCTGAATACCCTAGTATTCTCACCCGTTCATCAAACCGACCATTAAATTAACTATTTACCACTAGATGAGGATATCTAATCAACCACTTTAAATTTGGACTGCTTAATCAAAGTAAAGTAGCTACTAGAATTTCATATCCACTCGTATAAATTTCAAATTAACATTCTAATCCGTTCACCTTATTTGTCAATTATGAAAATGCTTAATTTACCGTCAAAATCATGATCTACGTATTTTACACATGTGAACCATTAACTTGAATCTAACATTATACATTCCTAACATAGATCGCATTCAAAAACTACTTTATACATATCTATTTACAAAAATGATCGTAAAATAACCCATAAATATGATTAACATTTTAACCATCTAATTATTTAAAATTTAGACCATCAATTGATCATTCATCACAGTCAGATCTGCCAACTGGGCCATCCAAATATTTAAATGAACCATTCATTAGGTAGATCATAAGGTATACATCAAAACTACTGGTTAATGTTTACATAGGATGTCGATAGACGTTGTTTTGAGTTATAAATAGACGTAAGCCGTTAAATAGGTATCTTGGTCATCTCTGAGAGATCAAGGCCTAAACTTGGTCTGTTGTAGTAGAGCACGTAAAATGGTAACCTTGGTAAATTTTCACTCTAAATAAACGGTTTGAATAGAAAATATTTAAGTTTGAAAAATTTATTAGAAATATGGTATAAGACTCATCCGTCTCCACGTACAACTACAACGTTTTAAGACGCCTAGCAAACCACGTTTCTTCAAGACTACACTACCTATCATCTACCTAGTCCAATATCAATCCATCCTTCACTGTCCACCATCTGTTAAGCCAACATATGCATGATCTGGGCCATTCACCTACTAGCCAAGAAGTCATCAACAATCCATATTAAATCTTGAGAGTTTCCTATCTTATCATATAGATCACCGGAATATTATATTTGTCTTATCCTTTAGCCCATAACGTAACATGATATAATGAAGCGGATGGACGGAGTAGATTTCTCATAAGCAACATGATGGACCCCACATATCAATGGAAATTAAAATTGTAACAACTCCAATTGAGCGTCATTAAATTTTGAAATTTGAAAATTTAGTTTTTTTTAAAAAAAGATATCAAACGGTTGCAACCTCCCTTATCGTTATCTTACCATCTTATACGAGCAACTCTCTTTTCTTTATAAGGAGGGACACTTCTCGTCGATTAAAGAGAGAGAGAGAGAGAGAGAGAGAGAGAGAGAGAGAGAGAAATTAGTGGAATGACAGCTTGCAGAGGTTAGTACTTACTGTATTTTAATTTAGATTTTATTTCTTTATGTTATTATGTCTTGGGTCGGGTCTACGTGATGGACGGTGTGGATCTACCATGGGTGCAATGCATGTGTACATGTCTCAATATGTGCACATATGCACGATGCACCATGGAACGCCTTACGCATGTAACAAGAAATCAAAGGAAACACGTAAGTCTTTTTGGTTATTTTACTTGAATCACATATTTGACTTATTTTGCATATATGGCCCGATCAATTCCGTCCATTAGGTTCCTAAGATCAAAATATGAGAAGCCTCCAAAAAAAATTAGGCAAAATTAACATTTTGGTAGGCCATAATATGTAAAATAGAATTCATTAGGCATTCACCGTTGGAATATCCATCGGGGCCGCAGGGAGTTCCGATGAAGATACCAATTATTTTGACCATTAAAATATAATTGGGTGGACCAATGAACAAATTGGATTTTACATAGAAAGTTAGGAGGGTTTGAAATCAGAAATGCATATATTTTAATGGTGGAAGAACGGTCAGTGTTGGTTCATGGTAGTATGATCCATCAGAATAATGAATCTACCTCATTTTACCAAATGTCCTAAAACTATGTTAGTAAAGTGGTGAATGGATTGGATCTTAGGCACACATATTATGTATAGGTCATCATGATAAAAGTGTAACAATATAGAGTGAGTGTAAAAAACACTCCAGCGTGCAAAAGTGAAATTGGGTTATTTACGTTACCGAAATTAGTCCTGATTTATGGGCCTTATATACGGGGCTTTCTTGATGTATATATCAAATCCGTACCGTCTAATAATCTTGTCACTAATTAAAAGTCTTGGGGTTGAAAAATTTATTCGAAAGATAACTCATGTGGATCACATCGCCCTAAACTGTGAAAATTAAATGGGCACCTTTGAATATTCTTGTGGGCCACAAAAGTTTTATTTCGAATAGATTTTTAGGCTCGTCCTTTATGAGGAGATTACCTATCTCATTCATGGTTTAGATTTTCATGGGACCTATCAAAAAAATTAAATAAATAAATAAGAACAAAAAATAAAGTTTGATTGTTAGCGTTGAAACCAAGTGCGGCTTTTAACGTTAGAAACCATCTTGGGTCATCAGATTGTGGACTCACATTGATGTATACATTGTATCCAATCCATCCATTTGATTTTGAAGGTTATTATGAGTTAAGAGTGTAAATTTAGAACATATCTAAAATATGTGTGACCCATACAAAAAGAAAATAATAGTAGTTGTACAATAATCATTTACGTTATAACAGGTCCCACATAGTTCAGATTAGATTGAAAATTTTTCTCAAAAGTCAATATAGCAATGGTAACCATATGGTCAATCCAGATCCCTGTAAGTAGGACCCACATAAAAATAAATGTGTGTTAGATATATATATCATATAATGTAACTCCACCTTTGATGCACGGGTAAAACTTAAATAAGCATGCATGTTTATGACAAAATATACATAGGCTAAATTATGTATCAATATGACATGCTATTAAAAGATTCAAGCCATCCATGTGTCTTTTGGGCCGAGATAGATACGATGAACCCTATCTATTACGTATGTTACTTGAGTATAACTCCCATGTAAGACCTTAATTAGTAATCAAAACAAATCAAATACTTTATGAGTTTAATATATATTTTTTAATATTATGGGTACTGCATATGGATTATTTATAGGTAATTTCTGATCTGCTCCATTGGATTCCTCTTTAAATCATCAGGTGAGTAATCCCAACATGTTTCCTCTCCATATGATTAAAATAATTTGTTGTTGTGAATGACTTGATTAAATTGTTTATAAACTGATTTGTGCTGAGATATTCTTGGATTATGAACATGTGAAAGGCCTCTCATAATGAGAGATGTATTTGACTGTTAATATGATTACTGTTGCATCAAACATTCATGTCTGGCATCATTAATGCTCTTGTGCGATTACCTAGGGGACAGCCCATTGTACCCACTAGAAGCCCACTATATGTGGAAGCCTGCCCAATGGGGGGATGCGGGCCTTGCTCATGCCTACCAACAGTAGAAGCCTGCCAAGTGCAGATGCGGGTTGTTGATATCCAACTCAAGCAAGTGGACGGTTTCTATTTATACCCACTTGATGCATCATCAGTATCATTCATAGCATACGCTTTAATTATTTGCATTGTATTTCTGATTTTTATGCTTTACTTGTATGTATTATTTTAATTGTACTGTGCACGAACCATGATGGGTTCACTCACTGGGCCTGGCCAGCTGACGGTTTATTGATGGAAAAACCGTACAGATGGAATTGAAGCAGATAGAACGACTCAAGAGCAAGAATATGAAGCCAAACCAGTGGATGATCCACAGGATCAGTGGCCGTATTTAACTGAAGACGAGCTTATGTCGTTGGACCAATAGAACAATTAAATAGGACATCTGTTTCCTATTATTATTTTATTTCTGTTTTAGAATGACTTTAAATTTAAATTTTGTTTTATTTTTTGTTGAATGAAATTTCAAATGAGTGAACTCGATGATTCCTGTTTAGATGATTCCTGATGTGGTTTTGAATATATGATGATGGAAATTATAGGAAGATAATACAAACATGGATGAATGGATGCTAAAATTGGCTGTGAACTTAGGATTTATTAAATTGTACCTCTAAATAATTGTACGGAGAATGAATTAAGTACACTCGGTGTACGTGTCATGGGCCGAAACTCAGGTCTGAGGGTGCACACTCTGTATCTGAATTTCGGGGCGTGACACTAATGAATTGTTGTGTTTGGTAACCCGATAACTTAATAAAACGGCGTCTCTTGATTTGGCATGAAACATGTAGGGCTTGAATTAATACGTGTTTATGACGAAGAAAAAAGAAAGAGACAAATATCAACTCAATCTTAAACTCATGTGGGCCCACCATTCAAAACGGTAGGGATAGCCCACTATTATCGACTGTTGATTCCATCATGATGTTCATCCTTTTTCTAGTGGGCTCACTGAAAAGTGGAACCCATCTGAAGGTGTATCCACACTGCCAATCCATTTTACCATCTCAGCTTGGAACAAGGAACCAAAATTGAAACAGATCTAAATCTTAAGTGAATCACACCTGTTGGATGTTGTCCAGCAGGGTGGACGTTGTCTAGCAGGTGGGGCCCACTGAGGGGCCCCTTTTAACGCATATGTTCGACTCCCCTATTGGGTGTGGACTAACAATGATGTATGTGTTTTGTACTTACACTTTCTATCAGCGGATGGACCCACTGTGATGTGCATATATTACTCAAATTGTCTATCTGTTTTGACTGCCAATAAGGCATATCCAAATCCCTTGAGGACCCACCGTTGGAAGCAGTGGGACCTACCGTTATAACCCCTGGGGTCCAACAGGTGAACCCCACACTAAATGAAACATTGGAGGTGGTGACTCCCACAGTTGAAACCTTCCTAAAGCCTTTGGTGATGGACGGAAAAAAAAAAATAAAAATGGAGGAAATGATATCAAAGCATTAGATTTTGAAAAATATATGAAATAAACTGTTGCTTGAGAACTTAGTCAAACTTGAAGTAGGATTTCTTGTGTGAAAAATTAGATTGATGAGCAGGAATCCTTGATGGAGTGACTAACGAAAAATGGTAGCTGCAACTAAGGGATATTAATACGTACTTTGGCAATGGGTGTGAACGTCTCATAAAAATCCAGACCATCAATCTTATTGTATCATTTTGCTGCAAAACGTGCTTCAAAGCTTTCAATAATCCTATCAGGATAGTATTTAATTTTGTACACCCATTTTCATCCAATAAGCCTTTTTCTCGATGGTAGATGTTGTAATGTCCATGCTTGATTTTGCTTCAAAGCCTAGATTTTTGCTGCCATTATTTCACGCCAATAAGGAAGTTTAAATGCTTGAGAAAAAGATGCTTGCTCATTACGAGAGGATAAAGTAGAGCGTAGGGTAATATGATTAGCAGAAATCAAATTGTATAAAAAGAATGAGATAATTGATAAGGGATGGCTGTAGAGGATTGTGAAGTCAGTGAAGTAGGAGAGATGGTGGTGGGATGGGTGTGACATATATAATTTTGTTGCGCAGCACGCCAACAACGCAGTGAGCCTAGATCCAATCTAAGGCCTCACCCACAAACGATAAACAGGAAGAAATATAAACTAGAAATAGATCAAAGCAATCCAAAACAAACCACAAGACAAGATATACGTGGAAAAACCCCAAACTAGGGTAAAAAACCACGGATGCAAAATTCCATTATGAAGAGAAACGAAGATTACAAGGCAATATACTAACCTCTCTCTTGGAAGTACAGAGAAAATCCCTTACCCACACCTTTGAATAATTTCCTAGAATTCACCTTAACCTAGAATAGCCCTAGGGACCCCAATTTATAGTTTTGGCAACTTCCCTTTTCGCATCCCAGTTGCGAAAGGACTTGCGACACGAAATCCGCGAAACTCCTTTCGCATCCCAGTTGCGAAAGGACTTGCGATAGGAAATCCGCGAAACTCTTTTCGCATCCCAGTTGCGAAAGGACTTGCGACACGAAATCCGCGTAACCTCGACTGGTCGTGGGCGGCCCCAAATGTGGCTCCACTTCTCAACAATCTCCCACTTAGAGACACATCTCCATAAAACTTTGTCTTCTTCATCCGGAGTGCACCACCTCCCCGTCTTCAAGCCTGAAGACCAATCAAAGCTGAACAGAGCTTCAGCTTCTCCCTTGTGACCGCCTTGGTCAGCATATCCGCAAGATTCTCACTTGTATGAATCTTCTCCAGAGCAATCGATCCATCTTCCAGTAACGAACGTATGAAGTGATATCTGATGGCAATATGCTTGGTCCTGAATGAAAGACTGAATTCTTAGCCAAGTGTATTGCACTCTAACTGTCACTGTACAGCTTGCAATCTGCTTACTTCTTACCCAACTCTTCCAAAAATCTTGCATCCACACCATCTCCTTGCATGCTTCTGTAGCCGCCAACATATTCTGCTTCTGTCGTACTGATAGATACTATCTTTTGTAACTAAGAGACCCAACTGACTGCAGCACTACCCAGAGTAAAAACATAACCCGTAGTGCTTCTTCTGTTGTCGATATCTCCTGCCAAATTTGAATCCACGTAGCCTTGTAACTTGATTTTCGATTCACCATAACACAGCCCTACGTCCTTAGTACCTACGAAGTACCTAAGGATCCACTTCACAGCTTCCCAATGTTCCTTCCCGGGGTTGTTCATGAAGCTGCTAACAACTCCCACTGCTTGAGCAATGTCTGGCCTCGTGCTCACCATAGCATACATGAGACTCCCAATAGCTGATGCGTATGGGACTTTAGCCATGTAGTCCTGTTCCTCCTGCGTCTTTGTACCTTACTCCTTAGATAGCTTGAAGTGGTTGGCTAATGGAGTGCTAACCGGCTTAGCACTTCTCATATTGAATCGATCAAGTACCTTGGCTATGTACTCTGCCTGTGACAAAACTAATTTCTTGTTTTCCCTGTCACGCTTTATCCTCATGCCTAGGATTTGTTTTGCAGCTCCTAAATCCTTCATGGCAAATTCTCTAGATAATTGTCTTTTGAGATCTGAGATGTCCTCCATGCTTGAGCCAGCCACAAGCATATCATCAACGTACAGAAGACGGATGATGTATGACGTATCAAACTTCTTCAAGTAACAACAGTGATCTGCATGACATCTCCTAAAACCGTTTCCGACATGAAACTATCGAACTTCTTGTACCACTGCCTCGGGGCCTGCTTCAGGCCATATAGACTCTTCTTCAGTCTGCACACCTTGTTCTCATTACCTGGTGCCACGTATCCTGTCGGCTGATGCATATATATCTCTTCTTCAAGGTCCCCATGAAGAAAGGCTGTTTAACATCTAGCTGTTCTAGATGTAAGTCCTCTGAAGCCACTATACTCAAGACCATGCGAATCGTAGACATTTTCACTACCGGTGAAAATATTTCAGTGAAATCGATACCTGCCTTTTGTTGAAACCCTTTCACAACCAATCTGGCCTTGTACCGTTTCGAACCATCGTGCTCCTCCTTCAGTCTGTAAACCCACTTGTTATGAAGAGCTTTCTTACCCTTGGGTAGAGTGACTAGCTCCCATGTACGATTAGACTCAAGAGAGTCCATCTCATCATCCATGGCCTGCTCCCACTTAACCCGTATATCTGACTGTAACGCCTCTTCAAAACACTCTGGCTCACCATTATCTGTCAGTAGTAGATAATGTAAGGAGGGTGAGTATCGGACCGTGGGTCTCCTCTCCCGAGTAGACCTCCTCACAACTGGTGTATGAGGCTCTGCCTCATCCTGTGGCACTGTAACACCCATGTCCAGTAACTCTTCCAACTCTACGAATTCCTTTTCTCGGCCTTATTTTCCTGCACACTGTCCTTATGCATCACTTTTTCATTAAAGACTACGTCCTTACTTCTGATGATTTTTCTGTTTTCTACATCCCAGAACCTGTAGCCAAAATCATGTTGCCCATAGCCTATAAACGTGCACCTCCTGGACTTTGCATCCAGCTTGTTTCTGTTTCTGTTCTGCATCAATGTGAACATATGAAGTGCAACCGAACACTCTGAGATGTGCAAGGTTCACTTCTTTCCAGTTCACGCTTCTTCTGGTAGCTCACCATCCAATGGTGCTGAGGGACTTCTATGATGAGATATGCGGTAGTATCAACAGCATCTGCCCAAAAGGTCTTGGGCAACCCTGCATGTAACCTCATGCTCCTGGTGCGCTCAAGGATGGTCTGGTAATGCGCTCAGCCACACCATTCTGATGTGGTGTCCCTGGAATCGTTTTCTGATGTTTGATTCCATTGCTGCACAATACTCCTCAAACCTCTATCTCACAATACTCTCCCCATTGTCAGATCTGAGACACTTTACTGTTTTAACTGTCTCATTTTCTACCATAAACTTTCCACTTCTTAAATACATCAAATACATCAGATTTATGTTTTAAGAAGTAGACCCACAGTTTTCTACTAGCATCATCAATAAAGGTAACAAAATAACGTGAGCCACCAAGAGATAATACCTGTGCCGGTCCCCACACATCAGTGTGTACAAGCTCCAACGATGTGTCTTTGGAGCGCGTCCCGTCTTCTTGAAGCTTACCCTCTTCTTCTTGCCATACACGCAGTCCTCGCAGAATTCCAAGTCAATAGACTTCAGCCCTGGTAGCTTCCCTTTTGACAATAACACTTTCATCCCTTTCTCACTCATATGTCCCAGCCTCTGATGCCATAACTGCCCATTCACTCCAGTTGATGCGACTGCGAGTGAACTATACGATCCTGAAGTCACGTACAAAGTACCTTCCTTTTTGCCTCCAGATATTACTAAGGCACCTTTTGTGATCTTCCAGGAGTCACTGGTGAATGTCGTCACATAACCGGTATCAGCCAACTGTCCCACTGAGATCATATTACGTTTCAAACTCGGTACATGTCTGCTGACATCCTTCAATTTCAAGACCGTTCCGTCTTTCTGATTTACATGAACATCTCCCTTTCCAACAATATTGCACGGCTCATCATCACCCAGGTAGACTCTCCTAAAGTCACCTGACACATAATCACGCAGAACTTCCTTACACGAAGTAGCATGAAACGAAGCATCCGAGTCTATAACCCAAGACTCATTCCTCGCATCAAGAGACAAGATCAACGCCTCTGTGTCGCTCTCCTCAGACAGATTCATTGAATCTTTCCCACCTTGAGAGCTTCCTTATTGTTTCTTGAGCGCCCTGCAATCACGTTTCATGTGCCCCTTCTTGCCGCAATGCCAACACCCGTCTTTGTCTTTCGGTCCCTTGGACTTATTTCTTGACTTATAACGCCCGTGTTTATTGCCTCCTTTGTTCAGCGATCTTCCTCTTCCTTCAACGTTTAGAGCATTCCCTGAATCCCCTGAAACTCCTGATGCCTTCCTTCTAGATTCTTCGCTGAGAATTAGACCGGCCACATTATCAAATTTCAGCTTTGTCGATCCTGAAGAATTGCTCACAGCAATCACCAAACCATCCCAACTGTCCGGTAAACTGGATAAGATCAATAACGCCCTGACCTCATCCTCAAAAGCAATGCCAACGGATTCCAACTGGCTCGTGACTGTATTGAACTTGTTTAGATGTTTAGCCACGCTCCCACCATCTGACATCTTCATGTTGAATAACTGTTTCATAAGATGAACCTTGTTGGATGCTGATGGCTTTTCATACATGGTGGCTAGGGCTTCCATTAATTCTTTTGTCGTTTTTACCTTGGATATATTGAAGGCGACGCTCTTAGACAAAGAGAGTCGGATCGTTCCTAAAGCCTTCCTATCCAGTAAAAACCATTCATCATCTGTTAACTTTTCTGGTTTCTTCTCTTTTCCTCCTAGAGGAATAGAGGTTCTTCTGATACAGATAATCCTCCATCTGCATCTTCCAGAAGGCAAAGTTTGAACCATCAAACTTCTTAATTCTAGTTTTTCATCTTCTATCTTCTGCCATCGCTCCAATAGAACTAAACCAATAGCTCTGATACCAGTTGTTGCGCAGCACGCCAACAACGCAGTGAGCCTAGATCCAATTTAGGCCTCACCCATAAACGATAAACAGGAAGAAATATAAACTAGAAATAGATCAAAGCAATCCAAAACAAACCACAAGACAAGATATACGTGAAAAAAACCCCCCAAAACTATGGTAAAAAACCACGGATGCAAAATTCCACTATGAAGAGAAACGAAGATTACAAGGCAATATACTAACCTCTCTCTTGGAAGTACAGAGAAAATCCCTTGCCCACACCTTAGAATAATTTCCTAGAATTCACCTTAACCTAGAATAACCCTAGGGACCCCAATTTATAGTTTTGGCAACTTCCCTTTTCGCATTCCAGTTGCGAAAGGACTTGCGATACGAAATCCGCGAAACTCCTTTCGCATCCCAATTGCGAAACGACTTGCGACAGGAAATCCGGGAAACTCCTTTCGCATCCCAGTTGCGAAAGGACTTGCGACACGAAATCCGCGCAACCTCGACTGGTCGTGGGCGGCCCCAGATGTGGCTCCACTTTTCAACAAATTTTTTAGGTGGATGGGTTGAGTGATGGTACGAGTGGAACGGTGAGGCCCAAGTGGTGGTGTAAGGTTAGGAGTGTGATGAGGAGGTATTGGGGATGGGTCATCGTGGCTTTGGTCAATGATGGGCATAGGAATGATAGGAGAAGCTGTATTAGGTGTGACGGTTGAGTCTTGAAAGGGAAATACATTTTTAGGGAAGGTGACATCCCAAGAGGTTGAAATGCATTTTCTATCAAGATTATAAATTCGATAGCCATGCTAACCAAAAGAATACCCAACAAAAAATGCATTTAGAGGCAGGAAGGGTAAATTTATGTTGTTGAGTGTGAAGAATGTGGGCATAACACAAACATCCAAAAACTCAAAGATGGTTATAGGAATGTTTATTGTTAAAAAGTATTTCACATGGGGTTTTATAATCTAGATTGGGTATTGGTATTCAGTTAATGAGATAACTAGCGGTTAATATACATTGCTAAAAGATAAAGGTATATTGACTTAAAAGTGCAATGCTCGAGGAACCTTAAGGAGATATTAATGTTTGTGCTCAACAACCCCAGTTTGTTGGGGTGTTTTAACACAAGTGCACTGATGAAGGATACCTTATTTGTGAAGAAAGGTTTACATGGATTATGAATGAAACTTTATTCAATTGTCATTGCAAATCTGTCGAACCTTACAATTGAATTGTGTTGGAACCAATGTATAAAAGTTTTTGAACATGAAAATTTTTAAACTTTAAACATGTGAGATAAACTTAAATGCAACGAGAATAATTATCAACAAAAATTAATAAGTAATATGCACCAATATGGATAGTATGGGGTAGCCACCTCAAATATCACAATGTATCAAATAAAAAAGGCATGTGCTTTTATTGCAACTCAAAAGAAAAAGAAGATATGTTTGTTTAGCAAGCTGAAAAACATCATAAGGAAAATGGAAAGAGAAAATACCACTTGAAGTAGAAGTAAATGGGTCTTTAATAGCTGATTAAGGCATATATGTTGTAGATGGAAATTAGGAGACTGTGATAGGCGTGGAACACGATGTTTGAACAATGAATGGAATGTAGTGGTAGAGTCTATCTCGTACCTCAACCACGCCAATCAACTTCCTCGATGACAAGTTCTAAAAAACTAAAAAGGTTGGAAAAAAGATGACAGCATAATTTAAGTGTTGGGTTAGTTTGCTAACATATAAGAGGTTAAAGTGGAAGTTAGGATCATAAAGGACATCATGTAAGGCTAAATTTTGAGATAGAGAAACAAAGCCAACATAAGTAATAAGAGTGACATCACTAGCGTGTGATTTAATTGGTTGAGCATTAGGAGTTGGTGTGGAGCTTGTGAGTGAAGACAATATAAGTGTCATATGATTAGATGGTCCACTTCTATGATCCATGTAGTAGGAATAATAGAACTATCAAAGTGACAAAAATGAATGATAAATTACCAGCAAGATTGGTATTAGGCGAACTTCCATTGGCATTTAATAGTGACAACAATTGGTTGTATTGATCAACAGAGAGGTCATGCAGTAAAACTATTGTGTTCGTTGTATGAACTTAAATTGCGAGATTTGTTTTATTCAGAACAACTCCTTGTGGTGATTGTAAGTCATGACATTGGATGATGAACCAAGTGGAGGTTTCCACTGAGTTGTTTCTTCCTTTACTCCAATTGGAAGGATAGCTAATTAATGATTAGTGTTTGTCCTTTGTGTGTCTAAACTCTCGACAATGCTCACAATAAGGACGACCATGTTCATGTCTTGAGCCTCGAACAAGCTAAAATCCATGAGTAACATTAACTGTCATCGTAGCTAAGTCACTAGAAGTAGGAGAGGCGGAGTCTTTATTTTTCCTCCTAATCGATGATTGCATAAGCCTTGCTGACTCTTAGAAAAGAATCCATGGTGAGGGTTTGACTTTGAATATATGAATAAGTGTAATTGATGCCCATTAAGAATTGATAAAAGCGTTGTCTCCAAGTAGTGTTTGAGTTCTTTCAAAGCATGCCAAGTGCATTCAGGAATAATGACATGAGTTCCCAATTCATCTTAATATGACGTGACAGTGTTGTAATAAGTGACAAGAGGTTATTGATTTTGTTGAAGGGTACAAATGACCCTTTTTAGATGAAAAATTAGAGGACCGTTACTTTGTGAGAAACTTTTGAAATTGTGTGGTGGGATAGTCATCTACCACAACGCGTGCACAAGCTTGGCGGAGTTATAGAATTATGGATAAGTCTTAGAGGCAGGGAGAGGGAGGGATGATTAGGACTAATTAAAAATTCTACTATTAAAAACACAATTGCCTACCTTAAATCAATTTACCAATTAAAGCTAAGAAAGAAAATTAATACTGGGACTTTCGAGCCAAATCGGGTTTAATTACATAGATTACAAATGATGTTTCGATCAATCAGCTATCTATAAGAGAGATAGTGAGCTTGTGCGTGCTTACAAATTTAGTGTCTAGCATACAACTCAATTTAAGCATTCATATGATTTAACTAATCAAACATATAAGTATGAATTATAATTGCAAACATTCAAAATCGCAAATACAAGCATTTATAGTGGTTCGATTTTCTTACTCCATTGTCGGCGGACGCACTCTCCTCGAGTGTATCGGCATTCACTATCGGAGGTTTTAAATCATGTTTACCTCTAACTTTTATAAGTGCATACTCCCACCGAAGGTTTATACAAGGACTTACCCACGTACTCACCCGTGTCGGTGGCCACAAAGACTAAGTTGGTTTTTTATCGACTAACCAACAACCACTAGTGGTCTTAATCCAAGGATCCACGTACATTCTCACTGGAGATTCCCACAGAGACTAACACGGACACACCCTTACCCGGTGGACTACGTACACACCCATGTTGGTGAATTCGGCCCTACACAAGAACTTATCGAGTTTGGGTCACAAATTTTTACACTCAATCCTGCATAAAGGAGTATATATGGACTTTTCCAAATGACAACTTATTGAATTGAGCTTATTTTTGATGCATCATCTTGAGATGCTTCTTCAATGCTCTCCCATGCATGAATTGACTTTTCAATTGCTCATGTGATGTGCCAATGAGATGACCAAGGTAAGGAAGGTGATGAAATCTCCTACAACTAAAGATGTGAGTAGGCTTCTAATAGGAATTCACCTATAGAAGGGATTCACCTATAGAAGCCTTCCTAAATGATTCAGACAAGGATATACCAATAAGCTTAGTGTCTAATTTCTATAGAAGGGAGAGTTCATCCACATATTCGTAATGAAGCATAGAATGCTCATGAGAGTGAATAATCACAAAAAGATTGGCACGAACCTCTTTTGGTGTAGAGTGTAGGGTGGAAGATATGAGTGAGGAATCACTTAGATTTCTATTACACCAAAAACCCAAGCATTTGCCCAAGAACCGAATGCTCTATATAAAAGAATTGAGTTCTAACGGTAAAAAAATGGGCAAAAAATGGATCTCTTGATCGATCGTGCAATGCTTCATTCGATCGAACTCCCTTTCGATGGATTGAGAAACTTTAGCTATTTAATGAATTTGTTGCTGGACGTTTTTGGCAACCTTTGATCAATTGAGCCATGAGTTCGATCGCTTGAATGATGACCTTTCATTGATTGAAGGTTCGCCGGAGACACATCGAGTGCTTGTCGATGGCGTCAAGCTTCACTTGAAAATTGCTGTTTTGGGTATATATTTTCACAGCAGTTTTGCACCTCTGTTGATAATTTGTGCCGTTCAAAAATTGTCCATGTAAATCAATGGTTAACAATCGTTAGTTAGTCACTCGGATGTGATTTTGTGCTTGTGGCTCATCTGAGACTTGTAATTTCATCATTTTCAAGCAAAGTATATATTTCAACAGGCTTACTAGAACCATTGGGTCAAACATTACATCCGTACACTAATTAGAGATATTTAAGTTGATTTAGTAATTAAATTCAAACTCCTGTAATTTTGCATTATAGTTCTAAATCCAAGATGACAAACACAATAGGAGGGTTTCAAATACAGGGGTCTAGGATGGCAAACGCAATAGGAGGGTTCCAAATCCACGCTCCGAAATAGGCCCTGAGTTAATAATCTACTTTTACCAGATCTCAAGCTTCTGTTAATTAAATAGCTTTATCTTCTATGAGTTTTTTTAAACAAAAAGAAGAGGAAGATGAAGCAGCAGCAGCTGGTCCGTATCCAAACATGCTCGACGGTGGGTTCCACAGGCAAGTCGGTTTAATATGACTTGCATGCCACGCGTATAATTTATGAGCGCAGGTGTATCAAGCGTCTCATGACTCCAGAATACCAAATAACTCTCCTCCTTGCGGATCCCTCTCCTACTTTCTTCTCTTTCCGGAGTGGATCGAGGAGAAAAAAATGGTGGGGATTTCAGCACTTCTCCAACAGATCCCCCCAATTCCCAGAACTGCCCCCAGCCTTTTAAGAACTTCCCAATTTACCCCTCCTTGGCTCCCCAAAACCCTAATCAAAAGCCCCAAAAATGAGAGCAGATTGGTGGCATTTGCAGCAGAGAGAGGCCCAAGCAAGGGTCAGAACGGCAGCGGCAACGGCCGTGATGATATGAAGAGAAATGGACGGCCGATATTCAGCCTCAAATGGCAGGATCTACTCGACCCAGACCCCGAGAACATCCTAGCCGTCGGATTGACTGGGCTCCTGACGTGGGCCAGCGTCCAGGTCCTCTGTCAGCTCTTCTTCATCTCTCTTGCTATCCTTGTAGCTGCTCTCAAGTACTCTACCATCGCTGCTCTCCTTCTCTTCATCCTCATTACCCTCCTTTGATCTCTCTCTTTCTTGATTCTGACAAGTGGTGCCGATGGTTTGGCAATCTAGACCGTTCATGTGTTGCATTACGCTGTGGATGGTTCAGGCCACAGGAATGTTCTCTCTTGGAATATCTTAATCTTTTTTTTTTTTTGAAAATGGATGGTTCAGAAGAAAAATGCAATCATGGTATGCATTCTACTGAAAAGTTGTCAAAATTGGTTGTTGGGATCTTCCAATCTGGGAGATTTTTTGGGCATGGTACAACCATGGTGGGATGCAACGGATGAATGGTCTGGATTAGTGTGTCATGGGCTCCACTAGTGAGAGTCGAGAAACCCATGTATATTGTGCAGTGCACGTCAGTCTTCATTTTTTGATGAATATCATATTTTGCTTGCTTTCATATGGTCTTTGTAATTTCAGTTGCAGTGAGGAGTTTCTTGGAGAGGAATTACATGCAATCGCCTCATGTTTTCAGTTGGTACAAGTGGGGCCCATTGAATGGTGATCTGGACCATTGGTCTGATGGGCTCCGCTGCCGATGATCTAGTCCCCGAAAATCTCCTTCGGCAACCTTCCTAATCCTTCAATTAGCGACCTGCAAATAGATGGCTAAGAAACGAAATAGGTCCACATTCTTGAAAATTGGAATAGATTCAGACCAACGGTCTTGGATGGCTTATCCATTGGTGCTTCTTGTGCAAACTGAAAATGGTTCGAGGGTTGTGCAATTTCTCTCTCTATAATTTATGTTCCGAGATGAAATTTTTGGAGCCTCTGTTTCCCAAAAATCAAGATGATGGGCCTCACATCAACGGATGAGTGTGAGATGATGGGCCTCACATCAACCAGTGTTTCAAATAGCACTTGTAGCGTAGCTTAGATAAATAGCATAAATCCCTTGTAGTGTACACTACAACCACGTAGCATAGTGTTTTTGTTGTTGTTTTTTTGAAGAGTGATGAGAACATTATTTATTTATTTAAGTTTTGTTTGTTAAAAGTAGTGTAGAACTCATATTATAAAAAATATAAAAAAAAACCTTAAAACGTAAAGTTAAAACCAAACATTTCTTTGTTTACTTTCACTTGAAATGGTGGTGGTCCTTTGTTAAAGTTGGTGTGAAACTCACACCAAAAAACCTTTAAAACTAAACTTAAAAGAAAAAGAGTTTCGAAAGAGGGTTTTTGAAAACCCTTCTTTGTATAGATGACATTTGTATTGTACTTAATGCTCTTAACCTATGGGATTGTTATTTCTTTTCATACTTGTGAGTTGTGACTTGTGGTTTCAATTAGACATTATTAATTAAAGTGGTTTGCTTAGAAAGTTGTTTATGTGATAATTATTTGATTTGGTTTATGACTTTATATGTGGATCGGCTTTTGATAAATGATAATTAATAACTTGAATATGCTTATACTTGAAAAAATGAATTATCTTTTAAGCATTTTTATATTTTTTGCCTTTTCTTACTATTTATCATAATTTCCCTATATTTAAATAAAAAAATAGAAGTATCATGTAGCTTACCCTACACGCTATGCTATTTACGCTACACACTATAGAGGGTTGAACGCTACACAACATGTTACTGCTATTTAAAACACTGGTATTAACTAATGATGGTTTATTGAGGCAATCTTTTTGTATTGAAGAATCCTAGTCCCATCCATTATCTTTTTCACAAACAAAATGGAAACAGATTTGACCTAAATTAATCTCATATGAGTTGGGGCGAATTCCAAATAAAATGACCATTTGACTTGCGCTTTTGGTGTTTGGTCAAACAGCCCTGTTCCATAATTTGCAAATGAGATAATTTGACAGTTCTCCAATTCATTAACCAACTAGTTTCTAACACGCCTTAACAATATATGTTGGGCACTACCTTGTGTGTGGATGTATTGCATTAACTCATCTGGTATCAGAATATATTGGCTTAAGTCAACTGGTATTGGAATTCTATCTCTTCAAATTCATGGATAGAAGTTATGGTATAAGTCACCATAGGTTTGCTCCCTATAGGTGAGGGTTCGATTCCCCTCCTTGGCTTTACCCGATACACGTGGTTGTGGGTGATTGCGTGTATCCACAGGGATTAGTCTCACTTCAAAAAAGAGGTGGGGACACCCTGTGTCTTCAAAAAAAATAAAAATAAAATAAAAAAATGGCGGTGGTCCTTTGTTAAAGTTGGTGTGAAACTCACGCAAAAAAACCCTTTAAAACTGAACTTAAAAGAAAAAGAGTTTCGAAAGAGGGTTTTTGAAAACCCTTCTTTGTATAGATGACATTTGTATTGTACTTGATGCTCTTAACCTGTCAGATTGTTATTTCTTTTCATACTTGTGAGTTGTGACTTGTGGTTTCAATTAGACATTATTAATTAAAGTGGTTTGCTTAGAAAGTTGTTGATGTGATAATTATTTGATTTGGTTTATGACTTTATATGTGGATTGGCTTTTGATAAATGATAATTAACAACTTGAATATGCTTATACTTGAAAAAATGAATTATCTTTTAGGCATTTTTATATTTATTGCCTTTTTCTTACTATTTATCATAATTTTCCTATATTTAAATAAAAAAATAGAAGTATCATGTAGCTTACCCTACACGCTACGCTATTTACGCTACACGCTATAGATGGTTGAATGCTACACAACATGCTACCACTATTTAAAACACCGGTATTAACTAAGGATGGTTTATTGAGGCAATCTTTTTGTATTGAAGAATCCTAGTCCCATCCATTATCTTTTTCACGAACAAAATCGAAACAGATTTGACCTAAATTATTCTCATATGAGTTGGGGCAAATTCCAAATAAAATGACCATTTGACTTGCACTTTTGGTGTTTGGTCAAACAGCCCTGTTCCGTAATTTGCAAATGAGATAATTTGACAGTTCTCCAATTCATTAACCAACTAGTTTCAAACATGCCTTAACAGTATATGTTGGGCACTACCTTGTGTGTGGATGTATTGTGTTTACTCATCTGGTGTCAGAATATATTGGCTTAAGTCAACTAGTTTTGGAATTCTATCTCTTCAAATTCACGGATAGAAGTTATGGTATAAGTCTTTGCAATTAGTTTTGGTTAACCGGGCAATTGATGATAAATAAAGTTCTTCTGGTGATTTGCCTTTGCACGAAGATTTCTTCGTATCTGTTACATCATTGGGTCGATGATGGACTGATCAGAAATGTTATATTTTGATAAATCATTCAGTTATCTCCATGCATTTACCATTCAGATCACACTAAGGGGCAAGGGCCCATGCTTCTTTATTTTGTCCTAAGATGGTGTTAGTGCCTGTCATATGTACGAAGCACGAACAGAAGCGACAGCAGATTTATTAAATTAGTAGGTATAAATAGCTAAGGAAGCAGACATTTCAAAATAAATAGATAAATAAATTAAAAATAAATAAATAAATAGATAAATAAAAGGAAAAAAAAAAAAAAACTGGAAGCAGCTAAGGAAGCAGGAGGGGTAGTACTAAATGTGATTTGAAGCAGGAGGGGAACCTGGGTAGAAGGGTTTATGCAATTAGTTGCCCTTTTGCTTGCAGCAACTTCGTAGACATATGAAAGAAATCTGGTTATCCTTTTGTGATGCCAAAAATGCATCTTTAATCATCTCCATTTCTAGGGCTTAATGTTCCTGATAGGTGTGTATTGTGCTATACACATGGTGAAGATGCACAGCATTATCCTGGTTTTCACCAATCAAGATTACCACCATTCTTATAGTGCCAATCAACATCCACAGACCAGAAAATTGGCACTGTTTGAAAGGTTATCCAGGTACCTTTTCAACAAGCTCAGATCACATGATTCCACTAAGAATTGAGCAAGTTCTGACCAAATACTAATGGGGTTTGGTGCAGGTCACCAGTAGGGATTTTTGTTGCAATTTTCAATAAAGTCAGGGTAGTTTTGGTATATTGCACATGTACAAGTTTCACAGGTATTTTAGTCTTGATAAAAAGAATCAAGGTTAATTGTGTATTGGAACAGATGGCAAGGATTGGAGGAAGCTTTTTGATTGCTCGAGGGTTTTAGGTCTAGCACAAATTTCTTGGTGTGGACTGTTGCAACTTGCAAAGGAGTCCTTTTCCTCTATGAAGGAGAATTTGGAGTTTGGCTTGGAGATAGTGTTGATGATGCATGGTGCTATCTTGATTTCCATCAATCAATATTGTGGGTCATTGTTATCGTGCCATACAAACATCCACATGCCCACGAAGTTGGTTCCATCAAAAGGCTGTTGAGTTATCTTTTCGAAAAGCTCAAGATCACATGATCCACTGGGAATTGACCAGGCTATGACCAAAATACCAATGGGTTGTAGGGCAGTGGTGATGCCCAGTTGTTGGGTTCTTTGCTTGCTATGTAACAGGTATACATAGGTAGGAAGTGGGAGCAAGAGCGTGAAGTGGAAATTCTAAGCGGAAGCGGCACTAGTTAGAAGGATCCTACAACTAGGATCAGAACACAGAAAACTAAAACCACTAGAAAGCTAAATTCACCACAATACAACAGCCATACATCGACGCAGGCTGTCGCTCAGATCTTCTGTTTACGATGACAATGCAGTTTCCGCTCATGCCTGCTGTAGCCTGATTGTCTGCGAACTCCTTTTCTTCTCTTGACATGCACGAACATGATTTACTTATTTCTGCATATCTCAGGGCCCTCATCCATAAGATTAGAAAGCTAAATACACCACAATACAACAGCCATACATAGACGTAGGCCGTCGCTCAGATCTTCTGTCTATGATGACAATGCAGTTTCTGCTCACGCCTGCTGTAGCCTGATTGTCGGCGAACTCATTTTCTTCTCTCTTGACATGCATGGACATGATTTGCTTATTTCTGCATATCTCAGGACCCTCATCCATAAGATTAGCTATTCTCCGAGGCCAGATTCTAGGATTAGCCGAAGATATCACATTTTTGGAGTCTACCAGGATTACCATATAAACAGCAGGGGGAGCTTTCCATCTGATTTGGTCCTTGGAACTCTATTCCATAGGTTTATCCAATTAGCATTGCAGATGGTGTTTGGGACTCCTAGCCTGTTATCTGCTTTTGTCCATCCAACTATTAGTCTGAAGATTTATTTCATGATCAATCCAGTCCAGCTTCCTTGCCTCAAAATACTGTGCTATTTCTTTCTTAACAGATGGACCTTAAAGCTGCTGGGCCCACCATTTTCCATAGCTGGGGACTAAGGGTCCCCCATGCAGTAGTTGTCCAACCTTCTATCAGCTACAAGACCCTACTTGGAAATACCCAAAGTATCCTGAATTTAGCCACAGTCCCTGCCCATACTACCCTAGCAATTGAGCAGTTAAAGAGTACATGATTTGCTGATTATTCCTTGCATCGGCACATGGGGATCTATTTGGATTGCTATGCCCCTATGTTTGAGATGGTCTACCGTTAGAAGTTTTTTAGTCTAGCAAACAAAAGCTGTGATTTTTAATGGAGCCGGGAAAAAGACCAAGTTCTTGAGAAAGCTGCTGAGTTACTTGTTAGGAATTTTAGAAAGACAACGGAAGCATGGACTTTGAAAAATCCAGATTTTGAATGTTAATTAGGATCCCATTTAGATGTAATCAAGTCCCAAAAGAAGAAAATCCTACGTCTGGGATTACTTGTGATCAGTGCCGCGGAAAACTGATGCAGTAGCTCAATTCTGATCCTCCAAAGTAGGTGGTCCCCTCCCTTCTTGCTCTATCCAGATAAGAGGTGAAGAGATGCCCTACATACACCCCAGAGTAAGGCCGGGGGTGTGTGCACCATTGCCATCCAATGGGTTGAACCCACATGTGCGGACTTGTGCATGAAGGAAAGAGGGAGAGGGAGATGTAATTCCACTTTTTTTTTTTTTTTCTTCTTCTTTCGGGGGAGGAGGTTCTCTTTCTACCTCCTTTGAGCTATAATCTATGTATAAGGAGTTAGGGTTTCAAGAGAAACAAGTCTTGCGGTTCTCTTCTTCTCTACAAACTTTGGTGTACCCTACTATATCTAAAGTCTGTGATCCCTGCCTATTCATATACCAAAATTAACCAAATCCCTCATACTATAGCACCATCCTTGGCCAAAAATTTCATGCATGTCCAAAAGATGGATCAATAGGGGTTTGGTTCTCTTTCTACCTCCTTTGAGCTATAATCTATGTATAAGGAGTTAGGGTTTCAAGAGAAACAAGTCTTGCGATTCTCTTCTTCCCTACAAACTTTGGTCTACCCTACTATATCTAAAGTCTGTGATCTTGCCTATTCATATACCAAAATTAACCAAATCCCTCGTACTATGGTACCATGATGGGGACATCATGCGCACATGCGCATGCATGACACCTCTATCCACGTATGCAAGGAGAGGGAGGACTCCACCGTCGATCTGGCTCGATGACGACGTCTAGGGAGGGCCCCCTAGCTAGAAGATGGAGTTTTGAGTCCTTGGAGTGGGCTCGATAATCAAGTAAAGCCCATCATGAGATCTCATGATCGGGGCTTACTAGTCGGATTAAGTTCATATTTTAGGTTTTGATTATTTATGTTATTTAGAATATCATGAACGCTTTAGATTTCTTTGATTAGTTTTTATTTTGGTTTACTTCATCGCCAAATAATAGGTTGCGCACATGGCGCGAGTTTTGAGGTATATGTTTTTCTTATAAATAGACACCCCTTGTAGTTCTTTTGATTCATTGAAGTTTAATAAAAATTCCTGCAAGTTTTTATCTACTCTCTGAGTTTCTTAGTTGTGGAAAAATTCAAGTGGGTGCGAAGCCCTCCCTTTTCGAAGGGCTAACTACTGTGGTGCGAAGCCACATCTATCCCCATCCGCCCCTACCCTCTTCCATCCATATCTCTCACATTTTACAACCATCCTCGCCTCGAATCCATCAGTTTTTGCAGTGGATCTTTTCTCTACAGCCAGTTTCCAGAATTTGGCCCTGCAGGAAGGCTGAAACTTTGGCGGAGCACCCCGCACAGCCCGTAGTTCGGATCGCCCTGAAACTTTGGGGGTTTGGAGCCAACCCCTGGCCTACTAGGGCAAAGGAATCGGTTTCCGGGTGTGGGACCCGTTCGCACGTGCGAGCTAGTGTGCACGTGCGCCAGGCCCTTGCCCGCTATACACATGCGGGAATTATCTTCCGGTTCAGGTTTTCTCTTATTTTACCCTCTCATACCTATTTTTCATAAACCCTAACCCTAGATTGTACTATCCTTAATTTATTTGCCCATTTTCTCACCCTAGGGTTCCTTGATTTGAAATTGGTGAATTCCTTGGATTAGGGATTGATTGTCATGCATGTGTGGATGATTTCTATTTCCCTTTGAGTATCGTTTGGTTCATAATTTTTATTAATCCAGCCCTAACATGTGTAGGCCTGGACCCGCATAGATTCCTCTTAATTGAATGTTTGGAATTTTGTGTGGGATATGGAATTTGTGTAATTGTTTCTCAACTAACGTGATCTTAAGCCTGAAATCTTGCACATCATATTTGAATTTCATATCCTGCATCATACCATCCTTGGTAAAAAATCTCATGTAAGTCCAAAAGATGGATCAATAGATCTCAACTATTGGATGTCCATCAAGAGTGATTTAAAACAAAGTAACAGTTACAATTTAGAATCAATGGCTAAAACAATTGATTGCATTGGCTAGCTAGAAAGACACTCGATGGATGGCCCAAACCATAAGACCAGTTCACAAATCAAGTCTAAAAGATGGATCAATAGATTTCAACTATTGGATGTCCATCAAGGGTGATTTAAAACAAACCGACAATTACAATTTAAAATCAATGGCTAAAAACAATTGATTGCACTGGCTAGCTAGAAAGACATTCGATGGATGGTCCAAACCATAAGACCAGTTCACAAATCATATGTTGGGTAACCAACTAGATCCCTTGTTGGATCATGTGTGCCTCAACTTGATCCTGATGCATGTACCTAGCCACATCCACATATTAGCCACTTTATGTACCTCATAAAGTGAGACAAAGCACATTATGACATTACATAAAACATTAAACTCCTTACATGTCCTTAGGTCCAAGGATTACTCGAAGCTAGTACGAATACAAGTCAATCTGGATTGGACATGATGGGCGTCCTGATCCAGAGACTTGAAGTTATCCTCCAATGCAAGTGCCCAATGATAACGTGATCCCATTATCCATGAACACTTACACTCCTATGTGGGGTAGGGCAAAGGCATCAACTCATCGTTAAGCCTTGTTATCGCTTGAATCTGGTTAATCCCGTAGCTCCTCCTTTAGGCCGCTGGATACTTGCACTATAATGGAAAAATAATGAACACTGGGGGCTCCGGTTATGGCCGAGGACCCTTCGATGCCTAAGTTAGGTAGATGAACTTAAAGTAGGTGTGGCTAGAGTCAGGATTTTTGTGTACCTCTTCTTAGAGCGGGGTGGTGTATTTATAGGATTTCTGCGTATTTGAATGGATTTATCAGATATGTTGGAGGGGCCCATATTGGAGTTGGAATCTGCTCTTTGGGAGTATCTCTGATTATATTTCGATTGACGTGATTTTCAGCTAGGATCTCGCTGGGTGATCTTGATCGTATTCGATGCGATATTCTCTCTAGATGTTTCCATTTCGAGGTCGAGGTTGGTATTCGAGGTCGAGGTCAGTATCTGAGGTCGAGGTCGGTATTCGAGGTCGGGGTCAGCCGATGAATCTTCTTACTGAATTTGGTTGACTGGTTTAGACCGGTCATCGGGTGTCCTTGTTCAGCTCAGATCCTCCCGGGATAGACACATCGATAGTTCGGGGGGTCGACTTTGCTGGTTCCTTCCCACGTGTCTCATACAGCTGGTCTGCTCGATTTTCCCCATACAGTTGCCCCCTTACTTTCAAGTTTTAAGTTCATGAACTCGAGAAGTAAGGGGATTTTGACTGATATATGAGCGTGGGAACTTGAGCTTTCAATTGCAAGTGGTCAGCTCGATCTGTCTGTCTTCCTCGATTTTACCGCCTTGTGGTGAATGCGGGAATAAAAAAGGACAACGCATGTCGCGGGGATCAAGGAAGATATTATGGCACATTTGGTGAGAACTCGAGTTCGCAACCTACTCAGCTCAGGACCCGACTTGGGATGGCAAATTCGGTGGGAACTCGAGCCTGCCACCTACTCAGCTCCGATGTAGGGGCCTCCCACTCTCCTATAGCGAACAACCACCCATGCTTCCAGCTCTTATTGGAAGATGAGTTATTGGTAAGAATGGCCTGACCTTTGCCTGACTAGGAGGAAAAATAATACCAGCCGCGAGAGCCTGACTTGCTCTTGGTTTGGTACAAGTATAAGAACTCGTCTTTAGAGAGCTCGGAGTGACCAATTTGACGCCACAAGATATAACACCTGAAGATAGCTCGCCACACATTAGAGTTATGCTGTCCTGGGGCAAGCCTCAGGCGGTGGTGCATCACCTCTCACACCACTGGATGGAAAGGTAGTCGCAAGCTGCAGGAAAAGAAAATCGGATAGAGGGCCACCCCCCTGGGAGGCTGACCTGAAAATTCCCCAACTCAGGGTAGCCGCAGCCCCATCGAATCGGGGATCCTGAACTCTGACCGGAGTGCACGCAAATCCTCTGACCGCAGTCGGGAAATAAAGTAGTTGGCTGACAAGGCCACTTCATGAGATGACGAGGAGACCGCATCCGCCTGGGGCGGAAGAGCCTCTTCATCTCGAGGTGCCACCGTTGGTGATGACTCCCTCGAGGACACACTAACCTGGAATCTGTACTATCATGTACGACTTCCCCATGAAAAGCTCTTAAAACAAAAGCACGCCTTGAAAAATCTTCAGAAGACATGGTAGTAAAAAGACAAACCGCAAAAAGAGAAGGAGAATATCAAAAGAAACGTATCGGAAAAAATCAAGTATTCGGACGATCTGCAGAGTGAATGGAGAAAGACTAGGACAGAGGAAGAAAGAAACGGGACAACACAGCTTGGACTCTACTAAGATTGATGGGTGAACAATGAGGGGGAAACACCTATTTATAAGCATCCCAGGGGGCAATGTCTTTAATGCCACTACTCATGAGATTATGAAGAGATGCCTCGACGTACGATCTTTGCCATGTGGCGACAGGGGGTTCGCCCAGGAGAAGCATTTATGGGGCAGAGACAGGTGTCCGCTGATGAGTCGTCTAGAAGATGAAATGACGTTCACCACTGTGCACGGCTCGTACAACGATATTTCTGTAATATCTTTATTGATCCCCGCGACATGCGTTGTCCTTTTTGATTCCCGCATTCACCACAAGGTGGTAAAATCGAGGAAGACGGACGAATCGAGCTGACCACTTGCAGTTCAAAGCTCAAATTCCCGCACTCATACATCAGTCCAAATCCTCTTACTTCTCGAGCTCTTAAACTTGGAACTTGGAAGTAGAGGGGCAACTATTATGGGAAAAATCGAGCAGACCAGCCATATGAGACATGTGATAAGGAACTAGTAGAGTCGACCCCCCAAACTATCGATGTATCTACCTCTAGAGGAGCCGAGCTGAGCAAGGAAACCCGATGACCGAGTTAAACCAGTCAACCAAGCTCGGTAATAAGATTCATTGGCCGACCTCGACTACGGATACCGACCTCAACCACAGATATCGACCTCGAACTCGGAATGGAAATATCCAGAGAGAATCTCGCATCGTATACGAGAAGGATCACTGAGTGAGATCCTAGTCGAAAATCACGCTAATCGAGATATTATCGGAGATACTCTCAAAGAGCAGATTTCAACTCCAATACGGACCCCTCCATATCTGGCAAATCCATTCAGATACGCAGAAACCCTTTAAATAAACTACCCTGCTCTAGGGAGATACGCACACTCTAGCCACACGTACTTTAGGTTCATCTACCTGACTTAGGCATCAGAGGGTCCCCGGTTATAACCGATGCCCCCAGTGTTCCTCCTTTTTCTATTAAAGTGCAGGTATCCAGCGGCTTATATGAGGAGCTACGTGATTAATCAGATTCAAGCGATAATAGTGTTCAAGAGAGAGTGTACTTGTGGAAGTGGCTTTTCGGACGTCAGTTGGGTCGCTGGCTACTATGGTCATTTTCCTTTTTTCTTTTGGAGTTGGCAATAGGTGGCTCTTGTTGAGTTGTTTTCGCTGTGAGTAGCTCTCTGTGCGCTGAAGAGCTCTTCTACTTTTGAATACTTTTGAGCTCAGTTGAGCAGGTCAGCGAGAGTAGTTGGGGGATTTTTTCCGATCGAGAAAAAGGAATTTCCCTTGTTTGAGGCCAACCACCATGGCGGTAAGAGTATCTGGTCGGAGTAGCCGTCCACTTGGACTGTTTCCACACTGAAACACACAATATAGTCTCTTAAAAGCTCGTCCTCTCTTTGTGTTATCATAAGGAGGTGAGTTGTGGGTTTTCTCTTGTCCTTTCTGCCAATGAACTGGGTAATAAAGGCCTTACTGAGCTGGGCGAACGAGCTGATGGACTTGGGCGTCAAGTGTCTATACCATTTCCGTGCGGCTCCTGACAAAATCAAGGAGAATGCCCTACACATTACAGGTTCGGAAGCACTGTGGAGTTCCATCCATGATTGGAAGGATTCTAAATGCTCTGCCGGATCCCCTGCTCCTGAGTAGAGAGTTATTTGGGGCATTTGAAATTTGGAAGGTAGCTGGGATTTCATAATGTCATCTTTGAATGGAGGCTCGGTTTCTTCAAGTAAGGCATCCAAGGAGGCAGGGGCCTTGGCCCAGCATGCTTGTTGGATGTCCCCAAGTTGATCTCGGATTTCTTTTAGTTTTACTTCCCATCGGACGTCATTTTCCACCGTGACTTCTAGGGCCTTCCCTCGAGCTCGCCTTCTCTTCTCCAGTGAATGTTGTAGATCTGACTCAGCAAGCTTGGTGGTTCCCAAAGTTTGCGTGGGAATGAACTTGCTTCGTGTTGGCTGATCTTTTGCTACATAGGATTTGAGAGGTACAAGCGGATGATGAGATTGCTCGGTCGTTGCCCCCGATTCTATGTTTTGGTCATTGGGAAGATGGTGTTGTCTCTCTAATATTCTCATGATGCGGTCGGTGTTGCCGGTTAGAGCTTCAACCTGATTCTCCAGGGAGATGAGCTGACTATCCCTATTCCGGGATCTTTGTGTCATCACTGGGGAAGGAGGGTCGGGCTGGTTGCCTGATCGTGAAGCTTGAGGGTTCTCAAGCTGGTCTTCTGGGACTTACTCGGCGGCAGTGGCCGATGCTCTTCTTTTTCCCTTAGCCATGTTAGATGGGGGAAGCAGAAGGGCGGTCAGACTCGCCGGCGTCGGAGAGAACCTCTAATGGCTTTGCTGTCGTTTTCCACATACGATGCCAAACTGTTATCGCTTTAATCTGGTTAATCTCGTAGCTCCTCTTGTAGGCCACTAGATACTAGCACTTTAATGGAAAAAGGAGGGACATTGGGGGCACCAGTTATGGCCAGGGATCCTCCAATGCCTAAGTCAGGTAGATGAACCTAAAGTAGGTGTGGCTAGAGTCGGGATTTTTGTGCGTACCTCTCCCTAGAGCGGGGTGGTGTATTTATAGGATTTCTGCGTATTTGAATGGATTTTCCAGATATGTTGGAGGGGCCCGTATTGGAGTTGGAACTTGCTCTTTGAGAGTATCTCCGATTATGTCTCGATTAGTGTGATTTTTGGCTGCGATCTCGCTGGGTGATCTTGCTAGTATACGACGCGAGATTCTCTCTTGATATTTTTATTCCGAGGTCAAGGTCGATATCCGGGGTCGAGGTCGGTATCCGTGGTTAAGGTCAGTATTCGAGGTCGAGGTCGGCCGGTGAATCTTATTACTGAGCTTGGTTGGTTGGTTCAACTTGGTTATCAGGTTTCCTTGCTCAGCTCAACTCCTATGTGTAGACACATCGGTAGTTCGGAGGGGTTGACTCTGTTGTTTCTTTGCCATGTGTCTCATACGGCTTGTTTGTTTGATTTTCCTCATAACAAGCCCGATGGTGGAGACTTTTCATCTCGACTTTTTGTCGGTTCCGTCACATAGGATGGCCATATACTTTCATACGCTGCCCAGACTTGCTTAACTGGTCATCGACATTCTTGGCATGAGATCCATGGCCCATAACTCCCACTTTGGCTGGTGGCCACTGTGTCCATTCTCAAGTACCCAAGGACAACTAAAGGAAACCCTCTCTTTAACCCATATATATTCCACATGCATTTTAGTTCCACATGTTAATGAGGTAAATGAATGAATCACTCCATAAATAATAAATGATGTCTAATTCATGAACATTGGTTTTTCAGGGCACAACAATAACATTATTATCCGTTTCTCTACCTAAAGTTTGGGCCGTTGACTTGGTGGAATATCAGCCATTTGCTTCTTGTGCCCATATCCTCGTCTTGCCAATTTTGGAGAATTAAAACAGTGTTTAGTATGTTTAATATTGTCAGAATCTAATGAATTTTGTTGTCATCAAGGTTTCTTCAAAACATGGGCTTCCACTGTCTGCTACCCTTTCCGATCAGAGATACTGTACAACTCTTCATACTTCTCTCACAAAGGCAAACAGCAGAGGTCTTCCCAAAATCTGATCCAGTCCCAGCTCTGAAGCAAATGAATTGGCAGGATTGGGAAGCCATGAAACTGTTCTCCAAATGTGTGATCCCGCTGACAGGAGGCCATAGCCCCCATTTTTGGCGACCTCTATTTAGCGCCAAGTTCCGTCCTTAATAGAGAATCCTCTTCGTTGCCAAGCTGCTACCACCAGAAGAATATTGGTCTTTCTTATGTCCTTCGGCCCCCAGTCCCCCTTCTATAGGTCTTGAAATGTCCTTCCAAGTTAATAGGCTGGATTTGTGGGAATCTTCTGAGTTCCTCTAGAGGAACCTTCTTTGGGTAGCTTCTATCTTATCCGTAACTTTAACAGAGCATCTCAATAGGGCCAGCCAATACACTGATAAGTTGGCAAGCACCCACTTGATTTGGGTGATCCTCCCTCCCAAAGATGAGAGCTTCCCTTTCCTGGCTGGTAATTTCTGACCATATTTCACAAATACTGTATCCAATTCTCTTTCCCACATCTACCTTGAATGATCAGAAGGCCCATATGCCTGGCAGGAAGTGATGCCGTCTTGCTCCTACTGTAAGCCAGACTCTAGGACTCCATATTAATGCCGATAATACTGCTTTTTTTTTTTTTTTTTCCATGTTCACCTTTACCCTTGGCACAATTTCAAAACAAATCAGCACATCTTTGATTCCACAAGCTTGCCAAACGGACCCATCCCCAAAGAGCATGTTGTTTTCTGCTTTCGCGACATGGGTAACTTGGACATTGTTGTTTCTGATTGACATTCCTCTGATAAGCCCAGCCACTAAAGCAGTGTTGGTAATTCTTGATAAGGCCTCGATCTCCAGAGAGAACATCACAGATGATAACGGTTAGGTGCCTGTTTACTTGCATTGAAAAGCAGGGGGATGTAACACAGCTGTTATCCATTTTTTCCATCTCAAGCCAGAGCCCATACAATCTAGCATGTAGAACAAGAATTCCCTATTGATGCAGTCATAGGCCTTTTTGACTAACAAAGAGGTTACCTATTTCCTCTTTATCATCACCGGAACCGTTCCCTTGTTCGATAACGGAGATTGTATTGGACCTTCTATGAGATTTCGCCACCCCCTGGAAGTATGCGGTATCATAGTCACCTTCCTCGATCCATTTCTCCCAAGACTTTTATTTCCAGAGGACCTGTCCCAGCCTAAGATTTACATCAAAATTTCTTCAAACTCAGTGTTCCTAGCCACCTTCTCAGGTAAGACGACCTGATTCCTCTTCCTCCTGACTGAGAGCAGCCTGCTCGTTCAAAAGCATCAGTTTTGACACACCCAGATCACCGAACTGATCTCTGTTCCACGTCTTGAACTTTAGTTTCAACAGCCTGAACTTTTTTCATTGAAACAAAAACCCACTCGAGACATTCAATGAACCCCACCATTCTTTCACTAAGGAAAAGAATTCTGAATGGTCGAGTCACATCTTCTTCAGGCCCCACAATGACAACTTGGAGGAGAGAGACATATGGTTATGATCAGAACATCTTCTCAAGAAGGCAGTAAGATTGGTTTCTGGTAATAACTCTTCCCAGGAGTCAGATCAGGAATCTGTTTGGCGCCTTCACATCACAACGTCTTCTTGATCGTTTGTCCTAGTATTCTTTGCTCCCTGCATAGGTAGATTGGTGAGGCCCCAGTTCTCAATAAATTAATCAGACTCATATTAGATGCTGGCTGCATCCATCCCGCGCCCCCCCCCCCCCCCCCCCCCCTTTTTTTTTAGAAGTAACGATTTTACTAAAAAGGAAGGAAGGAAACAAAAGGATCTGCTGAGAAGGCAGATCCAGGATTACACGCCTAAAAACAGCAGATTACAGCCCTTAAGAGAAGGGGCATTAGTGGCCCATTCGATGAGAAGATTTTTGGCCCGAGTTCCAACAGCTTGCACCGAAGACTGAATGTTGTTGAAACATCGGTCGTTCCTTTCCGTCCAAACAGCCCACCATATTGCTAGAATCGCCATTCTTCAAAGACGCAATTTGGGTTTCCCGAAAGTAAACCCGTGCCAGTACAGTAATAAGGAAGAGGCGGTCTTAGGAATACACCCACATACACTGAATCGTTGGAAAAAATCCCACATGATAGGAGAGATGAGAGCACAGTGAACCAACAAATGATCAGCCGACTCTTCAGCATTCATACAGCAAAGACAGATATTAGGGAGTTGCATCCACCCCTTTTTCATATACACTGTATAATCTTGAAACCGCAACCTATTCACAATATTCCAACCATTTGGTGTTTTGCTAAGATGCTCCCAGAATTCCGTTCTCAGCCCAGCATTGTTGTGGCTGTAGACTGCTGACAACCCCCACCGCATACCACTCATATAGATGAACTGAACCGAGAGAGACCATCACCCCAAGATTGATGCAGACTCGTGGACTGTCTTCAAATCCTAGACCATTAAAAGTTCTTCCAGAGCTACTTGCTGTGTTGATATATTCCCACCCAAATCCATCTCGACTCCAGGTTTATTGACGTCCATCTGAGAGATCAAATTTTTCTTCGTTTCCTGTAATGTCAGCATTCTTGGAGCCAACATATTGCTTAATTGCAAGACATTTATCCACACCACCCATGCCTCTAATGTTCCGTTGCAGCACTATCATTGAAAATTAATGCAATGTGATTGCCTCTTTCCGTAGATTTAGATGCCACCTTCAATCAAGGTGTCCCGTATCGGTATCGGTTGGCATAGCGGTGCCCTCCGAAACCGATACGGATACGGGGGCGTAACGGCGATACGGGGGCGTAACAGCCCGTAACGGCGCAAATTTTTTTTCCCAAAAAAATATGGATTAAATCTGAAATATTCTAAGCATTCCAAATATGCATTCATTTATAAATTAGAACATGTTTATGGTGGTGTGACGGTCCACTCTTTGGTGAGAAGTTGTATTGGACTGTCTGATGAATTTATGAACCAGATAACTTGAATTTGACTACAAAATTCATATATTTAATTTTATAAATATCTAATTTATATACTTACCAATTTGATTCTCCCAATAGTTCTTTAAAAAAATGAAATTAAATTCAGGTAGATAGCGTTGCCAATTTGGGGCTGACTTGGAGGACCAATCCATGCCCCAAATCAGTCTCAAATTCATGCAATTTATTGGCATGATCCTACTTATGAATTGGTGGACATGTATTGGATAGTGAATCATGAAAAAAATCAAAAGGCCCTATTTTAAAAAATAAGCGTCTACAAATTAACAATTAAAACTATTCAAACAATTTAATTTTGGCATGGTGAATTAGTAATTACAGTCCATAATTTAATTGGTAAATTTTAAGTTAATACATGTCTCGTGTACAATTTTTTAAGAGCCCGAATTAGGCGGGACCTGAATTGTGAAGTGTAGCACACGAGTGTCAAAGTTTTTTGGGCCCCACCCGTGATGAATGTGTTATATCCACACCGTCCATCCATTTTGCCAAATAATTTTAGGGCATCAACCCAAAAATGAGGCAGATCCAAAGCTCAGGTGCACTGCATCATAAGAAACAACAATAATTAAACGTCCACCATTAAAAATTTATTGGGGCTACAAAAGTTTTAAATCAAGCTAACATGTGTGTTTTCCCTTCATCAATGTCAATGTGACCCCATTAACAGGTTAGATGAAAAGTAAACATTACAGTAGACCCTAAGAAATTTTTAATGGTGAGCATTCTATAACCACTGTTTCCTATGGTGTGGTCCACCTGAGATTTGAATCTTACTAATTTTTTGGATCATGACTTAAAACGATGTGGCAAAATGGATGGACGACATGGATAAAATATATATATCATGGTGGGGCCACGCAACATGTGTACACAAGCCTACCACGCACATTTATTTGAAAGCGGATTACGCTGTGTACCTCAATGACGTACCTGTATTAACGTTAATAAGTCCTGTGGGTCTGATCATGACGTATGTATTATATCTAAACCGTCCATTCATTTGACGAGCTTGTCTTAAGGCTTGACACTAAAAATAATACAGATCCAATTATCAAGTGGACCACACTGCAAAAGGCAGTGGGGGATTGAACGTCTACCATTGAAACCCATTTTGGGATCACAAAAGTTTTGGAATATGAAATTTATTATCCCCTTCATTCAGGTCTTTTGACCTTATGAACAGATTGGATGGGAAATAAATGTTATGGTGGGCCTACAAATTGTTTAACAATGAAAATCATGATCTCCGCTGCTATTTTTGGTGTGGTCCAGAAGATTTTTGGATATGATTCATTTTTTGGTAAATGCTCTAAAATAATATCTAAAAATAGATGAACGGTGTAGATATAACAAATACATCACTGTGGAGCCCACGTAACTTTGATCTCCTTTGAACCGTTCGTACAACTCAGAGCTTAAGGAGTGTCGGTGCTCGTTTTAGCATGACACGTACCTACAGTAGCTATATAGCTATAACTGGTGTGTGGTACACCAGTCAATTGGCTTCCGATATTAGACGAAAAAGATGGGAGAGAGAGGCCTTCCGATTTCAGTCGAAAAGGACGGGAGAGAGAGGGAAACCGAAAATCTAAAGAGGGAAAGAAGAGAGAGAGAGAGAGAGAGAGAGAGAGAGAGAGAGAGAGAGAGAGAAGAAGAAGAAGAAGAAGAAGAAGAAGAAGAAGAAGGAAGAGGAGGCCCGCAGCCGCAGCAGGGCGAGAAGAAGAAGAAGAAGGAGAAGGAGAAGGAGAAGGAGAAGAAAAGAAATTAAAAAAAGGTATGCTTTTTTTTTTTTTCCCATTTTTTTTTTTTTTGGCCCGTAACAGTTGTTACGGGGCCGTAACGGGCGTTATGGCCCATAACGGGCGTAACGGCCGTTACGGTTGCAGAATTCCGTAACAGCCGTTTCGACCCCGTATCGCGTAACAGTGTCGACCGTTACCGTTACATATCGGCTGATACGGCTGTATCGTAACGGATACGGGACACCTTGCCTTCAATATACTAACTGAAGCTTATTTCCTTTGGTTCACTATGATCTGCTTTAAAATTTTTCTAAACCGATCTTTTGTTCCTTTTATATCTACTTCGATGGCTTTCACCACCCTCTCCAATTTTTCTTTGTTCACCCAAAGGTGAATCTTCTATTGTTTACCACAAAGATGAGAGCAGCTGCAGCTTCCTCATCTTCTGCCCAATTGTTCTGCTCGGTGATCATACAGCACTGCTTCTCCCTGATGCGCGATCAAAGCCTCCTTGGAGCTAACATAGCCTTCTACTAAAGCCTTTGAAGAGCTCATCCATCCTCTAGCCGAGGAGGCCTTGGAGATCAGTCATGAACTGACCCTCAGGTCTGTCTTTTCATTGATCACTGATGCCAGTGTTGAGTCTTTACTCCGAGAAGATCTTTACCCCAAGAAGACTCAGCAATCCTTCCTCCTGCCACTTGCTAGTCACTCCATCTTCCATTACAGGAATGGTCCGTTGCCAGGGCAGCAGAGCCCAGGTGTAAGGTGAGCCCAAACTCAGGTGATGGAACCCTGATAACAAATATCTGAGATGGAATGCACTTGTACACGTTGAGGTTACTTGTGCATGGATATAGAGAGATTGGAGAGGGGGAGAAAATATTGCCTTGAGCCACTTGCTGGTCTCAATCTAAGCTCTTCATCCGTCACGTGCCCTTGTTTGTACTGCTATCCGCTGAATTTGCTGCACTATCAGCGTGGTAACATGCCATTAGTTTTGGCACAATCATACCTTCTGCCCCACCAACCATCTTCACTGTAGAAGTGTCAGAGACAATAGAACATGGATGTGCCCCAAACTTTTCTATCATACCGTGTCCTTCCCCATGTCTGAGCTCGAGAACTGCTTCTGCCTTCCTCTGTCCAAACTTCTAGCTATGCCTACTGAGACAATCCAGCCACCACTTGCCTACCATCCAGAACTTCAATCACCTTTAATTCTTCACCGTGATACCAAAATCGAACAAAGGCATCCTTTGCTTCTCCCCACAACTCTTCATCTTCATGATTTTTTTTTTTTTTTTTAAAAACATTGGCTCTCTCTGTATTTTTCAGAAGACATCATGCAGATCTTTCACCTTGAATGAGAAGGGGTTATGTCCATTGAGAAGACTGCATATTCCTTTTGTATTCTGCTGATTTGCAAAATGTAATCCACCCTTCTTTGTCATCCTTTTCCTCCGCAGCACCATTTTACTCATCATTAGAACCTTTCAAGGTTAATGACTTGTTGATATCACTGGTCTGGATTGAAAGAGAGTTTGTAATTGTTTGAAGGTTTTAGGTAGTGCAACCTGGTTATTGTGTCAATAAGATCTCAACTCTTGAATTGCAAAGAAATGAACATGTGTACACTCATAATAAATTTTTAACTAGAGACAGTGAAATAACTTTATTAATATTCAAACTTCATCTTTTACAATACTAAAGAAAACTCACAACTTAGAAACTTGTGGAATGCCTACCTCCTACATCAACCCCCATATCTTTCACAAATGGTAAATATGATCTCTGACATTTAGGCCTTAAATCTTGCCACAAAAAGCCCAAAATCAGTACATGTTGAGTCTAACGGTGGACCATGGTCCTACATCATTCCTCTGGTTTGGAAAGAACTCGACTCTGCTGAGTTTGACGCTTTATACAAGTAGTAGAGGCTCATATCCAATCTTTTCCATTCGTTGCCTGTAATTCATTTGCTTTCAGAATATTGCTTGTTTTTATATGCAACACTTGTTCAACTTCTTCCTTTTTTCTTTGGGAGCTATTTATTCATGATTTCATCTTGCACGTCAGACACCTTGTCATGGTACTCGAACAAATCTGTCATTTTGAAAGTAGTCAAGATATCTAAGTCATTTGGCAACTCGATTCCATTGGCATTGTCACTCGACTTCCGCTTAACTTGGCATCGACTAATCTTGTTAGACTTGAGATGGTAACAGTTCCTTTGTAAACCTTTCTTTGTGGAGATAAATGATATCCAGGTTATCTTTATATATCTTATCGCGGTGATGCTCATTTCCAGCTTCTCGGTACTTGGCTCTACTCTCTTTGGTATTCTTCTTTTGCTCCCCCACAATGCCTCTTTATGCCGAACTATTCAATTGGTAGGAATTTTGCTTGTTTGACTGGACTCATTTCGTAATTTGCAAGATTTGGCGTGTTCAAAGATGGTGCTAAATGTTCATCATAAGAGGAAGTCCAGCTGGGAGTTCTTCCCACACACTGAGGCTTGATATTCATGAAAGAACCGCATGAGAGGTGGAACATTAGACTATTTTACTTCTTCATTAGCAACTGAAACATCCCTCCAGGTTAGGGTTTGGTTTCATTTTTGGTTGTTGGCCTATCATTCCTCGACCTATGGGAGGCTCTGTAGTCGCCTTATGCAGGAAGTTAGCATGTTGTCCCATTGTTGAGGACAGTCCTTGTAGGGCACCAAATCATCTCCAAGTTCCTAATTAATTATCTCATCGACTTTTAATGCAAGTGTATATGCATTGGACATCGTAAATACATCTTTGAAAGTTAATTCATTTCTCATGTCTAAGACCATTAAGATATCTTGAAAATTTTTAATTTTCATACTCATGAACCCCACAATGTTGATGTATGAAACTCCTCGATGTATTCATTTACCGATTTGTTCCCTTGACCTAGATTGCGATATCTTTGATAGAGGTCACAAGCATAAGTTGTGGGTAAGAACTTCCTTTTTAACTTTTGCATCCTTTTCTAAGAATTTACTTTCTTCTTATCTTGATGGATTCATTCGGCTTGAAGATTGTTCCATTATGCCAACATGTGATCGGAAAACATCATAGTTACGAACTTCTCAATCGTCTGCAATTTCCTTACACTTGAACACCTTTTCTACCTTTCTGAGCCAATAAATGAAGTCGTCAATATGCAAACAACCATGAAATTCTGGAATTTCTACCTTGATTTTGGGCTCTTTATCACATTCAAACAACGAAAGGATTTGATCATCTACTTCTTTACAAGTCGGGCCACCCGCCAATGGTTGGGGCCTGGTTGGAGTGTAGTATTTGGTGGTATTGTAATCCATTGGAGCAATCATTACATTAACACAATGTTTATTTATAGTAGTATTTTGGTGGGTTATCAGGTGGTCAAATGTAGATATGTATTTGGAACAATGCTTATACACTATAATCATTTCACTATTACCATGGCTATCCAAATGCTCGATTTCTTGGTCAAAATACCTCAAGACCAAGAGAGATAATGTAATATGTAATCATTGCTATAATGCCGTGCAATTCACTACAATACCACCTACGGTGTTCCAAACACGCCCTTAGGACCTTGGAGGGGATATTTCCTTGTGTCTGCATGCTCTAACTTCGGTCTTTGGATTCTGTCCACACCAAAACTCTCTCACTTAATTAGTGAGATTGTGTGTACCATATGCATGAGTTAATGTACTTGCTTAATGAGTACACAAATCAAGTGGGATACTTGGGCAAGCTTTTCCTGTATCCACCCCTTTGAAGCTATTAGGAGATTATGTAGAGTCAAAATATCCAAGATGACCCGTCCTGATACCGAAATGGTGCAACCCGGTTATGGAGTCAATAAGATCTTGACGCCCGAATCACAACGAAATGAACAAGAAATATCCGAGTAAAGAGGGATCAATAATTTAGTTGGTATTCAAACTTCTCTTACAATTCTTAAGAAAACTCACAACTCAAAAAAAAAAAAAAAAAGTGGAATGCCTACCTCTTACCCCTCTCCTTCTCCCTTCATAAGACCCTAAAGACAATCTTTAATGAAATTCTGCTCACCTATTAGATTGATCTCAAATCAATCTTAATTGATTTCAAATTAATCCATAATTTATTTTAGATAATAAAAATCACACTAACAAAGATTTGGTTTAAAATTGCAAAAACAAAACTACTAATTACCCCCCAAATCGTCAATCATATCTCTTCTAGATAAGCCCCTATATCTTCCACAAATGAGAAATGTGATCTTTGAAATTTAGGTGGTAAACCTTTTTTATTTTATTTTTTTGAAGGTGAAATTTAGGTCATAAATCTTGCTACAACTAGTCCAAAATCAGCACATGTTGGGCCTCATGAAGGGCCATGTGCCTACGTCATTAGGTTTGGTACAAGCATCTTTGTTTGGGCTATTATGAGGACATTGATGTGATTTCGTTCCTTCTCTTTTGTGAATAAGAATCTTTTCGGCATTCGACCTGTCTTGTGTTCTTATTCTGTCTTGGATTTTTGCAAACCTGTCGTGTACTTATTCTGTCTCGGATTTTTGCATGTTTTGCCAATCTATCATCTTTTCTTCCATCCATTGCTCATGAACTAGTTCAACTCTTTGGGATGGACCGGGGGATGGCATTGGATCTTAGGACTAATTGGTTATTAGTACATGAATACATTTCTTTTGAGTGGCCATTTTGCGCAGCCCGTCAAAGGAACATGATCACGGCATAGTTAGGGATGATTTATTTTTTATTTATTATTATTTTTTTTAATAACGAATCACTATTGGAGTGCTTCATGGGGATGTGCATGTAGGGAATTTTTCCACGTCTTTTGTTTCATTTTCTGGTGTCACCATTGGTATCTATTCAATGCTGGAAAATTCACTGACCCAAGTCACTTGATGGTTCATATGGAACATTGCTTGATTTTAAGTCGTCATCATCATCTAAGCCTTTGTCTTAGCTAGTTGTGTTAGGCTATGTCACGAGCTGAAATATGTTAGTAATGCTCGTCATGAGCTGAAAATGTAAAGCTGGTAGTGGTTTTGCTATCCAGCATTGATTTCTTTGTGACGTTCATGAGGAAGTAGGACTTATTTCATCTGAGAAGTATGCTCATGGAAAGTAGACATTTATTATTGTATTTTACTAGTGAAGGCTGTGTTTGGATGCACAAGTAAATCTAATTGCAAACGTTCAAACCCTCCTACATTCAGAATGAGGTAGCAAATTTCAAAATCCAACTGCGATATTCTCAAATCCAGCTTGAAAGCGACAGAAACACAATTCGGGTGCAGGCATCCTCAAAATGAGTGATAAAGAAATTTCAATTTAGTTATTTCCACGTAAAAGTACATAAAGAGTATCCAAAAGCAACCAAAGAATCCAAGTTGCTAGCATGGGCAATACTTTTGATGATGGTTCATAATCTGTTTTAAAATGCTGGTGACTCATCATCCTCACGGGTGGTACTCGTATGCAGTTATCCAGACCATCCAACTTGTGGTGTGCGTTGTGGACGGCGTATCTCTAATTTCAGAGCGCGTGTAATCATAACCTTAAAAATGAAATAGCTAGTGATCCAAAATTTAAGGGCGAATTCAGATGACTACCATCTCGTTAGTGTAGTTTTTGGCCATTGATGATCGGGCCAGCAATTTGGGCGGTCTGGATTGTGTATGCTGACATTTTTTTTAAAATACGGTGGTCAATCAAGGAAGGAGTTTACCCTCAATCGTTGACGCAAGGGACTCTCCCCCCCTGTTTACGGTTTATCCAATAAAAAATGCTTTTGGAAGCAGATTGGCTGGTGATCCCAACATCACCCTGCTCGGTGTTGTTGGGTACTGTGGGGCCCACTGTGATGTATGTGTTTTATCCACACCGTCCATCCATTGTGCCAGCCCATTTTAAGGTATGAGCCTAAAAATGAATCAGATCAAGCTCAAGTGGACCACACCCCCTAGGAAACAGTGGTGATTGAACGCCCCACATTAAGAACTTGCTGGGGCCACAAATGTTTTGGATCAAGCTGATATTTGTGTTTTGTTTGATGGGCCCTATTAAGGTTTCAACGAGGGTGTCATTATCGCTACTGTTTGTGTTGTGGTCTACTTGAGCTTCAGATATGCTTCATGTGTGGCCTCGTGCGCCCTTAAATGAGATGGCAAAACGGATGGTCAGCATGAATATAAAACGCATAAATCACAGTGGACCCCACAACGCCCACCGCCACCACCCAATCCGCTTAGGATGCATTTACGGTTTGCGCTTTTGCCGATGCACGGGATTCCGTACGCGTGTACTTTTATTTATTTTATTTTTTATTTATGAGAAAATTAGGACTGTGGACCCCACCTTTTAGCCAGCTGGTTTTACTAAAGACAGCGAATTTGAGGACGAAAATACCCCTCCCTTTCGAAGACGAGCGCTGACGCTCCTCCAGCCAAGAGTTGTACGAACGGCTCAAAAGAGATCAAAGTTACATGGCCCTACAGCTATGTATCTATTATATCCACAACGTTCATCCATATTTAGAGATCATTTCGGAGTATTATCAAAAAAAAAATCATATCCAGATCAAATGGAAAACTGATTTTCACCGTTAAAAATTTTGTAGGGCCCACCACTTGATAGTTAGATCTGTCTTATTTTATGTCTCAAGCTTAATATGAGCTCGTCAAATTGATGGACGGTTTGGATATAACACAGACCTCATGATGGGACCCACAAAAGGCGGTAGGATTACAACAGCACAAAAAAATATAAAATAAATATAAAAAAAGAAAAGAAAAAAGAATCTATAGCTACGGATTATAACCGTAGTTATATCCGTAGCCTAGAAAATTAGCGAGGCAAACTAGAAAACGGCAGGGCAAAAATGACGGGGTAAACTAGAAAATTGGCGGGGCAAGCATGAAAAACGGCGGGGCAAACTAGAAAATCGGTGGGGCAAACTAGAAAATCGGCAGAGCAAGCATGAAAATCGGCGGGGCAAACTAGAAAACGGCGGGGCAAATTAGAAAAACGGCGGGGCAAACTAGAAAATGGTGTGGCAAGCATGAAAAACGGCGGGGCAAACTAGAAAACGGCGGGACAAACTAGAAAATGGCGTGACAAACTAGAAAAACGGCGGGCAAACTAGAAAACGGCGGGACAAACTAGAAAATTGGCGGGGCAAACTAGAAAACGGTGAGGCAAACTAGAAAAATGGCGGGGCAAACTAGAAAACGGCGGGGCGAAATAGAAAAACGGTGGGGTAAACTAGAAAACGGCGAGGCAAACTAGAAAAACGGCGGGGCAAAACTAGAAAACGGCGGGGCAAACTAGAAAATCGGCGGGGCAAGCATGAAAAGCATGAAAAGCGGCGGGGGAAACTAAAAAATCGACGGGGCAAGCATGAAAATCGGCGGGAGAAAAAAAATTCCATGTAACGTCGATATATCGACAATATGTCGATATAACGATGCTTGATTTTGTCGATATATCGACATATGATCGATAATATCGAATTAAGTCCTTATTTGTCCAGCGACTTAACCAAAAAATTCCATCTAACGTCGATATATCGACAATATGTCGATATATCGATGCTTGATTTTATCGATATATCGACATATGGTCGATAATATCGAATTAAGTCCTCATTTGTCCAGCGACTAAACCAAAAAATATCATGTAACGTCGATATATCGACATATTGTCGATATATCTACATATTGTCGATATATCGATGCAGTCTGTGTTGTTTTATATATATATATTATATATATATATATATATATATATATATATATATATATGTTGTGTTGCTTTTATGGGTCCCATCATGATGTGTGTGTTATATCCAAACCGTCCATCTATTTGGCGAGCTCATATTAAGGCTTGAGACGAAAAATAAGATAGATCTAACTATCAAGTGGACCACACTGTAAAATGCAGTGGGGAATTAAACGTCTACCATTGAAACCCTTTTAGGGGTTACAGAGGTTTTGGATCATTATGAAATTTGTTTTTCCTCTTCATCCAGGTCTTTGTGACCCTATGAATGAACTTAGACGAGGAGGATTTCTCACAAACATCACAGTGGGCCCCCAAAAAGTTTTTAATGGTTGATGCTCATTCAACACTGTTTCCTGTAATGTGGTACAATTGAAATTTGCATATACCTCATTTTTTTTGTCTCATACCATAAAATGATGTGGAAAAATATATGGACGGCATGGATGAAAAACATACATCATGGTGGGGCTCACAGACCACTGAACATCCACCATTGCGTGGTGGCAGGGGAGTACCCAGTCCGTTTCCGTGAAAGGAGGGGTATTTTTGTCCAGAAATTCTGTCCCTGCACGTGGAGGTCTAAGTTGCAAAAGAAGGTTTGTCTTCTTTCATAAAACCAGCTGGCTAAAAGGTGGGGTCCACAGTCCTAATTTTCTCTTTATTTTTTATATTTTGTAATGATCCAAGCCGTCGTCTTGACGGGCCTCACCACTGATGGGGAGCAACAAAAAATCTCCCAGGTTGGAATGTGACCACATCTCCTTGACATCATCTTTTTCTGGGCCATTGATTGGAAAGATGATGGTGGACAAATCTTCAGGATTTATTGATGCCGGTTTGACGCAGGACAACCCTAATTATGATGCATGCTCATGAACATAATTAAACAGCGGAAATAAAAGGAATAAATGATCTAAAATTCTAGCAGTAATCATCATAACTGAGAAAATCATAAAGGAAACATGCGATGGAGCGGGCCATCACCACAACCATGGAGTATGGAATTCAATTACTACTTAGGTTGGATCCGGCGAGGGATGAGACCTCCCGATCTTGCATGGTCACACCCAATCAATCAATGAAGATCACTAGTTCGAAGAACCAAGAAGTTTCTCGGATTAGGGATTTGAGAATTTGGGGGTTTAGGGTTTAGATTGGTTCTCAAGATTTTAATCGAAGAAAGATTAGCCAAAACTGGAAAATAGAAGGAAGAAAATTATTACCTTGAAGAAGTTGGAGGGGCACAAGAAGAAATTAGAAGAAGAAGATCAAGGGAAGAAGAGAAGCACCATTAAAGAGAAGAGAGGAAGGAGGCAACCAAAGGGTTTGTTTTTCATTAATCAATAGTTGAAATTCGAATTTAGGGCTTTAGTCCACTTAAATAAGCAAATAAAGACATAAAATTACTAAAATACCTCTAGAATAAGCAAATAAAGACATAAACTTACTAAAATACTCCTAGAATAAGTAAATAAAGACATAAACTTACTAAAATACCCCTAACTAAGCAAAAACGCGCAAATAACATAAGTACGAAAAAGTTCGGGCGCTCGGTCTTCTTTCTCCAATCTTCCTTCACATGTGTCTTCCTTGAGTGTGGTCTTCTATATGTCCAATCACATGTGAAAGGTCTTCAGCTCCTCAATAGTCGCCTATCCACAAGGACGACACTTGTGGTTGGCGCTTTCTTCATTGGTACACCTTGAATGCGCTTGTGTCCGCATCAATTCCCCTCGGGTGAGAAAAACTCGACTCCGATGAGTTGAAACTTTTGTAGCGCTCTAGTAGATCTGGATCAATACCCTACAATGCGTCGCTCGACAGCCACGTAGATTCAGACGACGGTTTGTTCTTCCACTTGACAAGATACCTTTGGAAACCTCCATCTTTTGTGGATACTATCTCGTCATCCAAGATTTCCTCAATTTCTTCTTTATGAGTAATGGGTGGAGGAGAGGGTGGAAGGGGTTGGGTAGCAAACTCAGAAAAAGGCCATGAAAGGGACAATGTATCAACAATGGGAGTATGGGCACGGACTAGATCTTCCACATTAAAAGCTCATTTCAGGTGAAAGATCAACCCGATACGTGTTGGACCCAACCTTTTGTAATATCTTGAATGGTCCAGCACTACGCGCTTGTAATTTTTTTGTAGATCCTTGAGAGAATCGCTCTGGCCTTATTCGCACCATTATATAGTCTCTTTCTTGAAATTCTTGCACTCTACGATGAGAATCAGCTAAAACTTTATAATCATCATTGCTCTTATTTAACCGCTGTCTAATATGTGTATGCAAATCATGAATATGGCGTGCAAATGCATCGGCTGACTCAGAAGACCTTTGGGTAACAGACATAGGTAAGAGATCTATGGGCATTCTAGGTTTATAACCACTTACAATTTCAAAAGGACTCAACCCTGTAGATCTATTAACTGACCCATTATAAGCAAGTTCAGCAGTTGGTAAAATTAGGTCCCAAGTCTTAACATGTTCACCCACTAGACAACGTAGAAGATTTCCAAGGCTACGGTTTACCACTTCAGTTTGACCATCTGTTTGTGGGTGGTAAGCAGTAGAAAATTGCAAACGAGTTCCCATAATGTGCCACAGTGTCTTCTAAAAATAGCTAGTAAATCGAACATCACGATCAGACACTATGGTTTTAGGTAACCCATGGAGACGCACCACACCATCAAAAAAGAGACGAGCAACATAAGACGCATCCGACGTCTTCGAACATGGGAGGAAATGCGCCATTTTAGAAAAACGGTCCACAACGACAAAAACGGAATCATGCTTTTTTATAGTCTTGGGAAGCCTAAGCATGAAGTCCATACTAATGTCCTACCACGGAGCATGTAGCACTGGCAATGGCGTGTACAGCCTGGTATTTTACTTTCTTTGTTTTGCCAGCTGACATGTTCGACATTGCCCTAAAACTTTGGCTACGTCTCGCTTGAGGCTTGGCCAATAGAAACGATCTTCCACGAGGGCAATGGTCTTATCACGACCAAAATGGCCAGCTATCCCTCCTGAATGAAGCTCCCAGATAAGGAATTCACGAAGGGACATACGGGGAATACAAAGTCTGTCTCCCTTGAAAAGAAAGCCATCTTTAAGAACATATTCACCCATAATATGCTGGTCACTAGAGAGCGACGCGTAAGCACCCCCAAAATCAGGACATATGGGGTATTCATCTTTCAGTTGCTCAAATCCGACTACCTCTACACTCAAGGAGTTAAGCAACGCCAGTCTCCTACTAAGGGCATCCGCTGGTTTGTTTTCAACCCCGGCCTTGTGTTTCAAAACAAACGAATATTCCTGAAGAAACGTTACCCACTTGGCATGCCTTGGGTTAAGTTTCTTCTGAGAATGCAAATATCTCAGAGCCTCATGGTCAGAAAATAAAATGAATTCTTGCGGTAGGAGATAGTGTCGCCAATGTTTCAGGGATTGCACTACCGCATAAAATTCTTTGTCGTAAGTGGAGTATTTTTATTTTGCCTCATTCAGTTTCTCACTGAAATAGGCCACTGGATGTCCTTCTTGACTCAACACTCCACCTATACCGACACTAGACGCATCACACGCTACTTCAAAGACTTTAGAAAAGTCAGGTAGACGCATGATAGGAGCGTCCACCATCTTGCCCTTAATTTCTTTAAAAGCCTTGACTGCGGCTTTAGACCACACGAACTCTCCCTTTTTCATGCACTCGGTAATGGGAGCCATGATCGTGCTAAAACCCCTAATGAACCGACGATAAAAAGTTGCTAGACTGTGAAAGCTTCGCACCTTATGAATGTTCATTGGTTCTGGCCACTCAGCTATGGCCCTGACTTTTTCAGGGTTTGCACGCATCCCTTCAGATGACACTATAAATCTTAAGAACACAACTTGGTTAGACATGAATGCACATTTCTTAAGATTAGCGTACAACTTTTCCTTCCTAAGGACACTACAGACCTTCTTTAAATGTTCAAGGTGTGATTCCTTAGTGGTACTATAAATAAGAATATCGTCAAAGTACACCACTAGGAATTTTTTTATGAACGGCCTCAAAGTTTGTGTCATCACCCGCATGAAAGTACTGGGTGCGTTAGTCAAGCCGAAGGGCATGACCAACCACTCATACAGCTCATTTTTCGTCTTAAACGCCGTCTTCCATTCATCTCCTGGGCGTATACGGATTTGGTGATATCCACTCTTGAGGTCTATCTTAGAGAATATAGTGGACCTGACCATCATGTCAAGCATATCATTAAGTCTAGGTATAGGAAACCTATACTTAACAGTAATTTTGTTTATGGCACGACTGTCCACACACATGCGCCACGTGCCGTCTTTCTTTGGCGTCAACAATGTAGGCACGGCACACGGGCTCATACTCTCTTAGATGAAACCCTTTTGCAGAAGCTCATCAACTTGCTTCTTCAACTCTGCATGCTCTACAGGGTTCATCCTGTAGTGAGGAAGGTTCGGTAAAGTAGACCCTGGGACAAGATCAATGACATGCTGTATGTCCCTCATAGGTGGGAACTCATTCAGTAAGTCTTCAGAAAATACATCACTGTATTCCTTCAGGACCGAGGTCACCTCACGGGGCAACTCTAATGGAACCTCAAGTGTAATCTCTCTAGCCACAAGGGCATACACCATAGAATCCTCCTTAACCTCTTTTTCAAACTCTCTTGCGCTGATTATATGTAGAGACTTAGGTTTGGATTTCTCCATTCCTCTAGGCTCACTTGCCTTCTCATCCTTCTTCTTCCCTAGTGTATTCTCAGGTGGCATGGGATTAAGTTTGATCTTTTTACCGTTATACATAAAAGTACACGCATTCGAACGGCCAAAGATCGTGACATCATTATCGAATAGCCACGATCTACCTAGGATAACATGTCCCACATCCATAGGTAAAACATCACACCACAGGGACTCTTCATATGACCCAAACTCGATGGGGACTAGACATTGCTGGGTGACAGGTAAGGATGTCTTGTCAACCCAAGAAACTTTATACGGGTCTGGATGAGGTGTGGATTTCAGTTTCAAGCGATCTAAGGTGCTAGTGGAAATCACATTCTAACAACTTCCACTGTCCACTATCACCTTACAATTCTTTTCACCACACTTGGCAATAGTGTAGAAGATAGTGCTTCGACGCCAGTCAACACTACTTCTAGACTGAGCTAGCACATGCCTGACTACTGCAAGCGTTGCTTCTCCATCCACTTCTTCTTCATTAGTAAGTCCTCCTTTAAGGTGATACTCTTCAACTTCATAGTCACCCTGGTCATCTCCATCTCGTGGGACTCGCCTATAACTAAGGTTCTCCCACGGCTCTTCGTAGGACACTGATTAAACATGTGGCCAAGATTACTACACTCATAGCACCTTACTTGACTCATGTTACTAGGACCGGCACCAAGAACCCCTTTGCCCTTGTCCTCCCTAGGCCTAGGCAGAATGGTCGTCGGTGCCCTAGGTTGACTACCAATATTAGGTCTAGTTCCTTGGGAACTAGATCTAGCACTGGAGTCTCGGGACTCAAAACGATGAACGACAGGAGCCTTCAGATATTGCTCTAACTCCTGCACGACTTGATATGCTTCATCCAAGTCCGTTAAGGGCTGAGTCATAAGCTCGCATTGAAGATCCGCACAAAGGTCCGTCTTGAAATGCGAGAGCGTTACTAGAGGGTCTTCTCGAATATCACATCGCATCATATACTCTTCAAATTTAGCGATGTAGTCAGCGACAGACATTGACCATTGGCGTAAGGATTGCCATTGGTTAAGGAGCTTCTGACGGTATGAGAGAGGAATGTACTTCTCCTTCAACTTCTCTTTCATCTCATACCAATGTGTGATAGGGGCTCTACCAACTCTCTCTATCCTACGCTCGGTGTTGGTCCAGAAGAGCTTGGCTTGACCCACAAGCTTCATCTTAGCAAACCGCATTTGACGGTTTTCCGACATGCCATACCACTCAAAGTAGTGGTCCATGTCAGCAACCCAGTCAAGAAATGCCTTGGGATCCAAGCGCCCATCAAAACTCGGGGCCTCAACTCTCACACTCTTCATCGCACGCTCATCTGGATCATAGCGGTCTTGATGATCACATGTGCCTCGTGCCTCTCGCACCACACCACGACCATTACCACGATCTCTATCCTCACTACCACCACGTGTGGCAGCGCATTCTTCAATGATTCCTCCCACTGGGAGTGCACATCATACCCTACAGCGGATTTCCTTTTGGGACGCCTCTAGTTGCTCGACCCTTCTAGTTTAGTCATGGTGTGGTAATTTGGTCTCAAGGCGGGCAAACTCACGCTTTTGACCTGCTTCTAGGGCAGTTATCTTTTGTATCAATTGAGCAAGTTGCTCAGATAACTGCTCGTTATTCATGGTAGGTTGAAGTCCGAAACCTCTACCTCTTCTCGTGGGCATACAATGAAGACTTGAACCAAACTCTACCCAACTAGACTACTAGGTGTTATGACTTTCAAGATGAATGCGATGAATGCAAAACTACTATGAACTGACACAATTAAGTTGAAACAGGAAACAACTCAAATCTGGAAATTTTTTAGATTAGGAACTTTCTAAAATTGAAAACTTTCTAAATTTGGAAAGTTTCTAAATTTGGAAACTTTTTAAATCTGGAAATCTGGAAATCTGGAAAGTTTCTAAAATTGAAAACTTTCTAAATCTGGAAAGTTTCTAAATCTGGAAACTTTCTAAATCTGGAGACTTTCTAAATCTGGAAATTTTCTAAATCTGAAAATTTGGAAAGTTTCTAAAATTGAAAACTTTCTAAATCTGGAAACTTTATAAATTAAACCTAAAAATCAAAACTCTAATTTGATAACTCGATCTAGACAAAAATCCATGCAAGCTTAGGCTTTGATACCAAATTTGATGCAGGAAATCTTCAGGATTTATTGATGCCGGTTTGACGCAGGACAACCCTAATTATGATGCATGCTCATGAACATAATTAAACAGCGGAAATAAAAGGAATAAATGATCTAAAATTCTAGCAGTAATCATCATAATTGAGAAAATCATAAAGGAAACATGCGATGGAGCGGGCCATCACCACAACCATGGAGTATGAAGTTCAATTACTACTTAGGTTGGATCCAGCGAGGGATGAGACCTCCCGATCTTGCATGGTCACACCCAATCGATCAATGAAGATCACTAGTTCGAAGAACCAAGAAGTTTCTCGGATTAGGGATTTGAGAATTTGGGGGTTTAGGGTTTATATTGGTTCTCAAGATTTTGATCGAAGAAGGATTAGCCAAAACTGGAAAATAGAAGGAAGAAAATTATTACCTTGAAGAAGTTGGAGGGGCACAAGAAGAAATTAGAAGAAGAAGATCAAGGGAAGAAAAGAAGCACCATTAGAGAGAAGAGAAGGAGGTAACCAAAGGGTTTGCTTTTCACTAATCAATAGTTGAAATTCGAATTTAGGGCTTTAGTCCACTTAAATAAGCAAATAAAGACATAAAATTACTAAAATACCCCTAGAATAAGCAAATAAAGACATAAACTTACTAAAATATCCCTAGAATAAACAAATAAAGACATAAACTTACTAAAATACCCATAACTAACCAAAAATGCGCAAATAACATAAGTATGAAAAAGTTCGGGCGCTCGGTCTTCTTTCTCCAATCTTCCTTCACATGTGTCTTCCCTGAGTGTGGTCTTCTATATGTCCAATCACATGTGAAAGGTCTTCAGCTCCTCAATAGTCGTCTATCCACAAGGACGACACTTGTGGTTGGCGCTTTCTTCGTTGGTACACCTTGAATGCGCTTGTGTCCGCATCACGGTTTATCTCCATGTATCACCGTGTTTTTGGAGTACACGAGTGTACCAGTCTGCCTATCCTCTCTTTGGTTTTGGCCATGATCTTGAAGCTTTAAAAGTATTGGCAAGATCTAAAAACTCCGATGGAAATAATAGTTTTTCACTTGGGGAACTAAGGAAGAATTGATCCACAGATTATATTTCTTAGTGGGTAACTTCTAGGTGGAAGGTTAGTCCAAGGGAAATGAATGTCTTACCTTGGTTGACAGGGACATCAAAGATGATATCAGTTATTATTGAGGGGGAAAGAGTAGCCATGGCGAAGAAGAAAGATAGAGAGCAAGAAGCGTAGAAAATCAGAATCAGTTTGAAATGGCGTATATATTAGTGCGTATTAATGACAAGATCATTATGGATCCTCGTAGGATTCAATTGCTTACTATGTGTCACAACAACAATTGTAAAAAAGTGAAGTCATCATTTAGATATTCGTCTCAGTTGAGCAAAATCAATAGGGAGCTAACAGGTGGAGGAATGAGCCAATCACATTTATTATATTGAACAACGAGTTAATGTCGCTTTCATCTTTTTCCAAAAGGCAAAGCGACGTAGAGGGCAATGTTGTACCCTCTATTTTTACCGTTCATGGAAGAACCAATTAGTGAAGGACACGTGTCATTGCACGAGAAGTATAAAACATGTCTAAAATTTGGTGCTATTTAGGTGTTACACATCATCTATAGACAAAGTGTGACTGAGAAACTCGAAAACAGGATGTGGTCGAGTGAAAAGCGGTGTTGAAGCAGCTGTGGAGATGTGTTCAAGAAGAATCTGGAAGGTTGGAGTGGTGCCAAAGCAATTGTTGTAACTATTGAATGTGGGAAGAAGCATATAGATTTCTATCTCAAGAAGATCTATAAATAGTAGAGGATTTCAATGAAGCGAGATGTCTCATACCAACCCAATCAAACAAATCAATTTAATCAAATCTATCAATTATCCTTTATGTTTCTTTGCATAATCAGTTCTTTACGTTCCTTAGCGTAACCGATAGTGTAATCCTACATTAGGAGTAGTTGTAATCCTTAGTTGTAATAAATGTTTATGCTCATATGTTGGACGATTCTCGTAGCAACACAAGTAGTTTTTCTTTCAGAAAAGGTGCTTTACAGTTACTCCTTGCGGTCGGCTGTAAGTATTTCCTTTTTGTTTATTTTTGTATATGAAAGTCCTTTTATACAGAAGACAATGTGCAACCCATTTTCGGAGGACGAACCCTACCCTCTGATAATCACCTGATCATTTTAAACATCTTGCAAGTGGCTGAATATGCGACTTGTCTTCTCAGATTTCGGTCGTATACTGTCAATTATGACGTATTTTCCTATCTTGGCGCCTGGGGTCAAAGATGTTTGATTGAAATTGAGCTGCACAGTCGGTTCTGGCATGCCCACAAATATTACACATGACTGAATTCTGCATCCAAGAGGGCGACATATACAATGTCACTTTCTGGCCTTTTTTTTTTTTTTTTTTTTCTCTCTCTCTTAGTGAGTCCCACAAGGTGAATAATCAAATCTAACAAACGTCTTTTGTCTCTCAATTAACCATTGAGGCATTCAGGTCCTTTCATGGCTAGATTAGGGTGGCCATCCACCTTAGATCTTTCAAATGCCATGATGATTCACACCATCCAAATCACACTAATAGACAATCATAACCATTCATTTCCTCACCCATAAATCTCGATTGATCAACATTACCTTTCAATTAACAATTTCATAACCACCAAGTGAATGGTTACGGTCGTTTGATCAAATGTGATTTTTGGCAAATGCTCCATATACGATGGTTAACCACTTGCCAAAGGGTTCAACACTAAATGAACCCCTTCTTTGATGGAAAAACTATATGATATAATATGCTCTAGTTTTCATCGCCATAGGTGGGGCCCATCATAAAGTAATGTAGGCCATTGGTCTCTTGAGTCCCAATGTTGATGGAGCATTCCCCAACAATCTATTGGATTAGAGGTTACTAGTTGCTAATATTAGGAATTTTTTTAAAAATTATTTTTTATTTTTTATTTATGTAGAGCAAGTTGCAAATGCATTCTTAGCACAATTGGATAAAAAGAAGCCTAGACGAAACTGGAAGTAGTCCATCGGATGTCATCAACTTTAGGGCATGATGCAATTGGACCCCATTTATGTCTGGTTCGAAGAAATTCATTTTGGAAAAGGAGAAATAGTTATTTGAAGTATTGACCGTAAATAACCATAACTTTTGATCCGAGCATCATCACGAAATGCACGCACGACCTATCAATTTTATATAACAGTGCATTTAGGGTCGGTCAGCCGCTACATTGGTCGAAGATGTCAGTTTTGTGAGAAAACACACATCTCCGTTATCGAAATTGAAGTTTTGGAAAATTTTTATTACTTTTAGTAATTTTTGTTTTCATTATATCTCTTTATTCTTAGAGTTTTAGGATTTTCGTCTTTTTTCATAAGTTATTTATAATAATGTCAGGAATGCTCTGATAAAGTTTATTTAAAAGTTTCTATTTTTGGCAAATTAGGCTTTGAGAGAGATTTTGCTATTTCGGGTGACTTCTAAATAAATTGGGGTTTTGGGTCTTTCATGTAAGTGATGTAATTGAGTAATATTATTATTATTCATTAATGAAATACCAAAATTTCCTCTCTTACTTCTTGTGGATTTAAGAACTCACCTTGTGGATTCAAGGTCTTGATTACTTGGGGAACACGATAATCTTCCTCTTCATTGCTTCACGCTCTTCCCTACGTCAGTTGGTATTAGAGTGAGGCTGTTACTTGATTCGATGGCCATCTAATAATGATTTAGACAATGACCTCGTGGACGGTGCTCTAAGTGACAATCTTATGATAATGATGATGTATGAAGCTTTCCAGCAGGAGAATCTGCAAGCCATGTAAGGACTGCATGTGACGATCGACCATTTGATGGAGGCCTTAGGACGGACTTGTGTTTGTAATGATTAACAACCTGAGATTGGTGAGGGAGCTCATGATCGTCATGTTCGTGTTGCGGCACCAGTTATGAATTGCATACCACCACCCGATAATGTAACGTCTCGGAAAAAATTCGTACAAAGACCCGAGTACCACCTCAGGCAGAAATCTCTAAGGATCGAATTCCATAGAAATTAGGTGAAAATTAATTAAGTACTAAGCTGAATAATCAGTGGAATTAGCTTGAACCACTTTCTATACGAACTACAAGACCCAAAACTATTAGAATCACTAACTTAACATTTCCTAAAAACCTAGGATCAGTCTCAAAACCCAGTTGTTCCCGGGAACGCATTGAAACTCCGTATCGGGCCTGGACCGCACGTCGAAAGTCCGGCTATCGTGAAACTATACGGTTATGACCGCCTTGTTGGGTTTGACAACCATCATAGGAATCGAGTCCAAATAGTATCCAGAAACGCACAACTTGAGCCTGGAGTGAAGTGTGTGAAAAACGCGAATATCATTAGAAAATGAACTCAGATTTAAGTGAATTGGGCCTTTCGCTTGCAGGCGAAATTTAAGGTTTCAGACCGTCAGATTCTGACCCAACTACACCCTTGGATCAGGAAAATTTCTCTGCACCCATTGGTATACTTGTGGCCCTGATCGAGTGGCGATGACTGTTGAACTGAAACGGGTCCTCCACGATCGACCCACTAATCCGATCGGACCGAAACCTTAACCTGGCATAAATCAATTGTCGGGAAACTTTCTTCAGACCTTATGTAGGTAATGGACCTCCAAATGAGCTCCGTTGGTCCGAAACAGCCACCCCTTGGCTATATCCTAAGTATAGCCCTAGGGCCATTGACATAACTCCTGGGCCTATATAATGCCCTAAACCCACCCTCTCTCTCATTCCATATGAATTTCCTAAAACCCTAGGAGAGAGAAGAGATAAAAGAGGAGGAAAGAGTGAGGAGAAGTGTGAGAGATCTGTGGTTTGTTGCTGGGATTCACTCTCACAACTCCACGTGCTGAATCATCTCTCCCGTGTCACTACACCGTCGAATCCAAATCCATTTTTGGGTAAGAAATCCTAACCCTAATCTATTTTAGGAATCCAAATAGAGAAATCGGTGAAATAACTAACCTATTTCAATGTTTAGGTAGCCGTTGTACCGTAGGCAAAGACGTAGTGTACGAACCAAATTCATAACGAGTAAACCGACGAAAGGTGCGGACTATAAACATTTAAGTTGTGGTTTTCAAGGCTTTCAATGTCAGTTAATAATTTATGACTGACTTGATTGCTGTCACATGTACTTAGATACAATGTTTTTCATTTATTACACATATATGAACTATGTTGAGGTATAATGCATTCCATGTGTTTGTTGAAATGTTTGAATGAAAGTGAAATCATGATTTGTGCTTGCCATGACAATTAATCTAGAATATGAAATTGTTATATGTATGACAACTCCCTTTGTGAAGGGATTTGTCCTAATATATGTTATAACTAAGTTATATCGTGTATATCGAAATATGTAGCCTAAGTGTTTGATAAAATGTCTGAATGAGTAAGTGTTCGATGAATTGTACTTTATAAGGGTATTGAGATAAGATTCTCGACTACCTTAACTATATGTATAAATTCCTTCATCTAACTTAAATCCAACTACGTGATTTATGTATGAAATGCACATGTTTGATAATATGTTCATTCTGTGTTTCATAAAATGCTCAAATGATTGCAGTGTTTAAATTGTTTGTTTAATACTGTTATGACTGTCATATGTGATTACGTGTTGCATTTGAGTGTGATTGGGACTACTACGTAGTCCAGGAAATCGGTAACGATTTCCGATCGATTGGCCGAACCAGTCTCGCCACAATGGATACGTTCGATGAATCCGAGTCGTACAGTGATTATCGACAGTGGTTAGGCCATGAGGAGTGCGTATGCCCTCTATGTCGATTAAATTAGCGTGTGCTCGTACCAATCGATCTTGTCAAGTAACTTGATTGGCCGAATGTGTGTTTACCATTTATGGACGCTACTGCTTGAATCTAGGGTATCACTTACCAATGTAAAGCCCGTTTAACCTTGGTACCACGATCTGCTAAGACTCATGAGCCGGGCATGGTAGTGTATGGGACACCGTGGTCAAGCTGTCGGCCTACGCTGGGGTGACGAGCCTCCCTATAGTGACCAGTGAGCAATCCAACTCGTGAGCCGAATATGGTGGTGTATAAGACACTGTATTCGAGCTGTCGGCCTACGCTAAAGTGACGAGCCTTTCCGTAGTGACCTCGAGTATAAACTAGGTCTACGCTAAGGTGATGAGCCTCTCCATAGCGACCTGAATTTGACTATCCACTGCTTTTCAATCAGGGGTGATGTTGCCCTATAATTTGCCTATCGTATGTGATTAACTAAGATTGACGACCCTAGATGGATCATTGTTTAGGTAAATGATATAAAGGGAGGTACCTTAGCTTCTCGAATCTGCTGTATGAATAAGCCTAATTAAATATTGGCTAACACGACCATGCACTGCATTGCATTTGCTTTGGTGTGGAAGTCACGTGTAAGGAGTGTTACATGCGTGATTGTGAGATGATGTCATTGAGGGAATGCAGGCGAGGGCATGCATCATTACAACATACCATTCTTGCATTAACCAGAGTAGTTAGGAAATGCTTGTTATATTGCTTTATCATTACTGCTTGATTGAATTGATAACATGTTAACCTTTGCCTTATAGCTCCACTGAGTTGATCACTCACTCTCACTCTGGGACGGTGTTTTAAAACACTAACCAGACTTTGTTTTAGTTGCAGATGATGGCGAGGCTTATGAAGCGGAGCCTGACTTCTATGACGATGAGGAGTTCTCCTATATGCAGCTATCAGGCGGGTCTATGTAGACCATGTCCTGACCGACGGGATTACAGGGATACGAATTAGTTGGACATTACACTTTGTCATTTTGTATATTTTGGAACAAACATGTATATATTCAGCCTGGTGACATGATCATACTCTGGGGGTTTATAACCACTCATATACTTTATTTATCTATCACAGTCTTTTGCTTGCTTAATCTAATTATCTCTGGAGTAAATTTAGTATAATCCTACTCATGTTTAATGTTCTAATACGGACAACATTTAATCATCATCATCTATGTTACATAAGTGATGCGTTAGAACTCGGGAGTTGAGCTTTGCTCGACCCCCGATTTTAGGGGCGTTATAAGTTGGTATCAGAGTATGATTTGAAATAAACTAAACCTGGGTTATGGTAACACGACGCACACTGACGTACTTTGACTTAGGAGGGGGCGATAAAACGTAAAAATAATCGTAGGATTCCAAGTTTTGCCGATGGGTGAAACTGACTATTGAAATATGACCTGTATGCATCTATGATAATGTGGGATGATCCCAATTCCTTTCTAGACCGTCAATCGACGGGTTTAAACGATAATTCGGCGTATTCCACACTCAAATGACCCGGAAAGCGTGAATATGCGTGAGATATATTCCGAAAACGTCTCAAACGGACTAGGGGGTCCAAACGACACGAAACGGGGGAACCAACGTGGCCCCCATACATTTCTGGCACCCCGGGTAGGGGATGCCATCGCCCCCAGGGAGAAGCCATCGCCCTCGGTCCAGCGGACTGCGATGCCATCGCGCCTACCGCGAGGCCTCGTGGTCGGGTCCAGCGGGCTCGCGGGTCCGGAGGCCAGCCGCCCTCCACACGCATCTGGTGGGTCCCCCTCACGTGTGGGACCACCCTATATGTCCCCTTTTTCCCTTTTCACCCCATTCCACCCCTTCAAGCTCTCAAAAATCTAATTTTTCTCTCTTAAATCTCTCTTCCATTCTCATATCTTCTTCTTCCTCTACAATACATACTCATCTCCACCATCTTCCTTAAAACCCATCTTTTACAACCACCTATCTCCCTTATTCCCTCTCATTTGAGTACAAAGCCTACACCTTTGTGTCTCATAACTCATAAGCCTCATAATCTACCATATTCCCAAGCTTTTCCGATTTTCATGGCTGTTTTTGAGCTAGTGGTTGCCATCTTTTTCCTTTCCACATTCCTTTCCCTCATGGGAAGAGAAGGGCTTCCACAGATGAAGTTGGGCCTAGCCGCCCAACCCGTCCAAGGAAGAAATCGGACGCCGAATCAAGTACAAGCGCCGCACAAGAGTAGAGGACGAAGCGGGATCTCGATCCCCACATTCTTCTCGAAAGAGCTCTACGTCGGATATCGAACATGGTAAGTTTCAAGGCCGTAGAGTTATCTTTGAAGCACATGTGGACGAAAAGCTATTTGGGCTTTATTCGGTGATGGACCTCCTGTTGGACGCCGGGTGGGGTACCATATTTGGAAGCAAGTCACATGCGAATGATATCACTGTCCGAGCCTTCTACGCCCGCATACAAGATCCATTGCTGGAGCCTTTACAGTTTACTATCCCCGTGGGAAGGCGGGATGCCATTGTCGATGTTGGTGTGATGGCCTACATTATGGGGATTGCACGTGGAGAAGTACATGCTAGTGAGAAGAATCTCAAGAGTAGCATGAAAGAGATTGCTGCACGCGATTTCTTTTCGGCTGACTGGTCCAATGACGGCGAGGAAATTGCCTCCCAGCAACCAAGATGACTCATGACTTCCGCCTACTCCACTACATATTCACATGCAATGTGTATCCTAGGTGGAGCAATCGCAGCGAATGCACACGTTTGATGGTGGACTTCCTATACAAAGCTGGGCAAGGAGACAAGCTGTGTCTGCCTACGTACGTCTTGCTTCAGATAGTCTAGACTGCATGCGCTGTTAGGACAGATATTTCACTCCCATTTGGCCGACTTATATGCAAGATTGCTCGTGAGTTCGGCTACAGACTTAATGGTGATGAGATCGCGCTGATCCACTTCATCAATGAACCACACTTAACAACATGGGTGTAACGCCTTGAAAATTGGGGGTCAAGCATAAGCTCCACTCCCGAGTTCCAACGCATCACTTATGCAACATAGAAAATGATGATTAAATGTTGTTCATATTAGTGCATGAAACATGAATGGGATTATACCAAAACAACATATTATACTCCAGAGACAAGTGAAATGGCAAGCGGAAGACTGTGATAGATATATAAAATATATAAACTGTGGTAAGTCTCCAGATTATGATAATGTTACTAGGTTAAATAATTTCAGGTACAATTTCAAAATATACAAAAGGTGTAATATCATCTAGTCAACATGCCAGAAATCTCCGTCGATCAGGACACGGCTCACATGAACCTGCTTGAAAACTGCATTAAGAGAATGCCTCCTCGTCATCCTCGAAGTCCGGCTCTGCCTCGTAGGCATCGCCACCACCTGCAACTAAGACAAGGTCTGGTTGGTGTGTACAACACCGTCCCGTAACGTGGGAGTGAGTGATCAACTCAGTGGAACAATAAAACAAAGGTTAACATGTTATCAATTCAGTCAAGCAGTAATGATAAAACAATACAATCAAACATCCCTAAGTACTCTGATTAATGCAGGAATGGTATGTATAAATGATGCATGCCCTCGCCTGCACTCCCTCTGCGATCTTCATCTAACGGTCGTGTATGTCAGTCACTTCCTCAGTGCTCTACCCAACGCCAAACGGCACATGCAATGCGGTGCATGTAAGTGTTACCAAGTTCTTATTAGTCCTTTTCATACAGCAAGATTGGAAAACTAAGGTACCTCCCTTATATCATTTCCCAAATTACGATCCATTCTAGGGTCGTCAATCCTAGTAAATCCCATACGATGTTGCGGTTCTAAGTCACTGCAAAGGGCTCGTCACCTCGATGCAGTGTAGGCCTAATTATACTCTAGTTGTTATGGAAAGGCTCGTCGCCTCTCCGCAGGCTCAGAGTATGCTCAAGGTCACTACAAAGGGCTCGTCACCTTATCAGTGTAGGTCGACAGCTCGAATATAGTGTCCCATACCACCGTATTCGGCTCACGAGTCTGGGTTACTCACTGGTCACTACGGGGAGGCTCGTCGCCCCAGCGTAGGCCGACAGCTCGACCACGGTGTCCCATACCACCATGTCTGGCTCATGAGTCTTAGCGGATCATGGTACCAAGGTTAATAGGGATTTCACCGGTGAGTTTGGTACCCTAGGTTTAAGCAGTAATGTCCAAACATGGTTAACATACATCGGGCCAATCGGGTTATTTGAAGGGCTCGACTAGCACGAGCGTAGATCGAGCTGATTGACATGAAGCGCATAAGCACTCCGTGTGGCCTAACCACTGTCGCCAATCGATATACGACTCGGATTCATCAGACGCGTCTCATGTGGTGGGACAAAGTCAGCCACTACTTCGAGGCCTATTACCGATTGCCTGGACTATGTAATAGCCCCAAACACATTCAATTACAACGATCTAGCATATGAGATACTCAAGCAGTAATGGAGCAATGATTCAAATCATACAATCAGTTGAGCATGTTATGAAGTACTGAATCCACACTTATGCATTTCTAGGTAAAAGCAATGAATATGAAACAAGGCATATGGAGGAAAATCGTACACATCATTAGAGTGGCTGAGAATCCTATCTCAACACCCATTTAAAGAACAGTTTACAAGTATTTATTCATACAGACATATTTTCAAACACTTAGCATACACATTATATCATATATGATATGTATTGGTTAGCATACGTATTAGGGCAAGTCCTTTCGTCAAAGGATTGCCGCCTACACAACAATCGCATAGCCACGATAGTTAGTCATGGCGTACACTAACGCAAGGTTTATACTCATTTAGTCTTTTGCTCAAACACTTAGGCTACGCATTGTAACATACACGACGTATGTTAATATAACATGTATTAGGCTAATCCGTTCACCCAGAAGTTGATACACATGCATCTAGCATACATAGACAACAATTAATCATGGCAAGCACAAATCCGAATTTCATACGTATACGGTATTTTCTACAAATACGAGGAATACAGTATATTCAACCTAGTTAACGTATAACTGAAAAACGAAACGGACATCACTTTATGCATGTGAAATAGCGTATACGTTAGTAATATATCATTAACCGACATTGAAAGCCTTGAAAACCATAACCTATACGTTTATAGTCCGCACCTTACGCCGGTAGATGTGAAACGAAATCAGTTTAAATGGTAAGTCTTTGTCTACGACACCATAAGAACCTATAACAGGGAATAGGTTAGCTGATTCATCTATTACACTAGTTGGAAACCCTAAAATAGGTTAGGGTTAAGATTTCTTACCCAAGTACGTTGTCGGAAACGTCAGATTTGTGATACAGATGGGATGGCTAAGTGCGTGGAGCAACGGGATCAAATCCCAAGATGAATCTCCAACTCCTCTCTCTCTCTCTCTTCCTTCTCTTTTCTCTCTTCTCTCTCTTAAGGTTTCCCAAATTCGTATGGGATGAGAGAGTGAGGGTTTAAGGCCCTTATATAGGCCCAGAACTGATGAAAATGGCTCCAGGGCCAAGGTATACTTAGGTTATAGCCAAAACCCATCTGTTTCGGCTCAACGGAGCACTTCTAGAGGCCCTCTTTCTATGTGTGGTCGGACTTAAGCTCTCTGCGTATGGATCTAGGTCGAGTTAAGTTTTCAGTCTGATCGGATTTACAGATCGACCGCGGCCGGCCAGTTTTACTTCAACGGTCACCGACACTCGATCAGGGCCACAAGTATGCTGCCATGTATGGAAATTTCTCCTGATTCGAGGGTGTATTTGGGTCAGATTCTGACGGCCTGAATCCTTATATTTGGCCCACAAGCGACACATCTCAGATTACTTAAATTTGGATTTCATTTCTAAATAGATTCACGTTTCTCACACACTTCGCTCAGGGCTCAAGCGAATAGCTTCGGGACACTATCTGGACCTGATTTCTAAGGTGGTGGTCAAGTCCAGCAAGGCGATCTTAATTATATAATTTCGTAGAAATCAGACTTTCGACGTGCGGTCCAGGTCCGATACGAAGTTTCGTGATGCTCCCGAGAGCAACTGGGTAATGAGATTGATCCTAGACTATAGGGTAATGTAGCGTTGATGATTCTGTAAGTTTTGGGTCTTGCAGTTCGTATTTAAAGTGGTTCAAGCAAATTTCACAAGTAAACTAGTTTAACACTAGCTAATACTCCCCTAATTTCTAAAGGATTTAGTCCTATATAATTTCTGCCTGAGATGGTACTCGGGCCTTTGTAGTTTGTATAGAAGGTGATTCAAGCTATTCATACTTAATTAACTTACGCCCTAATCACAGCAGAATAAGGTCATAGGGCAGTTCTACGTCCAAGGACATCCATTGCTAAGTTAGGAAAAATTCGGGGTGTTACAATGGGTATTGGGTCATGACAATGCCAAGCCCGTCTTGATGAGTATGGTGATGAGATAGAGGAAGAAAGTGAAGAGGATGAGGGGAGTGAAGATGAAGAAAGCGAGGAAGGAAGTGAAGATGAAGAGGGTAGCGATGAGGAAGAGTAGGAAGAAGAAGAAGAGGAGGCCCAAGACTCTGATGGGGGCTCTCCTCCTGCTACACATGAGCACCACCGTGATCGGGCTGCTTTAGAAGTCCGCTTGGCTCAAATTGAGGAGAGCCAAGTCGCCCTGAGATAGGAGGTCAGAGAGACCCGGGCCGAAGTGAAGTAAGAGGTTGAAGAGAATAAGGCCTATATGAAACAGAAATTTAAGAAGATGTCTCGCACTTTGAAGGCCCTCCTGTGCTGCATGCAGGACAAGGGTGTTGCTCCTCCATCATCAGAGTCAGACGACTAGTCATATGTTGTAGTCGTCTTTGGGTTTTCTCTGTTTTCTTGCTTTCTATGTGATAGCCTTGATAGGTTTAGTAGTATGGTAGAGTAGTTGGTGTGTTTTAGTGTTTAAAGCTTTGTTTAAATTAGCTTGCATGCATTTTCTGTCATGATCCATGTAAGACTACATCTCATGTATTGTGACAATTTTGGTTAAATAAAATGCATGAAGCTCCTTTTGTTATGGAATGTGTAGAATGCTTGAGAAGTTGAGTGTTGCTATACTAAATCTTACACGTGTTGCACCCTATGTTGTGTATAGGGAATGCCCCCTAAGAACACTCGGAGCACTACATGTCTCGCACTTGGCGGATCGATTGATGGGGCGCCTCCCCCAACCAATAACCATACGGATCCTAGCTTGGGCCCGGATAGTAAGACTATGCTGGATTCTCAGCCGGCCACTGGTCCCACCAATGGGCCAACACCTTTTGCACCATCGGTTCCCGAACATAACCGTGCGTCTACCTTGACGTCACACATGCCTCAGGTGGATTCTCCTCCTGATAGGTTAGATCAGATGATGCTCGTCATGTAGCAGCAGCAGCAGATTTGGACCACTATCGCAGGGGCCCTTACCCAGAACATGAACGTGGTTCCGCCTGCACCACCTATGCACCCTGCTGGAAACATGAATGCTAGCGGCTTATTTGAGCAATTCCAGTGCTTCCGACCTCCCACTTTTGCAGGTACTCACAGACCCGAGGAGGCCGATTACTGGCTTGATCGCATCTCTAAGATGCTGAAGCCGCTGCACTGCACTGAGGCAGAGCAGGTTGAGTTGGTTACGTACATATTCTAGAAGGAGGCTAGTCTATGGTGGGACAACATCCTACGGACAGTTGCTGCTGGGTACGTGTGGACGTGGGAAGCTTTTGAGACCCGCTTCCATCGAAAGTATTTTCCCCTCACCTACCGTAACGAGAAGGAGGGTAAATTCCTTCACCTTCATCAGGGAGGAATGACTGTTGCTGAGTATGAGAATAAGTTCACGGAGCTGGCCAGATGCTCCCTTAATATTAGCAGACAAGCTGATGCGACGATTTTTTGAGGGTCTACGGTCTGAGATATGTACGAAGATGTGTTGCGCTAGCATTCCCAACTATGTTGAGCTAGTGAACATGTCTCTGTGAGCTGAGCAAGATGGGGACAGACTATTCCGTACATCATACCTATGGGTCCGAGGCCTCGACCAAATTTGCCGAGCAGACCGTTCCTCGGCAAGAGGCTCCGAGCAGATTCATCTCCTCGGCTTACAGCTCCACTGACCCAGCTGAGGCAATTAGACTTGTGGTGCACCTACTGCAAGAGGTCAGGCCATACTGACACTTACTGCTTTACCAGGATGAGGGACAACGACTTCACACTTCCTCAGAAGAACAACCGTCAGATGCCACCAGCTATCTCAGCTCCACCTCTACGATAAGTACCGCCTGCATAGCCATCTTACCGGCCACTTGCACCTCGATTTAGGCCGCCTCAACGACCTATGGCAGCACAACTGAATCGTCCTCAACAGGCTAATGTGCACTCACTTGCAGCTGAGGCATCCAAGACAGCAACCGCAGCACCATTGGCTTTCGAAGTCACAACATATATCTAAGGTACACTAGTCTTCCTATTGGTGGACACCGGGTCCACTATCTGATAATATCATGCGCAACAGTCAAGCGACTAGTATTAGAGACTACTCCTATGGTTGGGATGAGGCTCCTTACCGCCATAGGGACCTTTTCAAACACTACAAGATTTGTAAGGGTTGCTCGATAGACTTAGGAAGCAGAACAGTACTCATTGACCTGATTGTCGCCCCACTATATCATTACAATGTCATTCTCGGTATGGATTGGCTCACTAAGATGAAGGCAGAGATCGATTGCGATACCAGAGAGGTGACAGCCCAGGGACTTCCGGGCACGACCTTTACTTTCCTAGTTCAGGTCAGTTGGTACTATTGCGTTAGTTGTTACGCTTCCTTGTTAGAGAATTTTGATGGTCCGACACTCGGGAACACGCCAGTAGTTCAGGATTTTGCGGACGTATTCAGAAAGATACCTGAATTACCTCCTAAGCGCGAGATCGATTTTATCATTGATCTAGTGCCTGGTGTGACACCTATATCTCTACCGACGTATCGCATGCCCTCATGTGAGATGGAGGAACTGAGGAGACGGATCGATGATCCGTTGGATGCAGGCTTCATACGACCGAGTGTATCTCTTTGGGGAGCACCTGTTGTTTGTGAAGAAGAAGGACGGTTCGCTGTGATTGTGTATTTATTGTCGCAGGTTGAATCAGGTGACAGTGAAGAACAAGTATCATTTGCCCAGGATAGATGATCTGTTTGATCAGTTGAAATGGGCATAGTAAGATCGACTTACAGTCAGGGTATCAATAGTTGTGCGTCAAGGATGAAGACGTGCAGAAGACAGCGTTCAGAACCAGCTTTGGGCATTACGAGTTCCTTGTGATGTCATTTGGACTCACAAATGCACCAGCCATGTTCATGGACCTTATGAACCGGGTGATTCGGCCGTATCTGTACCGATTCGTCATCGTATTTATAGATGACATCTTGATATACTCCAAGAGTCGAAAAGATCACGAGGAGCACCTGCAAGCAGTCTTTGATACTCTCAGGAAGAATCAGTTGTTTGCCCAGTACAAGAAGTGTGACTTTTGGAAAGAAGAGGTCAAGTTCTTGGGACATGTGGTCTCTAAGGAAGGAATAGCCGTGGACCTTGCTAAGGTGACCGCAGTTCAGGACTGGGAGCAGCCCAGTTCGATTACTGAAGTGAAGAGTTTCATTGGCCTGACAGGTTACTATCTTCGATTCATTAGGGACTTTTCCAAGATAGCCAGACCGTTGTCTCGCTCACTCGAAAGGATCTTAAGTTTGCCTGGAATGAGAAAGCAGAAGCAGCCTTTCAGGAACTGAATGACAAGTTAACATCCGTGTTAGTATTGCCAGAGTAGGGGGTCAAATATATGATATACACCGATGCGTCTCATGTTGGTTTGGGTTGTGTTCTTATGCAGAAGGACAAAGTGATTGCTTATGCCTCGCGACAGTTGAGGAAACACAAGGAGAACTACCCTACGCACGACTTGGAGTTGGCGGTCGTCATCTTTGCATTAAAGCTCTGGAGACATTACCTTTACGGAGAAGAGTTCGAGCTCTTTTGCGACCGCAAGAGCCTCAGGTACATATTTACACAAAGAGACTTGAATATGAAGCAACGACGATGGATGGAAAACTTGAAAGACTTCAAGTTCGAGGTCTCCTACCATCCTGGTAAGGCCAACCTTGTGGCAGACGCGTTGAGCCGCAAGAAGACGATAGAATTTGCAGCTCCACTGATGATAGAAGAATGGAACATGGTCGAATTTGTGCGAGATTTTGAGTAGAAGCTTACAGTAGAGGATCCGTTCGTGAGCGTCGCACATATTCGTGTGCAGCCACTTATCGATGACCAAATCATTGTGGCTCAGGGGGAGGATGAATGGCTGTTGAAGATGAGAAAACGAGCTAGTGACGATGAAGACTCTGAATGAAGAGTTGGTTCGGATGGGAGTTTACGTTATCGTGGCCGCCTATGCGTCCCAAATCTTCATGACTTGAAAAGGGAAGTTCTCGAAGCTGCTTACAATTCGAAGATGGCGTTGCATCCTGGTAGTACGAAGATGTATCGAGACATGAAACGTTCATGCTGGTGGGACAACATGAAGGCCCAGATAACAGATTATGTGTCTCATTGTCTCACGTGCCAGTAAGTCAAGGCCGAGCATCGCCGACCTCCTGGATTACTTCAGCTCATGCCCATAGATGAATAGAAATGAGATTTCATTTCAGGGTTATCAAAGACGAGGAAGGGACATAACTCCATTTGGGTGATTGTGGACCGATTGACGAAATCAGCTCATTTCTTCCCGATTAGAGTCTCAAACTCAGCAGACGATTTGGCTAAGCTGTACATCAAGGAGATAGTACGTCTGCATGGAGTGCCTATGAAGATTGTGTCGGATCGAGACACGCGATTCACATTTATCTTCTGGACTCGTATCCAGCAAGCGATGGGTGTGAAACTGAAGTTCAATACCGTGTTCCACCCACAGACGGATGGGCAGATGGAACGGGTAAATCAGGTGTTAGAGGATATGTTGCAGACATGTGTGCTCGATTTCAGAGACAGTTGGGATGACTGTTTTCCCTATGCTGAGTTCGCTTATAACAACAGCTTTCAAGCGAGCATTGGCATGACTCCCTACGAAACACTGTATGGGCGCCCATGTAGAGCACCGCATTGTTGAGCAGAGGTTGGCAAGAAGAGTTTGATTGACCCAGAGTTAGTGCAGGCGACCTCAGAGAAGATTGACATTATCAAGCGTTGACTTCTTGCAACATAGAGCAGACAGAAGAGCTACGCTGATACAAGACGACGATCGCTAGAGTTTGAGGTTGGGAATCATGTGTTTCTTAAAGTTTCCCCCATGAAGGGAGTCCTTCAATTTGACAATAAGGGGAAACTCACGCCACGATTTATTAGTTCATTCCAGATTTTAGATCGGGTGGGTGTAGTAGCGTACCGCCTTGCTTTACCTACACCACTCGCAGGCGTGCACAACGTATTTCACGTATCGATGCTAAAGAAATACGTTGCGGATCATTCCACATTATCAAATGGGAGCAGGTACAGTTGAGTGAAGACACTACTTATGTACTGCGACTGACACATATTCTAGACAGAAAGGAATAAGTGCTGCGTAGTAAAGTTATCCCGCTTGTAAAGGTACTGTGGACACACCACACTGAGGAAGAGGCTACTTGGGAAACAGAAGCGAAGTCCGTAAGAACTACCCTCGATTCTTAAGGAGTATGAAAAGGTATTAATTTCAAGGACGAAATTTTTTCTTTAAGGGGGGTAGATTGTAACTTCTCGGAAAAAATCCGTACAAAGACCCGAGTATCACCTCAGGCAGAAATCTCTAAGGATAAAATTCTGTAGAAATTAGGCGAAAATTAATTAAGTACTAAGCTGAATAATCAGTGGAATTAGCTTGAACCACTTTCTATACGGACTGCAAGACCCAAAACTATTGGAATCACTAACTTAACATTTCCTAAAAACCTAGGATCAGTCTCAAAACCCAGTTGTTCCCGGGAACGCATTAAAACTCTGTATAGGGCCTGGACCGCGCGTTGAAAGTCCGACTACCGTGAAACTATACAGTTATGACCGCCTTGTTGGGCTTGACAACCATCGTGAGAATTGAGTCCAAATAGTATCTAGAAATGCACAACTTGAGCCTGGAGCGAAGTGTGTGAGAAACGTGAATATCTTTAGAAGACGAACTCAGATTTAAGTGAATTGGGCTGTTCGCTTGCAGGCCAAATTTAAGGTTTCAGACCGTCAGATTCTGACCTAACTACACCATTGGATCAGAAAATTTCCTTCCACTCATTGGTATACTTGTGGCCCTGATCAAGTGGCGATGATCATTAAACTGAAACGGGTCCTCCACGATCGATCCACTAATCCGATCGGACCGAAACCTTAACCTGACATAGATCCATTGTCAGGGAACTTTGTTCAGACCTTATGTAGGTAATGGACCTCCAGATGAGCTCCGTTGGTCCGAAACAGCCACCCCTTGGCTATATCCTAAGTATACCATGGCCTTGGGGCCATTGACATCACTCTTGGTGCTATATAATGCCTTAAACCCACCCCTCTCTCATTCCATACGAATTTTCCAAAACCTAGGAGAGAGAAGAGAGCAAAGAGGAGGAAAGAGTGAGGAGAAGTGTGAGAGATCTGTAGTTTGTTACTGGGATTCACTCTCACAACTTCACGTGCCGAATCATCTCTCCTGTGTCGCTACACCGTCGAATCCAAATCCATTTTTGGGTAAGAAATCCTAACCCTAATCTGTTTTAGGAATCCAAATAGAGAAATCGGTGAAATAGCTAACCTATTTCAATGTTTAGGTAGCCGTTGTGCCGTAGACAAAGACGTATTGTACGAACCGAGTTCGTAACGCGTAAACCGACGAAAGGTGCGGACTATAAACATTTAGGTTGTGGTTTTTCAAGGCTTTCAATGTCAGTTAATGATTTATGACTGACTTGATTGTTGTCACATGTACTTAGATACAATATTTTTCATGTATTACACATATATGAACTATGTTTAGGTATAATGCATTCCATGCGTTTATTGAAATGTTTGAATGAAAGTGAAATCATGATTTGTGCTTGCCATGACAATCAATCGAGAATATGAAATTGTTATATGTATGACAACTCTCTTTGTGAAGGGATTTGCCCTAATATATGTTATAACTAAGTTATATCGTGTATATCGAAATATGTAGCCTAAGTGTTTGATAAAATGTCTGAATGAGTAAGTGTTCGATGAATTATACTTTATAAGGGTATTGGGATAAGATTCTCGACTACCTTAACTATATGTATAAATTCCTTCATGTAACTTAAATCCAACTACGTGATTTATGTATGAAATGCACATGTATGATAATATGTTCATTTTGTGTTTCATAAAATGCTCAAATGATTGCAGTGTTTAAATTGTTTGTTCAATACTGTTACGACTGTCATATGTGATTACCTGTTGCATTTGAGTGTGATTGGGACTACTACGTAGTCCAGGCAATCGGTAACAATTTTCGATTGAGTGGTCGAACTAGTCTCGCCACAACGGATACGTTCGATGAATCCGAGTCGTACGGTGATTATCGATAGTGGTTAGGCCACGAGGAGTGCGTATGCGCTCCATGTCGATTAAATTGGCGTGCGCTCGTACCAATCGAACTTGTCAAGTAACCCGATTGGCCGAATGTGTGTTTACCATGTATGGACGCTACTGCTTGAATTTATGGCACCGCTTACCATTGTAAAGCCCGTTTAACCTTGGTACCATGATCCGCTAAGACTAATGAGCTGGGCATGGTGGTGTATAAGACACCGTGGTCGATCTGTCAGCTTACGCTGGGGTGACGAGCCTCCCCGTAGTGACCAGTGAGCAACCCAACTCGTGAGCCGAATATGGTGGTGTATGGGACACTGTATTCACGTTGTCGGCCTACGCTAAGGTGACGAGCCTTTCTGTAGTGACCTCAAGTATAAACTAGGTCTACGCTGAGATGACGAGTCTCTCCGTAGCGACCTGAATTTACCTATCCACTGCTTTCAATCAGGGGTGATGTTGCCCTATAACTTGCCTATCGTATGTGATTAACTAGGATTGACGACCCTAGATGGATCATTGTTTGGGTAAATGATATAAAGAGAGGTACCTTAGCTTCCCGAATCTGCTGTATGAATAAGCCTAATTAAATATTGGCTAACACGTCCATGCACTGCATTGCATGTGCTTTGGCGAGGAAGCGCACGTGAAGGAGTGTTGCATGCGCGATCATGAGATGATGTCATTGAGGGAGTGCAGGCGAGGGCATGCATCATTATAACATACCATTCTTGCATTAACCAGAGTAGTTAGGAAATGCTTGTTGTATTGCTTTATCATTACTGCTTGACTGAATTGATAACATGTTAACCTTTACCTTATAGCTTTACTTTGTTGATCACTCACTCCTACTCTGGGATGGTGTTTTAAAACACCAACCAGACTCTGTTTTAGCTGCAGATGATGGCGAGGCTTATGAAGCGGAGCCTGACTTCTATGACGATGAGGAGGAGTTCTCCTATATGCAGCTATCAGGCGGGTCTATGTATACCATGTCCTGACCGACGGGATTACAAGGATACGAATTAGTTGGACATTACACTTTGTCATTTTGTATATTTTGGAATAAACATGTATATATTCAGCCTGGTGACATGATCATACTCTGGAGGGTTTATAACCACTCATATACTTTATATATCTATAACAGTCTTCTGCTTGCTTAATCTAATTATCTCTGGAGCATGATATGCTGATTTAGTATAATTTCACTCATGTTTAATGTACTAATACGGACAACATTTAATCATCATCATCTATGTTGCATAAGTGATGCATTGGAACTCGAGAGTTGAGCTTTGCTCGACCCCCAATTTTCGCGGCGTTACAGATAATGATAAGTTTAACATGAGGAGATTGATGAAATGATTCTTTAATGAGAAGAACGAAGTGGCATGACACAGAAGTGAGATAGAGATTATAGGATGAAGGTTGACCTCCCTAGCTTCAATGGTTAACTTCACATCAAGGACTTCCTCAATTGTCGTCTTGAAGTTGAACGATTTTTCAATTATATAGTGATTCCTAAGGAGAAAAAGGTTAAACTCATGGCTTACAAGTTGAAGGATGGAGCCTCAGCTTGGTGGGAACAACTCTAACTTCACGAATCAAGCAAATGAAAGCATTGACTGCACGTGGCAAAGAATGAAATAGTTTATGCAGACACGATTCTTGCTAATCGATTATGTTCAGGTATTGTTCCAGCAATACTAAAATTGTCGATAGGGTAGTCGATCCGTGAAAGATTAAGCTAAGAAATTCTATCACCTGTCCGCGAGAAACAATCTGGTTAAGACCGAGTCGTAACAGGTCGATAGATTCACTAGTGGTTTACGTACAACGATATAAGATCGGGTCCAGATGCAGCCTATCCGGATGATGAACGAGACAGTCAAGTTGCCTACCTAAGTAGATATGCAATTGGAGTGTCGTAATGCATGAAACTAAGTTTCAAACAAGGTGACCATTACTGAACCTTCACACGATGCGACACTGTCGCGGGGAAATGATTCTGTGAGGGGCATTCTTGACCTCCTCCAACCGTGAACCAAGATCGGGAAGCAGCCAAGTTAGACATCAAAGGGCAACAATGAATGCTATTGGTTCAAGTAGAAACCCTAACCCCTATGTTATGCCTCAACCACATAAGTGTTATCGATGTAGCTAACCTGACCACTAATCTAACATGTGTCCTCAGAGGTGGATGACTAATCTAACAATTAATGATAGAGAAGTAGAAGGAGAGAATGATCCCAAAGTCGATGCTGCTGAACATGCCAATGATGATGGTAAAGAGGGCTAATGGACTTAAGAATATCACGATGAGTCTCTAATCATGAGGAAGTTGTTGTACACATCGAATAAAGAAATAAATCCACAATGCTACCACATCTTTCGAATGAATTGTACTATGAACCAAAAGATTTGTGATATGATCATAGATGGTGTGAGTAGTGAAACATTATTTTAAAGACCGTTGTGAAAAGCTGTAACTGAAGAGAGAAAAATATCATTTTTTATATGAGATTGGATGGATCAAGAAGGTCAGCGAAATAAAGGTAACCGAATGATATCGTATTTCATTCTTCACTTGTAAATATTACAAGGATAAAGTAATATGTGATGTGGTTGATATAGAAGCTTATCACATGTTACTTGGTCGACCATGGTAGTACGTACGATGTTAATGGCAAACATAGAGGCTGAGATAATATTCGTTTTTGTTAAAGATGGTAGAAAGATTATCCTCATGTTATGAGAATGGATAACCAACCCAAGGCTTTTAAAGTGGACGGGCGATCTCTCCTAACTATACAGAATTTTGTTAAAGAATCTGAGGAGATGGGGGAGATCTATGCATTGGTCATAATGGGAGAATAAGTGGAGCTCACGAACATTCTAAGAAGTTGAAACCAGTGTTGTAGGATTTCAGGGGATTATGTTCAATGAACTTTCTGATTGGTTGGCCCCCATGCAGGATATATAACACTACATTGAGCTTGTCTTAAGGGCAAGTTTGTCCAATCGCTCACATTATCGGATGAGTCTAAAAGAGTGCGAGATCTTGCAAGGGCAAGTATAAGAATTAATCCATAAGGTTTACTTAGAGAGAGCATGAATCCATGTGTTGTGCCAACTCAGTTGACATCCAAGAAAGATTGGAGTTGGCACATGTGTGGTAACAGCCGAGCTATAAACAATTTAACTACGGAATATTGGTTTCCTATACCTCGATTGGATGACATGTTAGGCATGTTGGAAGGGGTAAAAATATTCTCCAAACTGGATTTGAGGAGATGTTACAATCAGATCCATATTTGGTTTGGCAACGAGTGGAAAACGACGTTTAAGACCAAGAAGGGTCTACGAGTTACTGATTATGTTATTTTGTCTCTCAAATGTGCTTAGTATGTTTATAAGGTTGTTGAATCGGGTTTTTAAACTATTTATCGGGCGATTTGTAGTAGTCTATTTTGATGATATTCTGATTTACAATCATTATGAGGTAGATCATGCATAACATCTCAGGTAGGTGCTTTGGGTACTTATAGAGAATAAACCGTATGAAGAAGTGCATTTTTTAACAGATAACCTTTTATTTTTTTAGCTTTGTGGTGACGTCTACGAGGAGGTGAAAGCCATAAGGGAGTGGCCGGTTCTGAAAAATATTCATGATATGTGACGGGTTGGTGACTTTCTATCGTTGGTTCAAGAGAAACTTTAGTACTATCGTGGTCCCCTTTACTAATTGTATGAAAAAAAGGAGAGTTTCAGTGGACTAAAGAGGTAGCCGAAGCTTCGTAGAGATCAATGGGTAATTATCTACCACCCCAGTCTTGGTGCTCTCTAGTTTTAACAACTTATTCGAGGTAGAGTGTGACACTTCTTATATGGGTATTGGAGGCGTGCTGTTGTAAGAGGGTATACTTGTAGCATTTTATGGTGAAAAGTTAAATGAATCTCGTAAGGAATGGTCGACATACGAGCTGAAGATATATATAGTTGTCTAGGACCTAAGCTATTAGATACACATTTGATTTAGAGGGAGTTTATCTCTATACCGACCATCTACTCAAATATATAAACAGTAAAGCTAATATCAATCATGTGAATTTTAGATGAATTTCTTTCTTGTAGGAGTTCATATTCGTGTAGGCAACAAAACAAGGTTGTTGATGCACTTAGTAAATGAATGACCTTACAGGTTACCATGAGTAATGAAGTCGTGAGGTGCATGTGCCTCAAAGAACCATATGCAGATAATGACAACTTCAAGGACACGTGGGCCATATGCCAGGCAGGACAACTAGGTGACCTAGACATTCAAGATGATTTTCTCTTTAAGGGGAATTTGTTATGCATTCCATGGAGTGCATGCGAGAGCGGATCATTTAGGACTTACATAACTGCGGTATTGGTGGTCACTTAGGGCGGGATGAGACTATAACCCTTTTGGAGGAGCAATACTTTTAGCCATAATTGAAGAGGAATGTCATGAAGCAGTGTAAATGTGCCATATATGTCAAATGTTTAAGGGGCAATCATAGAACATAGGCCGTATACTCCTTTGCATGTACCTTACACCCCTTGGGAGGACTTGTCTATAGACTTTATGCTAGGTCTTCCACAAATCCAATGAAGTATGGATTTGGTATTTGTGGTGGTTGACAAGTTCTCCAAAATGGCTCATTTCATCCTATGTAAGAAGACTTTATACACGACCTATGTTGGTAATATGTTCTTTAGAGAGGTTGTTCGACTACATGGTATACTTAAGACTATTATCTCAAATCGCGATATCAAGTTCCTTAGTCAATTTTTGAATTCAACGTGATCTTAATGAGTCTTGGACGACGCTCGAAGATGATGCCAACGATATTGTTGACCTCTCAGAGGATAATTTAGGATCCTCGATAGGGAAAAATCAATTTTCTTCAAACACACTGTCAAAGGAAAATCAATTGTTCCGCGGCACTCTCAATCGCACACCTGATTCTAATAGTAATCATGGTGAGAGTAGTGGACAGAAACGAATGCGGCCTCCTCGTCCTTGTGATGTGCTCGGTATGTCTCTTGAGAATGTTGCGGAGGCAATGCGTGACTTTGGACTAGGCAAAGAGGTAAATCGAACTAGTAAAATATTAGATGTCCTCGAAGAGGTCCAAGGGCTGACCAACGCTGAGTTCATCGATGTTGGTCAGCTTTTAAGTAGGGACGAGAAGCTGGCCTCATTCTTTGTCGATCTACATCCTGAGCGTTGTGTCGATTGGTTAAAAAAAACACTTCGCGATAAGTTCGGCGATGGAGGTGTTGGTTGTGGTTCTGGTTGATGGGTTGTCTGCCCTGTTTCAAAAACTTTGGTGTTGATGGACTTGTCTACCCTGGCTCTGGTTGATGGGTTGTATGCCCTGTTTCACCAACTTTGGTGTTGATGGACTTGCAATAACTTTTTAAAAAAAAAAAAAAAAAACATTAGCATAGTTTGGATTGTTAAATTTTGGAATACAGTAAGTAGTAGTCTTAGGAGAATTTGAAGAATATTATGGTTATGTAATAATTTCTTTTTTTAAATTTCATATGCTTACTGGATCAAATCATTAGAGATATGACCACAAACTTCCATTACAGAAAAGGTACATATTATTAACTATTTCTGTAGGTTTGGATACACACACTAATCAGTTGAGGCAGCCTCGGTACAGAATCTTCCTCATTGAATCTGCATTTAAATTCAATCATATTTTCTATACATTCCGATATGGTCATTTATAAATATAATCATTTACGTATCTATGCTTGTCAATGTAGATGGGGAAAAAAATATTATGTCATACTCGTTGGTCAACGATCGGGCATATACCTTTCTTGGGATGAGGCGTGTTTGAAAGTTGAAGGCTATAGCGGCAGTAGACATCGAGCCTTCAAAAACTGAATAGAAGCATCAAATTATTGAGACAGATACTTCAGTGGTAGGACTACTCAACCAGATATGGGACGAGGAAATTATGCGGGATTTGTAGCCTCATCTTGTGACGAGGTTGACAAGTATCATTTCTCAACCTCGTCGGTCCAACTGACGACCTGAGCTAGAGTTTCTAGGGGTACTTCAACTGAGGATGCCACCATGTCCGTTGGGGATAAAGTAACTGCTTTTTTGACGGGGATCGTGATTATTTTTATCGTTTTGTATATTGTTATTAAACTCTAAATACATCCAGTGGTAATCGGATTGTTTGTAATAAACTCCACTAAAACTTCATTTTGGTATAGAATAACGTGACCAATGACTTATTTTGATGGAAAACAACGTTTAATAATTGGTTGCTTGTATGGAAGTTAAAGATTTCCACATGCCATACAAATAATTCTACATGGTGAAAATCGTCCACACATAATTTAGGATTGCTCTACTTAAGCCTAGAAAATATATAATTATTAAGTTCCTGATTTCAAAAGATATAGTTGAAAATGTATCTGCAAGGTTTAGATACAATAAATACATCATTTTAAAATTAGAAATCTTTAAGATGTCAAATAGTTCAATGTATTTTGCCGAATGTATCTGCCACACATGGCCATGATAAATACATCATGGTGTGTGGTACACCTTCCAACTGGGCACGAGTGAACCCAAGACGTACGTGCATCACAGTTGCCAAGCTATGTTGATAATGTCTAATAGGTGTGGTTTTTGAAACATAAACCATCCATGCAATGACTCAAAAGATGGATGTACACGATTGATTCATAACCCTACTATATGTAGGTTTTTTAGATGGTGATATCAAGTTACGGTTCTCCTCTTAACACTGAAAAAAAAAGTATAAGAGAAAGGAGAATCAACGTATAGATTGCTTTGGAAGCTGAATGGTTGCTTTAGGAAGGAAATGAGGGAGAAGTTTATGTAGAGCAATTCCGGCCATCTAATTCTTTCAGTTTCTACTGTAACATTGAGAGCCATTGATTAGAAGGATGAAAATGTCCAATAGGTGTGGTTTTTAAAACATGGACCATCCATGATATGGCTCAAAAGATGGATGGACATGATTGATTCAAAACCCTGCTATGTGTGTGTTGTGTAGATGGCAGTATTTGGTTTAGGTTGTCCTCTTAACACGAACAAGAAAGTAGGAGAGAGGAGAATCAACGTACAGTTTGCGTTGATTCCAAACAGACCAAGTGTTTCAGCTGCAGGATTGGCAAATCTCATCCGCCAACCTAAACAGGCCGAGTGTTTTAGTTGCAGGATTGGCAAATCCCATCCGCCAACTTAAACAAATATTTCAGTTTGTCCTGGGTTATTTCGATGCAACCAAATATGCTTTCCACTCTGTCTAAGGATTTTGCAAACCGATGGAAGTCATAGACGACCACTAACAAGTGCCATCATTACCTTAAATCCTATCCCATCCCTCATAATCCACTCTATTGTGCCATCAGAAATTGGCTCTTAGCGTACTATGTTACTCAGTAAGCAATCTGCTTCCTTACTAACTACCTGCGTGTAGGGGTGTACACGGGTCGATCTGGGCTAAACCCGGCCCGGCCCGGTCACCAGCCAAACCCAGCCCGAACCCGGCCCGGCCCGGTCACCGGGCCAACATGTCCAGCCCGAACCCGACCCGATCAGCAATCGTGCGAGTTCGAGCCGAGTTCGCGCCAGTTTCAAACCTTACCGTCACTTCAAAGATGGGCGGTGAACTATACCAGAAGGGTAAAGGGGAAAGGGATGGGTAGGGTTTTGAAATATATATACACACACACACACACACACACACCACTTGACCGAGTTAGTCTAGGTCGGGCTAGGTCGAGTCGGGTTTCGGGCCGAGTCGTGCCGAACTGGGACATATCCGAACTCGGCCCGAACTCAGTTTTGGGCGCCGAAGAAAATGGCCTGTCCTGACCCGAACTCAGTTCCAGGTCGGGCCGAGTCGAGCGAGTTAACCGGGCTAGCCCGGTTCGTGTACAACCCTACTTGTGTGTCATCCACCAGACTTGGCAGCGGATTGCGTTTTCCCCACTGGTATATAAGACTATGATTTATGGGTTTTATCCATGCCCTTCATCCATTTTCTAGATTATTTCAGGATATGAGCCTAAAAACGAAATAGATTGAAGGGTAGAGTGGACCACACAGTGGATATTGAACAGCTATTGTTGAAAGCTTCCTGGTGAGGGGCAAAGAAGTTTTGGATAAGCTAAAATTTGTGATTTTACTTCATCCATTTTTTTTTTTTATTGATGGCAAATAAACATAACCGTTGGCCCTTAGAAGATTTCAATGCTGGAGTCATGGAAACGGATTGGCTACTCCCTTTGCCACCAGCCAATGGCTGATGGTCGGTGCTACGTGGGCCCACCATGATGTATGTGTTTCATCCGTTCTGTTCATCGATTTTTAAAGATCATTTTAGGGCTTGATCCCAAAAATGAGAGGGATATAAATCTCAGGTAGACCACACCACAGGAAAACAATAGATGGACCTCATTTTTGGTCTCATACCATAAAATGATTTAGAAAAATAGATGGATGGAATGGATGAAACACATACATCATGGTGGGGCCCACATAGCACCGAGCACCAGCCACTGGGCTGGTGGCCGAGGTAGTGGCCAATCCGTTCTCGGGTGTCATACTGTCATTGTCACTGCTGCTTCTTTGGTGTGGCCCACCTGAGCCTTGGGTTACAGTCTAAAATTACGTGAGAATACAGATGAACGACAACAACTGGGTGACTCCCAGATAACCCCTCTGTGGACAGATTTCCATTCAGAAGAGGCAAGACGCAATCCTAGCAGCTCCGTTGCATTTCTAATAAGAAAGTGGATTGGTACCGGTACAGGGAGCGGATTGGATAATGAACGCTTCAGTAGCCAGAAGGCTACTGAAGTAATGTGGCAAAACGCCATTGGTTGAATATCAACAGCTGTTCCCTTGCAATGAATGTTCCTCCGTTATAGATCCATTAACCGATCTTTCTCCATTTAAGCCATGCACGCACTCGACCACAAACGGGTAAACTCCATTTTCAGGGTTTTTTTTTTTCTCTCTCAATTTTCTTACCCTCCCTCTCCTTCTTGCCATCCTAGACCATCCAAATCATTGATCCACCATTCTATATCATTTCTCAAAAGTCTCATTAATCGGATCAGATTGTTAAGAGAGTTTGATTTGTGTGATTTCTAGAATATGCTCCATCCACAGGGATATGATTTGGACGGTCATGATCTATATAATTTCCAACTTATACTCCATCCATTGGGACATGATTCTTGCCTTCTATCAATCACCAAAATCAAACACCCTCCTTACAACTTGTGTTTGTCTCAAATCACCGTACTATCAGCTCATCAGTCGTACACGTGGCATACATCCACACCAATTTCAGACTGTCCAAATCATGAATCCCACTATGGCTGGATCATCTCTGAAAAATCTTACTGATCGGACCAGATTGTTAAGCGAGTTTGAATAGTCAATAGAGATATGATTCAAATGGTGAATATTGGCATGCATGCATGTAAAGGTAGATACGCTGAGTGGAGGATACACATTGTTGATATGGAAAAGCGGGCTCACGGGTGAGGATCCACATCGTTGAAATGCATAATAGAAATACGATTTGCTATCAATTCGTAGATTGGTACTTTTGATTCAAATGGGACGTGTTTTCTTCTTAGCAGTCTATTTTTAGGTCACTGATAGAAGGGTTAAGATAGTTCAATGGGAACCCCCATTCATGGTGGTGGCCTGTTAATCAACGGTCTTGATCGCCAATGCTGGGGCCTCAGTTGTCCACACACAAGGAATGAGGATATTATGTCCACACGCGTGTAGGGCAGCACATATACATTCGCAGGCACACATGTAAATATGAAACAGGTGTATGAGATCTAAATTGACGGTTTTGAAATGGAGAGAGATCGGCTAACGGATCTCCAACGGAGGAGCATTCATTGCAAGGGAACAACCTATTGGTATTCAACCAATGACGTTTTGCCACGTCACTTCAGTAGCCTTCTTGCTACCGAAGCATTTAGTATCCAATTTGCTCCCCGGTACAGGTAGGTGTTCTGTAGGCCCACCATGATGTATGACTTTTATCTACACCATTCATCTATTTTCTTCAGATTTATTTAGGACATGAGCATGCAGATCCAAGTCACAGGAAAACAATAGTGATTGGATATCCACCATTAAAATCCTCCTAAGGCACTTGTACTGTTTATTTGACATCCAATTTGTTGATTAGGTCATACAAAGCTATATGAAGGGAAAAAACAAATATCAGCTTGATCCAAAGCTTTTATGACGTCCAAAAAGTTTTTAATGGTCCACATTCATTCAACACTGTTTCCTGTAATGTGGTTCATTTGAGATTGAAATATACCTTATTTTTGGTCTCATACCCTAAAATGATCTAGAAAAATAGATGGACGGCATGGATGGAACACATACATCATAATGGGGCCCATAGAGCACCGACCATCAGCCATTGGCTGGTGGCAGGGGAGTAGCCAATCCGTTTCCGCTAAACATCTCTCTAGCAAGGTTTCAGTGGTGGGTGTTGTTATCATCACTGCTTCTGTGGTGTGGTCCACTTTATCCCTGGATCTGCATAGTTTTTGGTTCATATCCCAAAATGATATGGAAAAATGGATGGACAACGTAGATAAAACCCAGACATCAAGGTGGCCCCACAGAGCCCCTGCTGGACCAATGTCCCGTGGGAAGCCAACTGGCTACTGACATGTTGACTCACTACTGAAGTGACGTCACCAACTTTTGTGGGCCCAACCATGATGTATGTTTTGTATCCATACTTTTCATCATTTAGATAGATTATTTTAAGGCAGGAGACAAATAATGAGTTAGAGACAAAGCTCTAGTTGAACCCACAGTAAAAAACAGCGGTGAGAGTTAAAAACTTCTAATGGCCACAAAAGTTTTCGATCAAAGCTGATATTTGTGTTTTCCCTTCTTTCATGTCAGCTTTAACCTATGAACAGGTTAAACATCATGGTGACCTTAGGAGGGTTCCAATGGTGGGCGTTATTCTCCCCACTGTTTTTTTTTCTGTGGTGGGTCCACTCTAACTTTGGTTCTGCTTTCTTCTTTGTATCTTGCCCTGAAATAATCTAGACAAATAGATGGACGGGATGATACAGCACAAACATCATGGTGGGTCCCACAGAACTTGGTGACGTCACTAAAGTATGAGTCTCGCGACTCAACTTGGTCAGTAGCTAAATCACGTCCTGTCCCGCGGGGCACGACGCGACCACTTCATTCTCACAATTCCTCCCGTTCTCCTTTACCGTGCTCGTTCTTTCACAGCGAAAGGCGTAAAAGTTGCAGCGGCGACGAACCGAATCCCATGTCCATCGCCAAAGGTACGTTTGAAACCCTCTCTCCTTCTCGTTTCATCTCCTTCTCCTTTCCAAACCCCGACTCCGACCCTGACCCTCTCCTCGCTGATCCTCTCCGGATCGCCGTCCTCGACTCCCCTCTCCTCGCCGAACCCGTCGATCCAATCCCCAAAATCGCTGCTCTTTTGGTCCGAAAGGCCGCGAGGACGACTGGCTTTTCTCCACCGAGTACGGTCAACTCCAACTCCTCGCCGACTTGCCTGATCCCATCTCTCGATTAATTCTCATTGGCAACCTCCCGCGTGCCGACTCTCCCCAAAACGCTACATACGCCCGCCCGATACGCGACGACGCGTGCCGGACCCGATTCCAACAGAGACTCGCCCCGATTCTCCTCGCCTTGTCCCCGAAATCCGCCTTCAGTAACGGTTTTCCCATAATACCCTTTGTTACGTACGAAGACGACGTGGTCCGTAGTGTGTCGGTTTTCAGATGTAACGGTGCGGTTGTCGGTGAGATGCTTGTAGAAGACGTCGAGGTCGAAGAAGAACGACACGTGGACGGCTCAGATGCATTGCCCGAACGAGAGTTTCGGAGGCGGCTGCGTTTCAAAAGGATGCCGAATCTGATACAAACCGTAACGCGTATTGTACCCAATACGGAGGGTTTCGGGCTCGAGGAAGCTGAGTTTCAGCCCGATACCAGTGTGTTGGTGCAACCATACTTGCCTCCAATGGTGGCAGGCCTCTCGCTGATCGCACCGTACATTGAGGAGCAGGTTCGGGGAGGTAGGAGGCCACGGGTCCTCTGTCTTGGGGTCGGTGGTGGGGCATTGCTTACATTCTTGAGGACCCAGTTGGGATTCTTCGATTTGTTGGGGGTGGAAACGGACGAGATGGTTTTGCAGGTTGCGAGGCGGTACTTCGGGCTGGTCGAAGATGAATATGCCCGGGTTTGTGTTGGAGATGGGATTGAAGTGATAGAGAGTTTCGCCCGGCAGGCTATACACCGAAATTTGGTGTATGGTAAACTAGCTCAGCATCAGGTTGTAGATTTTTGTGGTGACCCAGAAATTGTCGGCAAGAGGGTCGAATTGAAGTGTAATTTGGCACCTGGGGACTTAGACGCTGATCTTTGGATTCGATGGGGTGGTGATTTTCATGGTGGTGAGATTGAGGACAGAGAAAATAGGCAATGTCAATGCCTAGATAGTGTGGGGGCTGGGATCCAATTAATAGGCCATTTTGATACTACTTGTAATTTGGCATCTGATGATTTTTGCAACTGGGAGATTAGAAATGCAGCAGTGGGGCGATCGAACAGGGATGGGTCAGTAGAAAATTTCAATGTCAGTCATAATTCAGCATCCGGTGATTTTTGTCTAGGTGGAACTGGAAATGTAGATATGGTGCGGGGTCCACAAAAAGTCGGTTGTGGGGACTTGCTTATTGATGTGATTATGGTTGATTTAGATTCTAGCGATGCTAGAACCAGGCTAAGTGCCCCTCCTCTGGAGTTCATCAGGAAGCCAGTTATTTTAGCTGCGAGATTGGCTCTTAATGAGCGTGGGATTCTTGTGATGAATGTTCTTCCTGTAGATGAATATTTCTATGAGGGCCTGATTCATTTGTTTCAAGAAGTTTTCTGTGAGTTGTATGAAATAGATGCAGGAAATGGTGAGAACTATGTTCTTATTGCCTCTGTCTCACCAATTAGTAAAACTGGTAGTGAGGGTGGCAGTACTATCTTGGAGAAGTTGAAGCAGGTCATTGATGGTAAATACATCGATTGTATAAGGAAGATTCCGAGCTAGATTGTTAGTTGTTTCTTGAGGAGGTTTTGCAATGGGAAAATACTGGAAAAACCAAATTTCCCTCTAGGGTTCCTTTGTATCCCTTGATTTTTGAAGGGCCTAAAGAATTTGTTTCCAAAGCCTTGGTTAAAAATAAAAATAAAAATTGGAAAAGAAAAATGTGAAAGTTTTTGCCAATTGCGACAATAAAGAAACAAGTGGAAACTGTTTTCTTAAAAAACGACATTTCTCCTTTCCTATAGAACTTGATCCTTATTTCCACAGTTTTCAAAAGACAGATTTCAGTTTTTGACCATTGAACATTACACATTTCTTTAAAAATTATGGAAACTTAAACAAACAATGTTTGTGGGTTCTTTTCCATGAATATCCTTCTCCATGGTCTTCTTTAGATGTGCCGTTTCCTTTGCAAATCTACTTTTTGGACTGTCCCAATCCAAACATGCCCCAAGAAACAAAATCCCTGAGAAAGGGATTCTGTTTGTCATGTTTGGATGAAGGGAATGTACTTCTATGGAATCAAGCTCTGTTTGGTACTGGGTGACGAAAATTCTACTACATAGTTAATACTTATAAAAAAAATTCAAAAAAGTGACAGTTGGGAAGGTATCTATTTCCTTGGAATTTGCATACCAACTCTTGCCAGGAATTCAAAAGGAAAAATAAGAAAGAAAAAGAAAAGAGGACAAAAGTTGGACTTCCAATTGGAAACTGTTTCCAAGCCTTTCAAGGGTCCCAAATGTAGGAATTTACCTGATATATGGGTTCCATTTCCAGATGAGTACTTCTGTAGGGAGCCAATGGACCCTTAAGCAGGGTTTTCTTCCTTTCTGTTTCCTTTGTTTGTCCCACCAATTTGCATGATTTCTATAACTGATGTTGTGAGATGAGACGTTGCTCCTACAGTTGCAGCATCTTGTTGGGTTCAAGTTGTCAAAATTCTCACATTAGATATCCAATGCCACTTTCATGGCCTTCTAATGTTTGTTTCCTGTGTAATGAGGCCAAGGATCTGTCCATCATCTGTTCATTCAATGTAAGGCGGTTTATGCAAATTTAGTGATTCTTTTTTAAGTCGTCTGATTTTTCCATTGGGTGATGCAAGGAAAGGTTGTGGATATTTTCAGAGGATGGAATGGGAAGGCATTTAAGGTGAGAGGTTTCTTGCTTTGGCTAGTGCTCCCTTTTGAAGTTTGTGGAATTTGGAGGAAGAAATGAACGCCTCTTCATTGCTAAGGTGGCCGATTTGGGAGTGGTATTCATAAGGATTAAGGGATCTCTGGTTTATTGGGTTCTCTCATGTGAAGAACGTCGCCATGTGATTTCTCAAACGAGTTTGTCTATTCAAATTGGTCATGAATGCTTTTGCTTGAAACAGGATGTCTTGTTAAATTGGTCATGAATGCTTTTGTTGAAACAGGATGTCTTTTTAAATTGGTCATGAATGCTTTGCTTGCACAAGGTTTCAAATCCCATCATTCATGACTAGAGCTTTCAATGGGAACATGGAAGCTCTCTCCCATGAAGAAGTTGGTGATGTGTGTTTTGTTGAAAGAGGATGTCTTTTCAAATTGGCCATGAATGCTTCATGTGCACAAGGTTTCAAATCCAACCATTTATAACTGGAGCCAGTCTCCGATGGAAATGTGGAAGCTGAATATAGATGGCATTGTGTCTTCTAGGAGGGGGCTGGGTATGGGGATATTCTCAGAGACTTGGAAGGTGATGTTCAATTCTCGCTAAGAGGAAGTTGACATCCATAACTGAATGCCAAGGCCATGTGGTAACACTGTTGTAATGGATTGGTGGGTGTAACAGTCCCCACTGATACTCTACATTCCTGTAAGGGCCATTATGCCCCTTAAATGTTTGCTTTTTAAGTAAAAAAATCAGAAAAATATGAAAAAGATTCTAAATATTTAGTGGATTCTAATGTGTTCTTATTCTTTTTTCTTTTGTTTTAACCATGTTTATGATGGTGTAATTGTCCACTCTTTGGTGAGAATGTCGTCTTGGCTTGTCTGATGATTTTATGAACCCGAGCCTTGGATTGATTGCCAAACTCCTATATTTAATTTTCTAAATATCTAGTATTTATGATAAATATATTAGCATGAATGTAATACCAAATATCTCATTTCAAGGGTATTACTATTGCCTACATGGTGTACATAAGCTGAATTGGTCCAGACTTTCGTCCTGTCTTGTCATCCTCAGGGGAAAACTTTTCATAATTTGATTGTGCCTTCCTTGATGGTTGGTCAGGGGAGTTATTTTAAGCACAAGTTTAGTGGTATGTGCTTGTTGAATGATTATTGGTGAAGAATACCTATGTAGAAAAGTACTTGATGAAGAAGGATTATAAATAAAAACCAACCATCAATTAACCTCCACCAGAATGAAAATCTTGTTGCCTCTGGTTGCTTGACCTCCACTTACTCATCTGGCTGTAGTCATGGCATTGGCACACCTTGTGCACTTCTATAATGGTTAGAACCGGAAGGAAAGACCAAGTCAATGAAACTCAAAGAGGATGACTAATCATGATCCTCACTGAACATCTATTGTGTTGGCCCTGTCCTAGAGTAAGACAATCCACTGGTGTCATGGTCATAAGCCACCACACCTACCATAGCCGTGCTCATACTATTGCTGCCCCTAGTATTGCTACTCACACTCGTTGTGCTGAGAGTGAGACTGCGACAACGAATAGCTTGGATTTGGATTCAAATGTGTTTCCATATAAAATATATCGACCATGACTAACTCAACATGAAAATGGCATAACAAGCTTCCTATATTGTTAATGGTCTTGTTCATATTCATATCCATACTACGTCCGATGTCCTAGACCTCCTAGTGCTCTATCTTTTTCAGTGCCACTGATACCAACCTCCCCATGATGCTTCCCTCTGGTTGGTTGTATTGTGACTCCGTACACTCGTAAGTTATGCTTCTTTTACCGTTGATCCTCATCGGCCTCACAATTTGCAGGTGCCTGTATCTCCATGTGTAGAGCAACACTAAAGGTAGGTGCGTAATCATCATCATTGCCATGATCATCCGTGTCAGTCTTGCTGCTGCTACTTTTATACTTTTGCCGGGTAGCCTAGATCTGCCCTTTTTTAGTCCAAGATAGCTTGCACGACTTGCTTGTTGTCCCATGCGTATCTCTCGGTCGTGCGCCTTGACTTCGTTATTGTTCTTTCTTACCCGTTTCTCCTTTGTTCCAACTTAGGTAGCCATGTCCAATCATGGTGTCCCTACTTGAGCCAATTCACTCATAACAGATAATAATGCATCATCTGATTTATCATATGGGTCTAAAGGTAGCCATGTATGGCTTCATATCTTTATTCTCTGCTTCTGTTAGTTTTTCCTCTAATCTCTTTATCTATGAGTGCCTTCACTCCTGCTTTTGCCGTTGCATCAATCACCATTTTCCAAGTATGGGAGTTGACAACATTTAGAGTTATGTTGTCATGTATGAATAAGTTGGTTGTTGTCCTACCAAGCTTCTCTACGACAATTCTACTCAACATTTGTTTGATTTCTTCTGTTTTGTCGTCTCATTTCTAAACTGAATTGAATCATACGTGGGTCTCTTGGGTTTCACCACATCTATGAAGGACACGTGAAGAAGTCTCCTTTTGGCTGAAGGCATGTAATGATCCTACTAAGCTCTTAATGGCAATTATACTCCACATGGATTTGTGCATTTACTTACCTATATAAATCAGAACCATCCATGCTCAATATTATTATTATTTTTTTTTTAAAATGACAATTTAATGGTATTTTTCACAACAATCACTATTCATCCAAAATTTAAACAATAATAAAAAAAATAAATTCTATTAAGATGACAAAGTAAACACATGGATTTGTGTATCTACTCAACCTACATCAATTGGAATCATCTACACTCAATATAAATTAAATAATAATATTTTCTTTGGGGTTTTTTTTTTAAAAAAATATAAAAAACAACAATATTATAAAAAAGTGTTAGAAAATTATAAAAATAATACCAAAATGACCACAAATCTAATAAGATGTTGGTGTGTAATTTTCGAAGTAATTGTTCATCAAGAATTTAAGAAAAAAATAAAATTGAAGACTTCTTTTTTTGAATTTTCTTCAAAATGGCCCATGGAGCTTTAATTCATTCAAATCACTTCAACAGGGTGTTTTAATCCGCAACAAGTGCACAAGGTAGGTCAAAATTATCTTAAGATCACTCCAACAAACATTAAAAATGAAGAAAAATGTGGGAAAAAGTTGGATTTTATAAAAATAAAAAACAAGCCATTTTTTTCACCACTACGGCATTGTGATGTTACTCTCCGCACGGCCATTACAATACTGTTTTTCTAAGGGACTTCATCATGACCTTGTATCGTGTAACGGGGTTCACCATGACCATTATGTAACAGTTGTTACTAACCGATATGGCATACTGATCGAACCCAAAGGTTGACAACCCCAAGTATAGGGCTGCAATGTAGTAATAACTCGGTAAGACCGAGGTCGATCCACATGGAGCTTGGTGAGAATATGTTAAGAACAAATTCTATGAAAACGGTTGGTCTGAGTTTTTAATTCAGTGGAATGGAGTTATAAAAACAATAATAAAAATGACTAAGGATTCAGGAATCCCCAATTAATAGATTTTGAATTCAATTCGTCTTCTCGAGTTGATAACTCAACTAGAACTGAATTTCAATCCATTTTAATCAAAAGATAACACATTAATATCAATAATAAAAAAATAGCCAACATAGATTAGATTCATGATAGGCTTGATCTCTTATGAAGAGCTAGGTAATCACATCGTAGAGAATTGAAAGCATCTAATGTACCCGGAGGCGACATTAGATCAAACAACTTTATAGATTGATTCCTTCTCCAATCTATGAACTCAATCATATCCACTCATAATTCAACATGAAAACCTTAACTTTTATTGAAGAAACAAATTAAACATCCAATATTCATTAAAATGTTCATCTATTAACCTTAGCTAAGAGATTAATCAAGCATGACTAACATCTTAAACAAAATATTGAGAAAACTAAAAAAATAAACTAGAACCGAAGGATTGAGAATGAACGATGATTCCGAATAAGTTCCACAACTCCTAGGTCTCTCTCCTCTATCTTAATTCGTACCTAGGAAGGCTTAGAACACCCTTTAAATAGGAAAAGTTCATACCGATTTGAAACTGACTTCAATTTTCGCACTTTTGTTATGCTTCGGCTGCAACTGATTGAAGCCTTCAGTCGCATTGAATTTCACTTTGATTGTAGCTGAATTTCTTTGATTTTCTTTTGAAGTCTCTGTTGCCCTTAGGTCGCACTGAACATTCCTTCGGGGGCACCGAACTTAGCTTCGGTTGCACCTAAGTGTTGAGCTGAATAAGTTTGAAAATCATAGTTTGTTACTGGACTGTTCTGTGCACATTTGGTCGGACCGAGCTGACCTTAGGTGGGATTGAACAGTCTGTTATTTTTGTTATCGAATTGTCTGATTTTTCGTCTTTTTTCCATCTTTTTTATTTGGTTTTCTAGGATCTTTGACATGTGAATTCATCATTAATGATTTTCAAAATCTCCAAGTTTTCTTTTGATTAATCTTTTGAGCTTTAATCCTCATTTTTAAGTATGATTTTATCTTTGTTCCCGAATTATCTTGCATGTAAAAATTAGATGTTAATTAATTAATTAAGCACTTCGAATGCATGAAAACTAATGCATTTGAGAGGATAAAATTGCAATTTTTAGATGTTGTCACATACCCTGTATGCGAAGGTTCCAAAGTCATTTCTTCTTTCTGTGAGCCGTTGATTGTGGAGTGACCTTCTAGAAATATGATTAGTTGGATTTCTCATGACCATGATGATCCATGGTGGTTTGCCTTCATGTGTGGAGAGGTTAGGGTAATAGCCTCGAGTATAAACATTACTGGGGCCTCTTAGGCTGCTAAGGTTTGGGGCAATGCCCTTGTCGAATAGGGTATAGGGCAATCAGTGCTCTGTATTTGCAATTCTCTTACCCTTGATGTTAGTTATTTTCATAATATAGTTACTGTACCTATCAAAAAGGAAAAATAGTGGCATTTTTTACTTCACATCTGGCATCTGTCTCTAGTGTAGCAATTTTGCCATTTTTGTTGTCTACTCAATGTTCTACTTGTAGAAAGAAATGAAGCATAACATCGAAACGTGTTTTATCTGTTTATTTATTTATTTATTCATCAATAATCATCATCCGAGAGCCTCGTCCTTGCTATTTGGTGTCAGTTTTCTTGATTTTAGTTTGAAAAATAGCTGCTCACATGATATCAATCTTCCTTTGCCTTGAGCTAGGGACTGGCAGACACACTGCTCCCAAATACGGAACTAGGCTTTGTTCCCACCATTTGTCATGGTTGAGAAGCATAGTAGAGAAGCACTACCACAGCCACGACAACCAATACGCAAGTCTAAAGTCCCATATTAAGAACACCCAAGTCACAAAGTGCCATTCAATGCAACCATAGACCTTTTCTAGATCAACCACAAACAGTCTTTGGCTAGGTCTGCTACCAGAGCATGGTGATAGATATTTATTAAAAATAGAGGCATGGCAAGATAATGCAATGATTGAAGAGGATGTTCATAGCATCCAAGTAGTAAATACTTCTTCCATAGCTAACTCAGTTCTTTTTTTTTTTTTTTTTTTCCTGCTTTGATAATTTGAGAGAAACTGAAAATCTGATCATCTGCTGCACAAAAGGAGTGTTGGTCCAACTGATTCACACTTTATTGGGTGGTGGGTCTGAATTGGTAGATTTGATAGACTTGAGAGGAAGAGGGCGGGCGCTTGATGCAACTGGAGTGCATCGATCCCTTAGCTATGGGCTTTCCATCTCCATCCTGGTCATTTCCTTGGTTCGTATGTGTTTTGTATGAGGTGCAATCTATTTTTTCTTCTTCTTTTTTTATTTTCCTTATATATTTATTTATTTATTTGTCTTTTTATTTATTTATTTACAACTGGGGTGCTGGTTCTTGTCTTACAATTCTTATATAGGCACCACTGCGGATGGACCACGTGCAAATATCTTCCAGATCAGAGGATTCTAGCCATCTTATCTTAGCTCTCTATTTGTAGGCCACAAATCGACGGGTTAAGATCATCCCATCAACAAAATTTTGGGACATGGTTCATCCGCTGTCGGGCGCATCATATCAGCAATCTGTGTTGTGTCAGTATTCTGTTCATCCCCACTCTCAAGTGCTGTATGTGTGATATTTCAAAGTATTTGAGTTTTGGAATGAAATGTGCGTTTTGCAAATGAGTAGATTTGAAACCAAACCAAACATCTTCCACCACATTAGAACTGTTTTAACTGCTGCATTTTCTAGTAACAATCCAACATATCCTCTTAAGTTCAACCCCACAAAGCTCATTGGTTCCCAGCTACGCAAAAAGGAAGAAAATCATCTGCGGCCCACTTATACAGATGATTCTGGATATACATTGGGTTCACTCCCATTAGTTTTTATCGTATTTTCATCGAATTGCTTATGCATTTACCCCTCAAAAAAAAAAAAAAAAAAAAGTTTGGTGACTTTAGGCTCAAGCTGATGGGAAATCATCTTCCATCATTTCAGATTACAATGTTCAAATCTTCCATATCCTATCTTCTGAATACAAAAGTATGGTTAGTGTTTGGAAGCGTTCTTAAATCAGGTTTTGGTTGAATATGTTGATGGTTTGACTTGGTTTTGGAACTGACCTAAAGTGCTCTCCTTATCAATAAGCCAAGATGCTGTTCCACTGTCTTCAGTTTCAGAATTACCAAGAGAAGTTGGAAGCTGTTTGGGGTGTCTCTCTAAATTTGAATACTGCAGAAAACTCCTCCACAAACCATTTTCTGGGTCCCAAACAGGGCATCATACTTCTTTTTTAGGAGATCTGCAGTGTACTTGCATTGCGATCATCTTCGATTGTTCTTCTATCCAAGACATGATATCATGGGCTGGTGGATTTGGGGGTTAAAGAATCCTTTAGAAATATAATAGCCCTTCAATTGTGGGCCAATCATGGATTTCGTGTGTAGAGAATCCCTAATAAAATACCAACCTTTCAATCAGTGGCCAAGGAAGAGAGTTAAGGAGAAAGTACAGCAATGTTGGATATTCAACAGATTGACCCAGACCAAATGCAGAGAAAAAGACCCAATAACCAATGCAGACTGCTATCATATGGACCCCACTCAAAACTGGCCGTGCATCTCACAAGTTACTTTGATTTGACGATTCTAACCATTGATCAATGATAGTAACAGGGAACATCAGAATTGATTGCAACGACGACGGTTCCAACAATTAATTTGGATCTTCCAATTCGTGGGCCCCATGTTTGATTGCCAATGTCTCTTACGAACTTCCTCAGTTCACACGATCCTAATCATTTATCCATAATTAGCCAAGTGACCAATCGAAAGTAGATCATGTGAAAAGGTCTATTCATTGATCACTATTGTACAGGCTGTGGGACCCACCTTTGATTGTCCATGTCTCTTGGGAGTTGCTTCGATTTGACAACCTTAACTATCTCATTGATGGTCACACGCAATGCACATGGAGAGAGAGACTAAAGGTGCAGGCTACATGAAGAGAGAGGTACAGGCAGCATACAGAGGAGAGAGGATGTAGGGGATACTCACTTGCGAATGGTTAGGATAATCACTGTTGTCGGTTGTTTATGCTGTTGGAAACATCTTTAATTGCCCATGTGTCTTAGTAATTGCTTTGATTTGATGATCTTAACTATATAATCATTGATCCATGGCCATTGGAATGATTTGGACCACCCACATCTGTCTCACCTTGGATTATCGTATTTGCCAAAGAATCACTTCAATTATAAAATCCCATCACATTTTACCAGTGGCATAAAAAAATTGACTATCTACCTCAACCGTTAAGGTCAAATCATTAATTTTCACGGATCATCTTGTGGACCCTATGCTCCCGCATGTGTCGCTACTCACTACATTGCGGCCCACATGTTGCGATAGTTAGATGATCATAACTTTCCACGTTCTGGATTCTATGCTATAGGGGCCACCCAAAAAAGAAATGGCTGAACGGATGATTTAAACCATTACCACGAGTATGTGCAGATAAATATAAAACATTGAAGGGCATTGTAATTCTTTCTACTTCTAGAGGTATATTGACAGATCGAGAAACTCGACTAGAATGAATTGGAGGAGAAGTTTTGTGTTATATATGGTGATCCTTCTGGTATCCAAAGTTGATCCGTAACTTTCTATTTGTTAAAAAGGAGAAGAAAGACGGGTTGTTTAATATCACCCCTCCCTTAGTTGATACTTGAAGGGGATTACCTGGAATGAAAGAACAAAAATTGATTCATGAATGTTTAATTACTGGGTATGTTCCGGTTGGTTTAGATAATGAAGATCTGATTCTAGGTTCAGTGGCTCACATTCAAGTTCAATAATTGAAGATTAGGATCATCATTGAAATGCAATTATTAGATAATATCTTAGTTATAGTAGCAATGACAAAAGGACGGTTAGCATGTCAAAGGAAAGTTCTTCTATCTTATGGAACTAGTATTGGAGGCTTAGTTCTAGAGAAAGGATGAAATCTTTGAACCTCTGGACTTTATTAACTTTGGTGAGTGTAGATTACGTTAAAGGAAAATAAACCAAATACAAATAAATATGCCATAAGGAGTTCTGAACTTCTCGAAATATATATGTGGTGTTTTTCATACACCATGTTATGATGGAGGTGAAAAGTACTTTATAGTCTTGTATATTGATCATTTTATATATGGATAAGTTTCCCTATTTTGCAAAAAATTCAATGATATTAAAGCCTTTTAAATTTTATAAGGTTGAAATTAAAAATTATTTTGATCGAAAGATCAAATTACGAGATTACATATGAGTGAAGAGTTCTATGGTAAAAATGATGAGAACGACTATTATCCAAAGTTGTCTGCTACTAGATTTCTAGAAGAATACGGAATTATTGATGGAACCTCTGGACTTTATTGACTTCGGTGTGTGTAGATTACGTTAAAGGAAAAATAAACCAAACACAAAAAAAAAAAAAAGAAAAAAAAAAGAAGTGTTCCACAAGGAGTTCTGAACTTATCAAAATATATATGTGGTATTTTTCATACATCATATTATGATGGAGGTGAATGGTACTTTATAACCTTGTATATCGATCATTTTATATATAGATATATTTCCCTATTTTGCAAAAAATTCAAAGCTCAGCTTGGGTCGGCTAGGGGCTCATCTCTTTGTCGGGAGAGTCTTACCTAATGAGAGTGTCATGTGGCAATCCGACCCATCCTCTCCACCAATTACAATCATCCCTCCCCCCCAATCTACCTATAAATACCAAATACCTCCACCCCTTCATTTTTACACATGCCCAAGGGGGAAGGGGACTCACTTGCAACGTAACCATCCTTTTTCAATCCTAACCAAACCCATCCGACTTAGCCCATACGAGTCATCCAAAGCATCAATTCATTCAATCTGTGCATTTTTAAATCAATACAACCTATTCAAAACCACCATCCAACTAATACAAGTCATCTTAACAATATAAATCTTGTGAAGTAGGGTTGGGGTTGAAAATATCCAATCATGTCTTATAAGAAGAGTGTTGGGTCTCTTCTTGCCTCTACCACATTTTCATTTTCCAGTCATCTTGTGTGACATCATTTATTACATTCTATAATTCACTTATAGTTGTTTGCAACATCGCATTCCTTCCAACCCCCTGCCTCTCTAGTTTATCCAAGTGTATACTTTGGGGATCGTCAATTTTCCGGATCCTACCATTAAAAACTTGAATTGGCTGGGGTATTTTTCATTTCTTTACTATCTCTCTCAGGTAAACGGGTCTTAATGGATTGTTTGTTTTTTTATCCCTCACTCTCACCCCTGAGTTTGACATTGTACTCTTCGCATTATTCATATTTCATCCTTGCATTTAGTATCCGCATCATCACATGTCTCCTTAACCCTCTACTTCTATAGTCATTCGAGTGTATGCTCTGAGACTTAGTTTTCTAGATCTTGTCACATAAAAACACTCGAACCGACTGGAGTATTTTTCTTTTTTCTTTTTATTGTCTCTCTCAGATAAATGGGTCTCGACATATCGCTTGTGTTTCGATCCCTCACTCCCACTTCTGAGTTGGATAGCATTATTCATATTTTTCTTTTCTTATCACATCTTTTAAGTAAATGGGTCATGGTGGATCGACTATGTTTCGATCCCCTGCTCTCATTCTTGAGTTGGATATTGCACATCTTCATCATACATAATTTTCTTTTCTTTACCATCTCTCTCAGGTAAACTAGTCTTCGCAGATCACCTGTGTTTTAATTTCCCACTCCCACTCCTAGGTTGAACATTGTGTTATTGCATCGTCCGTATTCATTGTTCATCTATATGAGGAGCTAGGCTAATCGAATCCCTCAAAATTCATTAAATTCGATAAAGTAAAGACTATATTTACTTCATGCAGGGAGGGTGTCTAACACCTTCCTTATCTGTCATTGAGGTCCCTTAAAATCTCAGGTCTCAGATTATGAGTCATTATAAAACAAGGAATCTCTGGATTCTTTGATTTCTAAGGATTCTGTAAGGTCTAGCGATTCCTATGATCCATTGTTTAGAAGTGGGTAGTTCAATGAGAGTGTAGATCATTATCAAATAGGATTTAAAGGAACGTGTGTTTAGATATCTTGAGGAAACGGTTTCCTATGAGCCAGTTGCCAGAAGTTCTAAGGTAGAAATGGTAATTTCACCCGGGAAGTATGTGGGTCTTTCTTGTCTGGGATCAAAGCAAAAATCCCATAGCTGTATAGTGGGGCCCGCGTTCCCCATGAACAACCCCTGTCTAAAATCTTATCCAGAACGGTCCTCATTCAAAGACTATATCCTACCCATGTTCAAAGGCTGGACTATCGTTGTGTAGGACCACGCACGGGACGTAGATAAAGCAACCAACCCTTCATCATATCAGGCCTTTCTTTAGTTATCAACTGTTCCCGCCTCGTGATCAAACTGCAGATCATATTGAGCGCTGCTAATATGCATTGACGTACGTCTGGCTAACCCGGGTCTTCTATAGACGTGATTTAGATAGATCAAAATGAAAGCAAGGAAAGGATAACCTGTTCTTGATTTCACGAGCTTTGGAGTGTTAGGATTTTTTAAGTAGATTGATGCAATGAAAGATGAATTAAAGTCCCCAAGCTGAAATAGAGTTTGGAATCTTGTTGAGGTGTCAAAGAATCATAAGGCCATCGACTATAAATGGATCTATAAAAGCAAACATAATTTCAGATATGGCATTAAATGATTCAAAGCTAAACTAGTGGCAAAATAATACACCTAACATGCATGTATCAATTGTAAAGAGACATTCTCTTGTCTTAATAAAGGATTCTTTTAAAATAATCATAGCAACAGCGGCTCCTTTTGACATTGAGTGGATTTCACCACAATGGGTACCCAAACCCATGACCTCGTGCTGAAACTCTTGTGAGTATACCAATGGGGCATGAGTAAGGACGCAACCTACATGAGACAACTTGAAGGTTTTTTGGTAGATGCCAAAAAAATATTTAGTATGCAGACATAAGAAATTCATGTTCAGACTTAAAGAAGCTTTTTGACAACGGTATCTTTAGTACAATCATATCATTACCTCTATTGAATATGAGAAAAACATTGCTGATCGATGTATGTACTTGAAGGTTGGTGAAAGTAAGATTATATTCTCAGACTTGTATGTTGATGCTATTTTGCTAGTGAGTAGTGTCTTGGTATTATTGTATGAGACTTAGTAATTTCTCATTAAGAACTTTGAAATGAAAATCATGGTCAAGGTAAATTTTGTGATTAGTATTGAGATATCACATGATAGATTTCAAGGCATAATTGGACCGTCTCAAAAGGATTATATCATAAGAGTTCTAGAGAAATACGACGCACAAAATTACTCATTAACCAATATGTTGATTACGAAAGGTGATAAATTTGGCATGTTGAAGTGTCTTAATATCGATCTAGAATATAAAGAAAAAAAGATTTTATATACTTATGCAATTGATTGCTTAGGTAGATTCAGACATGTACCTGCCTTGATATTAACTTCCCAATCATATGTTGGGAAGATAACAAAGTGATTCCAGTATGAATCATCAGAAAGTTGCAAAGAAAGTGGTATAATACCTAAAATGAATGAAAGATTACAAACTCAATGTAGCGGGATCGTAAACTTACATATAATGGCGTGGTACTTGACTTCACATATAAAATGACCAATCAATTAAAGGTGATCAGATATTCGGATTCAGATTTTATTGAATGTCGAGGTAGTAGGAAGTCAACTTCTGGCTAAGTATTTCTATATGCAGATGGAGCAATTCCATGGAGAAGCACAAGTCGATTATCGATGTTTTCAATATGCATTCTTAATTTGTGCTATGCTTTGAGGCCGTGAAACTTTATATCAAACTTAAGAGTTGTCGACATTCTTGACAAACTGCTAAGGATTTATTGTGACAACATCGGAGCAGTCTTCTTCTCTAAGAACTAAGTACTCAAGTGGTGCAATAAGCATGGAGGTCAAGTACTATGCCTTTAAAAAGAATGTAAAGAATCATTAAGTGGTCATTGAATGCATAAGCACAAAGCTCATGATTATGAATCCCTTAACAAATGGATTAAAGTATATAGAGGAAATAAGCCTTATGAGATTATTTAGATTTCCTTGTAGGCACCATGATATATCATTATGGAATGATACTATTTTCTCCTATTTTCTATATGTGCAAAAATGGATTTGTATATATAAAAGATAATAAGAACAGTTTTTCACAAAAATATTATAGCAAACATTAAGTGTAATTAGGAACGATTAGTCCATAATCCTTCCTACTAATTGTGTCAAATGAGATTGTAAATGCCGTATTACAATAAAGTAATATATAATGTTGATAATTCACGATAGTGATTTTATCTGATAAGGATATATTGACTCTCAGTAGTGTAGTTGTGATTGGGAGGCTTTTCAATACATGTATAAAGATTTCTCCGACTACATAACCAATAAAGTCATACCTAATCTGTTCCCCACTCGCGGAAAGATTCTACCCACGGACGTGGATTGGCCGATGACCTTATACACCATCCAGCTAACTGGTTGAGAAGCTTTTTGGGCCCACCATAGTGTATCTTTTATCCACACTGTCCATTCATTTCGCAGCTCAATTTAGAACCTAAGCCCCAAAAATGAGACAGATCCAAAGCTCCAGTGAACCACATCATAGGAAAAAGTGAGGATTGAACGTCTATTGTCAAAAACTTCTCACGGACAACATAAGTTTAAAACTTCTCTAAGGTCACAGAAGTTTTGGATGAAGATGATATTTGTGTTTTCCCTTCATTTAATGTGGTTTTTTGAACAAGTTGGATGACAAATAAAAGTTATAGTGGACCCATTATGTTTTCAACGGTAAGCATTCAATCCTCACTATTTCCTATGGTGTGGTAGACTTACTTTCGAATCTGCCTAATATTGAGGAGTCCGGATCCTCTGATATCCGGTCAACAGAGATTTCCTGATATCCTAATCCTCATTGGTCGACGTCACCACTCACTAAAAAATAATAATAATTAAAAAAAAAAAAAAAAAAAAGCTTTCAGACGCCAAACCATTAGAGTAACAGGAAATCCCTGTTGACCAGATAACAGCGGATCCTGACTCAATTTTTAGCTTTAGCTGGGTAATGTAGGGTCACCAGCCGATCCTCATTACCTACTCGCCAGGGTTCGCAGTTTCAGTTGAACATGGTCCGTTGCTGTGTTTCTCTTCCTAACAAGTCCACGTCTAGGAAGGTAGTGGAAATGTCACGATTGTTCCATGTACAGTGGGACCCAACAGACGTATGAACTAGATGATGAGACGTGTGTGATGACCCACTTATCATGAATGATGACCCGAGTATTCGGTGAAAACTAAAAAGCTGGGGTCGAGGATCCCGTAATTCCTCGTCCGGAGACACAGGTTGTTGGCTTGTTGCGGAAATCAGGACAAAAGGCGAGGATGCGATGGTAATGGAAAACGTCCATCACGCAAGCTACTCGGCTTCAATATTCTCACCCACTTCGTCTGCCATCAGTAACTGGTTGCCACGTCCCTCTTCCATTCTAACTATTTGGGTCCATCTTCTCGGAATCCAGACCATTGGTTTGATATGTGCAACTCTGAGTAGACCACAACCCAAAGTTGCCCCAGATGGTACACTTCTATCCACTAATATTGAGACTTTTCTAGGTTGAATGTGGACCGTTGCTGTATTTCCCTTCTTATCCTAGGAGCGGTTTAGGTGCGGCCCGGGCTACACCCAACGGACACAGTTTGGATGGTGACCCAACACCAGCCACCTGACTGGTTTCAAAGCTCTGCGGGCCTATCATGATATATGTGCTTTATCCATTCCTAGGTAGACCACACGAAAGGAAACAGTGGGGATTGAATACTTAATGGGCTGAAAGTCGGGCGGGTTCAACCCGACTGGCCTGACATTGAGTTGGGCTCCGGCAGGATGTGTCGGGTTCAGTGTCGGGCTTGACTTATTATACAAACATGATAAAATTTCACCAGCCTCGGATTAAAATGATATGAAAAAACGGATGGAAGGTGTGGATTTACTACACATACAACAAGATGGGCGTATGATGAGGGCCTCACCTAAGCCGCTACCTGGCCTAAACTCACGGTGTTGAGAGATAAGCTTCGTCCACATTCGGACCCACAACTATGATTGTCTGATTAGTGTTATTTTAGGATATAAGGATAAGCCAATGCCATTTTCTTAAATGGTATACATAGGATTATTCTCCCAGGATGACCGTTCAGAGACTTGGTCCACATTCAAGGGGTACGATCGCATGGTTCTAGTGGGGTACTGGCAGTAGTGGGACCCACGTGATGTAATTCTCAATGTACCCGTCCATCAGATGCGCCGCTCAAGTTAGAGAAATTTACGAATGTGGACCCCACCTTTTATCCAGCGGTTTTTCTGAAACAATACAAACTTAGAGTACGCAACTGGACCTCCTCGTACGGAGTCGGGATTTCAGGACGAAAATACCCCTCCTTCTCACGGAAACCGAATCGGTACTCCCCCTGCCACCAAGTAACGGCGGATTGTCGGTGGACTGTGGGCCACACCATGATGTATACTTTTCATCCATGCCGTCCATATATTTTAACAGATGATTTTATGTATGAGACCGAAAATGAGGTATATTCCAATCTCAACTGGACCACATCACAGGAAAAACTGTTGAATGAACGTCTACTATTAGAAACCATTAGGAGGCCATAAAAGTTTCGGATGAAGCCGATTTTTGGTTTTTATCTTCATCTAGGCCTGTATGAACTAATCAACAGATTAGATGTGAAATAAACAGTTCATTGGGCATTAGGAGAATTGTAATTGTCAATATCCAATCAATATGATCTTCTTGTGGTGTGGTCCACCTGAGATTTATATCCCTCTCATTTTCTGGAATAAACTCTAAAATGAACTGTAAAATGAATGAACGGAATGGATGAAACACATACATCATGGTGGGGCTCACAGAACACCGACCACGGCCATTGGATGGTGGCAGGGTGAGTAACCATCCGTTTCGGTTTAAGACGTTGCTGCTCGGCCTTCGTACGTTGTTTTCACTCCCTCAACGAAAAAAACCTCCTGAAAATAACAGCATTTCACTCCCTTTCAACCATAAATCGACGTACGGAGGTTATTTTTTTCATTTTTCTCATAGAATTCTCCGTGAATCATGCTGATATCATCATTCTACATTTGCCATTTTTCGTCTTGGCTAGGGTTACGTGAAATCCCATGAAGTAGCTGGACTTGCAATCCTTGAAAAGGTTCAAAATATTCTCACTCCAAAGCACCTCTCTTCAACCTACATTTGACTTGTACTATGGTAGTTGGTGGTACAGATATTTTAGAAGAAAATGTTCAGCTCGTACAATTGCATTGCATGCGAAGTTCGGTCAATTCTATGTGTTAGGCTTACTCAAATTCATGCGTTAGGCTTAGTTAATTTTATGTGTTGATCGGTCAAATCCATGTGAAACTCACTCAATTCCATTTGAAGCTCACTCAATTCCATGTTAGGGCTTACTTGATCTCATGCTATGCTCGCTGAATTTCATGTTTACGCTGCGCAATTTTATGCTAGGACCGCTCAATTTAATGTTTGCCCAACTTAATTTCATGGTAGATAAGATAAAGTCAATTTAATGTTTGCCTTGATAAATTTCGTGCTAGGATCACTCAATCTAATGTTTGCCCGGCTTAATTTCATGGTAGATAAGATAAGGTCAATTTAATATTTGCCTTGATAAATTTCATGCGATCACTCAATTTAATGTTTGGCCAGCTTAATTTCATGGTAGATAAGATAATGTCAATTTATTGTTTGCCCAACTTAATTTCATGGTAGACAATTTAATGTTTGCCTCAATCAATTTCATAGTATGATCGCTCAATTTCATGGTAAATAAGGTCAATTTAATGTTTGTCTCGATAAATTTCATGCTAGGATAGCATAATTTAATGTTTGCCTAGCTCAATATCATGCTAGGATAGCATAATTTAATGTTTTCCTAGCTCGATATCATGCTAAGCTCGCTCGATTTAATTTTTGCCTCGCCCAATATCATGCTATGTCTGCTCGATTTAATGTTTGGCCCGCTGAATATCATGCTATGTTTGCTCGATTTAATATTTGTCCTGCTGAATATCATACTACGCTTGCTCGATTTAATGTTTGCCCAGCTCAATAGCATGCTATGCTCGGTTGAAATATTGTTTGCCCAGCTGATTTTCATGTTTGCCCCGCTGATATTCTAATTTGCCCCGCTGATTTTCATGTTTACCCAGCTGAATTTCTAGTTCGCCCTGCTCGATTTAATGCTCGCTTGAATATTAATTATTTTATTTCGCCTTAGGCCCTTAACTAACGTGATGGATTGGTTGGTCCTGATTTGTACTTCAACCTGTTACGTGTCATGTGAAGAGAGAGAGCGGAGTAGGTGCCGCCCCAGCCTTACTCAAGACAGTGTGACCCTTGCCGTGGGGCTCACTAGATGTATTTATTCTATATCCACACTATTTATCCGTTTTGCCATGTTATTTTAAGACAGTAGGCAAAAAATGAAGAAGATCCAAATTTTAAGTGCACCATAGAAAACAACAGTGATTGGATATCCTACAATTAAATACCTCTTATATCATTTAAGACGAGGCCAAATGAGGAAAATTCAAATTTTAGGTACACCATAGTAGCGAAAACAATGGCGATTTGACGTCTTATAATTAAATACTCCCTATAGCCCATTATAATGTTTCTTTAATGTTTGTTTACTATTCTACTTGTTGATAAGGTAACAAAAATCTTGATGAAAGAATAAAACAAATATCAGCTTGATTTAATGTATTGCATGTTTCCCCCGCGCTAAAATTTCATACTTCCCTCGATCAATTCCTAGTTTGCGTTGATCAAATTCCACGCGTTCCTTGCTCAATGTAATGATAGTTAATGTCACAAAATTAAATGAGCACCATATGAAATCATTCGCTTCGTTGAATGCCTAATCCGTATGAGCTCTAGTTGTTTATTTCATAGTAGCTCAGTGAATTTACTGATGGACTTATTTGATGGCAGCTAAGGTCAATTTAATGCAAGTCGATGCGCATGTGTTAGGCTTAATCAATTTCATGCGTCAGGCTTAACAAATTTTATGCGTTGATGGGGATTACATGCACTCGATTAAATGTTTGCTTGCATAACTTAATTTATAGTTTTCCCTACTCGATTTCATGCTATGGTCGCTGAATTTCATGTTTGGCTTGCTCAATTTAATGTTTGCCCTACTGAATTTCATGCTTACCCCCCCCCCCCCCCCCCTTGCTGAATTTCATATTTACCCTGCTCAATTTGTATGTTGTCTCGCGCATTTTTCCAGCTTACTCCTTATTTCCTTAAGATTTGTATCATTCTCATCTATAAGGGAAAATGAGTTTTCGGTCTTCTATTAGTTAATTGAGTTTGGAATTATGGCAAGCTTCTGTTGTTTAACGTTTTATTGATAATTTCTCATTGTATTGATTTCCAGATTATGGCTACGAGAATCATCTGTTGCTATGGCGAGGAGTTAGAATGGGAAAACACGCAATGGATGTACAAGAGTGGAAGTACAAAAACTATTTCGCTAGATGTTGATACTACGTACGAGGAACTTCTATCCAGAATGTACAGGATTATGAAGAGTACACCAACAGATTGTGATGTTCGGATGAAAGTTTTGTATCCCTGTTCCAATAAATCAATCCCTCCAACCGTACTCGAGGACGACGATGACGTGAAAGAGTTCCTGGCAACACAGCTGGAGCATTCGAAAAAGTTCATCCCTTTGGTCATCGAGACAATCCAACACATAAATATGACAACACACGTTGACAGTCTGGCAGAAGAGCATGGCGTGGAATTTCAATATAAGCCAAATCCATTACAAGTAGGAGGAACAAATGACCGACTCCCCGAGCCGCCCCAAACATCAAGATTTGTGAGTGCCCAAGTCAGCGATGCATGTGACGTTGACCTCATTTGTGATTACATGGCACCGCCTCTAGCAACAACAGCAGATCTGCCGTCATCATCCACAGCCCGAAGATCATCAATCCGTGAAACGACATCCGCATCCAGACATGGCCCGAAACAGTTAAACTTAACACCCGTCAAGTTCAACGTGCCTATTTGCCCTTCAAAATAAATTCCAGTACAAGGTACTGTACTCAAATTCCCGGAGATTTACGGTCGTATGCTTCGATGATAGATGTAAATGGAGGGTTCATGCATCACGCGTTGGTGATTCGGGGGTTTTCAAGATACGGACTTATACGAGAAATCACACGTGTGGCATGTCATGGATGAGGAGCGATCACCGGCAAGCAAGCAGTAAGTTAGCATGTGATTTAGTTGTTAGCCGCATCGAGCAACGCCTGGGGTTGAGGCCACGTGATATTATCTTCGCCATGCAAGAGAAGTATAATATTGTTATCAGTTATAGGAAGGCATGGGCAGCCAGGGAGCTTGCAATCAATCAGGTGATGGGGTCTTATGAAGACTCCTATAATCAACTCCCCTTGTATTTGCATGAGTTGAGGACGGTCAACCCGGGGACAGTGACTGCCCTGCGTGTTAACAAAGAGACTTTCAGGTTTGAAAGATGTTTTGTTGCGCTCGGACAATGCATTAGAAGTTTTCAGAAATCATTGCGGAGGGTATTAGCCATTGACGGGACACACTTAAAGGGCAAATACAAGGGTGTTCTATTCATCGCCACGGCCTTAGATGGGGACAACCATATATTTCCAGTTGCATTTGGCATCGGAGAATCGGAGAACGGTAGCAGTTGGAATTGGTTCCTTACTTACCTTAGCGATGCGATAGGGTCTTTGGAGGATCTTGTTATTATATCTGATCGACATAAAGGTTTACTGAAAGAGGTTCCCCAAGTCTTCCCACGTGCAATTCATGGCTACTGCGCGTATCATATCTACAGAAACTTGGTGGACACCTTTAAAGAGAAGTCATTGGAGATGTACTTCTGGCGGGCAGTGAAGACATGTAGGGTGGCTGAATTTAAAAAATTAATGCATGATATCGAAATGTCCAACCCCGCAGTACATGCATGGCTGACAGAAATCGGATACGAGAGATGGGCATCTTCGCACTTTCCATGAAAAAGATTCAACTTGGTTACTACAAATATTTCCAAGTGTGTTAATGCCCTCTTCAAAGAAGCACGTGAATACCTAGTTACAAAATTGATTGAAGGGGTTAGATTGAAGATACAAGAATTGTTTTATAAGAGGAGAGAATCTGCGGCATCGTTTGTAGGGCCATTGACGTCATGGGCGGAGCAACAGTTAAAGGATCTTGTGCAGAAGGCGCGAGATGTTCGCTGTTATCCTATTTCTCGAGATGAGTACTATGTTGTGGGAGATTATAATGATACCGTCAAGCTCAGTGAGTGTTCGTGTACATGTCGCGAGTTTGGCGTGAAGGGGTACCCTTGTATGCATGTCCTGTCAGCATGTATAAACTACAATCTCCCTCATTACTCATACTGTTCCCCATTCTACACGGTGCAAAATTACATAGCTACGTATAACGAACCGGTGTACCCAGTACGTGACAAGAGTGAGTGGGAAGAAATTTCAGTGGGCTTCAAGGAGTATTGTGCGCAAATTAAACCCCTAGGACAAAGGAGGTCTGCTGGAAGACCCAAAAAGCTTAGAATTCCATCGCGTGGAGAGGAATCGAAAACAATAAAGTGTGGGCGATGCAAACAAACTGGGCATAATCGCCGGAAGTGCAAGTTTCTCATTCCTGAAAAATAGCATACTTTGTAATTTATTTTGTGTTTTGACGTATAGCATACTTTGTAATCTTCGTGGATGATTAATGAACTTTCTATCTTGTCCCACTGTATTTGCTGCTTGTCCCGCTATAGGATGCCGATTAGGAAAATGCAATTGGAAATCAATGCAAGGCAATTGCATTGATACTATAATGAGCAAAAGCTCAAATATGCCTGATAGACAAGAACTTCAGCGGCATAAAAGGGAAACCCGACTCACTGCTTTTTCCAGTTTGCCTCGCTCAATTTCTACGTTTGCTGAAAAAGGAAATAACCTTCAGCATGCTAAATAGCAACTACATTGTACACTGACAATGATAACAAGGACTGGAAAGATATAAACTACCCCATTTACTTTAACAAATCCACTGACACCACCATCAGTTTGCCCCACTCATATTTCAATTTGCCCTTTTTCTAGTTTGCCCTCGCTGTTTTTATAATTTGCCCTCGCTGTTTTTCTAGTTTGCCCTCGCTGTTTTTCTAGTTTGCCCCCCCCCTGTTTTTCTTGTTTGCCCCGCCCATATTTCAAAATCCCTCGCTGTTTTTCTAGTTTGCTCCGCTGATATTTCAGTTTGCCTCGCTGTTTTTCTAGTTTGCTCCGCTGATATTACAGTTTGCCTCGCTGCTTTTCCTAGTTTGCCTCGCTGCTTTTCCTAGTTTGCCTCGCTCCTTTTCCTAGTTTGCCTCGCTGTTTTTCCTAGTTTGCCTCGCTGCTTTTCCTAGTTTGCCTCGCTTTTCCTAGTTTGCCTCGCTCCTTTTCTAGTTTGCTCGCTCCTTTTCCTAGTTTGCCTCGCTCCTTTCTTTCTATTTGCTCCGCTGATTTTTAGTTTGCCTCGCTGCTTTTCCTAGTTTGCCTCGCTGCTTTTCCTAGTTTGCCTCGCTCCTTTTCGTAGTTTGCCTCGCTGTTTTTCCTAGTTTGCCTCGCTGTTTTTCCTAGTTTGCCTCGCTGCTTTTCCTAGTTTGCCTCGCTCCTTTTTTAGTTGCCTCGCTGCTTTTCCTAGTTTGCCTCGCTCCTTTTCCTAGTTTGCCTCGCTGCTTTTCCTAGTTTGCCTCGCTGCTTTTCCTAGTTTGCCTCACTCCTTTTTTAGTTTGCCTCGCTGCTTTTTCTAGTTTGCCTCGCTCCTTTTCCTAGTTTGCCTCGCTCCTTTTTCCTAGTTTGCCTCGCTGTTTTTCCTAGTTTGCCTCGCTGTTTTTCCTAGTCTATAACTTATGACCTAAATATATTCTCAAATCCCTAAACCTACACCTACACCTAATCCTAATCTCAACTCCCTAACCTAAACCTAAATCCTAATCTTGAAAACCCAAACCTAAACCCGATCCCGAACTCGAACCCGATTTCCTAAACCTAAACCTTAACCTATTCTCAAATCTCTAAACCTAAACCTAATTCTAATCTAAACCGCCTAACCTAAACCTAAACCTAAACCTTAACTTGAGAACCTAAACCTAAACCCAATCCTGAATTCATACAGTACTGCACATCATCATACCAAAGCGGAAACACTTTCACTGATAATCTAATGTTAGTACATTGTTCCCATACACACCTAACTAAGTGAAAAACAGCGAGAGAAATTGACAACTGTACGACCAGTATATGGCCCACAACCTTTTTAAGCCCATTTCTTTTTTGTTGCCAAGAATACTCCCCAGGCGTACGGACGACCTTGTCCATGACGAAAATGTCCCGGCTCTAAAACAGACGTCCCTTTCAATGCTGTCATACCCATCTTCACACCCTACAATCTGATTACTTCTTAGCGAATTTCCCTGCTCCTTCATCCTATCCGACCAGATCTTATTCTCCGATTACTTCTTCCCCTCTGCGACTGTCCACCTAAACACAAAAACTCTCTTTTCTAAACTTTTTATTTCCCCTTTGTCTGGTCGAGATTACAGACCCCACCGAGTTATTGATGAAGACCGTGAACTGACCTCAAGTGACCGTGAACTGAGTTAAAATGACCGTGAACTGACTTAAAACTAGAAAAATAGTGGGGCAATTCCATGCATTTCACGGATAATTCCTCTAATTTCACGGTCAATTCTATGCATTGCAAGACAATTCCCTTCAATTCACAGAAGTTGTGAAAATGGAAAACAGTCAGAGTCGACCAGGTCTTACCCGGTCTACCCGAACTCTCTGGACAATTACCCGGTCGACCGGGACGTTACCCGATCGACCCCATTTTTGTAAAATTTACTTAAATGGGGTCGACCGGGTAACTTCCCGGTCGACCGGGTAAGTGTCCAGAGAGTTGGGGTCGACCGGGTAATACCCGGTCGACCGGGTCCGGCTGTCCCGTTTCCCCAAAAGCCCTCTGCTTTTATTCTATTCCATTGCTCCCCATTTTCGTTTCCAACTCCGGCCAAAACCGTCTATTTTCTCTTCTTCCACCATTCTGGAAACGGAATCTTTCCATCCCTCCATTGCGGAAGATTTGCAAACACCCCATGGCCAAGAAGCGTGACGCACAGGATGGGCCGGAACAACAGTTTAATCGTCGCTCCAAGAGAAGGGAAGACGTTGAATGCTTAACTGCGTCTCTCGCGGCTACGCAGGCTACGAGATTGAGACCTCGATCAGGTCCTTCCACGTCTCGGGCGGCCCGTCAACAAGACGCAGCAAGGGAGTAGATGCACAACCGGCCATTGATTTGAGCCGATTCGCCGAACGCAAGGTAACCTTTGAGAGGTATGTAGCGAAAGACTTGTTCGTCGATACAACAGAGAGAAAGTGGCTTGCAAAGATGGGGTGGAATCCCATCTTCACACCCTACAACAATGCCGACGCCGAGACGGTGCGCCATTTCTATGCTTCAATTCAGAATCCAAATCTACAGTCAATGACCTTCGACGTAGCAATCGGTAATTCCTTGATAACATTTAAAGTTAAGGACATTGAGAGGATTAGTGGGGTGCCATGTGGGACAGTGATTGTTCCATATAAGGATGCGAAGAGGTCTAGGTATAGGGACGAGAGGACTGTTTTTGTTTGTGGCGAACTTAAGCAATGGGTCGTAGGTGATAACTGCTTGGAGTCAGCAAGGATGCTTCCGGTTTACAGGTTCCTTCACCTTGTTTTCACGTACAATCTGTATCCTAGATCGGGAAATCATACACAAGTAACACAGTATATGTTGGAGGTTTTGTATTTAGTAGGTACAGGCGTGAAAGTTTGCTACCCGTCTATTGTAATGCGTCACATCTTGAATGCCGCCACCACCAAAACCAATCTATCCTTACCCTTCGGTCGGTTGATTTGTAAGATGGCCAATGATTGTGGGTTTGGTTTCATCCTCACTGCGCCTTTAGAGTCGCAAAATTTTATTGACGAGAATAGTATTAAAAGAATGAAATTGATTCAGCAAGAAGATGTTGAAAGAGGAGAAGAGTCAAAGGAAGGAGAAGAAGAGAGGAGGAGGAAGAAGAGGAGGAGGAGGAGGAAGATAATGACGAAGACATTGATGAAGATTTTGTGGCCCCCCCACCTATACATGAGCGCTTCAGCCGGGTGGAAGAGGAACTGGCCTCGGTTCGGTCAGAAATAACTGATATGAGGGCTGAAATGAAGACCCAAAGGACCGAACAGGAGCAATGGAATGAGAAGATCTTTCGTATCCTGAAGGATCTGTTATGCTGTGTTCAAAAGGATGAAGCAGCACCGCACCGAACTGATTCACAAACTGGATGATTGATATCCGTGATCCAGTAGACCACTTCTTCAGATCCTTGAAGAAGAAGCGGGAGCTAAAGCGCATATAGATCCATCAACATCTGTTTTTGTTTTGTGTGTTTGGAGCGGTGTTAGCATTTGTGGAACACTAGTTTTTTTTTTGGGTTTGTTTGGTTTTGAGGATTTGCCTGACTGCTAATTTTTGTTTTGTTTATCAGGTTTGGTGAACAAAATGGGTTTTATCTTTCCTTTCATTTGTTTGTGTGCTTGTGAGTTTGTGTGTATGCCAAACCCAAAGTCAGCGGTAGGTTGTCCTGTATCGATCCCTACTGGGGGTGGCGGACACTGAAGTGTACTAACAGGCTGACAAAAAAAAAACTAGAAGCATCAAAGAGATGGTTACGAAATATTGGGGATTGAATGCCTAAATCTGAAAATCTCTTGGGGCCACAGAAGTTTTGGATCAAATTGATATTTATGTTTTCCCTTCATCTTTTTTACGTGACCTCATTAACAAGTTGGAAGTAAAATATGTTTAGGCTGTTCTGGTGTGCGTAGATAGGTGTTATGCCACCTTTATCTAAAAAATCTATTTTTAACTTTGTGCAACTTCTGGAGGTCTCCTCTGACTCTTCTCTATTGAAACAACTCGCTAACAACCCAAATGATGAGTTTGTTATTGAGAATGATATTCAATTCCCTCTTTCATCTTGTATTCTCTTTCAATATCCATCAGCCAAGATCTTCTATGTCAACCATTGAACATAATAGCTACACATTGTTCAAAACCATGACAATCAAAGGTCCAAGTCTGACTTCACAACCATGTCAACCATTGAAATCTTTTTGAAGCACTAGAATTTTAGGTTGCATACTTATTAAATGGAAATAAGTATACAAAATCTCATATCGTCATACCTGAACAAGTGCATCAGGTCGAGACTCAAAAACAATCGGAGAACGCCCAAGGGACATGATGTCTATCTAATACGAGCCATCTGCAATTGGATACAAAGTTACTTGAGAATTTTAAAGAGAACAGCAGCCAGTGCAAAAAAGAAGAAGGATATGAGCTAATTAGATTATAACCATCTGCAGTTTCTCAAGTAACCTCACTCTAGAAGAATGCCAATCAAGAGATGCAAACTTATAACATTGGGATGGAAGATTAAACAAACCATTCCCCTACCTTGTTCTCTTCAAAACATAACCAATCGGCTCTTCCATGTCTGCAAGTACACGGATGGATTTTGACAGACTGAGATCTGCAAAAGAATAAACTTATATAGATGGACTCAATGAAAAGAACACAATCCTTTAAAAGCCAAATGACCTGGACGAACTTCAGTAAAGAGAATATTACCATTCTAGAACAACATCCACATGGAACAAATTTGAATATTAGAATATTAAACTTTTTCAATGTAGGAGAAAATCCAGACATGAGTAAATGGATCCAAAATTAAAAGTCATCCATTGGACGAACTTCAGTAATTCAGATATGCCTTGCCTTTCCTGGCTTCAGAGTCAAGCGCGATAGTAATGATTTGTCATATCCAGCCTACTGTGCAGCTGCAACATCGGCTTCATTCTCAACAGTGATCAACTTCTCATTTGCATCCAGGGCATCAGCAATGTCCAGTAAAAATTTTCTTCGGTCTAGCGAAGATAGGCCCTGCAATGAAAAAAAATTGCATATTTCACACTCAGACAATGAGAATCACTTTCTCCAAGAACAAAAAAGACAGCATGCTTTATACATTTAGGAGTTAAAAGAAGGGACATGCTTAAACTTTAAAGGGTTACACATGTAACAGCTGCCAAAAAATTCCCTTGCTGCAACTGCCATCTCCCGGGCGCCAACTTGTTTACGTGGACACCCTAAAATTCCTTGCTGATGAAAGAGAGCGCCGACACGTTCTCCTTGAATTACTTTTATGATGTTATCAGTACCAAAACCACCTTCAAAAGAGATGGAAAATGAAATAGAGTTCAGCCAGGTAAATGACAGAATACAACAGTAGCTGAGAACTTCAGTTTGCTGCCTAATGTAGGTAAGTGAAGCATTTGACTAGAGATTGATTCGATGCTAACGTTTCAACTTGACATTTTCTTTCTGCTGTTTTTTTACCAAATGTCCCAGATTAGTTGATTCCTTGGAAGTTTCCTTTTTCTGATTGATTAAAAAATTTGAAACACAGCTATATAATTAAATTTTAAAATCGATTGCAAATCCTAACTTCAATATTGTTCTGTATTTGTAATTAAGACTAAGCAGATACAATTTGCTATGTGAATTAATTGAGCTTAAGTGAAGCATTTGAGAAGACATTTTCTTTCTAACATTTTTACCAAATGTTCCAAATAGTTGGTGCTTTGGAAGGACTTGTACACCAATAAGTAAAGCAAACATTCCTGTTTCTGATCGATCAAAAATTTGAAACCCTACTGTATAAATAATCTTTAAAACAGGCTGCAAATCCAACCTTCCAATGTTGTGCTGTATTTATAAACAGTTTAAGCAGATAAAATTTTCTATGTAAATCTGATGATCTCTCTCCCTATTGACAAGCAATTTGATTAAGGACATTGCTAACCCAAAGAGTTAGACAAATGCTATATGATCATGAAGCCAATTGAGGACATTGGATTTTCAGTTGGGATATTGCTACGGAGATATATTCTCAATTGCTACAGATAACGACCGTAGCTAATAATCGTAGCCATAGGTAAACCGATCCAGGGATCCAGTATTCTCCAGCGAGTTGGGGTCGACCGGGTAGTACCCGGTCGACCCCATTTAAGTGAAATCTACCTAAATGGGGTCGACCGGGTAGCAACCGGTCGACCCCAACTCGCTGGACAGTAACCCGGTCGATCGGGTAATAACCCGGTCGACCCCATTTAGGTAGATTTCACTTAAATGGGGTCGACCGGGTAATACCCGGTCGACCGGTTAACTCTCCAGTGAGTTGGGGTCGACCGGGTAGTACCCGGTCGACCCCGAATGTTTTCTATTTTTTTTTTCCTTCAGTCTCCACTGTTTTCTATCATGTGGTCCATTGAGCTTTAGATCTACATCATTTTTGGGTACATGATAGTGAATTGAAGGGGATTGACCGTGAAATGCATTGAATTGCAAACCCACATAAAGTTTATCCGCTGCACTAATTCAGTTTGCGTTCACTTCACATTCACATTCACATTCACATTCATATCCATTCAACACATTCACATTCACATTCATATCCATTCAAAACATTCAAATTCATTCATACACCATAATACATATAAAAGTTGGTGGTTAGGTTATAAGCTATAGGTTTAAGGAATTGAGAATAGGTTAAGGTTTAGGTTTAGGAAATCGGGCTCGGGTTCGGGTTCGGGATCGGGTTCAGGTTTGGGTTTTCAAGTTTAGGTTTAGGAAATCGGGTTTAGGATTAGGGATTTGAGAATAGGTTAAGGTTTAGGTTTAAGAATTCAGGACTTGGGTTTAGGTTTGGGTTTTCAAGTTAAGGTTTAGGTTTAGGTTTAGGTTAGGCGGTTTAGATTAGGATTAGGTTTAGGTTTAGAGATTTGAGAATAGGTTAAGGTTTAGGTATAGGAAATCGGGTTCGAGTTCGGGATCGGGTTTAGGTTTGGGTTTTCAAGTTTAGGTTTAGGTTTAGGTTTAGGTTAGGCGGTTTAGATTAGGATTAGGTTTAGGTTTAGAGATTTGAGAATAGGTTAAGGTTTAGGTATAGGAAATCGGGTTCGAGTTCGGGATCGGGTTTAGGTTTGGGTTTTCAAGTTTAGGTTTAGGTTTAGGTTAGGGAGTTCAGATTAGGATTAGGTGTAGGTGTAGGTTTAGGGATTTGAGAATATATTTAGGTCATAAGTTATAGACTAGGAAAATACGAGGCAAACTATAGGAAAAGGAGCGAGGCAAACTAGGAAAAGGAGCGAGGCAAACTAGGAAAAGCAGCGAGGCAAACTAGGAAAAGGAGCGAGGCAAACTAGGAAAAGCAGCGAGGCAAACTAGGAAAAGGAGCGAGGCAAACTAGGAAAAGCAGCGAGGCAAACTAGGAAAAGCAGCGAGGCAAACTAGGAGAAACAGAGAGGCAAACTAGGAAATATCTTGAGTCTATCGAACCATTTGAAGGATTTGAGGCCGGTTTGATCTGGTGGAGTTGCCAATATGAGTCACCTCCAGCCCCCACGTGTGGTGCGTTGAGGGGGAATGCATGTGTTTTATATTTATATATTGCGTATATCAACTTTGCTCTTCGGATACAATAATTTTATTTAAATGAGGTGTACATTCGATCTTACCCATGTAAATTCAAACTTGCTCTTTCTTGTTTATCCATGAAAAAAATGTAAAGAAAAAACCAACTAATGGCTAAATTAATAGGAGGAGAAAAAGAAGGCTTATGGGGACATGGATTTCCTTGTAAAGCCTTTAATGAGAAGTTCCCGTGCAAGGATGTTGGGTGGGGCCCACTGCAATGTATGTGAGAAATCCATTTTGTCCATCTGTTTTGCGAGCTCATTTTAGAAAGTGCGTCAAAAAATGAGGTGGATACAAAACTCAGGTGGGTCACAAGAGAGTAAAAATTGGGGAAAGAAATTCCTACTGTTGAAACCTTCTAAGGCTCCACCTTGATGTTTATATGCTATTTAAACCGTTTACAAGGTCATTCCCAATGGGATGAAGTAAAAACACCAAACTTATAGCCCCAAACCTAAAACTTTTATGACCATAAAAATGCTTCAACAGTTCTTAGCGAATTCCCACGCTTTCCTCTCGTGTGGCCCACTAGGAAAAGGAGCGAGGCAAACTAGGAAAAGCAGCGAGGCAACTAGAAAAGCAGCGAGGCAAACTGAAAATCAGCGAGGCAAACTAGAAAAACAGCGAGGCAAACTAGGAAAAGGAGCGAGGCAAACTGAAATATCAGCGAGGCAAACTAGAAAAACAGCGAGGCAAACTAGGAAAAAGAGCGAGGCAAACTGAAATATCAGCGAGGCAAACTAGAAAAACAGCGAGGCAAACTAGGAAAAGGAGCGAGGCAAACTGAAATATCAGCGAGGCAAACTAGAAAAACAGCGAGGCAAACTAGGAAAAGGAGCGAGGCAAACTGAAATATCAGCGAGGCAAACTAGAAAAACAGCGAGGCAAACTAGGAAAAGGAGCGAGGCAAACTGAAATATCAGCGAGGCAAACTAGAAAAACAGCGAGGCAAACTAGGAAAAGGAGCGAGGCAAACTGAAATATCAGCGAGGCAAACTAGAAAAACAGCGAGGCAAACTAGAAAAACAGCGGGGCAAACTATAAAATCAGCCAAGGGATACATGAAAATCAGTGGGCCAATGACGCGCATTGAGTTCCATGTGCATTGAACTTGATCGACGAGCATAGTGAGGCAAACGGAAAATATAGTGGGACAAAGTATAAAGTTCATTTCATCATCCACCAAAAATTACAAAGTATGCTATACATCATAACTTACAATTCCGACGAATACACGGAAAATTTTCTAACTATGCTATCCACCAAACTTACAAAGTATGCTATACATTTCCAACTTACAAAGTATGCTATACATCATAACTTACAATGTGTATTCAACAATGTAGATAATACAATATATACAACATCTTTCCAAAATTCAGCCCATGCCCCACACAAATATCATCTACAAACTAGAGACAGACAATCATAAGCTATTGACTTCCTCCAATTGGCGGTCAATTTTTGCATGTCTATTCCCGCCAACGTGAGACCGCTACACAAAATGTCGATGTATTTCATTACGAATATACCACAATCATAACCATTGTTCTGCTTTGGCGCAGATTCATCGACTCTGACGGTCCACTTCTTCCCTTCAAGCGCAGTGCCGTCTCCAGTGGCATAGAAGAGAATAGGGAGTGCAGTTGTCATCTTCGTCATCTTTTGCTTGTACTTCGGCAATAAATTCGTGCACAAGCTATCTACAACAACAATTTCTCTTGATCTAGGATAGATGACAAGCAGAAACCAGTGTGAATTTTCGTGATTAATGGGCGCATAGACCTGTTCATGATTCACAAAATAATATATTAGTTAAACATGATAAAAGACATAACAGTAAGAGATGATGCTCTATGACAAGTGCATTACCACATCATAACACCACATTGCCTTGGCGTATGGTTGATCTCGGTACTTTGCAATTGCATAAGCCGTACTCATCTGTCCTACTAGCTCGGCCCGTTCAGACGCCGATTTGGAGTCCGGTATGCAATCAATAAAGGCAAACACCCCTCAAGGCTTTGCTGTTACAAACATGATGAAAGTTCAATACATGTCGCAAAATGAAATTTTCTAACAGATTACAGATTAACGCAATAAACAGTTACCGTAAAATACGTAGGACAAAACTTGCAATCCTGAGGATATGCTATTGAACGGTCGTTATGCCTACGCTCCAGGAAGTCGATGTATGTGTCGATAGCCTAATCAATAGGATAGTAGAATGTTAGTCATAAATTCATATAACACATAATTATATGTCAGTCAATGCATATAGAGAATAAATTAGTAATGCTTACCTCGCTATCAACCCATGCATCCTTCAGCCATATCGTACTGAACCATTTCCTCGCTGCCGTAGACTTGTTTGCTTCATACCAGTCCTCTGTCTCTTTCGCCTCTTGTGCGGATAGTATCCTGAAAGGATCCATTGTAGGGGAAATGGTATCGGAGAAGTTGCAAAAGCTACTTGCTCGGGTTCGAGAAACGGCCCACGGGTTGTATCAAATGCAGACAGGGACAAGTACGGAGACATCTTATAATATGACGGCTTCGGTATCCTTTTGTTTCTCCTTTCATAAACGGGATGAGAAGTGGATGCATTCAATACATTACCTTTGACATTACTATACGACAGGCCATCCAAAACCCCATGTCGAAGTTCTGTATGTGGGTCATCATTTACTTCCCCTCTCTTCCTCAACTCCTCACCTCCTCCTCCATTACAAAACATCCCCTCTGTGTACTTCTACCTTTCTTCTCCTTATTAAACTCCTCCCTCTCATTAGCAAACTTTTCTATGTTATGATAAAATAATTCCTTCTCCATCCTGAATTGCTCTTTCTCTTTCAGTAACATATTTTCCTTCTCATCAATCATTGCTTCTTTACGTCTCATCACTTCCTCTCTTTTCTCAATTCGTCCCTCTCCTTCTTCAATTCCTCTCTCTCCCTCTTCAACTCCTCCCTCTCAATCCGAAATTCCTTCATAAAAATAACATTCTTCCTAACACCCCCCATTGGTAAACCCTCCTCGGTCCCTCTCCCTCCACGCCTTTCTCATCGTTATCATCTGACTCGTCATCCTCATCATGATCAATCTCATTACCCTCCTCATCATCTTCTTGGGTTTCAGTGACCTACAAAATGTATACATGGATATGTAAGAGTAAGGATAACTTTACACATGTAGAAAAAATATAGTTCATTTTTCATAACATCTCACCTGGAAACTGTCACGCACCGAGCGAACAGCATCCGTTTCCCATTCTCGTGGCGTTGGTTCTAATTTCATTACTATCGATGTCTGCAAAAGAACAAGGAGTAATGTTAAATAAAAAATTGATAAGGTTGTCAAGTTAAGCGCCAATAAATGCTGGACATATATAAACTTACAGCTTTACTATGGAAAATAGCATGTATTCTTTTGTACCTCCAACACTTCCAGCCTCGATATTGAATGAAGCGTGGAATTTCATGGGGAACATACGAAAAAAACACACTCTTGTAGGGCCGGTAATATCTCTACTGCCCATACCTGTTAGAATGAAATTGCACCAGGTTAAAAATTCAAAGATGACTATAGAGGGAAAACATATAGAAAATAAAAGATGTTCTTACTTGTAGAGGAAGGATGCAACCACATACAGTGTACCGAGGGGAACTTGATGTGCGGCAACGGCAATTTCGATTCCTTGCAACATTGTCATGTATCCCAAACTACCCCAAGGATACACATAGAAATCATCTAACGAGTCCACCAGGTGAATATAATCCATGTTGCACATAGTTTTCGGATCGGTTCCCCTAAGAAAGCACTCCACAACTAGAAGTAGGGCAACCTTCACGACGTCCTCATGCTTATTGGTGTCAACTAATCTCTCAAACACGCCCATTAGGTGCTTCTTTAACACTGGATGTTCTTTGAAGTATTTGTCTCTTAGTATACTCGTACTGCAACGATTCTTAGGTACAGTAAGATCTCCAGTCTTAAGACCGGTAATGAGGGCGAAGTCCATCTCAGAAAACTGCAATCGCCTCCCCTTGATCTTAAATACTGAATCACCTTTGTATCTTTCTAAAAGTAGCTGAAATATAGCCCCTACAAAGCTAAAGGATGTAACATGCAATAAAAACGCGAAAGGGGATTGCCTGAACAGATTTAGGCGACTATCGTGCTTCTCCACTCCATCCTTCACCTTGTCAAACCACCAAGTCAGTGTACACCTACATGTTGGCTTGGAGATGACGGCAGAATTTTCATTGCCTGCAGAGATGGATTTAAAAACATATCAAACATAAAATTAACAAGATAAAACATTGTCTATAAAATCAGACGGGCATGCTACAAATCAGCGAGCGGAGCAAACTAGAATATCAACGGGGCATACTAGAAAGTTAGCAGGGCAAACTAGAAAATCAGCGAACCAAGCTAGAAAGTCAGCGGGGAAAAACATGAAAATGAGCGGGGCAAACTAGGCAATCAGCGGGGCAGACTTAACAAATAATTTCATGGCTTGAGCCAATTCCTATAAACGTATCCAATGTTCAAATGGAACACACCAAATTAAATTTACAATTGAACTTCTAATGTTGATCATTTCATCTAGGCCACAGAAGTTTTGGATCAAGCTTATAATTGTTTATTCTATTGATCCATGTCGGTATGATCTTATGTCTAGGTTTTGATAACAAACAAACATACATCATTGTTGGGCCCACTGATTGGCCCGCTGATTTCATGTTTGCCCCGCTAATTCTCATCAAGGTATACCAATTTCTACATCACAACATAGACATACCTTGCCACTTGCCCTTAATTATATTCAAAAGAAAATACCGTTCATTCTAAGGTACAGCTCAAGAAAGTTGTAATATGCATGATACACATGAGCCAAAGATATTGAAGGATCAATTAGCTTCAACCGGCTAAGGGTCAGTTTGGGCAGTGGGATTAGAAGGGATTAGGTGGGGATGGGATTCATCTGCTCTTGTGCCAATTCCACTCCTTGTTTGGGAGGAATGGAAATGCTTGGAATTACATTAAATGGAATTGCATTGGGTCGTGTGCTAATTTCACTCAATGTTTGGAAAGTTGTGTAGGTCCCAACATGATGTGTGGGCTATATCCACACCGTCCACCCATTTATCGAGATTATTTTAGAGCATGGGCCAAAAAATCGGGTAAATCTAATGCTCAAGTGGACTCCACCATAGAAATCAATAGGGATTGAATACTTACCGTTGAAAACTTCTTTGGTGCTACATAAGTTTTGGATCTATCTGATTTTTAGGCCCATGCCATAAAATGAGGTTACGAAACAAATGAACGGTTTAAATATAACACATGTATGTTATTCTAAGTAATTTCAAATGAGGGTGGGTATATTCATTCAATGTACCACCGTATTATCAACAAAGTAGGGCATTAATTTAATCCCATGGTAATAGGGGACAACCTGCCATGGGTAATAATTATGTTTTTTGAATCCCATCCCCACCTAATCCCTTCTAATCCCACTGCCCAAACTGACCTAAAATAAGCTCGCCGCTTAGGCAACTAGCATTGAGCAATGCTCGCAAGGATAACTCAATGAGGTGTTCATGAGTCATATATGACTTTCCTCGTTATTACAAGGTTGCGTAGCTTAGTCAACGTAGCGCGTCACAAGGTTGCGTAGCTTTGTCAGCACAAAAGATAAGGAACACTTGCCTTTATTTGGCCAGCATAGGGACATGGCCGTATGACAGGGAGTCAAGGCATGTATCTGTTCAAGTTTGTAGCTTTTACAGTGTTGGACCCCACATCATGTTATATACAAGGAGACATAAACATACCTTGGCACATGCCCGCAATTACATTCAAAGGAAATCAGCGGGGCAAACTACAAGATCAGCGGGCATGCGTGTATATATACGTCTGTGTGGGAAAACGGTTCTATATGGTCGAGCTCATGTGAACTACCAATGAGGTCGAGCTGTGTGGGCCCTATCATGAGGTATGTCAAACATCTACCCCATCAGTTAGATGCACCATTCCATGGTGGGCCTAGAGCAGAAAAATCAAGTTAATTCGTGACTTTTGTAGGCTACACCACGTACAAAACTTGAGAGGGGTTACCTTCCATTAAAACATTCATATTTGCCGTTTGGGCCCACCGAAATGTGTTTCACAAATCCAGCCCATCCACAATGTGTGTCCCACTTGGATGAGGGGTCAGACAAGTTTTAGACACATCCAAATTTTAGGTGGGCCCCACCAAGTAATTTTATATGTTTTAGCCATGTCTTCACATGATTTTAGATGGTATGGCCCACCTGAGTTCCGTATACGGCTGATTTTTCGGCTATCCCGTAATTTAGAGGGGACCCATCAAGTTCACGGTGTTGATGTTCGACATACATCATGGTGGAGCCCACACAGCTCGACCTCATGGGGAGATCCCATGAGCTCGATCGTATATAACCTTTTCCTCTAGTTAAAAAATATAAAAGGAAGTACATACATTCCATGTGGGGGCAACTGAGTTAAAAATATACTTTTGCGTGTGCTGTCTTCTCTGGACCGACCATTTTGAGAAGAAGACAAAATGCGATTGAGGGGGGCCCACAAAAAGGGTTTTTAGAGGTCTTTCTGCCGGAAAACATGAGGAAAGGGGGTGAAAGCAACGGCTGTGAAAACAACGGCTGTGAAAGCAACAGTGGAAAGGGAGGGGGAAAAGAAGCAGTGAAAATGGGAGAGGAAAAGCCACAGCCGTGAAAGGAGGGGTATTTTCGTCTTGAAATGCTGCGTCCGTACGAGGAGGTCCAGTTGCGTATTCTAAGTTTGTATTGTTTCAGAAAAATTGCTGAATAAAAGGTGGGGTCCACATTCGTAAATTTCTCCTCAAGTTACTCCCGGTCCCAAAAATCGAGGCACGGATTGGGTAGCGGGTAGTAGCCCATCAAGATTCAGGACCTATCTAGAGATGACGGTTGTGTTAGGGGCTATATGGGCCCACCATGATATATGTGTTTATCTAAGCCGTCTGTTTATTTTGAAAGATCATTTTAGGGGATAAGCTTATATAAAGGAGACACATCTAAGGCTGAGCGAACCACACCATAGGAAGCAATGGTGACCTTGATCTCCACAGTTGAAATCTTCTTAAGGCTAGGGTGATGTTTATTTGCCATCCAACTTGTTTATAAATTCACATAGACATGGATGAAGGAAAAACATAAATATGAGCTTATCCAAAACTTCCATGTCCCCGAAGAGCTTTTCAGGGTTAGGCATTCAATCCCCAATGTTTCATGTGGTGTGGCCCACTCGAATCTTTAATCTGCCTCATTTTTGGGCCAATAATCTAAAATGATCTTTCAAAATAGATGAACCGCTTGGATAAAACACATATATCACGGTGGGCCCACAAAGCTCTTAGTGGGACCGTACATCTCTAGCTACCCATCCTGTCAGCGCAAATGAAAACAGAGGTGGGCCACACCACATGGGAAAAGTTGAGAGGAGACACGCACCCTTGATTTAGGCCTCCAAACCCTTCATCTATCAGTCATCAAAAGTCAAGCTATTCTGCAACTCCTCAGGTGGCCCCAGTGAGAATCAAAGATGAGCCCATCACGGATCACGGACGCGGATTAGCTGGAGGCTCCTGCACCAAGCTAGGTAGTGGAAAATCTCTGTGGGCCCTACCATGATGTATGTGTTCAATCCACGCCGTCCATCATGATCTCATTTTAATGCATGAACTCAAAAAAGGAGCAGATCCAAAAAATCTCAATTGGACCACACCACAAAAACAGTGGAGGATTTAACGCCTCATGTTGAAAACTACTTTTTCAAAGCCATAGAAGTTTTGCATCAAACTGATATCTGTGTTTTACTTTCATATAAGGTTATATAACTTTATTAACAGATAGGATGACAAATAAATATTACGTAGTCCCCTAAAAATTTCAATCTCTACTATTTATTGTGTGTGGTCCATTTGAAATTTGGATCCTAAAATGAAGTAGAAAAATGGATGGACCGTGTGGATAAATCATATACATCATGGTAAGTTCCACGTAGTTTTGGATTGATCTGATTTTCATGCCTATGGATAACCCGAGGGGATGTATCTGATGGACAGGTTAGATGTGATGTATAGACCACGTGGACGCCCCATCTGCTTGATGCTAACATAATCTTACGGTGGTAATTCAATCCCACGACCGGAGGCATCTCCACGTATAAACCTTCTTATTGACGAAAATTCTATCATAATGACGGTAGGTACACAACAGTGGACGCGGATTGCGTCCTACCCCCGCCCGCACGGTAATCCGTCCGGGCAGGGATATGTGGGGTCCACCGTGATGTAAGTGTTTTATCTATGCCGTTAATCATTTTTCTCATATCATTTTAATAAATGATACAAAAAACGAGGCAGATCTAGTGCTTAAGTGGACCACATCAAAGGAAGCTTCAGTGATAATGACACTCACCGTTGAAAGCTTTCTAAGGGCACCGTGATGTTTTTTTTTAACCATCAAACCTATTAATAAGGTAATGCAGACATGAATGAAGTGAAAACACAAATATCAGTTTGATCCGAAACTTCTCCAGCTCCCAAGAAGTTTTTAATGGTGAACGTTAAATCTCCACTTTGTGGTCCACGTAAGCACCGGATCTGCCTCATTTTTTGTATCATTTATTAAAATGATATGAGAAAAATGATTAAGGACGTAAATAAAACACTTACATTATGGTGGACCCCACGTATCCTTGCCCGGACGGATTACCGTCCGGGCGAGGGTAGTACGCAATCCGCGTTCCATATGAGTATATGATATTTGGACGCAGATTGCGTCCTACCCCGCGGTATGGTAATCCGTCCGGGCAAGGCTTTGTGGTGCCCACCGTGATGTAAGTGTCTTATCCACGATGTTCATCGCTTTTCTCATATCATTTTAAGGCATGATCTTAAAAATGAAGCAGGTCCACGGCTCCAGTGGACCACACCAAAGGAAGCTGTAGTGATAATGACATCCACCCATTGAAACCATTCCAAAGGCCACTATGATGGTTTTTTTTTTTTTTTTTACCATCCAACCTATTCATAACGTCATGTAGACGTGAATGAAGTGAAAAAACAAATATCAGCTTCATCGGAAACTTCTCCAACTCCCATGAAGTTTTTAATGGTGGAATTTCAACCCCCACTTTGTAGTCCACCTAAGCCCTTTACCTGCTTCAGATTTTGTCTCATCCCTTTAAATGATCTGAGGAAAACGATAAACGGCGTAGATAAAATACTTACATCACGGTGGACTCCACAGAACCCTGTCCGGACGGATTACTGTCTGGGCGGGGTAGGACGCAACCCGCGTCCATGATATTTGCTTGATGGGCCGTGAAGTGCGCGCACCACCCGATGGACGGTCCAGCTCGACTGATCGGACTGTTTTCGTTGTCCCTGCATTGCTCTCAAGGAGGTCCGGATTATTCTCGCCAGAGGTTAGCCACTTGGACGAGTCGCGGATTAGCTACTGAGAGGTTCGCTACTGAAGTGATGTCACCAAGTTCCGTGGGTCTCACCATGATGTATGTTTTGTATCCACACCGTCCATTCATTTGGAGAGACCATTTTAGGACATGAGCCAAATAATGAGTTAGATCCAAATCTCTGGCGGACCCTACCACAGAAGACGGTGGAGAGAGTGACTCTCACCATTAAAACCTTCTAAGGGCAACAAAAGTTTTCTATCAAGCTGATAATTGTGTTTTCCCTTCTTTAATGACTGTGTTAACTTATGAACAGGTTGGATCCCAAATAAACATCACGGTGGACCTTAAGAAGGTTTCAACAGTGGCCGTCACTCTCTCCACTGTTTTATGTGGTGGGGTCCATTACAGCTTTCGATCTGTCTCATTCTTTGGCACATCCTATAAAATGATCCCTCAAAATGTATGGACGGTGTGGATACAACACAAACATCATGATCGGACCCACATAACTTGGTGGCGTCACTTCATTAGCTGGCTACTCAACCTACGAGTAGCTTCTATCCATTTTTCATCTCATCTTAATATATTTGCCTAAAATTAAAGTAGATCTAAAGCTCAGGTGGACCACACTATAGAAAACAACTGGACAGTGACATCCACCGTTGAAGCCTTCTTAGGGCCCACGTGGATGTTTGTTTGTCATCCAACTTGTTCTCACACACATGGATAAAAAAGAAAATACAAATATTAGCTTGATTCAACAATATACATCTATTTCTACTGTTTCTTATTGTGTGGCTTCAATTTTGGATTATGCCTTAAAAATGAGTTTAAAAGGCTGATGGACAGTATAGATAGGACACATATATCACGGTGGGCCCCACTGAGTGTGCTGAGTTACGGACGCGGATTGCGTCCTAGCTACCCCCGCCCGGACGGTAATCCATCCGGGAAGGGATCTGTGGGGTCCATTGTCATGTAAGTATTTTATCCACACCGTCATCGATTTTCCTAGATCATTTTAAGCTACCATACAAAAAATGAAGTAGATACACAGATCCAGTGGACCACATCAAAGGAAGCTGAAGTGATAATGACACCCACCGTTGAAAGATTTCTAAGGGCCACCGTGATGTTTTTTAACCACCCAAGCTATTAATAAGGTCATGCAGACTTGGATGAAGTGAAAACACAAATTTCATCTTGATCCGACACTTCTCCAGCTCCCAGGAAGTTTTTAATGGTGGAAGTTTAATCCCCACTTTGTGCTCCAGTTAAGCCCTGAAACTACCTCAAATTTTGGATCATGTCTTAAAATAATAATGTAAAAATGATTAACGGTGTGGATAAAATACTTACATCACAGTGGGCCCCACAGAGCCCTGCCCGGACGGATACCGTCCGGGCGGGGGTAGAACGCAATCCGCGTCCCTGAGTTACTTTGGTTGAAGTAGTTTTTTTTTTTTTTCATCAATGTACGCAATTTTGCGTTTAAACATGTTGTCATCGGATACATTGGATTGTATACGTCCACGACAGAATTATATACACGTCCTTTTTAGAAAAACTTCTTTCCATGTAACACTGGCAGTGTCATGCTGTGTCAGAGAGCACTCAGAAATCGACGTGGTCTAGGGATCCCAACATTAGCCAGCTAGCTGGTGTCAAAGCTGTGTGGACCCCACCATGATGTATAAATTTTATTCATGCCATTCATCCATTTTTTTCATATCATCATATGGCATGAACCCAAAAACTAGACAAATCCAAATCTCAGGTGGACCACATTGCAGGAAAAACAGTATTGATTGAACGTCCACTGTTAAAAACCTCTATAGTCCATTGTAATGTTGATTTGCCATCTAACCTTTGATAAGGTCAAACAGACCTGGATGGATGAAAGGAATACAAAAATATCAGCTTGATCGAAAACTTCAGCAGCTCCAAAAAGTTTTCAATGATATGATAAGGGTCCAATCCCCACTGTTTCCTTGTTGTGGTCTGAGGTGAATAAAACACATACATCGCAGCGGTGTCATAGAACTCTGACACTAGCTAGCCACGACCATGATGTCGAATCCCTCTAATTCCTAAATCTTCAGTCACTGATTCCCTGGCCATGACTTGCTAACCAAATACCATGACGGTCTCACGGTTGTCTAAATTTTTGTTTGGAAGACTGTTAGCACCAAGGTTGTTTTGCCAGCTTGAACTATAGTCAATAATTTATTATGCTTATTTTATTTGCTGATTGTATTGCATCTATGTTAATAAAATCGGTACAAAGCTTTCTTTTTCTTATTTTCTATTTTTACATTATTTTATTGATGAACATAACCAAGCCATTATCATCTTTTTTTTTTTTTTTTTTTTTTTTTTTAGTCATTGCCTTCAAGGCAAAAATAATCCATCTGAAGAACTAATTCTACCCTCTGCGAATTGTCCGATCACCTTACTAATAGCTGACTGAATAGACAACGATTTTCTTAGATTAGGTCTTAATCGGTCTATGTCAGCACCTGCGCTCACAAGACATTTGGTTCAATTTAAGTCAAATACAAATATAGCACACTCGATACTTATATACTCGCACACACATAATCGAAATTGGATAATTCATTACACATGTGGCTACATATCCAAATTAAATAACAACACATTTATTAGTTTTGCTAGTCATGCTACGATGAGAGCCAATAAATGAACAAGATATTAAGTCGATCCACCATTGAGACCTTAACAGGGGCCATATAAGTTATGGATAGGCCAATGTTTGTGTTTTCCCTTCACCTTATAAATAAGTTGGATGACATTGTAATGTCTTGGATTTTCGCTATTTTAGATTTTCAAAAAATCCTTGAAAATTTTTTATATGACTAGCCTACGTTGTCACTTACTAACCTTTGACATTCGAAATGAACCTATATGTGGGAGGTACCAGTAAAAAACCGCACGAATTCGATTAACCAATCGTAGGAAGTCAACAAATCCGCCTGATCACTTAAACTTCAAGTCTAACCTCGTGAATTGTTCATCTGAGGCCCAAATCTAGCCAACCTATCACTGACCAATCGAGGCAAACATAACTAAATAAAGACCTACTTAAAGCTGAGACAACAATGAGTTTGATCTTAATTAATAAACCAAATCAATCCAGTTACTCATTTAGCCTAAGAACCAACAGTCTAGAGTGATCATGACTGAATCTCATTTTCGCTAATTTCGAATAGGCTACACTATAAACATAATTAATCTAGACCATAATCATTGCACGCAAGAAATATCCCTATCCAATTCATTCCAGAAATGCCCCAATACAACTGTGGGTTTGATCTTAATTAACAAACTAAATCAACCCAGTTACTCATTTAGCCTAAGAACCAACGGTCTAGAGTGATCATGACCGAATCGCTATTTTTGCTAATTTCGAATAGGCTACACTATGAACATAGTTAATCCAGACCATAATCATTCCACACAAGAAATATCTCTATCCAATTTATTTCAGAAATGCCCCGATTATCCGAACAAGCCCTAGATCGCTTATTAGTGGGTCATTAAACCTGAGACTATAGAAAGACGTTCGTCTTAGTGGGCTTGATGTCTATCGCGGGTGGTGAATCAAGATAGTACCCAAAACTGTACAACTTGGGCTAGAGGCCGAGTGCTTAAAATGCACAAATACTCAAGGCTAAAATGTGAAACTTAAGTGAAATGAACCTTCCACTCTTTCATGAAGTTGTGGCTTTCCGACTGTTAGATCGCAACCAAAGTCGGGATACCGACTAAAGATATTTCCCCATACATATCTGTATAACCGTGGCCCCGATAGATCATCGGTGACCGTCAAACACACTTCTGATCTTACCTGTCGATCGACGCATCCAAATGGCTGGCCGATCGTATCCCTACGTAGATCATCATTAAGGCTAATTATCTTATGGTGTATATCAACTCATACACCCCGTAGTGGGCCCCAAAGGTTAAAAACACCCTCTCATAGGGCTAGTATAATGAAAACCTAGCCCTTAGGGCCATTTGCACAATTTCTGGAATTATATAAGACCTTTGCACAATTTCTGGAATTATATAAGACCTTCATTTGAGCACCCCCTTCTCTTATACGAATTTCATGCCCAAGCTTGAGTGAAAGAGAAGAGAAAGAAAAAGAGAGAGATAGAGAGAGAAGGAAGAGAATGAGAGAGAGAGAGAGAGATGAGAGAGAGAGAGAGAGAGAGAGAGAGGAGAGAGAGAGAGAGAGAGAGAGAGTGTGTGTGTGTGTGTGTGTGTGTGAGGGAAATCTTGATGCTTGTAGGGTTAGTATTTTTTCAACCAAACATTTGGCTACTACCAAACTTCCACCAAATTCACTCATGCCAAGAATCAGAGGTAAAATTATATATTACCCATCAATTAAGTAACTTAGTGTAGATTTAAAGTCATTAATGATGTTTTTCTCGATTTGGATTTAGGAATTGATGATTTTTCCCTAATTCCCTAATTCAAGGAGCTTAAAAACGGAGATTCCTTCTTTAGAGGTGCGGACCATTATCCCTATGTTGTCGTTTATCGAGGCTTATGCTTCAGTTATTGTATATGTATATTTTGATTTCCTTTTTATAAATTGTTATTGTCGATATGGTGAGGTTTGCATGTTCGATGAAATGCCCAAATGAGTAAATTGCTAGATTTATTGCTCATGTTTCATTCTTGTAAATTACTATTGTAGGTTAACTAGTTCTATCGAATGATTAGGACTACTTTAGTAGTCGGGTTAGTTGGCAAATCACAGGACATGGGGGTGGCTTGGGTTTGGTCGGCCACCCCAAATTCATTCGATTGATCCAAACCGAACTCGGATGACTGACAGTAGCTAGGCTACGCCAGATGTTGCACCCAATGCCAGTTATGCCAATGTTCGCCTGAGTCAGCAGAATTCGTCTAACGACCGACTAACCACGTATGTTCACCATGTTTGATCGCGATTGCTTAAATCTAGAATACCCCATACCATTTGAAAAGTCTATTAATAACCATTAGCGGTACAATCCTCAAGTCTTATGAGCTGGGTATGGTGGTATGGGGCACCGTGTTCGTGCTGTCGGCCTACGCTGGGGTGACGAGCCTCCCCGTAGTAACCAATGAGCAACTAAGAAGACTATGAACCTAGTACATCAAACTGTAATGTAACATCTTGAATTTTCACTATTTTGGATTTCAAAAATCCTTAATTTTTTTTTTATTAATTAACTTATGATATCACTTAATGACCATTAACACTCAATGTTAGTTTATACAGGAGTGGTATCGGTAAAGAACCGCACAAGTCCGATTAATCAATCATAGGAAGCCATCAGATCCACACAATCACTTGAATATCAGGTGTAACCCCATGATTTACTCACATAGGACCCAAATCTAACCAACCCATCGCTAACTAATCAAGATAATCGTGACTATATTAAAGATCTAACCGGGGCCGAGTCAGATAAAGCCCGGATCTTGAATAATAGACTAAATCAACCCCGTTACTCTTTTAGCTTAAAACCGACGGTTTAGAGTAAACATGACTAAATCTCCACTTCACTAGCTGTAAATATGCCACACTATGAACATAGTTAATCCAAACCCAAATCATTGCCCACGAGAAATCTTATAACATCCTGGATTTTGGTCAACTTGGAGTTAGACGTCCTTAGGTGATGGGTCAATCCTAATATCTGATTAACTTCTCAAACACTAAATTCAAAGGTCTTAAATCCCTTCTTCAAACCATTCTCTTGAAAACCTCACATTTCCTTCACGAATCTCACCTTTCACTATCTTGTCCTTCAAACTCGTCTAAGTGCTTCATATTAGACACAAATCTTAAAGTCTAGGTGATGTTGATCATTCCGTACAAAGGCCCGAGTATCACCTCAGGCTGAAATCACTCAGGATTAAATCCTTTAGAAATTAGGCGAGAATTAGCTAGTGTTAAACTAGAGTACCTGTGAAATTAACACCAATCACTTTAAATACGATCCGCAAGACCCAAAACTTGTAGAATCATTGACGCTAGGTTACCCTAAAATCTATGATAAATCTCATTACCCGGCTGCTCTTGGGAGCATCACGAAACTCCGTATCAGATCTGGACCGCACATCGAAGGTCCGATTAACGCAAAGTTAAACGGTTAGGACCGCCTTGCTGGGCTTGAGAACCATCTCGGAAATCAAATTCAGATAGTGTCCCAGTGCTATTCGGTTGAGCCCGGAGTGAAGAATGTGAGAAAATATGGATTTCTTATTAAATTCAAAATGATTTAAGTAATCTGGAACGTGTCGCTTGCGGACAATTTATAAGCAACCAGACCGTCGGAATCTGACCCAAATTCACCCTCGGATCAAGGATATTTGCCCATACGTGTTAGTATAATTGAAATCTCTGTTCGAGTTTTACTGACCGTTGAACTGAAACTGATCCGCCATGCGTGATTTGGGAAGCCGACCGAAACGAAAACTTAACTAAACCTAGATCCAGTGTTAGTGAGCTTAAGTCCAACCTTTGGCTCAAGGGGGGCTTCAAGAAGTGCTCCGTTGAAACGGAACAGACTCGCTTTGGTTATAACCTAAGTATACCTTGACCTGAAGTCTAATTTGGTGAGTTTTTAGCCTATATAAAGACCTTAAACTCTCTCATATCCAGCCCATACGAATTTAAGAAAACTTAGAAGAGAGAAGAGAGAAAAGAGAGAGAAAGGTTGAGAGTTGTGGGAGCATCTCCCTGCCACTTTACCCTGCTGCTATCCGTGCCTAACCACATCGTTCTTATCGCTTTCCCAGCGTTTTCAACTTCTTTTCTAGGTAAGAAACCCTAACCTTAATCTGATCTAGGGTTTTGAACATTACAAATGATGAAATAGCTAATCTATTTCATTCTATAGGTTACCAAACTACCGTATACGAAAGCTTAGCGAATCTATCGAGTTTATTACGCTTCTACGACATAAGGTGCGGACTTTAGATGTATACGTTATGGTTTTCAAAGCTTTCAATGTCAAATAATGATAGATTCATGATCTGCATGCAATTGCACATGTACAAAGTACTGTCCGTTTCGTTTTTCAGTTATACGTTAGCTATGTTGAATATATTGTATTCTTCGTATTTGTAGAAAATACCGTATACGTATGAAATACGGATTTGTGCTTAACATGATTATTTGTCATGACTATATGCTTATATGTATGCGACAACTCCCTAGCGAAAGGACTTGCCCTAAATCACGCCACGGCCACTATACGCTATATATGTTAAAATGTGTAGCCCAAGTGTTTGTGGAAATGACTGAATGAATATGGAACTTGGATTCCTGCTCACCATGATTATCCGTCGTGGGTACACGCGTGTTATAATTGGGGCAATTCCCTAGTGAAAGGATTTGGCCTCATACCTATGTGATCAACATATGTCATGTATGTTCATGTATGTAGTCTAAAGTATTTGTTGAAATATCTGAATGATTAGTAGTTAGTAAATTGTAATGTATAAGGGTGTTGAGATATGATTCTCAACTCCTTTAACTATGTGTATGATTTCTTTAGATATCTGTGTGATTAGGAATTGAATATGGACAAACTCATGCTTATGTTGTACTTCATAACATGCTCAACTAATTGTATGATTTTATCTATGTAATGCATATGTTTAAATTCATGTTTAAGTTGTATTCCATAAAGGCCGTGAAGGGTGATGGGGGAGTGGTGTGTAACGATTCCGTGCAACAGCCTTGACAGCCCTAAGCGGGCGATATTGGATATATGACTGTATGAGTGAAATCTTGATCCATTACTGCTTTGACTCTCTGTACTTGAATGTGATTGTCGCTATTGTATAGTCCAGGCAATCGGTAACGGGATTGAATTTGTAGCTGAGATTCATTCGCTATGTGAGATGTGTTCGACGAACCCGAGTCGTACTTCGGTTGGCGATAGTGGTTGGCCACGCGAGGTACTTATGCACTTCATGTCGTTCAACTTGTCGTGCACTTGAGCTAGCCGAGCTCGTCAAGTAACCCGATCTGTCTAATGTATGTTCACCATGTTTGGACACTACTGCTTGAACCTAAGGTATCAAACTTACAAGTGTAACCCCGTTAACCTTGGTACCTCGATCCGCTAAGACTCATGAGACAGACATAGTAGTATGGGATACCGGGGTCGAGCTGTCGGCCTACGCTGAGGTGATGTACCTCCCCGTAGTGACCAGTGAGCAACCCAGACTCGTGAGCCGATTATGGTGGTACGGGATACTATATTCGAGCTATCGGCCTACACTGCTTTGATGGGTGATGGGGGAGTGGTGTAACGATTCCGTGTAACAGCCTTGACAGCCCTGACCGTACCCGGTGTAGTGACCTCGAGCATACTCTGAATATGCGGAGAGGCGACGAGCCTTCCCATAGTAAATAGAGTATAAACTAGGCCGGTATTGATAAGGTGATGGGGGAGTGGTGCAACGATTCCGCGTAACAGTCCTGGTAGCCCTTGCAGCGACCTAGAACCACACTATCGTATGAGATTATCTAGGATTGATAACCCTAGAATGGATCATTGTTTGAGAATGATATAAGGAAGGTACCTTAGTTTCTCAATCCTGCTGTTTGAAAATGACTAATAACAACTTGGTAATCATGCTCATCAACGCACTGCATGTGTCTGGAAGATGTGGAGCACTGAGGGATGAACGCATGCCGCGGACGTAAGATGGTGTCGCATGAGGGAGTATGTTGGTAAGGGCATGCATCATGATTGCATTTTCATACTTGCATTAATAAGAGTATTTAGAAGTGTTTGACTTTGCTGCTTTATCATTACTGCTTGACTGAATTGATAACATGTTAAACTATGCTTTATTGTTTCACTGAGTTGATCACTTACTCCCACGTTACGGGACGGTGCTTGCAACACCAACCAGACTGTCTTAGCTGCAGGTGATGGCGATGCTTATGAAGCAGAGTCGGACTACTACTATAATGTTGAGGAGGAGTTCTCCTACATGTAACTCTCTGACGGGTCTATGAAGACCTGGAATTGCATTGACGAGGCTATGATATTTGGGATAGAAGATATTACACTTCCTCATTTGATATATTTTGGAATTGTACTTATAATGAATTAACCTAGTAACATTATCACACTCTGGAGACTCACCACAGTTTATATATTTTATATATCTATCACAGTCTTTCGCTTGCAAATTTAACTGTCTCTGGAGTATGATATGTTGTTTTGGTATAATCTCATTCATGTTTCCATGCTCTCATCATAATCATCATTATCTATGTTGCATAAGTGATGCATTGGAACTCGGGAGACGAGCTTTGCTCGACCCCCGATTTTCAGGGCGTTACAAATCTCAATACCTAATTCATTCCAGAAATGTCCCGATTTTCCAAATAAGCTCTAGACCGCTCGTTGGTGGGCCACTAGTTTCAAAACTATAAGATAATGTTCGTCTTATTGGGCTTGACGTCCATCGCGGGTGCCAAAGGACGAGTGCATGAGAAGTGCAAATACCCTAAAGAAAGAGGCTGAAACTTAACTGAATTGGGTTGTCCACTCTTATGCAACGTTGATGATTTCGGACCGTCGGTTTATGACCAAACTTCACACATAGAGTAAAGATATTTCCCTGGTCATATCCGTATAGCCGCGGCCCCGATTAACCATCGGTGACCGTTGAATAGACTTCTCATCATATATGTCGATCGGCACATCTAAATGGCGGGTCGAACATGTTCATACATAGATCATCATTAGGGCTAACTACCCTACGGTGTATATCAATATGTACACCCCATAGTGGGCCTTAGAGGCTAGAAAAATCCTCCCATGGGGCTAGTATAGTAAAAACCCAACACTTGGGGCCATTTACACCAAATCTGGCATTATAAAAAGGGCTTCCTTGGGCACCCCCTCTCCCCATACGAATTTACCCTAGGTGGAACAAAGGGAGAGGAGAGAAAAAGGAAAAGGAAGAGAGTAAGAAGAGAGTGAAGGAGGGTGTTGTTGGAGGAGCTAAGGAAACTTTGAACCTTAGTAAATCTCCTTCCTTTCTTCTACATCCACAACTCCAAGCTCCATTTCCAACCGATTGGGGAGGTAAGCACCCATCTTTTTGTAAATCTTTTGTGTTGAGGTAGGATTTGCATGTAACCCTAACATGCAAGTTCATTTGACTTGGGATCTCTACGAATCAACCCGCGAGCTTGGCAACCCTGGATCGTTTCCTAGAGCTCTCAACGACTCATAGGTGCGGACTATTGTTCTTAGGTGGCCTAGCACCAATTTTATTTGGAATCTAATGATTTTGCTTGTTGGGTGATGTATTTGTGTAATCTAGAGAAACCTAGACAAGACCTTATACTTTAAATCCTCCCTAAATCAATGTGGAGTGATTATGGAATGTTTGATGTTCTAAACATGATTGGGTGTGAATTAATGATTGGTTATATATTCCTTGCTCGATTCTTGCATGATGTTTTCTCATAACATGTTTGATGTGCTAACCCTTATGTATATTTTTTGTATTAGGAAATATATGAAATGCGTGGCTTCCTCACTAACCCACAAAACACACATGCACATTTATTTGACATTATTGTTAGCATTTGCATGGTATAAAAATCTAAAATTTTGTATTGGCAAATATGAATGCATGATATCGCTAATTTTAGTTGATAATCCTGATTGTTGAAACGTTATTGAACACCATCAAAACCCTTGGGTTAGTTAGGAATTTGAGGAGAGAGACGGTGGTCCCGTTGGTAGGACTATCTTGAGGCTAAACCCGTGGACTTGGCAAGTGCGTATGGGCGACAGTAGTTGGACTACATGGGTTGCTTATACTCGATGTTGTTTGTCGCATACTCGCCTGGACTCGCACGGTTTAATCCACTTACTGACTAACCATGATTGTTAACCATATCTGTTCACTCCTGAATGGAACCTAGAACACCCTTCGCCCACTGAAGTCCATTGATAACCATTTGAAACTGATCCACCGTCTCGAGAGCCGGGCATGGTGGAATGGGACACTGTGTCCGAGCTGTCGGCCTATGCTGGGGTGACGAGTCTCCACGTAGTGACCGCGAGCAATCCCTTTCCCAGCACTCCCTATGTGCTTGAAATCGAGGATAAGGAACCCGATGGGATCAAGGATCGCGGAGTCTTGCCCTCGCGCGTTGAGGGGCCTTGACATCGCAATTAGTTAAGGGCATTGATATCGTGGGGTGTACCAGTTTCCCCAATCTGCTGGATGAACGAAATTAATTAAATACTCGGTTAATATTATTCATGCATTGCATTAGTTAGGTAGGCGACTCGGCAGTTGAGATCGCTTTGAGGGAGTGCTGGTCATGTGCGATCGTTAGATGGAGTCGCTCGAGGGAGTGTTGTGGCGAGGGCATGCATCATATCATTCATCATGCACCTGAATTAACAAAATTAGTTAGGTGTTTATAAATATCTGTCTTTCATTAAGTTCATAATATAATTGATGTTTGTTACAACTTAAGACTAATAGCACCCACTGAGTTGATCACTCACTCCCACTCTGGGACAGTATTTTAAAACACCAACCAGACTCTCCCATAGATGCAGGTGACACAGAGTACGAGGAGCCTTGCAACGTGAGTCTTGACGAGGAGGACGAGCTATCGTACTTCCAGTTGATGGGCGGTCCTCCATCGGCCTAGTGGACGGATTTCGGGTCGCTAGGTGTTGGACTCAGCACATCATTCTTTTGGACATATTTTCGTATTTTTGTTGGGCAACGCCGTGTGTGACCCATTGACATTATTTTGAACTTGTATACATTTAGCCACTTTCAATTCAGTAGACTAGTTGTGATTGTGATTCATGTTTCAAGTAATTCCATACTGCTTTTCAAATCGGATTACATGTAAAATATGTAAATTTTATTATAAGTGACACCCGGGAACTTGGGAGTCGTGTGCGTACACGACCCCCAATTTTCAGGGCGTTACAAGATGGTATTAGAGCAATAGTTTGGAATCAATTGGGCCATGGGTCATGTGTTGCGCAGCACGCCAATAACGCAGTGGGCCTAGATCCAATCTCAGGCCTCACCCACAAACGATAAATAGGAAGAAATATAAACTAGCAACAGAATCAAAGCATTTAACAAACCACAAGACAAGATATACGTGGAAAAACCCCAATCTAGGGTAAAAAACCACGGATGCAAACTTCCACTATGAAGAACGAAGATTATAAGGCAATATACTAACCTCTCCCTTGGAGATACAGAGAAAACCCTTTTCTTACACCTTAGAATAACTCCTCAATATTCACCCCTAACCTTAGAATAACCCTAGGGACCCCAATTTATAGTTTTGGCAACTTCCCTTTCGCATCCCAGTTGCGAAAGGACTTGCGACACGAAATCCGCGAAACTCCTTTCGCATCCCAGTTGCGAAAGGACTTGTGACATGAAATCCGCACAACCTCGATTGGTCGTGGGCGGCCCCAGATGTGGCTCCACTTCTCAACAATCTCCCACTTGGAGACACATCGCCATAAACCTTTATCTTCTTCATCCGGAGTGCACCACCTTCCCGTCTTCAAGCCTGAAGACCAATCAAAGCTGAACAGAGCTTCAGCTTCTCCCTTGTGACTGCCTTGGTCAGCATATCTGTAGGATTCTCACTTGTATGAATCTTCTCCAGAGCAATCGATCCATCTTTCAGTAACGAACGTATGAAGTGATATCTGATGCCAATATGCTTGGTGTACCACACACCAGCTGTATAGCTGTTGTACTGACGTCAGCAAGTCCTGTGGGTCCTTCATGAGGTATGTGTTATATTCAAACCGTCCATTCATTTTGCGATCTTGTCTTAAGGCTTAAGACGAAAAATAAGACAGAATAAAGATCAAGTGGACCACACTGCAGAAAGCAGTGGGAGATTGAACATATACCATTGAAACCCTTTTGGGGTCACAGAAGTTTCAGATCAATATGAAATTTGTTTATCCTCTTCCTCCATGTATTTGTGACCTTATTAATAGATTGGATGGAAAATAAATGTTATGGTGGGCCTACAAATTTTTTAACGGTGAAAATCATTATCCTTACTGCTATTTTTGGTCTGATCCATTTGAGCTTTGGATATGATTCATTTAGGGTGATAAAAGGCCCATTGTTATAAATTCTTCTGTGACCCATGATGGTCCTTTGGTGAAGAAATATTGTTGACCTGTCTTGAAGTAATGAGTTGGAAAGGGTGAATGAGGATTGCAGTGAGGACGTAAAAATCATATTTTATGGACTTCACCAACTTTTTGGCAAGGTCCGTACTCTTCAAGACATCCTTCTAAAATCTATGGTTCTATTGTAATCCAATGATTTATTGAGACAAGTCTAGCCCGTGTCATGTGATCAGTCGATTCACTATGAAGAATTGACCAATGGCGTTGCAAGTTTACAGGGATATTGATTATTTCGTTCCTAAATGGATGACGAAAGTCGAGAACCTCTCGTTGAATTTTTATGCAACTCCAAGTGTTCTAGGGTGTATATTTGTCATCCATGCGGGGTTTGCTACTCCTGGACGAAGTTCTTGTTCATTTCGAAGATTTATCCATGGCTTGAGGATCATCAGATTCAGTTTTCTTCTTAATTCTAGTCATTATGAGAAGACAAGGTGAAAGATGAAGAAAGGAAATAGACAAAACTTTGCTGCTTGGAAAGATATTTGGCTACACCAAAGATATTGCACGTAGAGAGATGTTACGTGCAGAGAAATGTTGCGTGCAAATGACTGTTGTGTGTAGAGAGTTGTTGCGCGCGGAGGATCGTTGCGTGGAAAATTAATTATGCGCAAAAAGTTGGGATTACTCTGGAGATTGGGATGAATGAATGAAAACTGAATCCTGTTTATATAGTAAGCTAGGACCCGAGTCCATTGCATGGACCCGATAGCGCAACGATTGCGCGCAAGAAATCATATGAGGTGATTTTCGAAGTTTGAATTGATCCTCCATTTTATCTAAAAAGGGAAGATCAAATGCAGGATCAATGGGGCATCTGTTGGAGCATAAAAATTAAGAGAAAGAAGAAAGTTGAAAAATATGACAATTGAATGTCATTGGTTGCGTGACGCGCAATCGAGAGTGGATCTAGAGATCCATTACGCGACGCGCAATGAGAGTACCCGCGCAATAGGACCTACCTTCCTCATAATAAACATGCATTGCGCGGAGATAGGGGTTCACGCGTGTGAGAGTCTATAAATACCCCTCTGTCCTCTTTATTTGGATGATTCGAAGACTTCGGGAGCAAGTAGAAGATTAGAACTTCTTTAGACTCAGTACAGGTACTGAGTGTACCTGTTGCGCGGCGTGCAACAGGATAACCGCGCAACTAGATAAATGAATTAACTCATCGTCCGTGCAACACTTCTATTGTGCGAACAGTAACTTTCTAAGGATGAATTATATCTTTTGGCTGTTGTGGAAAGCTTGGCTGATTTGAAAGGAGCAAAGTTCTCTAAGTCTATCAACAGAGATAATATCATTTCCGTACAACGACTTCTACAATCAAAAGCTTATATTACGATATGAAATACTGCCGAAATTGATATTTGAACTTACTTTATTCTTATATTCTTTAGTTGTATTTACTTTATATTGGAATAAGGGAAACATGAGGATGTAAATGAATTCAAAATGAACAAAATATTTTGTGATGATTATTCTCTCATTCTTTCTCTGTTATTATTGAATAAGATAATCCCTCAAACCAAATACATTCGTTTCTTGTCGAAACAGCCATCCGGCGGCCGATCCATTGTCCTGGTAAAATCGACATTTGGAACATGCCGTTCTATTCAGGGCAGAAGGCCCTCCACCGCAGCACGGGCCTACATGAGGGACCTCTGGCCCTCATCACCTCGGCCACCAGCAGGGCCCTCCATTTGAGGTGAATGAACCTCAGCCTTGACCTCAACAATCCCTCGAGTCCCAATAGCCCGGGCCTCAATGACAGGGGTCGACCCTACAACATCCTCAACCACCTCGAAGACAACAGCGGTAGGAAGCAAGGTCGGCGCGTCATCCGCAACTTACCGACCTACGGAAGAAGAAGACCCAACCATCCCCTTTTTCTTCATGGTCGACTTCTTTCTTTTCTGGGCCACCTCGGCCAATGAAGGCGCCCTGCGCTTTGAGCCTCTCTGATCAGGCATTTTTGCGCGACAGGAAGAGAGGGAGTTAGCAAATATTACAAAACGTGTGAAATCTTTAAACAATCCCCTAAAAAGATGTACCTGTCAGGAATAGGTCAACACTGACTTAAGCAGTAACTCGGGCGTACTAAGCCGCTTCCAAGATCTCAGGTCGGCACCTATCGACCTCGCCTCGAAAATCTGAGCAAGTACCTCCTCATCCACCTCAGCTGAATACTTGGGCACGACTGCCAAAGAACACTGATCAGACTCGAGAAAAATGAAATAAGCCAAGGAAGACTTAAGTTCGGATATACTGACCTGGTATAGAGAATGAGGGCGAAAACCAAGAGCGCAGCCTGGAAGTCCTTGGAGCCTGCCATTCCCCCGACGCCCAGAACCACTTGTTCTTTTAGTTTTTATTCGAGGTCGGGACGTCAGTAATCAAGGCCTTGCCACTCCTCGGCCAAGAGGCAAAGTAATACCAATCCTCATGTAAAGGTTTGGATTTCACCCAGTACATGTGGAGAAACTCATTCATGGTCAGCTCGAGTTGGTCAAGATCGGATCGGAGAATGAATGACCTTGCCAATGCCCTCCAAGCATTGGGGATCAGCTGCCCGGGGGTTAACCCCAGATACGTGAGGACTCGCCTCACTATCCTTTGTAAAGGAAGCCTTAGACAACATTGGAGTGTGACCTGGAAAATGGCCACCTCACTCGCGGGAGGATCATTTGGAAGCTCGCCTGGTGTGGGAGCTCAGAGTATCACAGAGTCTAGAATGTGATACAGCGACCTGATCCGCACCAGATCGGCTTCCGTCAACATGGACCCTATTGGCCCCTTCTCCTCCAACTCTGACGAGGACCCGCTGATCTCCTCTGCCCCAAGGATAACTTCCTCCGCGTCTTCCGGTCGCTTAGCCGAGGATCGCTCCGCCACCCGCGACTCGTGGGATGCCTGAAAATTCCTGTCGCTCATCATCACTAAAGGCGATGATGGATTCGACATGGGACGAAGGACATCTGACCCACCATCACGCCGAGGCAACTCCTCCCGCTAGGCCGATGGTTTCAACATTTCTCCTTTGCGGACAACAACCAGGGGCTGGAACCTGACAAAAAAGGAAAACTAAAAGGGGAAATAAGAGAGAGAGGGCTAAGATGAGGCCTCACCGGAAGGAAGGAAGAAGACAGAAGCTCGTGAAGTTACCAGAAATTACACCAGTATCATCTAAGTGCGGGAGAGCGGGGAGACGGGCAGAGTGGCAACACAAGTGACCCTTGCACAACTAGGTTTTCCCCATTTTATAAACGGTGCGACCACATGGCATTAAATGGCCACTTTTACAGCACAACCTCAATGGCTCCTCGACGCTTGCGCTCAGACACGTGGAGCATCCCCACTCGCCAACCATCTTCTCTCCAAAGGTGCCACGTGTCGACGCCCTGTAGGCCAGAACCTGAGCAGGCGTGCCGCTAGCACAAGTGACCTTGAACTGCGTGTAACGCCTGGAACGCGACATACCATGATTACAGATACGGCCCAATCTCCGTGTGTGTTGTCTTGTCCAACATTAACAACAAGCTGACTTGATGCCCTAGGCATAATTTGATTCGACCTGACCTACATCCTACCTACTCTCCAAGCCCACTCCGCGAACTCACGAGTAGGGGGGCTTGCTGTTATGGGAAAAATAGGTCGGCCAATGAAGATAAGGTCATATTGGAAGACGTCACTCCCAAGCAAGAAACCAACTAGAACTTGACTCCATGATAACTTTTAAAGGCAGGTTGGGAAGCCTGAGACCTCAAGTCTTGGCCATTGTTCACCAGGAATCCAGATCAGCATAACCGAAACAACATCGCCCTAGAGAGTTGCCTAGGGTCGACACGATCTGAGGTCGGCACGATCTCACTCTTGGAAGTTCTGACCTGATGTCGACGTCATCTATCCAAAGTTCTAGCCAGAGATCTAGCTATACATCTCAAGACGGAATCCACCCAAGATCTCAGCCAAGGATCTCGGGAGATCTTTGTGACAAGATCAAGATCTAAATCCCTTTACAATACGTCCCTACTAAATAGGAAAATTTCCTCTACATCACCACATCTCCTCAACTATAAATAAGAACATCTCTAATAGTGAAATGTATGCACAATCTTAAGCCCAGAATCCTGTTTTCGACCAGACCCAGATTCTCTATCTAACTTAGACATTGGAAGGTCACCTGCTACACAGGTCTCCTTTTGCTCGTTCTCTGTGCATGTACTCGAATGTCCAGCGAAAGGCTATCAGATTTTTGCATCGACACTTCGTAACATGAGTATGTCACACGCACTAGGAGTAGATGTCACATTTCACAGCGGTCCCCACAACAAAAATTCGCATCTCGTGTTACTCGAGTAACGAAAACACGGGCATGAGCAATTAATTCAACTTATCGTCCGCCTGGTACGTTCTCACCGGTTGGCCAACTTGATCGCGCCCCTTGAATCTCACCACGTCATGATGCAGACCGTTCTCAAGAAGCTCTTACACCGTATTGTCAACATGGAAAGAAACTCACACCCATTGGGAAATCCTTACCGCTCATGCCAAGGTTAGGTAGAAACTGCTTTTCAGGTCCAGATTCCTGACGACTGACGTTTTCCCAAAACCACCAACAGTTGTGACTTATGAGCGTCTGGATCATCATATGAACGGTCTGGAAAGAAGCGGCATGCAGATTGGCCACTTGGCAGCAAACCCTGTCCCACGTGATTTTAACTCCCTGTATCACTAACGGAGGAACGTAGAATGCTCCTGCATCCGCCACATGAATCGTGTCCTCATGCGTCCATTTCGCACCAGCGTGACGTAGTTATTTGATCTTTCATGGACTCATTGCAAATTGGAGATCACCCAAACGCTTCCATGTTTGAAGATCCTTGTCATCGACTCCTACCCCGTTAGGGCAGAGGGAGCTCATTCTAGGCAGGGGCAATACTCAATTCGTATCCGAGTATAGAACAGGAGAGGTAATAATGGGGTAGGCTGAGTGACCCCACCTTGAAGGGCTAGGACTTGGGTCACTACACTTGACCAAAGGCCGGACTAATCTAAGACTTGAAATTTAAACCCTCTCTTCAAGCTAGGTTAGACCAAGCCCAATGATAAATAGCCCGGCCTGCATGGCCCTGTCCATTTAAATAATATATACTACATAATACATATGTATTAGTAATGTAGACTAAAGAATTCATATACATATTGAACCTCACTAAAGATGGTGAAATGTATTGATGTACTTATTTGGTTAGGGGTATTCACTTGGTTGTTGAATAATCTTATTTGCCAGAAATGTGCCAAAAAATTATATGAAAGAAAATGATGATTTATAAACATATAATCACTAATTATACATCAATTGTACACGTAGTATAGATGTAACTTATCTTTACTTACAGGGCCGACCCATGGCCTGGCATGACCTTGGATCAACTCTTACCTAGGCTCTCAAAGGTGAGAGCCAGGCCGGCCGGGACAAGATCAGGTCTTAAGACTCTAGGGCTGAACCGAGCCATTGCCACCCTGGTAAGTAATTTATATGCAAGAGGTCTCAAGAGAGTTCAAACCAGAGGGGAACCCGGATTGCCTACAACTCCAATGCTCTAGAGGCCCCCCACAATGATGTATATGTTCTATCCAGGCTGTCCATGCATTTTGACAGGTCGTTTTAGGCCTCAAAATGTCATTTTAGGGCATGAGCTCAAAAATGAGTCAGATCCGAATCTCAGGTAGACTACACTACGGGGGGACAGTGGTGATTGAATACTTAACATTAAAATCTTCTTGGGGCAGAAAAGTTGAGGATCAAGCGGATATTTGTATTTTTCCTTCATCTTAGTCCAGGTCTTTGAGACCCAATCAACAGGTATATATGATGGCAAATAAATATTACCATGGGCCCTGGGAAATTTTTTTAAGTTGGGCATTCAATCACCAGTGCTGTTTCCTGTGCATTTTTGGGCTCATGACTTAAAATGAGCAGTCAAAATGACGAAAGGGAATGATAAAATAAAGACATCGTGGTGGGGCCCACAGAACACGGTCCTGTAGCGAGTGGCTAATGGAAGCGTCAGTATGCAATCCGCGTCCAGAGGTGATATGTCTCTACATCAGGACAAGCGAGAGACGAGAAATGAACAAAAACCAGCTCTAAAATCTCCATCGCGTGTACATCTTAAAAGAAGAACCGATCACACGGGGGGGCAACCGTACCAAACTTGTGGTACGGTACCATCTTTCTCCAACATACCACTTCTGTTGAACATCAGTACCATGTAAGTGTAAAGCTCCACCATAAATATCACCCTTTCCAAAAATCATGCTGATCCACTCACTAGTGGGCCACACCTATATATGCTGAGTCAGACACTCGACTGCAGATGGAATCCAATGGTGTGGCCCACCTGATGATTAGGAAGCCTGATTTGCCCTAGCTAATCTTCATGGTGGGACCCACCGTTTTCACAGTACCGTGCTAAACAAGTGGCATGTTGGTGGGAAAAATAAAACGGCACCACAAGTTAGGCTTGAAACTGATCATTTCTGTATTCTAAAAATATACATATTTTCAAACATAATAACAGCATTTCCCCTTACATACTCTACTTCACAACTTCGAGGAAGGAAAGAAAAAGAAAACCCCTTAACCCTACGGAGAGAGAGAAGAAAGACATACAAACGTACACTATAATGTGCGTTGGCGACAGCTCCCTAAAGTATGGCAACTCATCCACCATACACGCATACACGCAAGCCCATCTCTCCAAATTGTGGGGCCCATTCTGGATAACGCCTAGCTGAAAAGAATCGACTCTAATCGTCGAAGCCGTCGGAATCCCTGATGTATCCTAAACCCTAAACCCAACGGGCCAAAAAATAATGAACGGTAGGATAGGCGTGCATTTGTGCTACATGAGTATTGTAGATGTGTTGCCATAGTTTAGGGAGCAGCGCCGGAAACACAGTGTAGCTGTACTCCGGGGAGACAGAGGTCCTGTAGAAAAATACCTTGTAGTTTCAGGTACCGTTTGGCGTGAGAAGAAAGGACAAAAAATCAGCGCTTTCTCTTCCGATTTAAAGAAGCTTCAAATCCTAACGCTTTTTTCTTTTCTGGTGCTGCTGCTTCTTCTACGGAAGAAAATCGCTTAAAATCCCTTCGTCTCATATTCAGAGAAAGATAATATTTCAAAAAAAAAAAAACCCAACCTGTTACGGGAAACCCGAACAAACTGCATCTGTTTTTGTGCCGGTTCGGGGACGGTTTTTTCCTTTCGTGCCGGTCGGGTCTCAACGAACCGAGAATGGACTCATCGCTTCCGTTTCCACGGCTCGAGTACCGAGTCCCGGTATTTGTACGGAAGCACCTGATTTCGCCCGCGGTTCGATCGGACGACGGGAGCTGTGTCTTCGAACCCGCCGTAGAAATCCAGCATCCAACAGGTTTTCCTTTTGGTCCGGCAGCAGCGGGCCGGTTCTGTTTCGGGTCGGGTAAGCGATTGATTCCCGTCGGCCGGGGCCGGTTCTTCTTTTATCGGCGGTCCGTCTTCGAAATCGCCGGAAATCTGACGCACTGCCTCTAGAAGGAGACCTAAGTAGCCATCGTTCCGATACTGCGTCTTCCTTTCCCTGTCTTCTACTTCTTCTTCTCTGCATGAAAAGATGGGGTTCGAATCGCTCTCTTCTCCGTTTTCAGCTGCTCCAACTCGGTTTTCTCCTTTTTCCGAGTCATGACTCAGTTTTCCCTCCGTTACCTCGGAAACTTCTCTTGCTTCTTCTTCTTCTTCTCTTTTCTCCATGGCCTTCGGATCGCATTCGCCTTCGCAGCTCTTCTCCACTGTCGACACCTCTTCGGATCCCGGAGACGAATTACATCCGTCAGATCCTCCGACGCCGCTGCAGGCACTGAGGCCTCTCTCCCCCGCCGTCAGATCGTCCGCTCCCAGAATCTCCGGCCCCGAGCCTAATCTCAGATTCAGGTCGATCTCAAATCCCGTAACGAAATCCCTCACGGCCTGCTTCGGACCGTCCGTCTCCGATCCCGAGTGCTGGAATCGCTGATTCGTGGGCGCGGACGATGCTTTCGAGGAGAAACAGTGGGGGTGAGATGAGATGATCTCGAGGATCTTTTCTAATCGCATTTGAGCCGTCGAACGCCCGCGGATTTTAGAGGAAACAAAAGGTGATTGAGAACTTACGAGATTTTGAAGCCTGTTGAAGGGAGGCGACGCCATTGCAGTGGATTCGATGCTTTTTACAGAGAGCTCTGCTTTGCTTTTTACGCCATTACAGCTCTGGACGAGAGATCGAGATGGATGAGAGAAACCGAGAGAGAGTACTGAAAGGAAAAAAGGGTCAATACTAAATGAGAGAGACAAGCCAAGGACAACCAATTCCTTCGCCTTTAATAACCTTTTTGTTATGAGCTCAGTCTCTATCCATCCGAGTATGGATATGAATTACCGTCCATATGCATCTTTCTTTACACATGGTCTTGTCTATTTTGATCCGGACTCTACATCTGGTGGGCAATACGGCGAATGGGCCATGGAATGAAATCTCACTAATGTGCGATTCTTGAATTCACGTGCAATTGATTTCTACTTGGGATGGCTAATGATTCTATCCATCGGAAAGGTTGTTCTATAAAAAGCGAATGTGGGAAATGAAAATGGCTACCGGATCAGTAGGCATGTCTTATAGGTTTGATTTTGAAACACAAGCAGTCCATAACTGGGCCCAGTAGACGGACGACCTCATTGATATAATTGTGTTGCCGAGAGAGATGGCTGCTTTCTTCAGGTTCTTTCGGCTCTAATACACTGGGACGATGCATTGGCAATACATCGACAGTAGTCCACATTCAATGGATAGGATTTTCTGATTGCCTCTAGTGGGGCTCACATTATGAACGGTTTGGATCGCTGTAACGAAGGTTGGGAGGGTAGGGAAGAGCAGCGTATATGGTTTTTTGTTTGGTCGAAAGTGGCTTTTTTTTCTGATGCCTACTGGTTTAACCATGTATCCATCGAGCACGTGTGACACATCCGGCCGTTCATTCTTTTCTTCGCGATGGGTGGGCCACAGCGAGAAAATACACCAATCAGAACCGTCATATGGGCTGCCTTTGGTTAGTTGAACATGGAATGTAAATAAACTTTCCAAACCATCTTAGTGCACTCTTCATAAGCTCTCTTATGCAGATAGTGACCTCCTTTCAGTGTCCAGATACTGGGTCCTGCCAAATATACGACTTGGATCTTATTCACGTGTGCCACGTGTATGGTTGGATCGAAAATTAGCAGAAGAGAAGAAAATTAAAAATAAAACGGTAAACGCTGGATGGTTGTGCCCTGCTCGATGAACCGAATGCGTTCGTTTTTCCTTCTTTCACTTTTGCAGCGCGCAATTGACATGGTGCCCTGACGACACGTGTCGCATTTTAGTTTGCTTTTGCTGCCACGTGAACCCGCGTCCCGTACGTTACGGCTCGGGAAGGAAGGGCGCGGATTAGGTACTACACCCGCTGTTTCGAGCTGGGGACAGCGGAGGCTCCCTGGGACCACTGTGGAGCCACCGTTATGTATGGATTTTATCCCCACCGTCCATCTACTTTTCCATATTATTTAATATTATTATCCCAAAAATAAGTCTGATCAAAGTCTCCAGTGGACCACACTACAGGAAACAGTGGTGCTGAGGACACTCACCATTGAAATCCCTTATTATGCCCACTGTATTGTTTATTTTCCATCCAACGGATTGATATGGTTATATACACCTGGATGAAGTGAAAACACAAATATCATCTTTGATCCAATACGGTAGAGCTGGAAGAACGGGAATACGGTAGTACCATATATCTACATTACAGGTGGAGATTGACGTATTAATCAGGGCAGGTCGTTTTACTGGGCCCTAATGGATGGAAAATGATCCGCCATGTACATTGATCGGATGATCCTAGCCGTCTGAACTACGGTCTTCAAAGCAGCTGTTGAAATGAAGGTTTTAATGATCAACGTTAAAGTGACGGAAAAGTGGGAAAAATTAAAAAAAAAAAAAAAAGAAAAAGAAAAAAGGGAGACAATGTTGTCTGTCTTAGGTGCGAGCTTCGAAAGATGGGCCATCTGTAACGAACTCTCTACTATGTGGACGGTGCTGATTGATACATCGCCCAATCAAATATATAGTGTTACGACTGCTCTACTATTGCGTATGTTCTTCCGGCTTTACTGTCGTTTCTCTGCGGAGTGGTGGGTCGGGTTTAAAAATCCGACGTTCGTAAACAATCGATTTGTGGCCTCTAAATGGACGATGAAACGCAACAAGAGCTTACAGTTTGTAGTTAGATAGAACTTTAATACTCTGGCGGATTGTGATACGCAGGCTCTTTGACATCACTTAGTAGTTTGCGTACGCAGAATGCAACTATCCGATTATGGTCCTTGTTTAGATGTATCATGGACAAAAAGAATACAGGATTGGTGGACGTTTATTGAACGGATAAAAATGAATGTATCCAGTGGTTCTATTTAAACAAGTTCACGAATCAAATGATGTAGAGAGGGTGGTGGACAAATACTTGGCCACGATGGATCAGAAAAGGTCCGATCAATGATAGAAGTGATCCGGACCATCGACCTTAATCAGGTGTATCTTGCAATCCGGAATACCAACCCCGCTACGCCAGTTGCTCAAGCCGGATTTGTGAAATACCACCAGATCAACTGTCGTTTTCCTAATACCACCAGTTCAACGGTCATTTCTCTATTTTAATTTTATTTTTACCATAAATAGAACACTTACTATTTTGGCTAAAAACCTTGCGCACTAGTAGATATCACGATGATCTTATAAATAGTAATAAGTTTACTATTTATAATAAGTCACAAATTTTAATAGCTTTAGTTGTAGTTTGGTTTTGATTTTTTTTTTCATTGCTTGATATCTGATTAAAGGATTGTGAACTCATTTTTATTCATTTATCCATCAACTTTGAATTTATTAAAATTTATTTGTAAGGAGTATGAAAAAGTTCCGTGGATTTGGAATAGTTATCAGGAAGAAGAGGGTGTTCAACCTCATGTCCTTCCCCGCGTCATCCGAGGAGGTCAGGATGATTTAACCAACCTGTTATACAGATTTAACCAATATTTTGTTCTTCATACTGTGGAGAATGGGTTTAATTTTAGTTAATGCATGACGTGTAAAACTGTGAGTGACGGCATATCAACCGTGCCAGAGTATCAGATGACTCCCCTGGCAATTAATGGAGAGAGGTGAGAGGAATGTCTGTGGGCGTCAGCTAACTTTCTTTTTAACCATGGGCCATATAAGGTAGTGCCTCACTCTAGGCGAACCGTCCTGATCACCGTTACGCCTGGTGGACTATGGGTGGACCGCTCATACAGGGACGAACGACGGATTATTTGCGACCCGGATCCAGCCAGGGGGGACGCAGATTGCCTGCAAAAGGCTTGGCTGAAAGTTCCCGCACTCGGAAGCTGGAGCCTTCCGTGACCCCGTCCATCCATTTTCCTGTTACTTTTAGGACCTGAGATAGAAAATTGAGCAGATCCAAATATCAAGGGAGCAGATCCAAATCAGTCGTATGATCATAGAAGTTTTGTATTAAAGTAAGTTTTTGTTTTTTTGTGTTTCCAGTTCATTCGGATGGGAACGACCTTATAACCAATTTGGATGCAATATAATATAAAGATCAAGGTAAAGAGAAATTTCCAACTGTACGACCACTATATGGCCCATAACCTTTTTAAGCCCATTCCTTTCTAGTTTCCATGAATACTCCCCAGGCATACGGACACCCTTGCACATGACAAAAATGTCCCTGCTCTAAAAAATGCCCCTTCAAATGCTGCCAGCCCCATCTCCACCGAAAATCTTATTTTTTTCTTCTTTCATCTTCCTGGTCCTTCATCCTAGCTGACCGAATCTAATTATTTGATTATTTCTCCCCCTCTATGACTATTCACCTTCCAGTAAAACTCTCCATTTTCTTCATTTTTTATTTCCCCTTTGTCCGGTCGAGAATACAGACCCAAGCACGTCATTTTCAACTTTTGGGAACCGAAGAAAGGACAAAAATGGTCCCCCCACGTAAGAAGCATCGAACGGCTGGTATATTCAAATCCCTCGCTTTTTGTGGACCCCACTATATTTTATACAATATATGCGTACGGTCATATGCTCACGGTTCACAAGATTTTAGTGTCGTACATCGAGCCGGGTCCAATCGATGTGGGCGAAGCTCGGATTGACTCGTTCATGCTAAGTCAAGTTCGTGTCGAGTCAAGTTGGGCCAAGATCGGCTTGACTCGCCCATGCTGAGTCAAGTCGAGTTCGATTCGAGTCGAGTTGCAATACACCATGGTCGAACTCAGCTATAACTCAACTTTACTTGACTCGAGTTGGCCTTTCAAGCCGAGTCAATCCGAGCTGACTCCGGATGTCTCGAGCGAGTTGTTCAAGCTAGCTTGACTCATGTACAACCCTATTTTATTTTAAACACTAAATGGTATAACATGTCCTGATAGATGGACAAAAGTTAATGATCAAATGGCCCACAATGAGGGTTTTTGAAACAAAGAACGAAATGAGATGTGACGCTAAATGAAGATCGACGAGCACCGACTGAGTTAATAGACTGAGGACCCACTGAGTTATTGATGAGACCGTGAATTAAGTTAAAATGACCGTGAACTGACTCAAAATGACCACAAAGTGAATGGAATTGACTTAACGCTAAGTGAAATTCGACTCACAACTGCAAGAAACATATAACTAACTTCACGATCAATTCCCTTCAGTTCACGGTCATTTTCATTCATTTCACGATCAATTCCCTTCATGCACGTCACGGTCAATTCCATGCATTTCACAGTCATTCCCCTTCACTGCACGATCAATTCCGTGTATTTCACGGTCAATCCCCTTCACTTCACGGTTAATTTCGTGCATTTCATGGTCATTTCTAGCTACTCCCCTTCACTTCACGGTCAATTCCATGCATTCCATAGCCATTTCCGGCGACTCCCCTGTACTTCACAGTCAATTCTATGCATTTCACGGTCAATCCCCTCCATGCATTTCACGGTCATTTCCGGCGACTTCCCTTCACTTCATGGTAAATTGCATGTATTTCAAGGACACCTCCCCTCATGTCATAGTCAATTCTATGCATTGCAGGACAATTCCCTTTAATTGATGGTCAATTCCATGCATTTCAAGGACAATCCCCTTCACGTCACGGTAAATTGCACTCATTTCACGGACCGATAACTTAGTAAAATTGGTCGCATGCTTGTTGAATGTCAAAATGACTGATAATTGCTTGATATTGACATTTTATTGACCAACAACCTTGTATAAATTTACCGACAACTTCATGAAATTGGCTGATATATGAGTGAAACAGGCACAAAACTTGTGAAAATTCACCTATAAGTCCTGTACTTTCATTTGGAATTCGTCAATAATTGACTGCCGACTCGGCAAACTCACAAGTAAACTTTAACATTATGCTTTGTTAAATATTGAATGTTATCGTTGATATAATTTCTCATTCATCCTTGCAGATAACAAACCCTTGCATAAGGGATTTGGCGAGTTGGCCCCCACCATATCATACCGATGTTCTTTGACATGGTGGTTTGATAGCGTCAAGCCTGGGTTGGAGAAGAATGATAGTAGAATAAATATATTTAGAGAGACCCCATTCTCATTTTTATTACACATTCCATCGTTTAGGTTTATAGGAGCCATTTTTCACTCACTTATTGAGAGATATATAGGCAATCTTGTATTCGAGATATAGGGGAACCGCGTAACGTTTTCTGAGATGGACTTCACCTTAATAACAGGGCTGAAGTTTGGTGACCTCTCCATACCTAATATCCCTCGTTTGAAGAAGTCAATAAGAGAAAAAATACTTCAATTCAAATCCTATCTTAAAGAAACATGTACTGGAGGTGTTCAATAGGATAGTTGATAGCAAAAAGCACGAAGATGTCGTGAAGGTAGCCCTAATATTATGTGTAGAGTGGTTTGTTAGGGGAACCGACACGAATATTATGTGTCGTACAGAATTTATCGACCTTGTTGACTCGTTGGAAGACTTTAAACACTACCCTTGGGGTAGTGTGGCCTTCCGGACGATGACTGAAGGGATCGAAAATGCCTTGATGGCATCACATGGGCTTCATTACAATATCCGCGGTTGCATATTTCCCCTACAAGTAAGGATTCTGTCCTTGTCTATTTTAATTTATAGTTTATATGAAACTATATGTATTTAACATCATCTTGTCATTTTATTGTAATAGATATGGGCCCTTGAGAGAGTACCGGCTCTCCGACAATGTATCATTTCATACGTTCCCTCCTAAATTCCAAGATTCACACAATATCGAGGATGGAAGGTTTGGAAGTATAAAAAGATTCATCAAATACTAGAGAGTGAAGATATAAGTCTATTGCTAAGAAGCTAAGTGATCACTTATTGAACTATATATATATATATATATATATATATATATAATATATATATAATATATATATATATATATATGTGTTTCTGTATATAAAATGAAGATTGTTCTCTTGCAGACTGAGATAGTTCTTAGCTTAAAGCCTACCATTGAGGAGTGGAGACGGAGGCCATTCGTTTGGTCCATGATAGATTAATGTAAGATGTCAGAGAAGTATTCTTTTATGTTGATATGTTATATTTACTTCATGTTATATGATTGATACATACATTGCTTCACTTTGTAGGACATTAAATATGAAGATCATGAAGATATGGAAGGGAAATTGAGACAGAGAGAGGGAGAAGAAAGGGGGGGGGGGGGGGGGAAGAAGGGGGAGAGGAAGAGAGTGACGATGAGAGAGTGAAATTGCAACTGACTGCGGAGTCGAGGGAGGATAGGGAGGAGCTTGAGGCGGAGAGGGTTCAATTGGAGAGAGATAGGGAAGAGTTGAAGTGGAAGGAACGGACTGTAACGCCCTGAAAATCGGGAGTCGTGCATATACTCAACTCCCGAGTTTCCGAGGTCACTTATCATGCGTTTTATGGTTATAGGGTTAGTCAAATTAACTGTGCAAATCTGGAACGAACTGGAACATGAAGCACAATCACAAGTCTACTGAAACGGAAGAAAAACAACACAAGTATATATATATATACACGTCCAAAAGAATAAGGGGCACATGGCGCCACCCGTCAAAATCACAAAAAAATAATATCATGTCCAAAAGAATAGGGCTGAGCTCTCAGCTCAGCAGTCCGTCGTCACAGCTACGGATCCGACGCAGCTCCATCCATCAACTGGAAGTAGGAGTACTCCTCCTCCACATCCAAGTCCGCAATGCCAGGCTCCTCCTGAACTTCGCCACCTGCATCTATGGAAGCGTCTGGTTGGTGTTTTTAAAACACCGTCCCAGAGTGGGAGTGAGTGATCAACTCAGTGTGAACCATTAATCTTAAGTTGTAACAGGCATCAATTATAATAGAATTAATGAAAAGCAGGAAATCAGCAACACCTATAACTCTATTAAATGCGCATGAAATGCAATGATATGATGCATGCCCTCGCCACAACTCTCCCTCAAGCGACTACGTCTACGATCGCAAATGTCATCACTCCCTCAGTGCGACCTCAACTTCCGAGTCGCCACCCCTATCTAATGCGTAAAATGCGGTCATGTTAGCCGAGTTTTTAATTAAAGTCCATTCATTCAGCAGGTTGGGGATTCTGGACCACCCTACATGTCACTGCCCTAATCTGGTTGCGAGGGCAAAGCCCCAACAACATGTGAGGCCGCCTCGCGTCCGTGATCCCGTCGGGGTCCTCATTCCCGACTCCAAGCACATGAGGAGTGCCGATAGAGAAGGGATCGCTCGCGGTCACTACGGGGAGGCGCGGTACCCCAGCGTAGGCCGACAGCTCGGACACAGTGTCCCATTCCACCATGCCCGGCTCACGAGACTGTGGACCAATGTAGTCAAATTTTCAGTGGGCCACAAAGGTTATAGGGTGCATCAGGTTCCATACATATGTGGGCGAACATGGTTAACAGACAGGGATGATCAGGTAGTAGGCTAATCCGCACAAATCAGGCGAGCATGAAACGAATGACCTCGGGCACAAAGGTCCCATGTAGTCGAACTACAGCCACCCGAACACTCCCGCCCAATCCGCGAGTCTAGCCTTAGCGTAGTCCTACCGATGGGGCTACCCTCTCTCGTCAGGTTCCTGACCATCCCAAGAGAGTGGAAAGGGATCTACAACATGCTCACTACTCATACTATCAGCTAGTACATCCATGTCATAATCTCATGCATCCTAACCACACAAAACAAATATCTTTAACAAGCAATCAAGTATCATCATAGAATTTAGGTGCGTGTGAGTGTATGTGTGTTGTGTGAGGAAGTTAAACACTTCCCCCATCTTGAGGGATCATAAGCATTTGTAATTAATCACACACACAATTAAAGCATTGCATATGATGGAAATGTATCAACAACCACAAGCATGTTATCAATCAACATTAAAATCATGTGAAGGCACAATATATATAACATTTGAGAATTAAACATGCATATTCTAACAAATTCAACATCATGAAAATCCCTAGGGTTTCCTAGAATTCCAAATACGACATCCAAGCACTCAAAATCATTAAATCCGTATTAAGTTGGTGCTAGGCCACCTAAGAGCAATAGTCCGCACCTATGGATCGTTGGCGACACGAAAAAACGTCCTAGGAAAGGGGCTTTTGGGACGATCGGCCGGAATCCCTAAACCAACCCTTGCATGTTAGTTTCTCCAAGACAATCCCACCACAATACATGGATTTCAAGAAGAAAAGGGAGAGGAAATTACCTAGATGGCCCACGAACGAATTTGGGGTTGCGGCGGAGGGTTTTCTCCTTTGGAAAGGGAGACGGTGTTGAAGAATCGATTCTCTTGGGCCCAACTCGATTTAGGGTCCACCACACTTCCTTGCCTACCCTTTCTTCTTACTTCACTCTCCTTGGTTGTTGGAGGATGTGGAAGTTGCTAGGGAGAGAGATGGGAGGTTGGAGTTTTGGAGGAGATCAAAGAGAGCTTGGTTGTTGGAGATTTGGAAGGAGATTAAGGAGAAGGGGAATGGGTTGTTGGGAGGTGAAGGGAGAGATAGGAGGGAGAGAGGGTTGTTGTTGAGAGAGTGAATGAGATTGTGAAGAGGGCTAGGGCTTATTTCCCTAGAGTTGGGTCTCTTGGCCCCATGGTTCCTAATTTTTCCAAATTAGACCTATGGAACCCCTATTAAGTGTTGAGGTGGCCCTAGTGCCTCATTGGCCACCAAATTCGGCGTGTAGTTGTCTCCTAACCCTACTAGGGTCCATGCAAAAATTGAGGACGAACGGATGAACGGTTATATGATCTGGAAGGGCGCCACCGACCTTTAAGTGGCCCTGTGGGACCCATTTCAGTGATTGGAATAGTTCTGGGGGTCTTCTGGCCATCAAACTTATAGGTTAAGTGATCCATGGCCCGATGAAGGGCCGTGCAAAATTTGGGAGCGATCGGATATAGGGTTTGATCGCACGGGTCCGATTTGCGATCGACGGTCATCGTGCCACGATCGGGCCCCAGATTTGGTGAACGGGCGTTGAAAAATATATCAAACCATTACCGTAAATTTGGAAGAAATCTGATGGTTGGAAGTCTCACATTTCAATTTCCTTGATCAGTGCCAGATTTCAATTCTGGCATTGGTGGGGTGCATGGGGCCCCTGCCAGATCCCACTTCTGGGCGTCTGCCGGAGTTGCGGTCCGCGATGGCATTCAAGCCCAGTGAGACCAACGGCCACACCAAGTTTTAGAATTTTTCGACCATCCTCGGTCGTTGTGCGTCCAAGACAAGCGGTCTATGATGTGTAAACAGCCATCTGGCTTGGTGGCCCACACTAAGCCCTATTATGGCCAGTCAGACCTACTAAACTGGATTAATCTGGATGATTTTTATCTACGGTAACCCACCATGAGTGGCTTAAGCGAGTGGTCTTACGGCAATCCTACGTGGACGCCCCAGGACACTGTGCTGGTTGGACGAGACGTTACACGGACGCTAAAAGAGAGAGAAGAATCGATAGAGAGGGAGAGAGAAGTAGTATGGATGGAGGTGGAACTAATGCTAAAAGTAATGGAAGCCTTAAGGTTACAGAAGGAAGAGTTGAATGAGAAGGCAATTTTGAAGATGGAGAGGGATATGTTAATGAGGGAGAAGGAAGAACTGAGGATCAGAAATGAGGTATTGAAGAAGGAGAAAGAAGAGTTGGAGGAGGGTAAGATGGAGTTAAAGAAGCAGATGGAGGCGTTTCTTTTAGAGAAGATACATTTTTTTAAGGAGAATGAGTTAGAGAAAGAGAAGGAAGAGTTTGAGATGGAAGATGAGGAATTGGAATGTAGGGATCAGGGAAACAGAGAGATGGATGTTCAACACTCGGATGCCTTAGACGCTGATATATGTGAGAAATCACCGCCTTCCATTGCAGCATATAAGAGGAGAACTAATAGGGTGTTGAAGCCTTTTGTATACAAGCGTTCTCCATTCACTTCCATCTCTGCCATTCAAACAAATCCAAGTAAGGCCGCCGACAGTGAGAAACCGAAAGAATTGTGTAGTTCTCCCACACCCTTTCAGGCCAAGATTGATCCATTTAGGGTAATATCGGAGGAGGAACTACATGAATTGGATAGTTGGGCCAACGTAAACAAAGAAACGATGGATTTTGGTTGGTTCAAGACCATATGAGAGAAAAAAACATGGGTTGATAGCATTGTAAGTAATTCACACACATACATCTATGATTATTCAACAATTATATTAGACTAGAGCTTAATTCGCCATATTTGTTAATTAGGTTATTGACAAGTACGTCGGTTTCCTGGAGAGAAGGCATGGTTCATTTCCTACTATATATACAAAGGACTACAAGTGTTGCCCCACATTTTTCCTGGTAACTGTATGAACTAGATCATGGTTATTATGTTATTTCATTATATGATATATGTTCTAATTCGGTATGTTGTTTGTAATATCCATGTATCGACATTGCCATGTCATCATTGAGAATGCATCGGGACATTGGAGGTGACGATGTCCGTTCAGTTGTAGAAGTGGAGAAACTCACAGTATATGGTATTGTTAAACATCGTGAAGGGCAGAAGGCCATGTGGCAGTATGAAGAGGTAATGGTATTAGTACAAGTTATTAACGCTATGTGTACCCATTTCTATGATGTCTATAATGATATCTTATCTTGTCAAATATGGACAGGTATACGTACCAGTCAATAACGCCAACACTCATTGGTACCTGATGGTCATCCACCCTCGAGATTGAGAAATCGTTATACTCGACAGTTTATATTCGAGGGCACTCAGTCGACACAGGCTTCATATCGAGCTACTGAAGGAGGTCTTGCCTATATTATTCCATGCCGCAGGAGATATGTTTGCGTTGGATGGGAAGTCTTGGACAGTCAGAGAAGATACCTCCATACCAAAGCAGTTGAACGGATATGATTGTGACATTTTTGTCATGAAATATATGGACATTTTGTGCAGCGGCAAAATTTTATCAGGGAGAGACTTGCAATAATTCACTCCCAAAATATGATATAATTGTCTTAAGTATGATGTAAATTTTGTGGGAGCTGTAAATTAATGTAAATGATTTATTGTAAAACATTCAGGGTGAAATGATGTAAATGATGCCTTGTATATATTGTCATAATTTTATAGTAAATGATGTGTTCATAATAGTATTTCCTTCTGAATTGTGATTTGCTTGTGTATTATATAATTTCATTTACTCCCCGCTCAATTCCCTTTACATCACGATCAAGTGATGGAGTACATTACCATTTTCTTCTGCCCCTTCAAGAAAATCACGGTCATTTTCACGCATTTCGTGGTCATTTTCCTTCACTTCACAGCCATTTGCACACATTTCGCCGTCATTTCCCTTCACTTCACAGTCATTTTCATGCATTTCACGGTCATTCCAAACAATTCCATGTTGATTCACGGTCATTTGCACGCATTTCGCGGTCATTTCCCTTCACTTCATAGTCATTTCCACGCATTTCGCGGTCATTTCGCTTCACTTCACAATCATTTCCATGCATTTCATGATCATTCCAAATAATTCTGTGTTGATTCACGGTCATTTCCACGCATTTCGCAGTCATTTCCCTTCACTTCACAGTCATTTCAATGCATTTCACGGTCATTCCAAACAATTCCGTGTTGATTCACGGTCATTTGCACGCATTTCTCGGTCATTTCCCTTCACTCACAGTCATTTCCATGCATTTCGGGGTCATTTCGCTTCACTTCACGATCATTTTCATGCATTTCATGGTCATTCTAAACAATTCCGTGTTGATTCACAGTCATTTGCACACATTTCGCGGTCATTTCCCTTCACTTCACAGCCATTTCCCCGCATTTTACAGTCATTTCCCTTCACTTCACAGTCATTTCCATGCATTTCATGGTCATTCCAAACAATTCTGTGTTAATTCACGGTCATTTCCACGCATTTCATGGTCATTTTCCTTCACTTCACAGTCATTTCCACGCATTTCGCGGTCATTTCGCTTCACTTCACAGTCATTTCCATGCATTTCACGGTCATTCCAAATAATTCTGTGTTGATTCACGGTCATTTTCATGCATTTTGCGGTCATTTCCCTTCACGTCACAGTCATTTCCCCGCATTTCGCGGTCATTTCCCTTCACTTCACAGTCATTTCCATGCATTTCACGGTCATTCCAAACAATTCCGTGTTAATTCACGGTCATTTCCACGCATTTCGCGGTCATTTCCCTTCACCTCACAGTCATTTCCATTTTGCATGTCATTTCGCAGTTCATTTCGCTTCACTTCACAATCATTTCCATGCATTTCACCGTCATTCCAACAATTCCGTTTGTTGTTCACAGTCATTTGCACGCGTTTCGCGGTCATTTCCCTTCACTTCACAGCCATTTCCCCACATTTCGCGGTCATTTTCCTTCACTTCACAGTCATTTCCATGCATTCATCACACGGTCATTCCAAACAATTTCGTGTTGATTCATGGTCATATCCACGCATTTCGCGGTCATTTCCCTTCACTTCACAGTCATTTCCACGTATTTCGCGATCATTTCACTTCACTTCACAGTCATTTTCATGCATTTCACGGTCATTCCAAACAATTTCGTGTTGATTCATGGTCATTTCCACGCATTTTGCGGTCATTTTCCTTCACTTCACAGTCATTTCCATGCATTTCATGGTCATTCCAAACAATTTCGTGTTGATTCACGGTCATATCCACGCATTTCGCGGTCATTTTCCTTCACTTCACAGTCATTTCCATGCATTTCATGGTCATTCCAAACAATTCCGTGTTGATTCACGGTCATTTCCACGCATTTCGCGGTCATTTCCCTTCACTTCACAGCCATTTCCCCGCATTTCGCGGTCATTCCAAACAATTCCGCATTGATTCACGATCATTTCCATGCATTTCGCGGTCATTTCCCTTCACTTCACAATCATTTCCACGCATTTTGGGGTCATTTCGCTTCACTTCACAATCATTTCCATGCATTTCACGGTCATTCCAAACAATTCCGTGTTGATTCACGGTCATTTCCACACATTTCGTGGTCATTTCCCTTCACTTCACAGCCATTTCCCCGCATTTCGGGATCATTTCCCTTCACTTCACAGTCATTTCCATGCATTTCACGGTCATTCCAAACAATTTCGTGTTGATTCATGGTCATTTGCACGCATTTCGCGGTCATTTCCCTTCACTTCACAGTCATTTCCACCCATTTCGCAGTCATTTCGCTTCACTTCACAGCCATTTCCATGCATTTCACGGTCATTTGCACTTATTTCGCGGTCATTTCCTTTCACTTCATAGTCATTTCCATGCATTTAACGATCATTTCGCTTCACCTCACAGTCATTTCCGTGCATTTCATGGTCATTCCAAACAATTCCGTGCATTTCGCGGTCATTTCCTTTCACTTCACAGTCATTGTGCTTTATGTGTATTGTCCAACATCAAGACAGTTAATCATCTCTTCAACCATTGCCCATTCACAGAGTGTGTTTGGGGCTCTGTTCTAGGTAGGTTCAATATGGATTGGTCCATGCCTCTTGAGGTGGGTGACGTCTTATCAGCTTGGCACGGGATAGTCCTCTGGAGTAAATACCGCAGCATTTGGAGGTTATGCTTGCTCTCCGGTTTATGGTTAATTTGGGGAGAAACGAATGGGAGATGCTTCTAAAACGAATGTAGGAGTGCAAATTGGGTTGCTAGTCTTCTTTGGTTTTTCATTATTGAATGGGGCTTGGGTAAGGGTTGGCAGAAATTTTGTAATTATTAGTTGTGTTTTTTTTTTTTTTTTTTTCAGTTGTGTTTTGTTTTCCTTCGTTGTGACCATGGGAAAGCATATGTGCACTCATCCCTCTAGGTCATAAGGAAGATTAGTGATCCGAGTTAAGGTGTCTACTGATCCTCTTTTAACCCTCTTCAACAGGTTATTATGGACTCCAAACCTAGCCAACTTTTTTTGGAAATACCCAATTTTGAAACCATTGCAGATGATAAACTTCAGCTGGCCGCCGTTGAGGAATTCAACAAAAGAAAAGGAATATCATTACTCATTTGGTTCATGTTTATTTTATGTATTTGTTTATTGAGGTTAGACCAACCATCATTTGCTGATCCAGTACCCTTGGTAAGGAGAAATTTAGCAATTCAACTTATTTAATGCGTATGAGATGTTTCATTTGGTAAAAACAAAAAGGTACTCACTTTCTTGATTCTCTATTCTTCTTAGTAGGAATAAGATGACAAGGTGCAATTAGAGAATTTTGCATTCAGTTGTCCTACGAGGTATTTGGAAGAGGTGAGTTCCAAGGTTCTCTCTAGATGATAAGGTGCAATTAGTCTTTACTTTTTTCTCTACTTATAAATGGCCATGCAAAGGGCTGCTGTGAACCTATAAAACCAATTCGCTTCAATTCGTGATCATTTCCATGCATTTCACGGTCATTCGAAACAATTCCGTGTTGATTCACGGTCATTTCCACACATTTCGCTGTCATTTCCCTTCACTTCACAGTCATTTCCACGCATTTCGCGGTCATTTCCCTTCACTTCATAGTCATTTCCATGCATTTCACGGTCATTCCAAACAATTCCGTGTTGATTCACGGTCATTTCCACACATTTCGCGGTCATTTCCCTTCACTTCACAGTCATTTCCACGCATTTCGTGGTCATTTCCCTTCACTTCATAGTCATTTCCATGTATTTCACGGTCATTCCAAACAATTCCGTGTTGATTCACGGTCATTTCCACGCATTTCGCGGTCATTTCCCTTCACTTCACGGTCATTTTCATGCATTTCACGGTGACCATTAAGATTGGAGTATGTTTTGTAACCACACCATTCATCCATTTGGAGAGATCATTTAAAGGCATAAGCCAAAGAATGAGGGAGATCCAAAGCTTAAGTGGACCCCACCATAGAAAACATTAGAGATTGAACATCTACCATTAAAACCTTCCCAGGGGCACTGTGATACGGCTATAACTACGGTTATAATCCGTAGCCAAATTCGGGCGACAGTACCGTACCCAAGCGACACTACCGCCCAAGACATCCAGAGTGCGGTGGTACTGCCGCCCGGACTAGTTAGAGCCTGGGCGTTACTGCCGCCGCACTCTGGATATCCGGGTGCGGTACTGCCGCCCGAATTTTTTTTACGGTATCTGTCCGTGGGTCCTGCATTGTTCCCTCTGCGGCGCATGTCCGGGAATTGTTTGGAATGACTGTGAAATGCATGGAAATGAGCGTGAAGTGAAGCGAATTGACCGTGAAATGCATGAAAGAGGCTCTAGAAAATGGCTCAAATTCACTTCTTGGAGAGGACGCGCCGCAGAGGAAGAAGAAAAAGGAAGGAATGAAACGGAATGGAGGGGGCATTGTTTAAATACACACACAAATTCGATATATCGAATGTCAATTCGATATATCGACAGAGTATCGATATTATCGGTAATTCGTTTCCGAAGAGCAGTGTGTCTCTGGACAATTGATGATCATTTTCGATATATCGAACATTAGTCGATATATCGACAGCTACTTTCCTTCGATATATCAAACTCGTGTCGATATTATCGATAATTCCCATGGTCACCACGAAGAAAAAGATAACACAACTGAAAAAAAAAAAAAAAACACAACTAATAATTACAAAATTTCTGCCAACCCTTACCCAAGGCCCATTCAATAATAAAAAGCCAAAGAAGACTAGCAACACAATTTGCACTCCTACATTCATTTTAGAAGCATCTCCCATTTGTTTCTCCCTAAATTAACCATAAACCGGTGAGCAAGCATAGGCTACGCATGTTGCGGTATTTACTCCAGGGAAATGACCGCAAAATGCATGAAAATGACAGTGAATCAACACGGAATTGTTTGGAATGACCGTGAAATGCATGGAAATGACTATGAAGTGAAGCGAAATGACCGGGAAATGCATGGAAATGACTGTGAAGTGAAGCGAAATGACCGCGAAATGCGTGGAAATGACTGTGAAGTGAAGGAAAATGACCGCGAAATGCGTGGAAATGACCGTGAATCAACACAGAATTGTTTGGAATGACCGTTAAATGCATTGAAATGACTGTGAAGTGAAGGGAAATGACCGCGAAATGCGTGGAAATGGCTGTGAAGTGAAAGGAAATGACCGTGAAATGCGTGGAAATGACCGTGAATCAACACAGAATTGTTTGGAATGACCGTGAAATGCATGAAAATGACTGTGAAGTGAAGGGAAATGACCGCGAAATGCATGGAAATGGCTGTGAAGTGAAGGGAAATGACCGCGAAATGCGTGCAAATGACCGTGAATCAACACGGAATTGTTTGGAATGACCGTGAAATGTATGGAAATGACTGTGAAGTGAAGCAAAATGACCGCAAAATGCTTGAAAATGACTGTGAAGTGAAGCGAATTGACCATGAAATGCGTGGAAATGACTGTGACGTGAAGGGAAATGACCGCGAAATGCGTGGAAATGACCATGAATCAACACGGAATCGTTTGGAATGATCGTGAAATGCATGGAAATGAGCGTGAAGTGAAGCGAATTCGGCCCAGTATCAACCCCCAGTCTGACTGTTGATGCTACCTTCTTTACTTCAACTTGAAAATAACACATTTACAAGAGACAAGAAGTCACCTCCAAACGCATAAACAATATAATTATGATGAAATGATAACATCCATACACTACTGCACATGATAAGCAAAAGTGGAAACAATTTCATTTATAATGTGAGTTTGTACATTGTTCCCATACATACCTAACCACCTGACAAAACATAAATAACCCAGCTACTAACTATTAAACTACTAGGTGGAAACGATCCATCACAACTCCCTAATGTGATACCGAGTCCGACGACGGTGGGGGCACTCCCTCCTTCTGTACACAACACAACACCGCCTTTATCGTTCGATGCATACTCTTCATCTTATGCTTCAGATAGTCATGGTCCTTAAGCTCAGTTATACTAGCCTCGATCGCCGATAAACGCTCATCTACAGCCAGAGGTGCATCGGGCACCTCACCTGCATCATCACCCTCTTGTTCTTCTTCAGCTTCATCCTCTTCATTGCCTTCTTCCTCATCTTCTTCTTCCTCGATATCTCGTCTCCAACTTCTTCCAACCGCCTTGCTTCTTGTCTAGGGCCACATTGCATGCGATTCAAAGTATCTTCGGTTATCACTTTTTCTGGATGTGAGGGGCCGTTGGATGCCGGGAACCCATTATGTCGGGCTAGCTTGCAAATTAGGTGGCCAAATGGGAGGGAGAGATTACATCTTCTTGTCTTCACGGCCTTCACTATATGGTAAAGGATAATGGAGGGCCGGCACACATTCTCCCCACGCCCTATCTGGTACATTATCTCTGCATGGTAGATAGAAACCTCTGTGCTGTTGCCCGATCTCGGATATAAATTGTGTAGGAAGATGTGGTGTAACAGTCTGAAAGTTGGAATCATTTCTTTGTTTTTAAAACTACTATCTCTCCTCTACTCCACGAGGTGGCCACACAAACTCCTGCTCAGCTCACTCCTGTGCTCCAATGTGTTCAACTTCTTTGTGTCAAAGGGGATATGGACCGTTCCCAGTGACACGCTAAGTATGTTCGCAATTTGTTGTACGCCGATGGGACGCACCACGTCTCCATATGAAATGTCAAATCCGAGTGGGTTAAGTCTTGCATTAACAATTTGAGAGTAGAAAAACTGTACATCACCCTCATTGGCTCGAAAATTACCTTAAAAAATAGGCCCGTAACCTTGCTGCAAGAGTTGATCTAGCACATCATTTTCGCCAAATAGTCGGTCTCCCACCGTGACTTAGAAAACCACTTCCCGATTGGAATGTCGGCCCGTATCCAATGTCCGTGTATTTTGATCGTGGGCCCTCTTCGACCTCCGCTCACGAGGTGGTGGTGAAGAAGTCGTTGAACCAACATTGACCGTCCTCACATTTCCTCGAATGGGCGCTGATGATGGACTCGTGTCAGCCGCAGCGGCCCGCCTTGTGCTTCTCAACATCCGTGGAGATGATGGACCCGCCTGAACCACTCTCTTCTTCCCCATTGCCGAGATGATGGGTTTAGAAGATGGGAAGATGGTTATGTGAGTAAGGTGTTAGAAAGATGAAAAGATGGCTGTGGAAGATGAAGAAAGAGGGTTTGGAACTTGCGAAGATGGTAGGGTTTGGAACTTGCGAAGATGGTAGGCGGATTTGAAAAAGAGTGGGTTTTATGAAGGAAGATGAAGAAAGGGAAGGGAGATGAAGAAAGGGTTGGGAATGAGGTTCTGGGCATGTGGGGTAGGTTATTTAAACGACTTATGTGGGACCCACAGTGAGACATATGAAAATAACTCTCAAAATACTCGGGCGGCACCACCGCACGCGGGCGGCGCTACTGCTCGGGCGTCTAGAGTGTGGCGGCACTACCACCGATTCCGCGTTAGTGCCGCCGCACTCTGGACGCCCCTAGCTGTAGTGCCGCCCGCGTACGGTGGTGCCGCCCATTTTTGGCTACGGATTATAACCATAGCTATATTCGTATCACTCTCGTTTTTTTTTTTTTTTTTTTTTTTTTTTTTTTTTTTTTTAATGCTTCGAGAATTATATTCCACCTACATTTTTATCTAACTCATACTTATATAAATATGTGTATATAAACATATAAAAATTATATGCTCTTTTTTTTCCATTTCTTCCTTTATTCATATAACAAGAAAATCTTCGAAACCAAAGTTTTGGTACTTGTAAATTTTTGGATGTAGTATGCCCGTAAAGGGCTTCTTGTTCTTTTTTTGGATGATGATTATACTACTCAAACTTGGGGTAGTAATTTTGATTATTCCATGGTGAATCAATGAATGAATGGTGATAATTTTGGTTTTCAACTGTTTGATATTTTTGTGATAATTCTGGGATTGTGGATAGGAGGATGGAGAAATGTTGGAGACTTGGCAAAAATATGGTTTTACAATGTTGGTGATGCTTGGAGGGTAGCCATGGATTCATGCTTACCTATGATGCACTTAATTGACACGAGGAGATCTACACCATATGGTGTTCAACAAATTCAAAAATTGCTCGGAATTTCATGTGCTTTTGGTCAGTCAGTTCAGCGACTGTCAACATCTATAAAAATGGTTGCAAAAGGCGCGCTAAAAGAACATCTGATGCTTGTGGCAAATAGCATGACATGTAGTGGGAATCTTATTGGTTTCAATACTGCTGGATACAAGGCCCTATTTCACTCTTTGAATGTTCAAGTCCCATTTACAACAGCCACATTATTTAGGCCAAGTACTATTCCCTTAGTCACTTAACGTTCTCCAGTCACAAGAGCAAAAATCACACCCTAAGGAGACATGTTAGCCATCCATTCATGTTTGTGTTGTTTTGGTATAGGATTTAATGAGGTGGTGTCACAGTTATATTTAATTGGGTCATGTTCTGTTGTAAATGGATTGTCTATATCAAAATTCATTTGAATCAGATAGGCGCGGAGTAGAATGAGTCACATGACATACAGGATATTTAAGATAGGTTCTCTTTAAGATTTTCTGAGGTATTTAGGTTATTTCCAAATAATAGTAAGTAATTGTTGAGCCATGTTAGCCTTAGGACACATTCTAAGAGTCCAATGAAGATAAGATGATCTTCAATGAATGTAATTGTTTGGATTGACCATGAAATGCACGGAATTGACTGTGAAGTGAATTGAAATGACTATTAAATGCATGGAAATGATTGTGAAGTGAGGCGAATTGACCGCGAAATGAGTGCAAATGACCGTGAATCAACACGGAATTGTTTGGACTGACCGTGAAATGCATGGAAATGACTGTGAAGTGAATCGAAATGACTGTTAAATGCATGGAAATGACTGTGAAGTGAAACGAATTGACTGCGAAATGCGTGCAAATGACCGTGAATCAACACGGAATTGTTTGGAATGACCGTGAAATGCACGGAAATGACTGTGAAGTGAAGCAAAATGATGGTTAAATGCATGGAAATGACTGTGAAGTGAAGCGAATTGACTGCGAAATGCGTGCAAATGACAGTGAATCAACACGGAATTGTTTGGAATGACCGTGAACTGCACGAAATAACTGTGAAGTGAAGCGAAATGATCGTTAAATGCATGGAAATGACTGTGAAGCGAAGCGAATTGACCGCGAAATGCGTGCAAATGACCGTGATCAACACGGAATTGTTTGGAATAACCATGAAAAGCACGAAAATGACTGTGAAGTGAAGCGAAATGACCGTTAAATGCATGGAAATGATTGTGAAGTGAAGTGAATTGACCGCGTTTGGAATGACCGTGAAAAGCACGAAAATGACTGTGAAGTGAAGCGAAATGACCGTTAAATGCATGGAAATGACTGTGAAGTGAAGCGAATTGACCGCGAAATGAGTGCAAATGACAATGAATCAACACGGAATTGTTTGGAATGACCGTGAAATGCACGGAAATGACTGTGAAGTGAAATGCACGGAAATGACTGTGAAGTGAATCGAAATGACCGTTAAATGCATGGAAATGACTGTGAAGTGAAGTGAATTGACCGCGAAATGCGTGCAAATGACCGTGAATCAACACGGAATTGTTTGGAATGACCGTGAAATGCACGGAAATGACTGTGAAGTGAATTAAATGACCGTTAAATGCATGGAAATGACTGTGAAGTGAAGCGAATTGACTGCGAAATCCGTGCAAATGACCGTGAATCAACACAGAATTGTTTGGAATGACCGTGAAATGCACGAAAATGACTGTGAAGTGAAGCGAAATGATCGTTAAATGCATGGAAATGACTATGAAGTGAAGCGAATTGACCGCGAAATGCATGCAAATGACCGTGAATCAACACAGAATTGTTTGGAATGACCGTGAAATGCACGGAAATGACTGTTCAGTGAAGCGAAATGACCGTTAAATGCATGTAAATGACTGTGAAGTGAAGCGAATTGACTGCGAAATGCGTTCAAATGACTGTGAATCAACATGGAATTGTTTGGAATGACCGTGAAAAGCATGGAAATGACTGTGAAGTGAAGCAAAATGACCGTTAAATGCATGGAAATGACTGTGAAGTGAAGCGAATTGATCGCGAAATGCGTGCAAATGACCGTGAATCAACACGGAATTGTTTGGAATGACTTTGAAATGCACGAAAATGACTGTGAAATGAATCGAAATGAGTTGATGAAACTGATGGACCGAGTGGATCTAACATGGACACAACGGTGGGCCTCATTATCTAAATCAATAAAAACCCTTTATCTCATGTGACTTTGATGATAGAGGCCTTTTTCGGATACGGATTGGGTAGACCCAGCCAGTGACGGACCGTCATGTCGGGGGCTCTGCCGGGCCACCATGATTTATGCATTTTATCCACGCTAACAAATATTAGTTTGATCCAAAAATTCTATAACTCAAAAAAATTTTCTTCCGCCAATTTTAAATCCATTTCAGGTAGTGTGGTTCACTTAAGCCTTAGATCTAGAGCTGGGCATTAGACCGAGTCGGATCGGATTTGGTCAAACTCAGTTGGGTCCGAAAGCTGCCTGGACTGATCCGTACCCGATCTGATCCGGGACCGAGTCCGGAACACCTTACATGAACAGATCTGTTATGTGCTTAGCTTGGCCCGAATCGAGTCCGACTCGGTCAAGGAAACTGTGTCGGATCGGATTGGGTAAGGATCAAATTTTTCAACGGTGAAAATCATTATCCTCGCTGCTATTCTCGGTGTGGTCCAAGTGAAAGTGCTTCATTTTGCCACTGTATAAAATTTGCATCTTGAATTGGTCTCACAAGCACCATTTTAGTTTCATTCTGTTGCATTTGATTTGTTCACAGTCGTATCATATGTGTTACATTCACAGTCGCATTACAAAAAATGTATAACATTTCATCACAGTCGTATTACAAAAAAAGTATAACATTTACAGTCATATTACAAAAAACTGTATAACATTCACAGTCGTATTACAAAAAAAATGCACAAAAAATTACATTATTCTGGATGTATTGGAGATTTGCAACTCTAACGATTGTGGCTCGTTTGTTTTCAACGTCCACATTTTTTGGTTATTCGCTCCTCTCCATGGGAAAGGATCCGTGCCTTCTTCGGTCTTCCAGCTGCCCTCCTCTGTAGCGGTGGCTTCATACTCGCGCAAAAGTTCCTTGAATGCTAATGAAATTTCCCATTGGCTCTTGTCCTGTACTGGGTACACGGAATCTTCATACGTCATCTAGTAATTCCTCGTTGTGTACGACGGGGAGCAGTATGAATAATGAGGAAGGTTGTAGTGTATACATGCTGAAAGAACATGAAAACAAGGCAATCCCATTGCTTCAAACTCGCGGCATGTACATGAAAGCTCATTGAGCTTGACTGTATCATTGTACTCTCCCATAATATAGTATTCATCCCGAGAAATTATATGGCAACGAATATCTCGTGCCTTCGGTATGAGATCCTTTAATTGTTTCTCGGCCCACGGTGTCAACGATCCAACGAATGATGATGCTGATTCTCTTCGCTTATAGAACATCTCTTGAATTTTCAATCTGATCGTCTCTATCAGCATAGTCACGGGATATTCTCGCACTTCTTTGAATAGAGCATTAACACACTCAATTATGTTTGTAGTGACTAAATTGAATCTTTTTTCTGGAAAGTGCGATGATGCCCACTTTTCATACCCTATTTCCCTCAACCATGCGTGTACAGGGGGATTGGCAAGTTCGATATCATGCATTCTCTTTTCAAACTCAGCCCTCCTATAAGTCTTTACAGCTTGCCAGTAGTATATTTCTAGAGACTTGTCTTTGAACGTGTCCACTAAGTTTCGATATATATGGTAGGCACAGTAGCCATGGATTGCTGCTTGGAAGACCTAGGGAACTTCTTTCATTAGACCTTTATGCCGATCTGATATGATCACAAGACCAAGTAGATCGCTTAACGAATGACTGAGGTACGTAAGAAACCAGATCCAACTGCTACTGTTCTCTGATTCTCCGATACCAAAAGCGACTGGAAAGATATGATTGTCGACATCCAAAGCCGTAGCGATGAACAGAACACCCTTATACTTACCTTTTAGATGCGTCCCATCAACAGCCAAGACCCTTCGCAGACATGTTCGAAAACTTCTGACGCACTGTCTGAGTGCAACAAAACACCTCTCGATCCTCCCAGTTTGTTGATCCGCAATCAGGGCGGTCAGTGTCCCCGGGTTCGCCATCCTCAACTCATGCAAGTACATCGGGAGTTCTTTATAAGAGTCTTCATAAGACCCCATTACGCGATTGATTGCAATTTCTTTTACGCACCATGCCTTCTTATAGGTAATAAGAATGTTATACTTTTCTTGCATTGTCAATATAATGTCCTTCGGCCTTAATCCCAGCCATTGCTTAATGCGATTGACAGCTAGTTCACTGTCTAGCTTACTGCTTGCTTGCCGATGATCACTCTTCATGTATGACATTCCACATGTATGTGTGGACGTGTAAGTCTTAATCTTGAAAATCCCCGCATCATTCACCCTAGACGCGTGTACCCTCCAATCACACTATCTCCCATACATGCCACGGTGAATTTCTTGGATGTGAAATATAGGACCTTGTATTGAAACTTGTTGCGAATTGCAAATTGGCTCAACACATACTTACACTGGCTCTTGTTCTCAAACATTGGCCCTTTTCTATATGAATCAGGTCATCAAGTGAATGTGAATACAATGACAGGTCTGCATTGGTGAAACCAGCATCCTCGAAAGGCACAATGGGAAGGCCGGTGGTGAAGTCTGATGTTCGAGCCTACTCGGGTAATGGAATGTCGCTTCCACTTACGTTAATGGCGTTCAATGTTGATGCCAAATCTACTCTTATGAATGAAGGTGATGTCATATATTCACTTATGAGATTCATGTCAACCGACGCCCTCACTTGACTTGTATTGAAGTTTGATGTCTGAGCTGGCTCAGGTACTGGGGTGTTGCTTAGAGGAACATGTGAAGGTGATGCCTTTACTTCAACTTTTAAGATATGTTCCTCACCCAAACTTCCTACTGCTGGGCCGTCATGTTCGAAACCACTGAAAGCCAACGGGTGTTCGGGTATTGCCTCATTAACGCGCTGCATTGTCTCGATGAATAAAGGGATGTACTGATTCGAATGCTTCAACTGTGCTGCCAACAACATTCTCACATCTTCATCATCTTCAATTACAATCGAAGGGACTGATTCATTTATGCAGGGAAACAATGCTTTCAACTTAATATCATAATCCTCCAGTCTACTTTTTGTAATCTTGTACATTTTCGATAGAAGCTCATCATATGTAGTGTCAACGCCGACAACAGTAGTTTTCGAGTATCCGCCCTTGTAGGTGTATCGATTATTTTCGCTTACTAACTCTCCACCATATGAGCATACGATCATTATCGAAGCCATTTCTGAAAACAAACACAATAATATAACTCATTTAGTATTCACATGTATAATGTGGATTTGACCAAGTAGAGAAGCGAATTGACCGTGAATTGCATAAAATTGACCGTGAAATGAATGTCTTATTGACCGTGAATTTTGAATCGTAGTGGTATGAAATTTCCAATTTCAAAGAAAGCAACAAATGTATTCAACATATAACATTCACAGTAGTATTACAAAAAAGGCACTACAAATTTGATGGTCGTATTATAAAACTGCACTATAATTTGAAGGTAAAATGCGTGAACTTGACCAAGTAGTGCATGAAGTTGACCGATCAATACAATGAATTGACCAGGAACTAAGGACTTGTTTGATTTTCCAAGGAGAATGTAAATACCTGTAAATAGCCAATTATTACAATTTCCCCTGTTTGAAAATAGCAGCGTATTCCTGCTTTGAAAAACGGGTCCAAAATGATTGGCATAAATTTGTAGGCCACACCGTCATGTATATGACATTTCCGCATCATCCATCCGTTTTACCATAGCATTTTGAGGCATGAGCTGAAAAATGAGAAAAATCCAACACTCAAGTGGCCCACACAAAAGTAAACAGTGGCTCTAAGAAGTTTGTCACGATAAGTTTGATTACATTTTTACTGTGGTGTGGTCCACTTTAACTTTGAATTTGCCTCATTTTTTAGCTCATGCCCTAAATTCAATTGTCATGATGGATGGATGGTGTGGATAATGCACCTACATCATGGTGGGCACCCACTTATTTTTGGCAGTCTCTTCAAAGGTATTACCCGAGAATAATTATTGCATTTCCACTGCATTAACATTTACCTTAGAAAATCAAACATGCGCTAAGTGAAATTGACCCCGAAAATTCGTCAATTTGACTGTGAACTTCTTGAAGTTTATTAGATAACACCTAAAATTGACTTGGCAATGCATGCAATGCATGAAATTGACAC
>JAJHSJ010000016.1:30720312-30783077 GCA_021015155.1 Magnolia officinalis | reverse complement strand
AGTCAGGGTCTCCTTTGCTCACCCCTTGTGCAGGACAAGGGTTTGTCAAAAGATCGCCGCATAGAGTGGAGGGTGGTCTAGATTTTGATCTCAACAAAAACTATATGTGATTAGAAATGGACAACTTAAAGTTTAGCTTATAAGGCACCATGAATAGCCTAGATTAAACCTAATTTCTTTCACTTCTTTTAGAACCAAATAAACCAATAAAAAAAGTGAAAAGAATCTGACCAATGATTCATACATACTATATTTGCACCAAGGTCAAGATTCTATGCCCAAAAGTCTTTAATAGACTATCAGGATCATCTAGGTGACTCATGTGTCACATTGGATGGGGTCATATGCATACCACGTAGGCCCCACAATCATGGTTTTAAGACTCAAGTTAGTCCTATGCGACTTGTCCGGCTCGACTCAGATTTGGCTAAACCTGATTGAGTTTGACACCAAAAGTCACCAGACGAGTCACCTCTAACTTGGCCGAGTTGGCCGATTTATCCCGAACTGGGCGAGTGCGAGTTAAGCACTTGCCCATGCTCATGCCCGCAATGCATGCTCAACTCCACTTTTGTATAAAAATAGAGAAAGGCATCTAGGTCATTTCACCCTTGAGGAGATTGTTTTAAGTCTTGATAGAAAGTTCAATCCTTTTTAACAAAAAGAAAAACATTTGGAGGATCTTGGCAGTAAAAATTCCTCTAAACAAGTTTAAAAGAAGCTGTAAAATTTCTCAGAAATTAGGATTTTATTAAATAATACCTTTACAAAATAAAATGGCAAGAAAGTACTTTTTGAGAGGGGAAATTATCATGATGCCACTCTATAATTTTTTCTTAAGAAATTGGTAAAGTCGATAATTGCGGGGCATACATGATATTTGTATGATATAAAATTGTCCAATACATATAATCCATCATGACGTTCATAGTTACTAAAATTTTGATTGATTTAAACATAAGTTGAGTGACACCTTAAAAAATAAATACACCACTTAAAAGCATTAAAATGGGCTTACAACTCATTTGGTGATTTGATTAGAAAGACTTTTAGTTTATGTGACAATCATAGTTGCTGGAATGTTTGACTAGTTGGATGTCATACATGGACCATGTGTGCCTTAAAACTTTCTACTTTATTACCTTTTTCTTCTTCTTCTTCTTCTTCTTCTTCTTCTTCTTCCCTTTTTTATTTTTTTTTAATTTTTTTTTTATTTTTTATTTTTGAATTTAAAATTTATGAGGAATTTTCTATTAAAAATCTCAAGGCCGGTTTGGTCCATGGACCAACATATCAATGTGGTATAAAACTCACATCATTACTTCTTACTTTTCATATTGCTTGGTACCTTCGGAATCACCACGTGACATGGATTACCAGAGGTGTGTTGATGTGGCATTGTTTCATGGGCTCTACCATGACGTATGTGTTATATCTACACCATCCATCCATCTTCCATCGTCATGATCATTTTATGAAATGAGATAAAAATAAAAAATAAAAAATGAGGCAAATCTAAAACAGAAATGAGCCACACCTCAACTAGCAATGGGAATTAAACACCTGCTATTGAAAACTTCTTTAGGTTCACAGGAGTGTTAGATTTTTCTCTTTTTTGAGGACACGTCCCTAAAATGATATTATAAAATGGAATAGACAGAATAGATATAACATAGATTGAAAAAATTACATCCAAGTGTATGTAATGAGCGAAAATATATTATATATCAGATATCATAAGTGAAGCTCTGACAGAAATATTATATAGGGCCACTATCATGTTTACTTCTACTACTATAATAATGATAATCATTACTCATTTATCAAATATTAAGGCACATTACTACTATAATTGGTAATACGACAAGCCTCAAACGAACAAGAAAACAAGACATAACAAGCTGTCTCAACTTGATAAGACAAACCTCTATGTTATACTTTGGATTAAACAAACGAACATTTATATCATATATAGATTTAGACAGCGGTGGAATGAGATAAAGTACATTGTCAAATTCATGCATCCAAATTATTTATACCGGAGGTAGTTCTTTTTTTACGGGCATAATATGTACTTGTGGGGCCCTAGTTTAATGATCCAGACCATTGATCTTGTGGCTCATATCATGGGTGGGCCATGGCAATGAATCTTCTCAATCAGACAATGCTAAGTTGGAGAAGAAATACATCAACAATCCACATTCAATGGAAACTATAGAAGTAGGGCTTTAGAGGAGCCCGATCCCTACGTAAAGGGGTCATCTGATCGTCGTCTTTTATGACCTAACATTGGCCTCATACATACAAACTTCATCTAGCGTTGGCATTGATTGGACAATATTAGCCATTCATTTCGAGGACTTATGAGCCATTGTGACAAATATGGCTGAGATGATGAAAATCCCGAGATCTAATAGTGGAATTTTGATCAAACGAAATCTCGGAGGTATTCAATTTTTATGATCTTATGATGAAATCATCTATTTTATCAAACAAAAAATAAACGGTAGAATAATTCAATATATATACTTTTATATCAATTCTTTAAAATTATATAGTATGTTAGAATAAATATTCTTAAATATTTTATTTTCATTCAGATTTTTTTAATAATATTGTGAGAAAAATGTCAAAATATGACAATTGCAGGCGCAATTCCAGGGCCAGGAAATTGGCCAGAACCAGATTTGTCACTGTGCTTTTGGGGAAGGTCAGACATTTTTTTTTATTATAATTTTTTTCCTCTAAAAAATAAAATTCAATTGAAGGGTCAGGATTATCTAATCAGTATAAGCTCTGATCCATGGCCCATCCACCCCACTTAGTAAAACTTTCAACTATGTAATAAAGATGCGAGCCACGGATCAATCAGTTTAGAGGTATTATTATGATGAGTCCACTCTGGATGACATCTTCCAACCCGTGGGTGCTTCCGTGCATCGCTCATACACAATGAGGACCGTAGATCACTGAACCATGGGTCCACTCATGCAGAGTGACAACCTGAGAGATGACGAGTTTTTGCTTAGTATAATGCTCAACCCATAGGCTTTTACAGTCGTTCGGAGATTTCAGATTCTACTAGTGGGCCCATGTTTCAAATATTCAAACCATTGATGTCGCAGGCCCTACTGTGGATTTCCCGAAATGATATGCGAAATTAAAAAGAAAAAGTTATAATAATATATCCAATCTGTGGCCGACAAATAAGCCATTAGGAAGAAAGCACATGCAACAAAGAAAAGGAGAAACACTCCGCATATATGATATTTTTGTGATAATGGCCACCCACTATGAGGCCCATCATATGAACGGTTTGGATCAATCGCTGCATGGACTCCTGTATGCACTGAAAGTCACGGATTGGGTACAAGCCCAAGAAGGAAACAGATTGAAGGCTCAAGTGGTCCACATCACAGGAAGCATGGGGAATTGGAAGCTTACCATTGAAGACTTTTTAGGGCACGGAAGTTTTGCATCAAGCTGATATTTATGTTTTCCCTTTTTACAGCTCCATGTCACCTTATTAACAGGTTGGATCGCAAATAAATATCACCGTAGGCCCTAAGAAGTTTTTAATGGTAGGAATTCCATCTCCACTGCATCCTGTTGTGTGGTTTACTTGGGCCATCATCTTCCTAGCCTCGTGTCCTAAAATGACCTATCAAAATGAATCGATGGTGTAGATAAAACATATTCATATCCGTGGATCCACGGATCCTCAGACTGAACCGTCCGTCTTAGTCCTGGTGGGGGTAGTACCTAAGCTGCGCTCCCTGAAAACGTGCACTCCCCTGAAAACGCACGGTACTCTCATGAATGAGATGAGTCCGGATCCCTCCCGCAATCTCATTGGGCCACCTCATCATACCTGCCACGTAGGACAGTAAATCCAATTCCGTTTCATATTAAATAAAAAATAAAAAAAATCCCTCCACCGTCGTCCCTAACGGCAACAGAAACGCGAGAAAATCTCTCCGCCGTCTTCCCTAACGGCAACGGCACCACGAACGGCACTTTCCATTTCCGGTTTGCGGTGATTTTGCAGAGATTTCTTCTCCCCTCATTTCTAATTTCAAATTCTTTTCTTTTCGAGATGGATTTCATTGGAGCGGAAGAAAAAGAGGGTTTTTTTCTTCTGAAGATCGGAGGCCCTCTTTCCCCAATCTCTCACAATCCCTCTCGCATATTTTCCACCGGGCAGCCGATAGTCGATTTCTACTATTTCGTCTATTCATCCATCGAAGATCCCCCACCCTCACTCACAGGTATTTTAATTTTTTATATAATTTTTTTACAGATTATTTATTTTACATTTTTTATCCTCATTCAAAATCCTTTTTTTTTTTTATTGTCATGCACTGATTAATGGGGCATCAGCAGTAATATGGCATTCCCCAATAGCTGTGTTATTTGCAGTAAGAAAAGGAATTCGACAAGTCCATTATGGTCAATCATCTTTTCAATTATTTTTCCATGGTGAAACAAATCAAAATCTATCCTCTGTTAGTTTGAGATGTTATGGAATTTGACAAGTCCATTAGTATTAATTGGCGCTGCGGTGTAGGCTGTTTTCTGGCAGAAGGAACATCCTCTGAAAGATGGCCTTTTTGGTTGTTCTAGGATGGAGTTGTGTCAATTGCATCTCTAAAGAGAAACACTCTGGTCTTGATTGTGAGTTGGGCATTCTTGAATCAGGAGTTTCAATGGTGTCAAAGGGAGAGTGTAATTGGCAGCTGCTGGCTTTTCTTTCTGGTGTGGGGTGGGGTCTGTGGGATTCCCCCTTTGCTCTTGGATTTTTTATTTTTTTTTTGCTTTTTCAGGGCCAGTTTGTGTAGTGATGAAAGGGTCACTTAGTGCTGATCTGTTCTTTCTTGTTTTTGCAACTCTTTTTTTTTTCCTTAATAAAATCGTCACCTTTCTGGAGGGGAATTCCAAGTGTGCTATAGATGGGTTCTAGGTGCTTGGCTGGTTTCACGGAAGCATCTTATTATAAATAAACTAAAAAACTGTGGTTGTTTGATGGTAACTCAACACTAGTTGTGAAACAAAAGGCTTCGACTTAGTTGTTACATTTTTAAGTTGCCGCATTTTCTTGTATATGTTCTAGGGGGTGTGATAATTCGATGAAGCCATTGTTGGACCATCTGAATCAACATCCAGTTGTATGCAGGCTGGGTTTGTGGGCTAATCCTGGTGAACCAAGGCAGCCAACATCAGAATGTTGGTGCTGATATATAAGAGGAAAATTTGACTGGACGAGGATTTGAGATGTTCAGTAACATGTTATAAAATAGATTCATCATGTGTTAGTTGGGCTCATAAATTCACTGTGCGTTCTGTGATTTGTAATCCTTCAGACAGAGAATTGCATAACACCTGTTGCATGTCATGCATGTGCCAACCATTGCATAATACTTGTTGTATGCCATGCATGCCAACTGTTTGATAAATTACCTGAAAAAAGAACATTTTGTATGGAACTCACTTGTGGGCCCATTATTTCTCTATGGATGAATCGGCCCACATGGTTGTATGGTTGGAAGGCCATACCACGATTCCCCATTGAATAAAAGTAGGTGGTCTGACCACAGAAACTTTTCTTTTATCATTTTGTGTTTTTACATAATAAATATTTAATAAACTTCAACCATTTTTGCTTTTCGCCCTGTTTGAGGACAATCCAGATGGTTCAGATCATCAAGATATGCAACCATGTGTGCTTGGCTCATGCATAGTTGTTTGAGTTAAGAAATGGAACATAACCACTACTAAAGCCTTATATCCAATGCTTACACAGATGCGTTGAGATTGGAAAGTCTCAAGCTTGTGCAACCCAACTCCCCTACAAGCTAACACAGGCCTGGATGGAAGAGATGTGCAAGATCCAATCTGTCCATCAGGTGGGTCCCTACTTGTTGATGCCACAACCCAAAAATCAGGCGAGTCCACTCCTTTGAGGGTCACCAAAAGCAAGGGACCCACGCTAGAACCTCAAATAGGCTTTCTTTGCAACCAAAGTCCCTATTTAGTTTCTTCTATGAAGTTTGAACCCTCTATACATTGCTTGATGCATACTAGAAAAGCAGGGATGCCTTAAGGCCTGTAGTCGAAAGGATTGGATTTCAGCAGTTGCCTCGAGGCAAGATTGGTGTCTTACTCACCGAGAAGTGACAAGTGAATGTGCCATCCTCATTCTCTATGAATCCACTAAGAAAATCAGGGCAGTGAGTAGGATTCAGATGTGAGAGTTCAAGTGGAAAAGGGGGCCAATTAGGCGCAATGAACCTCTAGTTCCCATAATTTTGAAGAAGCAAGATCACATAAGAAGTATTTGTATACAATAATATAAAAGGATTAGAAGCATACTTTCTATTCAATAGAAGAGAAGTATTTTCTTTATCAATTATGGGAACATAAAAATTCTAGATTTGGATAAAACAGAACCACAAACTGTGTAAAATTGACCGAGTTAAATGAGGTCATGATGGACCCTTGGAAAGGGTATAGGTGGTCCCTGGTCAGAGCTAGAAGTCCAGGAGTGGAAATGACAGCATAGCAGTAGTGTGTTTGTAGATTCTGTCTAGCATCTTCTGTTTGAAGATTCATTCAACTAAGAGAATCGACCATTGGTTCAAGTCACTTGGCAAAGCAGCATCTAAGACTTTACCCATCAGTGAACATAGTACTCCCATGCCCTCATATGTGCATAAAATGCCTATCGCATAACTATCTGGTAGAAACTCAAAACATATTTGAAATCAAGGAATCAAGCAATATCAAGATCCTCTTGAAATTAAGTAAACATGACAAAGTAATTTTCACACCATAATTCACAAAATCTAAGATAATAAAAAATAAACATCAGAAAGAGAACGGAAGGAAGGAAAAAGCAACTGACTGGTTGTGTTCTGTCGCATTATGAGGGCAGTCAATTGTGTAAAAAAATGAAACTCAATTGCTCCTTTTTTCTTTTTTTTTTTCACTTTAACTGTATCATAATGTATGATTAACGGTTCCATAAGTCTAATTTTTTTTTTAATGTCTACATACCAATGTCATCTCTTTCCTTTTTTCCAGTCTTCTGATCCGTTAGGGCTGGATTCTTATATTTAGTTAGTCATGTGCACGTTGTTTACAATCTAGATTGTCCAGCTCAGCAGCAAACTTCCTAAAGGTCATTCTATCTATTTTCTTTTTATTTTCTTTTTTAAAACCTCTTTACTTGTTTTCCAGTTTCTCTATTGTAATGTATGCTTGTCTTGCTGAAGAAACTTGATTCAGGAATATAATCATTTTAAGCTTATTGCTGCAGTCTTGATGTCTCAATATGATTAAGAAAGATGGTAATCTAGGAAGAGGAATTATATGATCCTTGAGCAAGGATATCAATTAGATATGCATGTAGTATGTACAATTTGTAGCAGTTATCCACATCATTGATCTAATGGGCCCCAATGGATTTATAGATATGTACAAATATAATATAGATATGTACAAATATAATATAAAAGCATGTGTACGTACATGTAAATTTTATATTTTTTATTTTTTTTCGAAAAAATATTTTTTTGACCAACAATCTTTTGTCCTTAAACAGGTGTCTATCCCTTTAATTTGACAAGTTCTTCAAAAACATATTGTGCTTAACATGGTGAGTAATCTCTCCTTATGTTTCTTAATTTTTTAAATCAAAATTTAAAATGAGATACAAAAGTTATGCATGGCCTTAATCGATGTTAATTTTCATGATTGCAGGATGAGTCAGTTCAATCAAAAAACTATGATTATAACACCAGATGTACTCCATCAAACTTTTTTGATTTTATCAATCAAATTAATTTAAAAGATGAACATAAAAAGGCTATTTCAACCACTCCTTTTAAGAAATTTTTGTGTTTTCCAAGGTCAATAGTTCAACGCACATTTTTAAATACTATTATACGTAGATGAGATAACGAAACCAAAAGTTTCATCATTGGAGGAAATAGACTATTTATTAAACCCCAAGACATTGCTTTGATATTGGGGTTGAGTATGAACGGAGAGTCTTTAGATATGAAGAAGAAACTACATGTTTGCGATGAAAATTTTAAAAACAAATACTTTCCAAATGCTCTTATATTGAGGAATTTGATTGAGGAGAATATTAAGAGGCGGATGGAAGAAACTCTGGATAAATGTTTAGCCGACTTTACTAAACTCTTTATTTTGTATACATTTAATACAATTTTATTTCCAACTTCAAATCATGCCACACCAAAATTCTTGTTACACTATGTGAATAACTTGGAAAAGTTGAATAATTATAATTGGGTGACTGCTGTTTATGAGTTCTTGGTTATAAACATTTCTAAATGCGTGGAGGAGAAGAAGAGCTATGTGAATGGATGTGTCATGATATTAGAAGTAAGTAAACAAATACTTTTATCAATTTTTTTTTTCTTTTCATTCTCATCTCTTTCTCTTATGAATTTTTTTTATGCATAGCCATGGTTACAAGAGCACATCATTCATCAGCCACTGTTAACAACAAAAATGGTATATCCACGTTTATTGAGATGGGTAGAAGGTGGTTACCAACATGCTGACACACATAGGAAATATATTGATAATCTCATCTACACTCAGGTAATCAATTATATAACTCAATTAAGAATTTAAAATTAATATTTACTTTGTTCAAATAAAGTATATACATTTATATATTTATATCCATCAGGTTATTGAAGAAATAAATTCTACGTATGAAGAGAGAAATCTACTACCTCTTCCTGTAAGTGATTCATGTTTCTTTTTTGTACTTGATACTCAATCAATAGTGATCACACATTAAAAAATATTTGTATTTTTAATTGGCCTATAGGATACATCAAATACTACAGAAGAAATGTGCCGTCATTTGGAACCTAAATTGGTCAACATGTTAGAGAAAATTGTAATTGTTCCCCACTTAACAAATATTTTATATATGCATATATTTTTTTAATCATGTTATCTCGTGATACTAATTTCTTATTATCTTTGTTGTGATTTGCATGTAGGCATCAAATATCACTCAAGAAACATGTAGTCGTTTGGAGCATATATTTTTACAAAATAAAGAGAAAAATGTAATTATTCTGAATACAACATTATTTTAAAAAAAAAATCGTGTATATTTTATAGATCACAATGCGTTAGAATACTAATTCCATTTCATTGATTATTGTGACTTTTATACAGGAGATATCAAGTGCAATCAACGAAATGTGCAGATAATTTGAACCTAAAATTGTGAATATTATAGAGAAGTCAATGATACAAGTAATCACAATAAACTTTTTTCATATATATTTATTTTTCATTCATAATAATTAAGAATGCTTTAATCTAAGTAAGATATTATGTTTTTTTTTCCATATAGAATAAGAAAAATGAAGACAATAGTGAGTACAGAGAATTAGTGGTGGAAAACGAAAAGTTAAGAGATAAGATATTTGATAAAGAAATAATCATACAACGGTTATCTGATGAAGTGAAAGAGTTAAAGAGAAACTGTGTTTGGGAAGCTACATCATGTGAGATAATCAAAGACATGCAAGTAAATTCTGACATACCACAAGGTTCTACTCCCTTTCATGCGAATACAAAGAATAAAGAGACTTGTTACAAATCAATACTCTTTAGTGAAGCGTATCAAAGCGCAGGGTAGGAAGAGGATTCCTTCAAAAGTCTTACAATCTCCATACACTAAATTTTCATGTAAAACCAAAGGTAAAAATATATGTGAAACACCTGGAATCCAACCACGTATGGAAGAAAGTAATGAGAATATGTTATCCCAAGAAGAGGTGAATGCAATTACGACTCTTAAAGCTCAGAATGAAATCAAGTAAGATGCTTTAAGTATTTAATTTTTAATCCACCCACTTATTTTTTAAAATATTTTTGTACTAATACGATAATATATGTCCTTACGGATGAAACATTTGGCCCACTTCGTGTCGAAAGGAGATCCTTAAAGTCATTGTTGAATCCAATGAATTGGGTAGATGATGAGGTATAATTTAAATGTTATATTACGAAGAGGTATGATCCATCATTCATGGATATGACTTAATTGATTAATATGTTAAATTTGATGCAGGTTATATCCAAGTATACCGAATTGATGGCTATTCGAGAAAATAGTGGGGGGCATAATTTGTTAAAATGCCACTTCTTCAATGCATGGTTTCATGTAAGTTTTCTCATTTATATGTGTAACAAAATTATCATATATAAGTAATTTTTGTTTAAATGATGTTAATTTCATTTAAATTGAACCATTGCAGAAATATGTGTGTACAACGAGATTTATAGCGAAAGGAGACGAGAAAATTGAAGATATATATTATGATGGCAATGATGCAAAAATTGAATGTATTTTAAGGAAGATTCCTTATGAGCTAAAGAGTAAAAAAAAAAATTATGATCCCACTGAATGAAATGTCCCATTGGTATTTGCTTGTCATCGACTTAAAGAGAGAAGTATTTTCAATTTACAACTCTCTCAAAGGTCACCAAACATCAAACTACATCAATACGATGGTATGTATATTAATTTGTTTAATGGAATAATATTCAACTTAAAGATTTGTGATTGTGAAAGTACATTAATACTTCTTCATTATAAATGTAGGTTTCACATTTGAAGATTTATTTATTAAAAAATTGTGAAATAGAATGTGATGGATTTACTGTCTCTATAGACCAAGAATGCCCCCAGCAACCAAATTCGTAAGTCATTTTCCATTTAAAATATGAATTTACTCTTATTTAATAATATTTACTTATCTCTGTATGGTATTAGCAGGGTTAATTGTGGTGTTACTTAATGAAATTTATGAAATGTCTTTCCCGTGGAGAGATATTTGATTTCAACCCGGTAAATTTTCTTTATTTTTTATTCCTTTTCCTTATACAATATTTATGAAACATACTTACGATCCACTTTCATCATCAGGGGCCGATGAATTTTGAACGAAAAAGATGGTTGCACAACTGATACTGGGCAAAATGATTACACCACAGTAATGAGAAATGTAAAGGTATGAAACATACTTACAATCTTGTTGCTCTTTTTAATGGAAGGTATGTGCTTTGATTTTATTTTTTATTATTATCATAGTTGTTGGGGTTGTTAGTGAATCATTCATGAAGGTTAGAATGTAGTGCATAGAACATCAAACAACAGGATGGCCAGGTTGATGGACTCGAGCTCCATGATGCTCCTCCTAAGCCCAAAATCAGTGTATGCACATATTTCAATGAGTTCATCTACTTAGGACTGACATTTTGTAAGTCAAACAAAAAATCTCTCATGCACTTCTAATAAATATAAGTAAAAAGGAAGAGAATCATCTGCAAAATAAATCATTTCATAAGCAGGAAGAAAATCATCTGCAAAATAAATCATTTCATACTAGAAAACTTAGAATGAAAGCACAAGGAAGAGATGATGGAGGCAATTTCCTAGTTCTGGTACCAAGATACAAATTGACAGTACACTTTGTGCCAACTTAGATTGACAGTACACTTTGTTCACTAGGAATTTGGGCTTTCCTTTCTATTGCCTTCTTTTTTTATGATTACTGGATAGGAAATCAAGCTTCAATATAGTAACTTCCATTTTCTGATTATTAAAGCAAAGCATGCATTTGCAAGATGCATTTTTTTTCCTAGAATAAACCATCTGTACTTAACAATGGTTCGGGTTCCTTTTTTTCTTCAAAATATAGTTTGTCTGATTCTTAAAGGGAAGTCCTTTTAAATAGCTTCAATACTTATTGATAATCTCTTGTTGATAGTTTAAATGGTTGTGATTTACAGTGTTTGTAGTCTCTGTTGAGATTTGTAATTCTTCATTGTATTAATGATGCTGATTATTAGATTTCTCTGATTTAGTTCTTTCTTGTCAACAATTCCATATTAGCTGAGAGGGATAGTGTTTATTATCATTTATGTCATGTTGATGTCAGCACCATTATAAAGACATACAAAAAAAGATAAAGATAAAATCATGGTTTTATGTCACAGAGATGGCAACAACCTTCTTAACAGCAGGTTCTAAGGATGTTGATTATTACCAACGTTTCTTTAATTTTTGGATTTGTTTTTGTTTTTTTTTGTTTTTTTTTTTTTTCAAATTTCTTTTTAATGGGCTTGTTTTCTAGTTACGGAAAAAAAGTATTCATACTTAAAATTATGACCAAAAATTTGCTTGTAGTGTATCCGGCACCGTATCAATAGGAAAATTTTCCACTAGTTGCTTGTTTTCTTGCATTTTTTGATTCTGTCATTGGGTTCAGTTAGAAAAGTAGAATTAAAAGAGTGGGGAAACAAAGGAAATTTGTTTTTCTATATAAGATTAAAAAATGCAAGAAAAGGGCGTTGAAGAGCCTTGAAGCTTGGTGTTTTTCCTTTTCAAACTTGATAGTTCTTTGGAGTTTGGTATTCCTTATGTGGGAATTAGTTGCCTCTGGCTCTGGATCCGGATTCGAGTTTGGTTCAGGTTCTGGGTCTGGGCATGAATCAGGCTCTGGCTCTGAATCCAGGTTCTGGGTTTGGTCTCGGCATGGATCAAGTATTTACCCCAAAAATCAATAGTATTATAATACAACAGGAGCATTTTATAAATGTTTACCGGATCACAATCTATGTGGTTTTAAGCTATTGATTTTTGGGGTAAATGTTGCTGTCCTTACCACTCCAGGTCCAGAGCAGGTATGTTTTAACATTCTTTTTACTAGTTACTGGCTCATATGCAGTTGTTGGGGTAAGTGAAACTCCAAACATAGAAATGACTGTGATTCTAGTGCCCGTGTAATTTCTAGGTCTATATTCTTAAGATGGATGAGAGATTTTGACATGAGAAGTAACATTAGTGAAGACCAATTGTCAGCGAGACATTTAATATATACTTTCGATTTTAATGAATGCTTAATATATACTTTCGATTTTAATGAATGCTTAATATATTTTGGGATTAATGAATGCTTAATATATACTTTCGATTTTAATGTACTTATATAATCTCACATGATTAGATTGATCGGTACCAAAGGCATGATGTCTTAAATGCTAGAAGCTTGTGCCATCGGCTACATATATGAATTTTATCCCTTTTATTAAAATAATAACTTAAATATAGGTTCTTTTCCTTTTCATGCCTACATTTTTTATTATTTTCCTTTTCATGCATACAGTTAAGTTTCAATGGATGAATAACTGAAAATTTTTCTAGTGGTTCTGTATGCAGGAATAACTTGAAATTGTTTGCTAAGAAGATACTTATTATAGATCACGAAGTTGTTGAAGCATCCACTACTCTTAATGTCGACGATGTGGATTGATTTCATTTCATGACCATGACGTGCATTTTTTGAATTTTTTGATTTTCATATCCTATTATAGAATATTTGCGTGCATGTTTCAAGGACAGTGAAACATTCAACTGTTGTTGATCGGTGTTTTAAGGTCGTTGAAATTTTGAATAACATTTTCTTTTTTCTAATAACATACAGAGAAATAAATAAGTGAGAAATATTCATTGACTTGGTATGATTGCAAGATTTTGTGCTTTCCCTTGTCTTTTAGACTGGAACAATCCAATTTATGTTTTTTACTTTGCTTTGCCTACAAGAGAGTAACCCAATTTTCATTATTGGATGTGAAAAAAAAAAAGTTTTGTTAATATGAACCTGGTGATGGTCCTGTGGAATGCTCTTGCCAAGTTGAGATTCAAGCTCACAGCATGACCCATTGATGAAATTTTGAGATTGTTTCCAATTGATTACCCCACAGTTCTTGCTCGGATCAGCTCATATAATGAAGCAGCCATTGTTTCAGCAAGCTTGCACGGTAGCCTTTAATGGTTGTGATGACGAAGGCAAGGGTTACATCACAAAGCAACATGTAACATTTGCTCTATTATTTTCTCGTAACAGGCTTTTTGCCTTTTTTGCCCCCTTGTCTCTGATCCTATTGTGTGCACAGTTAGGAGATGTCATCCATTCTGCAATGCTGAGCATGAATGACGATAATGTAAGTATGCGCAGAAGCAACTGTTCCTATATTCCACCATCACTGTTTGGGTTCTGAAACAATTGTTCATGGATGCAGGTATCTGAGCTATTCAACTTGTTTAACAGTGACAGTGATAGTGCTATTAGTTCTGACGATTTCATGGCCTGCCTAAGAAGGAACCCACTGCTTGTTGCGCTCTTTGCTTCTAATTTGATGCATTGTGGCTTGATAGAAGGTGGAAAGCTAGTGATTGCATGATGATTATATGGGCATATCAAAGTCCCTGTGAAATGCTCGATGATTGGCTTCTAATTTGACGTTGTGTGACTTACAATAGGTGGGAAACTAGAGGTTGTATGATGAACATATGGGAATGTGATAACATGAAATGATCGATGTTTGGCTTATCTTGAAATGAAAAGTCTTGTAACAAGGCTATTGCTTTTGATAATTTTTATTTTATTTACATAACAAAAAAAAAAAAAAAAAAAGCTGATTGGAAATTCACACAAATGATGATTGCTTAGGTGCTGCTCTTTTCATGTATTGCAACAAATTAGCCAAAAAAGGGAGGGAAATACATCATATACAAATGCTTTCTCTGCATTACAGCACACTTGTCCTTAGTTTTGGATTCCGGCTTCGATGAAGAGCTATTGCTGCTCCTTGGCCCCTGTAAGAAACAAACATCTCTTGTAAAAACAGCACATTTGTGGTTACATTGCAGTGAAGTTATATTCAATATGGGTGAGAGAAGGGATTTTTGAAGAATAATTTTACAACAGGCCTGAGATGGCTCTACGCAAGGAAGCGAAAAGAATAATACACAACCTGTAGCCCAAAGCAAAGCGTGCATGTTACAACTCATGGTCATGCTAACATAACAAAGAATTTCTTGCATAACAGCTCTGTATTACAGCAGTTAGCATAGCAAAGATAAAATGTTCATTCTAGGCTTCTAATTTTGGGATTTGATTCCCCATCACATGGGTCCCATTCTGGCCAACGTAAAATCTCATTTTTCCATAAATATGTATAGTTTAGAAATTTAAAGCGGTGGCCCCCAATGTATTATGTAATGAAATAGCTACGGATAATATTTGTAGGTAAAAGTAGAACGAAATCCGTAGCAATATGCAAAAGCTAGTAATAGCTACAAATTCTAGAGCTAGAGCTACGGCCGATATCCATAGCTATTTTCTTTTTTAGAAAAAAAATATATAAGAATGGTCTCTTACCATTGCTGGTAAATGTCCTGATTGATCAACTCATCTAAGCAAATACAGATGTAGAGATGTGGTGGCCCGCCAAGTAAACGGCCCTGATCACAATGTAGAAGTGCCATGTGTATAGTAGAGATGTTTTCCACACTTCAGGGACCTCCAATACAGTATAAAAACACCAATAAATAATAATAATAATATACAAAAAAAAAAGAGCTCATTTGACAACCAAAAGCTAGATTCCATCACATTTTCTAACCTGATATGGAAAGATATGACTGCCAAAAAATCAAGGTACCAGTTAATCATTTGAAGCATAGCAATAACTATTTTGTTTCAATTAAAAAAAATAATAATAATAACAACAATAGTAACAGAACTTAACATCATACCAATAGCAATTACTAAGATGTTGTTGAAAGTCTAGATTCCATCAAATTTTCCAATATGGTCATTATGGCACTAAACACAATTCAACTATTTGAGAACATAAATATCCATTTCAAAAAAAAAAAAAAAAAAAACCAACAAAAAAAATATGATTACATTGCTCAAATGCCTACTTGCACAATGTTACCAATCCAACACTGAAAATCATAATCTTCACAAAAAAAAAAAAAAAAAAAAAAACAAAAAAAAATGACCCGGATGTCAGAAATGTATAGTGAGTGAGAATATCACATGCATCCAGCCATACATTGTGAATAAAAAATGCTTAAAAAAATTAATTAAAAAAATCCCTCCATCCAGCCATACATTAAAGAATAAAAAGTGAACATTTGTCTCTGCATGCTTTCAAAAAAATTACAAAAACAAAAATGCTTAAAAAAATAAATTAATTAAATTCGTCCATCCAACCAGCATGTGTCTCTGCCAGAGAAAGTGACGGGGTTGCAGTGAAAAGTGACGAGGTTCACTAGACAAAGTGACAAGGTTGCAGTGCAAAGTGACGGGGTTCATTAGATAAAGTGACGGGGTTCACTAGACAAAGTGACAGGGTTGCAGTGTAAAGTGACGGGGTTCACTAGACAAAGTCACGGGGTTGCAATGCAAAGTGACGAGGTTGCAGTGCAAAGTGACGGGGTTCACTAGACAAAGTGACGAGGTTGCAGTGCAAAATGACGGGGTTCACTAGACAAAGTGATGGGGTTCACTAGACAAAGTGACGAGGTTGCAGTGCAAAGTGATGGGGTTCACTAGACAAAGTGATGGGGTTCACTAGACAAAGTGACGGGGTTCACTTATCAAAGAATAAAAAAATTACATTTGTCTTTGCATGCTTTCAAAAAAATTACCAAAAAAAAAAATGCTTAAAAAAATTAATTAAAAAAATCCCTCCATCCAGCCATACATTAAAGAATAAAAAGTGAACATTTGTCTCTGCATGCTTTCAAAAAAATTACAAAAAAAAAATGCTTTAAAAAAAATTAATTAAATTCCTCCATCCAACCAGCATGTGTCTCTGCTAGAGAAAGTGACGGGGTTGCAGTGAAAAGTGACGAGGTTCACTAGACAAAGTGACGAGGTTGCAGTGCAAAGTGACGGGGTTCACTAGACAAAGTGACGGGGTTACAGTGCAAAGTGATGGGGTTCACTAGACAAAGTGACGGGGTTGCAGTGCAAAGTGACGGGGTTCACTAGACAAAGTGACGAGGTTGCAGTGCAAAGTGACGAGGTTCACTAGACAATGTGATGGGGTTCATTAGACAAAGTGACGAGGTTGCAGTGCAAAGTGACGGGGTTCACTTATCAAAGAATAAAAAAATTACATTTGCCTTTGCATGCTTTCAAAAAAATTTCCAAAAAAAAAATGCTTAAAAAAATTAATTAAAAAAATCCCTCCATCCAGCCATACATTAAAGAATAAAAAGTGAACATTTGTCTCTGCATGCTTTCAAAAAAATTACAAAAAAAAAAATGCTTAAAAAAATAAATTAATTAAATTCGTCCATCCAACCAGCATGTGTCTCTGCCAGAGAAAGTGACGGGGTTGCAGTGAAAAGTGACGAGGTTCACTAGACAAAGTGATGAGGTTGCAGTGCAAAGTGACGGGGTTCATTAGACAAAGAGATGGGGTTCACTAGACAAAGTGACGGGGTTGCAGTGCAAAGTGACGGGGTTCACTAGACAAAGTGAAGGGGTTGCAGTGCAAAGTGACGGGGTTCACTAGACAAAGTGATGGGGTTGCAGTGCAAAGTGACGGGGTTCACTAGACAAAGTGACGAGGTTGCAGTGCAAAGTGACGGGGTTCACTAGACAAAGTGATGGGGTTCACTAGACAAAGTGACGGGGTTCACTAGACAAAGTGATGGGGTTCACTAGACAAAGTGACGGGGTTCACTAGACAAAGTAACGGGGTTGTATTACAAAGTGACGGGGTTCACTAGACAAAGTGACAGGGTTGTAACCCAACGCAACCATTAGATTGTTGGAAAAAGTGACGGGTTGCCAGAGAAAGTGACCTGGTTACACTAAATGAATTGACGATGTTACATTACAAAGTGACGAGGTTCACTAGACAAAGTGACAGGGTTCACTAGACAAAGTGACGAGGTTGCAGTGCAAAGTGACGGGGTTCACTAAACAAAGTGACGAGGTTGCAGTGCAAAGTGACGAGGTTCACTAGACAAAGTGACGAGGTTGCAGTGCAAAGTGACGGGGTTCACTAGACAAAGTGACGAGGTTGCAGTGCAAAGTGACGGGGTTCACTAGACAAAGTGACGAGGTTACAGTGCAAAGTGACGGGATTCACTAGACAAAGTGACGGGGTTGCAGTGCAAAGTGACGGGGTTCACTAGACAAAGTAACGAGGTTGCAGTGCAAAGTGACGGGGTTCACTAGACAAAGTGACGAGGTTGCAGTGCAAAGTGACGGGGTTCACTTATACAAATTCGGCCATTCATCATAGAATAAAAAAATTACATTGGTCTTTGCATGCTTGGTTACTCTAAATGAATTGATATAAGGCCTCTTTATTTGAAATTTGATCAAATAAATATGTGAAGAAATTCAAAATATACACTACCAGAATGAGGATACAAGGCTACGGATAAAATCCGTAGCAATATGTCTTTAGCTACAGATTAGATCCGTAGGTGATTACTCCTTGAGGTTGCACTAAACCTGATTAATCCTTATGACATGAGAGGGATTAAGGTCTTGATTACAGATTGAATTTGAGTTCAAGGATATCCAACTTTGGCAATGGTTAATCCACTAAACCACCGAAGTGCAGCCTATGGATCTAGTTGAGCAAAGAAGCTCTCACTGCACATTGGAGAGAACAGATGATGCCAACAATACCTTGCCACTCATTCTCCAACCCAATGGCGTTGCTCCTCAGTTACCTAGTAGGCATTCTAGGCTAAGGCACTACAAGAAAAGCCACTTTTACCAACGAAAATTTTCGTTGGCAAATTCCTTGCCAATAGTTCCAGGGGAAAACTTTTTACCCACGAAAAAATATTTTTATTGGCAAAGGTAGGACTTTTGCCGACGAAATATTTCGTAGGCAAAACATTTGACCAACGCTAATTTTCGTTGGTAAAAATATTGACAAAACTTTTTACCTACGCATACTTTTGTGGGTAAAAATATTTAAAATACTTTTTACCTACCAACAATTTCGTAGCTAAAAATATTTACATGACTTTTATCTACGAATATTTTCGTATTTGTTAAAATTTAAAACACTTTTTACAAGACTTTTACCCACAAATATATTCGTAGCTAACAATACTTAGAAAACTTTTACCTACCACCAATTTTGTAGCTAAAAATTCTTTTACCTACGTAGAACTTTGGAAGGGAAAATATTTACAAGACTTTTAACTACGAAAATTTCCGTAGGTAAAAATTTGAATGAGATGACTTTTACCTACGAAAATTTTCGTAGGTAAAAGTTTTTAATTTTCCCACAATACACCTCTTACAATATATTTCTTGATATACACCTGTTATGTAATATATTTCATCATATTCACATTCACATCCATCTAAACCCCAAAATACGTAAATCCATCCAAACATAAACTACATCCATTTAAACCCCAAAATACGTAAATCCAACCAAACATAAACTACATCCATCCAAACACAAACAATCTTATCCACATCACATTCATCCACGGTTTAGGTTAAAGTTCATGAAACGGAGGAGTCTAAGTTGAAGGTGGAAGACTTCATCATTCCCGGGAAATAATCTTCATCCCATGGCTCCAAGTCTGCACAATCTTCATTGCATATTTTCATTAGCTTGATTTGGGCTTAAACTCCTACAAGGGGAAAAAAGACATCCAAAAAGTATCAGAAAAACTTCACACTCTACTACAATTGAAAAAAATTGAGAAAAAGATCAAAACTACACCCAAGAAAGGACACAAATCTTCATTAGCTTGATTTGGGCTTAGCTCATGTAAACACTTTATCTACAACCACTTTGACTAAAAAGATATTAATTTAAAAAAAAAAAAAGTGTTGGTGGGTGCCAAGTGTGTGAGCATAGCACAAATATCTAAAAATCTAAATATGATCATAAAATGGTTGACATTTGAAAAACATTTCTTATTAAATTTTACCATCTAGATTGGGAGTGGGTAATTAGATAAGAGGCAGTTAAAACACATTCTCTCGAAACGGATAAAGGTAGATTTGCTTAATAATTTAAAGCTTGAGCAATCTCAAGGAGATTTTTATGTTTACGCTCAATGACGCCATTCTATTATGGGTCTTAACACAAATGCATTGATAGATGATGTCATTAGATAGTCCTCATCTTTCATCAAATCTCATGATTGTCGATATACAGTCATGAGATGTGTGGTCTCTGATGTCTTGTGATCCCAATGCTCTTATAGTGACTAATGGTAGATCGGAGATACCACGAAAATCTCCCACATCAAATGGTCCTAACCAACTGATTTTTTCCTGCACTAAATGTGGACCACCAGTTGTACGATTTGTCAGATGGCTAGGATCATATGATAGGGGAGATATTTGGGATGGCCCATTGCATGATGCGGCCCACCAGATCAAAGGATTAACAATCACAGTATAATAATCATCTTTCAGAAATTAGAACCCATATTCAAAAACCAGGAAATAGCAAACAAGAAAAATACCCAATAGAAATTCCATGTTCATTTGATCAGTTCCATGCAATTTCACACACCCAATTCATCCAAAAAATCAAAAACATGACTTGTATGAACAACAGAAGCTCCTTCCATTCAATCAGTTCCATGGAATTCCATGAGTTCACCAAATACAATAACAGAATAACCATAATGATTTGTGAATACCACTATAGCCGTATGGAAAGGTTAGATCTAAAATTTCTTATACATAGTATAATAGGCATGCAAGAAATCTGAACTTCAACAATAAACTTGCATGCAGTGTGAAAAGAAAATTGCAAAGAAATGAGGAGAAACATCACCGTATACTCCTTCAACCAAGGTTGTAACGACCCGTAAATTTCCGTACTCTGACTCGAGTACCACCTCGACCAGAAATTAATTAGGATTAAATCCTTTAGAAATTTAACAAAGTTAACTAAGTGCAAAACTCGATTAGCCATGAAATCCGTTGGGATCGCTTTAAATACGATCTGCAAGACCCAAAACTTGCAAAATCAGTGACTCTAGGTTACGTTAAAGTTTAGAGCCAAACTCATTACCCGGCTGCTCTCGGGAATGAAATGAAACTTCGTATTAGGTCTAGATCGCACATCAGAAGTCCGATTAACACGAAGTTAAGGAACTAGGACCGCCTCACTGGGCTTGACTATCATCTCAAAAATCAAGTCCAGCCGATGTCCCACGGCCATTCGTTTGGATCCGGAGCGAGGGAGTGTGAAAAACACTATTCCCTTTACAAAATAAATATCTGGAATAGTGATCTGGCACCATTCGCTTGCGCATCAGTATTAAGCAACCAGACCGTCAGAATCAGACTAAATTACACCCTCGGATTAAGAAAACTTTCAGGAACATTTACATGTACTTGGAATTTCGGATCGTGGCCCACTGACCGTTGAACTGAAAGTGGTCCGCCACGTGCGATCTGGGGATCCGATCGAGTCGAAAATGTAATCCCACATAGATCCATGTGTGGTGAGCTTAAGTCTGACGTTTGGCTCAAGGAGGCCACCAGAACCTCTCTTTTGAGCTGGAAAAGTGACGAAATACCTATATTAGCAGTAACCCTTGAACTTGAGTCTATTTTGGGGAGGTTTTTGGCTATAAAAGGAGCTTAGAACAGCCCCTCTCACAGCCATACGAATTTGGGATAAAACCCTAGAGAGAGAGAGAGAAAAGAGAGAGAAGAGCTTGGGTTTGTGGGAGAACTTCCTCCTGCTGATTTCGATTATCGCACGGCCTACACCGCCTCTTTCCAGGCGCTTTCCCGGTGGTATCCACTCCGTTTGAAGGTAAGAAACCCTAACCCTAGGTCTGATTTGAAGTATATAGGCTATTGGTTGTGAAAAGGCTAACCGATTTCACTATTTAGCCTATAAAACGCCCGTATACGGAAGCTCATCAACCCTTGCTGATTCGTTGAGATTCCAAGGACAAAGGTGAGGACTTTAAGTGTATAGGTTATGGTTTTCAACGCTTTCAATGTCAGATAATGATAGATTCATGATCTGCATGCAATTGCACATGTACAAAGTGCTTTCCGTTTCCTGTTTCGATTAACGTTGTAGAATATGGAATTTCACATACTCTAGGTATACGTAGAAATACCGTATACGTATTTTTTTTGGAAATGTGTTTTCCATGATTAATTGTTGTATGATTATATAGTATATGGATAAAATACTTGTTTGGCGAAAGGAATCGCCGTAATACATGTCCGCTTGTAAACACTATGTATGTTGAAATTGTGTATTCTAGAAATATCGTACATGTGTAAATTTTGGAAATGCAATTGTCATGATTATTTGATGTATGATTATGATCTACATGGATAAAATACTCACTTGGCGAAAGGAAAGCCCTAATACGTATTTTACTAACATACGTCATGTATGTTGGAATAGCGTACTCTAAGTGTTTGTGTAAATGCTTGTGAGTGTAAATGCTTGAGTGTTAGTGCCTTAGATAGGTGCTGATATGGAATTCCCGACTACCTTAGAGACATGTAGGATCCCCTCCATGTGGTGGTTCGCTATGACCACTCACTTGTGATGTGTATCTAATTGTATCCCTATTTGTATAGTACTCTGCAACATGCTTTACAACATGCTTTACTTCATGCTTTATAACATGCCTTATTACATACCTGTTAACATGCTTGTATTACTTTGTTTATCATGCTTTACTCCACATGCTATTGATGAGAATTGATTGAGTTTGGGACTATGTCTATAGTCCAGACATTCGGTACCAGACTTGAGATTGTGGCTGAGATTCATGTCGCCACAAGGGATGTGTCTGACGAACCCGAGTCGTACTTCGGTTGGCAATAGTGGTTGGCCACACGGAGTGCTTTTGCGCTCCATATCGCCCAACTTGTTGTGCGCTCGAGCTAGTCTGACTCGTCAAGTAAACTGATATGTGAATGTGTGTTCACCATGTTTGGTCGCTACTGCTTGAACCTAGGGTACCAAACTTACCAGTGGCGATCCCGTTAACCATGGTACCTCGATCCCCTAAGACTCATGAGCCGAACATGGTGGTATGGGACACCGTGGCCGAGCTGTCAGCCTATGCTGGGGCCAAGTGCCTCCCCATAGTGACCATTGAGCAACCAAACCTCGTGAGCCGAATACGGTGGTATGGGACACTGTATTCGAGCTGTCGATACTTACGGCGAGAGCCGAGTACGGTGAGACCTGTGCTCGTAGTGACGGGCGACGAGTCCTCCGTAGTATCTTCGAGTATACTTCAAGGGTCTGTGATTGGCGACGAGTCTTTCACAGCAACTAGAGTATGAGTTGAGCCGAGTACGGTGAGACCTGTACTCGAGCTGACGGCTAGTGATTGAGCCGAGTACGGTGAGACCTGTACTCGAGCTGACGGCCAGCAATTGAGCCACATACGGTGAGATCTGTATCCGCACTGACGGGTGACGAGCCCTTTGCGATGCCTTCGCTATGCCTCTCAAACCATAATATCGTATGAGATTAACTAGGATTGACAACCCTAGAATGCATCATATTTGGGAATGATACAAGGGAGGTACCTTAGTTTCCCAATACTGCTGTTTGAAATGGACTAATAATAACTCGGTAATCATGATCATCATCGCACCGCATGTGCTTAGTAGATGTGGCGCACTGAGGGAGTTAAGCATTCGCGAACGTAAGATGATGTCGCATGAGGGTGGTTTGGTAAGGGCATACAGCATCATGTCATTTCATTCTCGCACTTAATAAGAGTAGTTAGAATTGTTTGATTTGTACTGCGTTATCATTACTGCTTGATTGAATTGATAACATGTTAACCTATGCTTTATTGTTTCACTGAGTTAGCTACTCACTCCCACGTTACGGGACGGTGTTTGCAACATCCACTAGACTCTGTCGCAGGTATAGATGGCGCATCGGTTCAGGAGCCGGAGCCCGACTTCGATGAGGATCAGGATGAGTTCTCCTTTATGCAGTACTCCGACGGCTTTGCTTTGGCCAACTGCATGGCGGGGATTCCAGGGCTTATCTATGGAGTTGTATTTTGAATTTTGACTTAGAAACTGTACATGTATATTGTTACTCAGTTAGTGCTCATACTCTGGTGTTCATAAAATTTTGTTTCTTTGCACACCTTAAGTATACAATTTCAGTCTTCCGCTTGCCTTTATAAAATTGAACTGGAGTATGAATTACTGTTTTGGTATAATCTCATTCATGTTTATTGCTCTAACTCAGACAACATTTAACCATCATTGTGTATGTTGCATAAGTGATGCGTTGGAACTCGGGAGTTGAGTTCATACTCGACCCCCGAATTTCAGGGCGTTACAAGTTGGTATCAGAGCATGATTTTGATTAAAACCGGACCTGAGTTATGTTCCCACGACGTCCACTGACGCATTACACTTAGGAGGGTGCGCAAAAAAATATAAAAACAGTCTTAGGGTCTCCCGACTTCGCCGTTCGGCGAAGTTCTTTTAAAACGGACATGTTGATCGAGTCTGTACTCGATCCTGACCGCACATATGGATTCCAAATCACTCCTAGACCGTCTATTGACGTGTCCAGATCACCATCCACCCAAAACTAGTCGTTAAAAATCAAGAAAAATCAGTTTAGTTCAGAAATTTTTCAGGACCACCCGTTCTGGAGCTGAACTGAGTCGGAGGCATCCCCACTTAAACCCACTAAGCCTCAAGATCGAACCAAGGTGCATTTGGCAACCTAGGCACGTGGCAAACAGGGCCCCACCGCAGCGGCGCGGTTCCCGCCAAGGCTGGCCGCGGCGGAGTCGCGGTTCCGGCGGCGGACCGCGGTCCGGTGGCCTATCTGGAGTGGGGCCAAGGCTGGGGTTGGTCGGCCCGACCTCCCCTACCCCCTGGCACGTGCGAAATTGCATGGGGTTTGGGATTTTAGGGGCTGGAGCACCCCTCTCCCTCATTTCACCCCTTCCAAGCACCTCAAACCTCCATTTTCGTTTTTCCTCTCAACCCATCCCTCCAAACCTTGCAATCCTCCATTTTCTTCCATAACCCACACACTCCAACCGTCCACAACAGCCCTAGCCTCCTCCTTTTCCTATTTTCTCATGTTGGAGCTCTCATACCCCCCATTTGGAGCTCAAAATCAGGTAATCTCCTAACCCATTCCATTTTCTTTTTGTTCCTCCTTCATTTCCTACCTCTAGTGCCCTTTCCACACCTATTGGATTGTTGCTTATGGAGGATCAAAGAGATCAGCCCCTTTTTCCCCCATTTTGGCATTTTCCATGGCCCTCTTTGGTGTGGTGGCGACTATTTTCTCCATTTCCTCCATCCTATCTCTCATGGGAAAGAGGAAGACCGCGGCTGATGACGCCGGCCCAAGTAGGCCAGCCCATTCCCGAAGAAGATCTGACGTTGGGGCCGGCACTAGCACTGTTCGGGAGTTTAGGTCGAAGCGAGACCTGGATCCTGACCATCCCGTCAGAAATGCTTATCCGATAGGCGTTGAATATGGGCGCTTCGCGGGCCGCAAGGTTATGTTTAAAGCTCATGTGGATGAAAGGATGTTCGGGCTACACCCACTGATGGATCACCTGGTGGACATCGGATGGAACTCGATGTTTGACGGTGAGTCCCCTGCATGTGAGAACACGGTTCGCGCTTTCTACGCCCACATCGTGGACTCATCAGTAGTGCCTCCTCAGTTTACTGTTTCTGTGAGGGGCATAAGGCGCACAATTACGGTGGATGAGGTGGCTCGGATCACGAAGCTCCCACTTGGTCAGGTGCATCCTAGTGACGACTTCTCCAGAAGTGCGCGGGAAAGGGATCGCCGCACGTGATACCTTTGTGGTCGCCGGGTTACTTGGAAGCGAGAAAATTGCATTGCGGCGACAAAGATGGCCGAGGACTTTCGTTTACTCCATCACATTTTCACCTACAATGTGTACCCACGGTCGGGTAACTGTACGGAATGTACTCGGTTGATGGTAGACTTTTTGTACAAGATGGGACATGGGGACAACATATGCCTGCCCACATTCATCCTATCCCAGATAGTTCAGGTTGTTCGATCTGCCAGGAACGATCTTTCGCTCCCATTTGGCCGTCTGATCTGCAGGATGGCTCGTGATGTCGGCTACAGGTTGAACAAAGAGGACCTTGCACCAGTCCGAGTCATAAGCGAGGCGACACTCAAGAATATGAAGATCGACCCTCAACAGCGGCAAGCACGACTCGACGAGTCTGGAGATGAGTCGGATAGCGCCGGCGAGGAGAGTGTTGACCCTGAGGCGGAAAGTGATGAGGGCGGTGATGACATATAAGAAGAAGAACCTGAGGCTCGGGACACTGAGGAGGGTTCACCTCCTGCGGCTCAGGAACAGGGTGTGGATCGGGATGCTTTTGATGCACGTTTGGCCCGTCTCGAGGAGGGTCAAGCCGCCTTGCAGCAGGAAGTCGGGCGAGTCCGAACCAAGCTTGGCAAGGTGTCTCGTACCTTGAAGGCCATCCTGTGTTGCCTGCAGGACAAGAACACCCCTCCTCCATCGCCTGAATCGGATGCCTAGTCATCCACGTTGTTGTGTGTTGTTGTTTGTTTTGGTTACCGCGATAGGCGGTTTATGTTTTCTTGTAGTTGATGTAATAGATAGTAGCCTGTTCTAAGTGTTTGATGTTGTGGATGTATTGGCTATCATGTGAATTCTGTCATGATTCATGTAACTCTGTATTCCATGTATTATGACAATTTTGGGTAAATGAAAGGCATGTAGCCTCTTTTGTTTGATGATGTGTGGAATGCTTAAAGTGCTTTATGATGTGTGTTATGCTGTATCTCACAAATGTTCTACCCTATGTTGTATAGGGCATGCCGCGACAGTACACACGGAGCACGGCACATCTCCTTCTGACCGGCTCTATGGACCAGACTCCTTCTGGTAGTAGCGGTCCTGCGGACCGTGGGTTGGGTTCTGATCAGCCTCCTGCTGGTCCTACCGGTGGACTGCCACCTTATACGCCCCCGGTCCGTGAGCAGTACAGACCGTCATCTTCTGCGCAGCATGACTCTCAGACTGCTCCGCCGACTGATAGGTTTGAGCAGCTGATGATGATGATGCATCAGCAGCAGATACAGCAGCAGCAGCAGCAGATACAGCACAGCAGCACCAACAGCTTATGGCCACTATCGCTGAGGCCTTGTCCCATGGTGGTAGTGCGACTCCACCTACGACATCCACACATCTTGATGAGCATTCTGAGCCTCCTGCTCGGTTTGAGGATGTGCCTCTGCCCACATCCGTCGCACCTCCTACTGGAGATGTCGGTACTCGTGGTTTACTCGAGCAATTTCAGCGCTTGAGGCCTCCCTCATTTATGGGTTCTCACAGACCCGAGGAGGCGGAGTTCTGGCTAGACCGCATCTCCAAGATGCTACGGATGCGGCACTGTTCAGAGGCAGAGCAGGTCGAGTTGGCTTCCTTCATGTTTGAGAGGGAGGCCAGTTTATGGTGGGACAGTGTGCTGCAGATGGTCGCAGTAGATTTCGTGTGGACCTGGGAGGCTTTTGAGTCCTGGTTTCACGAGAAGTACTACCCGCAGACTTATCGGCACGAGCGGGAGGATGAGTTTCTGCGCCTCAGGCAGGGAGGCGTGACAGTGACGGAGTATGAGCACCGTTTCACTGAGTTGGGCCGCTTTGTCCCAACTATCCCCGTCAATGAGCAGATGAGGATGCGTCGCTTCACTGGGGGCTTGCGACCTGACATACGGTCGAAGCTATGCTGCCTCAGTATCCCTACATACGCGGCGTTGGTCCACATGTCTATGACGACCGAGCAGGATGTGGACCGATTGGCCAGATCGCGTGGTGCTACGGTTGCGAGGCCACGACAGGATTTACAGAGCAGGCCTATCTTAGGCAAGAGGCCTCGTGCTGATTCGCCCCCCAGGGCCGCAGCACCAGTTGTTCCTGTGAGACGCCCGTTGGTGACCTGCACGTATTGCGGGAAACCAGGACACCCTGCTGAGAGCTGCTTCTCGCGCATGAGGGCTAGCGGATTTGCACCACCGCAGAGATTGGATCGCCCTTATCCACAGGCCATATCAGCTCCACCGCTACAGACTGTTCCTGCACATCCTTCTTTCCGACCTCCTGTGCCGCGCTTCAGGCCGCCACAGCGACCCTTGGCTCCTCAGCCGAACCGTCAGCAGCAGGCTCGCGTGCACACGCTTGTTGCCGAGGCACCTGAGACGTCGATCTCGGCTCCGACGGCTTTTGAGGGTACGGCTTATATTCATGGTACTCCCGTTTCTTTATTGGTGGACACTGGGTCCACTACTTCTATTATTTCTTGTGGGGCGGTTAGACGTCTATCTTTGCATACGATTCCCACTAAGGGAATGAGACTCACTACGACTACTGGGACTTGTTCGAATGTTAGACGGTTATGCGAGGGTTGCTCGATAGGTTTGGGTAGCAGCACAGTGCTCGTCGACCTTATTGTTGCTCCACTATGGCACTACGACGTTATCCTTGGCATGGATTGGCTCGCCAAGATGAGGGCGGAGATAGATTGCGATGCTCGGATCGTGACTGCCTATGGTCCTGATGGCACCGTTTTCACGTTTCCTGTGCAGGTCAGTTGGCCCTGCCGTGTTGATTGTTATGCTGCTTTACTTGTGCCGATTGATGGTCCGACATTGGAGGGTACGCCGGTGGTTCGGAAATTTGTTGGTGTGTTTAAGACTATTCCTGGTTTACCTCCTTGACGCGAGATTGATTTTACGATTGATCTTACGCCTGGTGCGACGCCCATCTCGTTGCCGACTTATCGTATGCCTCCATGTGAGATGGAGGAGCTGTGGAAACAGATTGACGAGCTTGTGGAGAAGGGTTTTATACGACCTAGTGTGTCTCCTTGGGGAGCACCTGTGTTATTTGTGAAGAAGAAGGACGGGTCGCTACGGTTGTGTATTGATTACCGTAGGTTGAACCAGGTCACGGTGAAGAACAAGTATCCTTTGCCCAGGATAGATGATCTGTTCGATCAGTTGAGGGGGGCGAAGTATTTCTCGAAGATTGATCTTCAGTCAGGGTACCACCAGTTGCGCGTGAGAGAGGAGGACGTGCAGAAGACAGCCTTCAGGACGTGCTTTGGGCATTATGAGTTCCTGGTGATGTCGTTCGGCCTTACGAACGCACCAGCCGTGTTCATGGATCTGATGAACCGGGTATTTCGGCCCTTCCTTTACCGATTCGTCATCGTCTTTATTGATGACATTTTGATATACTCTACGAGTCGGGAGGAGCACGAGGAGCACTTGCGAGCGGTGCTGGGTACACTGGAGAAGAACCAGTTGTTCGCACAATACAAGAAGTGCGACTTCTGGCAGGAGGAAGTCAAGTTCCTGGGACATGTAGTGTCCAAGGATAGGATAGCAGTGGACCTTGCTAAGGTAGCCGCGGTTCAGGATTGGCAGCAGCCTGAATCGGTTACTGAGGTGAGGAGTTTCCTTGGTCTGGCTGGGTATTACAGACGCTTCATTCGGGATTTCTCGAAGATTGCCAGGCCATTGTCTCAGTTGACTCGGAAGGACCTGAAGTTCGCCTGGAATGAGAAGGCGGAGGCAGCTTTTAAGGAGCTGAAGGACAAGTTGACGTCCGCCCCTGTGCTAGTATTGCCAGAGCAAGGGGAGAAATACACGATATATACTGACGCGTCTCGCGTTGGGTTGGGTTGTGTTCTGATGCAGAAGGATAGGGTGATTTCGTATGCCTCGAGACAATTAAGGAAGCACGAGGAGAATTACCCTACACATGACCTGGAGTTGGCAGCTGTCATCTTTGCATTGAAGCTCTGGAGACATTACCTCTACGGAGAGGAGTTCGAGCTTTTCTGCGATCACAAGAGCCTTAAGTACATATTCACACAGCGAGACTTGAATATGAGACAACGCCGATGGATGGAGACCTTGAAGGACTTCAAGTTCGAGGTTTCCTACCATCCTGGCAAGGCGAACCTTGTGGCAGACGCGTTGAGCCGCAAGAAGGCGATTGCATTTGCGCACCACTGATGATAGCCGAGTGGGACATGGTGGAGTTCGTACGGGACTTCGAGCAGAGACTCACTGTCGAGGAGCCATTTGAGTGTGTTGCGCACGTTCGGGTGCGGCCACTTATTGACGACAGGATTGTTGAGGCCCAGGAGGGCGATATACGGCTGTCTGAGCTTCGAGAGCAGGCTAGCGACGCCGAGGATTCCGAGTGGAGAGTTGGTTCTGATGGAGGTCTACGATTCCGTGGCCGCCTATGCGTTCCTGATGTGCCTGACTTGAGACGCGAGCTTCTCGAGTCTGCCCATAACTCGAAGCTTGCGATGCATCCTGGTAGCACGAAGATGTACCAGGATATGAGACGGACATATTGGTGGGATAACATGAAGGCCCACATTGCTGAGTATGTGTCTCGATGTCTGACGTGCCAGCAGGTCAAGGCAGAACATCGCCGACCTCCTGGACTGCTTCAGCCCATGCCCATAGCGGAGTGGAAGTGGGACTTCATCTCCATGGATTTCATATCAGGGCTGCCGAAGACGAGGAGAGGACATGATTCCATTTGGGTGATTGTGGACCGGTTGACCAAATCGGCCCATTTCCTCCCTATCCGAGTTACGAACTCTGCAGACGAGCTGGCTAAGTTGTACATCAGAGAGATCGTCCGTCTGCACGGGGTTCCTTTAGATATCGTGTCGGACAGAGACACTCGGTTCACATCTATCTTCTGGACTCGTATCTAGGAGGCGATGGGTGTGAAGTTGAAGTTCAGTACGGCGTTTCATCCTCAGACTGATGGGCAGACAGAGCGGGTGAATCAGATTCTGGAGGATATGTTGCGAGCATGTGTGTTGGACTTCAAGGACAGTTGGGATGACTGTCTTCCGTACGCAGAGTTCGCCTACAACAACAGCTTCCAAGCGACTATTGGCATGGCGCCATATGAGGCTCTATATGGTCGTCCTTGTAGGAGCACCGCATTGTTGGGCGAGGTTGGCGAGCGTAGTCTGATTGGCCCGGAGTTGGTACAGGCGACTACAGAGAAGGTCGACATTATCAGGCGTCGATTACTTACAGCGCAGAGCAGGCAGAAGAGTTACGCCGATACGAGGCGGCGACCGCTGGAGTTCGAGGTCGGGGATCATGTGTTCCTTCGAGTTTCCCCTATGAAGGGAGTCCTTCGGTTTGGGAAGAAGGGGAAGCTCACACCGAGGTTTATCGGTCCTTTCAGATACTGGATCGAGTGGGTGATGTGGCGTATCGTCTCGCTTTGCCCACACCACTTGCGTCGGTACACAACGTATTTCATGTGTCTATGCTGAAGAAGTACGTTCCCGATCCTTCGCATATCATCAGATGGGAGCAGGTACAGCTGAGCGAGGATGCTACGTATGAGTTGCGCCCGACACGTATCCTTGACAGGAAGGAGCAGGTACTACGTAGCAAGGTCATTCCACTTGTGAAGGTACTATGGACACATCATTCCGAGGAGGAAGCTACTTGGGAGACTGAGGCCGAGGTCAGGAAGAACTACCCTCAGATTCTCGAGGAATACGAAAAGGTATAAATTTCGAGGACGAAATTTTTTGTTTAAGGGGGTAGATTGTAACGACCCGTAAATTTTCGTACTTGACTCGAGTACCACCTCGACCAGAAATCAATTAGGATTAAATCCTTTAGAAATTTAACAAAGTTAACTAAGTGCAAAACTCGATTAGCCATGAAATCCATTGGGATCGCTTTAAATACGATCTGCAAGACCCAAAACTTGCAAAATCAGTGACTCTAGGTTACCCTAAAGTTTAGAACCAAACTCATTACCCGGCTGCTCTCGGGAATGAAATGAAACTTCGTATTAGGTCTAGATCGCACATCAGAAGTCCGATTAACACGAAGTTAAGGAACTAGGACCGCCTCACTGGGCTTGACAATCATCTCAAAAATCAGGTCCAGCCGATGTCCCACGGCCATTCGTTTGGATCCGGAGCGAGGGAGTGTGAAAAACACTATTCCCTTTACAAAATAAATATCTGGAATAGTGATCTGGCACCATTCGCTTGCGCATCAGTATTAAGCAACCAGACCGTCAGAATCAGACCTAAATTACACCCTCGGATTAAGAAAAATTTCAGGAACATTTACATGTACTTGGAATTTCGGATCGTGGCCCACTGACCGTTGAACTGAAAGTGGTCCGCCACGTGCGATCTGGGGAATCCGATCGAGTTGAAAACGTAATCCCACATAGATCCATGTGTGGTGAGCTTAAGTCTGACGTTTGGCTCAAGGAGGGCCACCAGAACCTCTCTTTTGAGCTGGAAAAGTGACGAAATACCTATATTAGCAGTAACCCTTGAACCTGAGTCTATTTTGGGGAGGTTTTTGGCTATAAAAGGAGCTTAGAACAGCCCCTCTCACAGCCATACGAATTTGGGATAAAACCCTAGAGAGAGAGAGAAAAGGAGAGAAGAGCTTGGGATTTGTGGGAGAACTTCCTCCTGCTGCTTTCGATTATCGCACGGCCTACACCGCCTCTTTCCAGGCGCTTTCCGGCGGTATCCCTCCGTTTGAAGGTGAGAAACCCTAACCCTAGGTCTGATTTGAAGTATATAGGCTATAGGTTGTGAAAAGGCTAACCGATTTCACTCTTTAGCCTAGAAAACGCCCGTATACGGAAGCTCATCAACCCTTGCTGATTCGTTGAGATTCCAAGGACAAAGGTGAGGACTTTAAGTGTATAGGTTACGGTTTTCAACGCTTTCAATGTCAGATAATGATAGATTCATGATCTGCATGCAATTGCACATGTACAAAGTGCTTTCCGTTTCCTGTTTCGATTAACGTTGTAGAATATGGAATTTCACATACTCTAGGTATACGTAGAAATACCGTATACGTATTTTTTTTGGAAATGTGTTTGCCATGTTTAATTGTTGTATGATTATATAGTATATGGATAAAATACTTGTTTGGCGAAAGGAATCGCCGTAATACATGTCCGCTTGTAAACACTATGTATGTTGAAATTGTGTATTCTAGAAATACCGTATATGTGTAAATTTTGGAAATGCAATTGTCATGATTATTTGATGTATGATTATGATATACATGGATAAAATACTCACTTGGCGAAAGGAAAGCCCTAATACGTATTTTGCTAACATACGTCATGTATGTTGGAATAGCGTACTCTAAGTGTTTGTGTAAATGCTTGTGAGTGTAAATGCTTGAGTGTTAGTGCCTTAGATAGGTGCTGATATGGAATTCCCGACTACCTTAGAGACATGTAGGATCCCCTCCATGTGGTGGTTCGCTATAACCACTCACTTGTGATGTGTATGTAATTGTATCCCTATTTGTATAGTACTCTACAACATGCTTTACAACATGCTTTACTTCATGCTTTATAACATGCCTTATGACATGCCTGTTAACATGCTTGTATTACTTTGTTTATCATGCTTTACTCCACATGCTATTGATGAGAATTGATTGAGTTTGGGACTATGTCTATAGTCCAGACATTCGGTACCAGACTTGAGATTGTGGCTGAGATTCATGTCGCCACAAGGGATGTGTCTGACGAACCCGAGTCGTACTTCGGTTGGCGATAGTGGTTGGCCACACGGAGTGCTTTTGCGCTCCATATCGCCCAACTTGTTGTGCGCTCGAGCTAGTCTGACTCGTCAAGTAAACCGATATGTGAATGTGTGTTCACCATGTTTGGTCGCTACTGCTTGAACCTAGGGTACCAAACTTACCAGTGGCGATCCCGTTAACCATGGTACCTCGATCCGCTAAGACTCATGAGCCGGACATGGTGGTATGGGACACCGTGGCCGAGCTGTCGGCCTATGCTGGGGCCAAGTGCCCCCCATAGTGACCATTGAGCAACCAAACCTCGTGAGCCGAATACGGTGGTATGGGACACTGTATTCGAGCTGTCGATACTTACGGCGAGAGCCGAGTACGGTGAGACCTGTGCTCGTGCTGACGGGCGACGAGTCCTCCGTAGTATCTTCGAGTATACTCCAAGGGTCTGTGATTGGCGACGAGTCTTTCACAGCAACTAGAGTATGAGTTGAGCCGAGTACGGTGAGACCTGTACTCGAGCTGACGGCTAGTGATTGAGCCGAGTACGGTGAGACCTGTACTCGAGCTGACGGCCAGCAATTGAGCCGCATACGGTGAGATCTGTATCCGCGCTGACGGGTGACGAGCCCTTTGCGATGCCTTCGCTATGCCTCTCAAACCATAATATCGTATGAGATTAACTAGGATTGACGACCCTAGAATGGATCATGTTTGGGAATGATACAAGGGAGGTACCTTAGTTTCCCAATACTGCTGTTTGAAATGGACTAATAATAACTCGGTAATCATGATCATCATCGCACCGCATGTGCTTAGTAGATGTGGCGCACTGAGGGAGTTAAGCATTCGCGAATGTAAGATGATGTCGCATGAGGGTGGTTTGGCAAGGGCATACAACATCATGTCATTTCATTCTCGCACTTAATAAGAGTAGTTAGAATTGTTTGATTTGTACTGCGTTATCATTACTGCTTGATTGAATTGATAACATGTTAACCTATGCTTTATTGTTCCACTGAGTTAGCTACTCACTCCCACGTTACGGGACGGTGTTTGCAACACCCACCAGACTCTGTCGCAGGTATAAATGGTGCATCGGTTCAGGAGCCGGAGCCCGACTTCGATGAGGATCAGGATGAGTTCTCCTTTATGCAGTACTCCGGCGGCTTTGCTTAGGCCGACTGCATCACGGGATTCCAGGGCTTATCTATGGAGTTGTATTTTGAATTTTGACTTAGAAACTGTACATGTATATTGTTACTCAGTTAGTGCTCATACTCTGGTGTTCATAAAATTTTGTTTCTTTACACACCTTAAGTATACAATTTCAGTCTTCCGCTTGCCTTTATAAAATTGAACTGGAGTATGAATTACTGTTTTGGTATAATCTCATTCATGTTTATTACTCTAACTCAGACAACATTTAACCATCATTGTGTATGTTGCATAAGTGATGCATTGGAACTCGGGAGTTGAGTTCATACTCGACCCCCGAATTTCAGGGCGTTACAAAGGTGCAATATGATCTGGTTCCAGATTTGGCTTAAGATATTTATGGCCATCATTGGTTTATATGATGATAATGGGTACTTATTCTTCTTTAAGGTCAGAGTGCTGTTAAAAGAAAACCCATTTCTAAAAAAAAAAAAAAAAACTATTGGCCTCACACTAGGTGCATTATATATAGCACAGATAATGTTAATAATTACATTGTATAGAAGTTTCTAGAGTTTTCTAAAGGGGTCCTATAGATAGTGTCACATAGAGAAAATCTAAAAGTAGGTAGGGATTAAACACAACATAAGACATCTTGAAAGTTAAATAGAAACCTGTTTTGAGTCACGCTTCTGCCTCCCACTAGTATATATTTGAAACCATTTTGAAACATATACTTTCCCACTCCTACACCCGAATTTGTTGGTAATATGCTTGGTCTAGCTCTCTACTAAGAGAACAGCGCACGAACTCAGATACTAAGCTGGTTGTGTTACAAAACCCATGTTTTGATTTTTCTCAAAGTTGTGAAAACAGTAACAATTATGGTTGCAGATGGGCCAGTATATGCTGAATGCATGTTAGAATCCTGCCCAAGAGCAAAAGACATGGGTCTAGGCCTACCCAGTCCATAAGCTAAGGATCAGGCAACAGAAGAGGGGGGAAATCCAAAAACTTCTGATGACACAAATTAATAGACAATCTTTCAAAGAGAAATGAAATAAAAACAACTAAAAGGCCCATCAACTAATAGCCATAAACCATCACACAAAATTCTTGAAATAAATAATAAAAAAACAAAGATCTGTCATAAAGCCAGTTCGTAGAAATAGAAATAAAATAAAATAAAATAAGAAAAGAAAAGGAAATCCTTCTGCAACAGCAACAACAATGATGATGATAATGACCACATAAAGCAGTGCTTTAAAAGAAGGAAAAAAACTATCCTATTGACATTCGGTGTTCGCCAGGAAAAAAAAAACGAAAGGACTTGAAAGAAGCCTATCATAAGGCCAACAGGGCAGGAAAGGACGAAAAGACTACCTGAAAGTAGTTGCTCATGATTGTTTTAGAGAAAAAACTGTGGAAAAGATTGTCATTCTCTATAATGTTGAAGCTCATTTGTGTATACAACCCTCCTCATGTACACATACATGGCATTACACGTGCCAACATGACTGATGCATGAGGTATTAGAGCTTTCTATGAGATGGGCCACGTTTCTTAGACCATGTTCTCCAAGACTCTTTTCCAATTCTTAGTCCAGAGAGACTGAAGGCCTAAATGCTATTTTTCTAGCCATCCATTTGTTTTGGGTCGTATGATCTATACCGCGTAGCACATATGATGGAAAGTTCACATCTCTTGCACATGTACATTTGTTTATATATCAACAGAGAAATATCATTTCACAAACAACTTAACTGAAGCATCAGAGCTTTTTTTGCAGAAACACAAGGAACAGTGATATCTTTTACCTATGCCATGTTGCCTGTGATAATCAAACATCAAAGTCTCTGCTACACGCTTCCCTTCATCATAGCAACTCCTAACCCCTGCAATACATGCAACATCATTCAACACGAGAGTGTTACATCCCAATTTCTAATAATTAATCATTAAAGAATCAACAAGGAAAGGCATCCACACGAAAAAAAAAAAACCAGATAATTGATTGCTAGAAAGAAGAGTAAACATACCAATGGGGTTAACATTTCCCCAATACTCCTCCTTTTGGGGATGTTCAAGAGGATCGCCATACACCTCTGAAGTAGATGTTAGCAAAATCATGTTGAAATTAAAAGTTATTTCATAAGAAACAAGCATACTCAAAAATCACAAATGAAATTAAAAGACAAATACAATCATACTATCCATCCTCGCTCCAACTCGTTTTGCAAGACCCAACATATTTAGTGTGCCAATTACATTTGTCTTTATTGTTTGTTAAAAACAAAATTTGCAGATCAAGGCTCAAGGGTTTTCGTACGGTATTTATACCCGATCGCAAACCGACGCCCCCTTTTAATTAGCGCCGCTTATTAGCCAAGTACATCGTCGGCTTATCCTGCTTTTGTTGTAGTGAAAACACCATTGGGTGTCATGTGAACCGCCTGTGTTTTGGAATGGTTTGATTTTCTGGATATGGGTGAACTTATGAATTGACTGAATGGCAAACACAACGCAAGCCGCAATGAAAACATATCTGAATCAATCAAAACAATATCTTCAACATACATGCTACAATCATACAAATGAATGAATAGTACACAACTCACCTTGATGCCCATTCTCCCTCCTCCTTTACCCGGGCTTGGGACCGGCAATGCAAGAAGTTGCATTGGCGGAGTTAAAAATGGGCTTAGGCTCCATTTGGCTTGTGACGACCAAATGGAGTCTAATATGTTTTAAAAAATGGCTTAGGCTCCATTAAAGCCTAATGAGGTTGCTTCTATATGTATGTTTACTATATGTAAGACATACATACAACTCAAATGTGTACGTATTTTGATAACACTGGAATGTTAGCTTCATAAGGAAGACAAAGATAAGAATTCAACTCACAATGTCTCCGTTTTTTACCATCTAATTTGTGGTGGAAAAGTCAAGGCTGTTCCATTTATGTCACTGATCCTCCTGCATATCAAGATTTCCAGAAGCTTTACTTACAACAATTTCAGATCCCTCCACTTCAACTTCACCTAGACAAGGAAAGATGGATAAGGGAGAAATTTTTAAATCAAATGGTCCTAAGAAATGGATTAAAACAATCACTTCATGACTATCTAAAATCAATGCCATTAGCAAATATCACACACCAAAAAAAAAAACCCAGTATCAACAATCCATGGGATGGATAAAGAAAAAAAAAAGAAAAAGAGTTCACCAAAATACTATTGCTAATAAAATCTAAAAATCGAAATGCACTATAACAACTCGTTTTGCAGCAGCTGCTTGAAGAAGAGTGAGGCCCATCATAAAAAACTTGATGGAAACACCATAAGCTTCCACATATGAAATCTCAGTCACATTCAAATCTTCAAAACCATATGCCCATCTCTCATCATCACCAGCCCAACAAGAGGCAAAACCCACAAAAGCTTTATGGTTGTTGTCCTTCTCTTCCAATTATTGAACTACTACTACTACCTGCCATAGGATGTTGGCATGATGCGTAATTTGTAGTATTCTGCATATTGATCATTCCATGAATCCAAGTTAGTTTCATAAAAATATAAGAGAATTAATATACATTATTTAAATTTATCATAAATGCAATTCCTTACCTTAAGTAATTGAGTGAAACTTAAATTATTAGGAAAGTGAATCGAGGGTTGGAGATGGTCCTGAACGGATTGATGTGGTTGAATGACGGAATGAGATAACCCTGATTGAAAGTACGTAGTCACGGGATCCAAACAAACACCATTATATCCCTGATACAAGTAACAACATGAAAATCAAGTTCACAAATAAATATAAATTTATCATTTAATTTTTTTAATTGATTTAAAAATATTTAAATTTATACATATTAAATCAAGATAGTTACAACGTACCTTTGTGAGACATGTATGATGATGGATTGGATTTGACGCATCTCTGAGATCTTCATTAGTAGGGTATGGCATTGGTTCACTTTTCTTCAATTTCTTTTGGCGTTTCTTTGTTTTTCCCTTTTCCAAACAATTCTTAAATCTACGTCTACCATGACATTGTTCTTTTTTCTTTATTTTATAAGCTTCTTCTTTACCTTCATCAATTTCAGCTCCTTTTCTTTTATTCCACGATCTTCTTTATTAAAGTCATTGAGATTCCCCATTCTTGTTTCATGAGCTTCTTTTTTTATTTCAACGATTTTGTCTTTCAACTGTGCATTGTCAACATTTACAATTATACAATCATCTTGTCTATAACTCTCATTATTATTGCAACAATCTTCAGTGGATGATGGTCCTTTTAATTTTGTTTTTTCTTTAAATATTTTTTGCAATTCCTGATGCATTAACCCAAAATATTTAGTAACACATTGAAATGACTCTTCACTTTCACAACCCATTGATGACAACTTGACAAAGTTGGAAATCAATCTTTTATAACGATGAGAACGTAGTTTCTTAGAGTCTCCATCCAAGCCACATCCTCTAACAACCGACGGAAAGGAATATGAAGAAGCTTCTCTGGTCCACCTCTTTAAGATGTATTTCGATGGCAGTCTTGTGAGGGTATGATTTGTTACTTTTAATAAATGGGAACATAAAATACCCATAAATTCAAACTTTCTGCAACTGCATTCAAAAAATTCATCCGTTGAGTTCACGGTAACGATGTGGAGTCTATGCTTTTTTACTTTCACGTACTTGGTATTTAATCACCATCCCAGACTCTTCTAGTTTTTCAACAGTTTGACCAAGACTGTTGGTATACCCAGACTGGAATAATTTAAAAATGGTTGTCGTGTAGACACTAGCTGCATGCTCCAAGATATTAATAGGAAACAACACAATTGGTGAACTTTGAGTCATTTTGAAATTTGCTTCTAATTCGGCGTTCCTTCTATCATCCACCAATCGTTCAAAGTGTTCAAAAAATCTGAGAATATTTTGCCCTAGATGTAAGTATCTCTTCAAATCCTTGTTCAAACTTTCGCAACGTTGTGTGCTTTTCATATCAGCACAAAATACTTTTTTTCCATACACTAATGCCCACTTTTCTTTTCCATTGAATAATTGTTGCAACCATGTATTATTTGTAAGATCATATTTTTGAATCATTGTTTCCCATGCATGGAGGAATTCATCCTCATCATCAAAATCATAGACACATTTACTAAAATCGTTGCCAAAAGATTCAGAAGAATTAAATAAATGACTTAGGTGTTTGCACGCATTTTGAAACATATGCCAAACACAAATACGGTGAACTGTTCTTGTTAATTCTGTTTTAATCGCACTTGACATCGCCTTATCCTGATTTGTGAGAATGGTTTGAGGCATTTTTCCAGACATTGCATCACAAAAAGTTTTAAACAACCATCTGAAAGAATCAATGGTTTCATCATATAGAAGTGCAGCATAAAAAAAAAACTGTTTGTCTATGATGATTAACACCAAGAAATGGTGCAAATGGTCGTCCATACTCATTTGTTCTATACGTTGTGTCAAAACAAATCACATCTCCAAAAAGATTGTAATCTAAAATCATTCTTCCATCTGCCCAAAAAATATTGGTAATACGATCTTCAGAATCAATTTGAATGGAGTAAAAGAACTTTGGATCTTCAACTTGCTTTATTTTAAAAAATTGTAGTAGACCCTCAGCATCGAATTGTTTCATTGCATTCATCCTTTTCGTCCGTAAGTAATTCTTAAAATCTACCATATTATGTCTAACATATTGTCGACCACCAACTTGTCTGCTCATTAAATCAAATGTTGCTTTTGGCTTTATACCGGATCTGTCGCAATCATCAGCTACCATTACTTGAGCTACAAAAAGTTTTCGTTGTGATCTTAGTAAATGTGATTCTTCTGGAGATGCAAGTATATAATTATGATCACTATTAAAATTGGTAATTTAATATTTACCGTTAACTCCCAACCTAATTGTCATGTATGCCTTACAACCTGTTCTTGTTTCATCGCGGTGTTGCTTCACATGTACGTCACGTTTATCAGATGGTCGTTTACCTTCTCTAGAGCAGACGAATTTTCTCATTTTCACTACTCTCGTCTTACGGTCTATAGTTCTAGTATCAATTCGAACACTAAAACCGACTTTCCGTCCATAACTATTGTAAAACTTGTATGCATCTTTCTCTGTTTCAAATTCATTACCAATTTTCAAATTAGATGCATTTTCATCTATGCCTGAATCACCCGTATATACATTAGAGCTTCTTAATTCATTTATATCATTTTCTAATTCAATGTCTATATGAGGTTGTGATTGAGACGTGTCCTCCACCTCATGTGGTGTGCATGATTTGAAGAAAATAGTATTTTCCATTGACCTGAGAGGCAAAAATAGTGTTTGAAAATAAATGACATACTTTACAACAATAATCTAATCAATTTATGCATACACGTGGCATATTAATTTTTAGTTCTAACTGTAAATTATTGTATAGTGGCAAAATAACATCGAAACTAACAGTAGTGGAAATGTCAATCTCTTGTAGCTAAAGCTAAGGCCCAATCTAAGGATATTTTTTCAATTATCTTTTTTAAGGTATCCATGTCCACTAGGGGGTTGCAAAGAAATCAACTGTTATCATGGGTCCTGTATGTAAATTCTGATTACTGTTATCATGGGTCTCAACCCACATCAGCAAATAGTCATGTCTTCACAAGAGAACATGACATGTGAATAAATGGGCCCACCAATCAAAGTAAATTATTATTATTTTTAATTCCTAACGGTTAGATTAATGTCCCCATATTCATATAATCAAACAATTGTATATATATTTGTCCATCAAGGACTCATAACTCAGCTTAATGTTAATTACTTTTATAAAAAAAATATAAAGTATTAATGTTTCTCTTTGATTTAATTCAAGATCTAAAATATTTTCCAATATCTAAATAGATACATAACCATGCAAGTTTGTTACTCATAGGGATGTCAATAGGCTTGGTTTAAGCTAGGCAAAATCAAAATTTTGAATTGGCCCGCTGGAAGAATTCAAAATCCAAAGCTCCGCCCAAGAACTTCTAGATTCTTACTTTTAGCTGAGGGAGATATGTAGTTAGGGATGTTTATTACATGGGGATTTGGCATTGTGCTTGACCATAAACATGTATTGTCATCAAGTAAGCTTCCTGTGTAGATGGGTCAGAAACAGTGTTTCAGGAATTAATTGTTGGGCTACATGTATAAAAAAAAAAAATGGGAATGGTGGTCCTAATGCTTTTATTTAGGTACTTGTGGGTCCCCTTGTTTGGTGATCCAGATTATTTGTCTAATGCTCCTCAAAATGGGCTTGGAAGATCCTGACCATTCAATATACAAATTTCAAGTACCCATTTCGATACGGATCTTTTAGATTCATGTCCACTAATATTGGAGGGAGAGGAGTTGTTAACTCATTTTCAGGCTGTCTACCAAACGAGAGGCAGTGGTGCCGAATTGCATGATATTTTTCATTGAATTTGTTAAATTTTGATGGTAGGAGTGATTATTCAGGACACTTCTATTTGTAAGTAAATCTAAATAATCCTGAAAATGTCCTATTAGTCTACATGTATACAGGCAATTCAAAAACAACATCCAATGTTCTTCATTTCAAAATCTGGTATCTAAACCATTCATTTAGTGGGTCCATTGCAGATCACAAAAATAGCCTTGAAAAAAAAAGGATTTTAAATGGAGGAAAAATCAGCATCCAATGTTCCTCATTTAATAATCTGCATTAGAACAAAAAAAAAAAAAAACAAAAAAAAAAAAAAAAAAGATATACCGCAGGCATTGGAGGCAGATCATAAATAATCTGTAAAAAAATTAAAAAAAATAATAAAAAATTAAAATACCTTTGATGTGGGGTGGATCTTCGATGGATGTACTCGGCTGCCCGGTGGAAAATGGGCGAGAGGGATTGTGAGAAATTGGGGAAATAGGGCCTCCGATCTTCGGAAGAAAAAACTCCTCTTTTTCTTCCGCTTTGATGAAATCCATCTCGAAAAGGAAAGAATTTGAAATTAGAAATGAGTGGAGAAGAAATCTCTGCAAAATCACCGCGAACCGGAAATGGAAAGTGCCGTTCGTGGTGCCGTTGCCGTTAGGGAAGACGGCGGAGAGATTTTCTCGTGTTTCTGTTGCCATTAGGGAAGACGACAGAGGGATTTTTTTTTTTTAAATACGAAACAGAAACGGATTTGCTAGACCTACGTGGCAGGCACGGTGAGGTGGACCAATGAGATTGCGGGAGGCAGAGAGTCTTTGCCTCCCGGAGGCAGAGGATCCGGACTCTCATGAGATATGGTTGTTAGCTGTCGTTTTCTACACTAAGAGTGTCGGCGTGCCATAATTGAAATTGCAGCTTCAATTTAGATTGAACAATAATGAACCCAAGCGTCAAGATAGGTACACATGTAATGTATGACCGAGATCTAAAGAGATTGGTCGTCTATTCAACCACTTGCTAAGTGTGTAAAATAGGTACACATGTAATGTATACCCGAGATCTGAAGAGATTGGTCGTCTATTCAACCACTTGCTAAGTGTGTAAAATCCGATCAGGCAATATTTTAGAGGGTGAGGTTCCTCTGATAACATTTGCCTTCCGTGTGAAAGGACTTTTTAATACATACAAAAAGGAATGGGAAAGAGATTCTTATAGTTAGTCACAATGAACAGTTGCGGAACACTCTTTTGATGGATGAATTGAGTCTAGCATAAACTCATATTATAGTTAAAGATTATCAGCTACTCGGTTATTGCTACAGATTACACTACAGAATGTAAAACAACGGGCTTGGAAAGTAAAGATTACACTATGAAATGTAACTTTCTCAATAAGATGAGTAAAAGATTACACTATATGGAATGTAAATCGACAGGATAATTAAAAGGATAATTGAGACGACCTTCCTTCTTGCTTTCTTTGTTATTTATAGCTTTAATCCAACCATTATGGATCATTCTCACATTCTGACGATTACCATAACAGTTCTCCATTACAACCTTATGTATGCTTCACACGTTCTAGCTTCATTTGCTTCTCCCCTTGCCACCTGTTATGTAATTGTTTAAGCGTGATCGTTTCTCCATCGGCCACTCAAGTAGCACACGGTACCACCTAATACGTCCTATTTACACTTGTCAAGAAATCTCCTCCATACATATCTGCAAATCTCCGAGCGCATCATGCATAACCGTACAGATCACACGTAACTCCCTCTGATTGGTCTTAGCAGAGCATGGCGATAATGAGGATGAACATTTTCCCCACGTCGTTGTACCTTTGGCAAAAAGGTGATAGCGATGTACGACCCTATATTAATTGCGTATATGTGTCGCTAGGAGAAAACCGCCTTCAGCCAATTCGTTGCGAAACATCAACGACAGTTGCATTTTATCGAGGCGCAGGAGGAACCCTATGCTGACACATGTACCCATATCGATTTTAACAAAATAATAATGATGCTCTAATAAATGCTTTATTCCTTCAACCGATTAAAGTGTCGTTTTGAATTTCATTCCCGCGCTCTAACTTCATCTTCCTTCTCTGAACCTTCCTCTTCTCTGAAAATCTCATTCCCTTCCTCCGATCCTCAATGATAGTTGTCTCTTCTTTGTCTACTCCATCCTTTGATCATACCAATCTGATGGTTGTGATGGACGCTCTTGCTGACAAGTGCGTCGAGAAGTCAATCTTTGAATCGTCGTTGGGCGATTACTTGTGCTTGAGCCCTGCATTCTACCCTGTAATGAAGATAGGTGAGGTTCAGGCGATGGATCCATTGTTCACTCTTTGCCCCAAGGAAACTCTGTTAATCCAATCCTAATCTATTCCCAACACGGCAAATGCCTTGAAGAGTCCAAGGACGTGGCCGAAGCTGCTCCCGGAATGGGAGTCCTTGTTCAATCGCGTGTCTTCCCAGTACGAGGAGACTTGGAGAGGATTAGGCATTTACGAATGCATCAAACTCTCTGTCGAAGAGTATCCAGCAAATCAGACCCTTCTTCTGGCTACTTCAGCCATTTGGAGCACATCAACGAACACTTTCTTCTTTAGTTATGGTCCGATGAGCCCGACCGTCCTAGATGTCTCGGCTCTGACCTAGTTGTTAGCCTTTGACACGGCAGCTTATCCGAGTTTCTCGTCCAGGTGAGGCAAGGATTTCTCCAGCAAGACTGCCAAAGCCTACACTAACTTCATGAAGGTCTACCGCAAGGTCGATGGCCCGGTCAATGAAGAGGAGCATATAAGCTTCTTGCTTCTCTAGATATGTTGTCACATACTGTGCATGAATGCTCAACAAATTACCATAAAGTATGTTGCTTTGGCTGAGAGCCTTCCTCAAGGGTACACGCTTGCCCTAGCACCCTTTGTGCTTGGTCACTTGTATAGGGGGATCTACAAAATCACCCACAAGGGTTTGTACTCCACAGGAGGACCACTATGGCTCCTACAGATGTGGTTCTATGCATTCTTCTGCCCTTCTCTGGTGCAGCATTCTATGCATGACGCCATGATCTACATTTCATAGGGCGAACAGATCCTCCACTCCCTATAGGAGAATCTTTCGTGTGAAGTATATTTAACTGCATTATTTTATATATATATATATATAAAATGAAGAAGAATAAGACCTTCATGCCTTTCTCCGAATGAGAATACGACCTAGGTTGGTTCACCAACCACTTTTCATCAGAAGACGAGGAGACTATGACTCGGTCGCATCAGGCACATGGGAGTTATCTCATCGGTTGAGATCTCCCACATTGGGGGGTCGATCGAGCAAGGAAAGAATGCCAAAGCTGGGGTCGAGAAGTATTACCCCCAGTTGCTTGCTCGAAAACTCAACCTAGTCCAGTGCATCCCCCGCCCTCTCACTCACAAGACTTTCAACCAATCGTGTGAGACTCGTATCCCAGCCCGTACCATTCCGTAGGCTTCCACGGTCCTCCCGGTCGAATTCCGGCGACCCGCGATGGGTGGATAGCAGTTGCGCACAACCCTAAGTCGTACCCCGTATATCAGAGTCGGCTTGACCTGAGACTTGTACCTTTGCGACCGCGCCATCGCCGAGGTTCTGACGCCGCATCTCGCGGGCCGAGGCGATACTCGGGCCAGAAGATATGGGTCCACGTTCATTTCGAGGAAAACGCCACGCGTTACGAATTCTGAGAGAATCTCTATAACCGTCACATCAATCAATCAAATACACATCAATCACAAGTCAAGTACACCACCCATACCCTATGCCACCTCACCCCTCACAAGTCAACTCTCTCTCTCTCCACTCATCCCTCTTTCACCCAAATTTCAACCAAGCTCATACCTTTCCATTCCCATTCCTTACAACACCCATTCCACCATTCATTATCAATCCATCACTCCTCTCTCTCATTTTCTCACTCTTTCCAAGCAACCCCTAAGAGAGAGCCAACATCCATGGCTTCCAAGGAGAAAAGTGATCCATGTGTGGCCGACCTTCTACCCCTCTCATCTCCCATCTCCACCCTTCAAATTTCATCATCCACCCTTAAAGAAGGAGCTTAGGAGCCAAGAAGTCTAAGGAGATAAAGGAGAAGGCCTATAGGTGGATGATCCACCGTTGATTCTGAACTTTAGGGCCCACTTGTTGTGGGACCCACATGATGTATGCATTATATAAGGGAGGGCCCATTAGTGGCGGGGTCACTCCCCTTTCACGCTTCTCCCTCCCCATCTCTTTTTCTCACTCTTTTGTGATGGATTACGGCCTACTTGAGCTAGACTGTTCATTTGTTAGGGGCCCAACCCGCTGCCCTGGATTAAGGGAATATACATATATCAGCTCGATCAGTGGAGTGGCCCACTGGTGTGGACCCCACCATTTATACGTGTTGCACGTGTACCGTCCAGGCAATACACAACATCAGAATTTCTGGTGGGCCACACCATGTGGACCCACCTTGCTGACCGTGGGACCCAACTATCCAGCGTCCAGACTCTCTAGACGCTGGAATGGATTTAGACATATATGATATAATGTATATAATATATATAATATAATATATTATGGTGGGCCCCACGTGGGACCCACCAGATGTATAATATATATATATATATATATATATATATATATATATATATATATATATATGAGTCCCGGTCTCCTGCGCACCGTGCCGCACGGAGCTTAAATACGAGCTCCGTGCAGAGCCGTTAGATCTCCATCTTCCGCTGAGATTAAGCATCCCCTAAACAGTAGAGAGTCTCCATATTTAAGACTCGCGCGCCACTATTTTAGGACGCTGACGAGCTCCTCCTGAAGTGACGTCTCCAAGTTCTGTGAGCCACACCGTGATGTGTGTTTTGTATCTACACCGTCCATCCATTTGGACGGACTATATTACGGCATAATTCAAATAATGAATCAGATCCAAAGTTCGAGAGGACCCCACCACAAAAAACAAAGGGGAGAGTGACGCCGACCGTTAAAAAGTTCTGAGTGCCACAACATTTTTCGTTGAGGGAAATATGGGTGATTTAAGTTTATCTTGGTAGGAATGACATTATGAACGGTATGGATGGGATATAAACATTATGGTGGACCCAGGGAAGTTTCAATGGTAAGAATTTACCTGCACACGTTTTACTAACGTACGACATGCTTAAGCTCTCGATTTATATCATTTTTTGGCCCATCGTTTAAAATGATCTTTCAAAACCGATGAATGTGGTGGATCTTCCATAAACATCACGGTGGACCCCACCTAACTTACATATCACGAAGTTCCTTTGAAATCCCTGTCGCAGGTCATACGCGGATTTCCTGCGAAAGCCTTTCGCATGAAGTTCCTGTACAATGATGTTGGGTGGGCCCCATCGATATGTTTGCGTAAAATCTACCCCATTCATCTTTTTTGAGAGATAATTTTAGAATGTGTGACCAAAATATAGGTGTATCAAGCACTCAACTGGGCCACACGAAAGGAAATAGTTGTTATTCAGTGAGCACCATTGAAACATTTTTATGGCCATAAACTTTCTGTATCAGGTTATATTTTTAGTGTTTTCACTTCATCCACTTTGGAATGACCTTATAAACGGTTTGGATTGCATATAAACATCAAGGTGGGGTCCAGGAAGGTTTCAACGGTGGGAATTTCTTTCCCAAAGTTCCACGTGGGAGCCCACCTTGCTGTGGGGCCACATCCACGTGGGAGCCCACCTTGCTGCATGTATGCAGAACCGTCCATCCATCTGAGGAAAACCCACCTTGATGTACGTGCCTTTCATCTTAACCGTCCATTCATCTGGATTCGCTGGCAGCATCTTAGTTTAAAAAAAATGAATAATAATAATAAAAAGTATTATAATAATATAATATATTATATATGGTGGGCCCTATGTGGGACTCACCAATTGTGGAAGTTGATTGGCTGATATGCCTCACATCAGCTATATAGCCGGTGTATTGACGTCACCGAGTTCTGTGGGTCGCATGATATATGTATGTCGTCCATCCAGTTTCTTCTGGACCACCCAATTATGTGGACCCCACCAGCAGTTGGGTTAATGACGTCAGCAAATTCTGTGGGGCCCACACATTATAATGTATTTTATCCATGCTATTTGAAGCCACCGTGATGCATATGGTTTACCTGCACTGTCTAGTTCGCTGGACGGTGGGAACCCTCTGTGATGTATGTCTTGTATTCCATGCCGTTCATCTAGACTAGTGTGACCCACATGATGGATGTGTTCCATCCAAACCATTCATCCATTTGGTGAGCTCGTCCTAGGGCTTGAGAAGAAAAATAAGACAAATCTAGTTATCAAGTGGACCACACTGCCATAGACAGTGGGGATTGAATGTCCAGCATTGAAATCGTTTTGGGTCACAGAAGTTTTGGATTAGTATGAAATTTGTTTTTCCTCTTAAGTCAGGTCCATGTGACCTGATGAACAGACTGGATGGAAAATAAACGTTATGATGGCCCATGTGATTTCTAGCAGTGAAAATAACTATCTCCACTATTAGTGTGGTATGGTCCAGATGATCTTTTAATATGATGCATTGGGTAATACTCTATAATGATCTCTAAAAAAAGATGTATGGTTATATGGTGAGGCCCATTTGATGTATATTTGAGGCCCAGATACATGGCCCATTCGATGTATATGAGGCTCATTGGTGCGGCCCATGTGATGTGGCCCACTTGATGTATATGAGGCCCATTGGTGCGGCCCGTGGATGCGGCCCACTTAGAGTGTATGAGGCCCATTGTTACGGCCCATGTGATGCATCCCGATTTGATGTATATATGAGGCCCAATGTGATGTATTCAAGGCCCATTGTGATGTATTTGAGGCCCATGAGTTGTGGCCTCTTGAGATGTATTGAGGCGCATGAGTTATGGCCATTGTGACGCATTCGAGGACCAGGTGGTGCGGCCCATTGTGATGTATTCGAGGCCCGTGGGATGTGGCCCATTGTGAAATATTTCTAGCCCATATGATGAGGCCCGACTTAATGTATACAAGGCCCGTTGTGATTATATGAGGTCCTTGTGTGAGGCCATAGGCCCACTTTATGTTTGGCTCTATGTGGGCCGCTCTTTGGGGGGCAATGTTGGTTAAATGTCCACACTAATGGGCAATGATGGTTGGATGTCCACATTGTGACCTTCCCTTAGGCCTTATTAGGCCTATTCCTGCCGATTCCGATTGTCGAAGCCAATTGTCGAGTCTGATTCTGATTTGTCGAGGTCATTCTGATTTGTTGAGGCCGATTCCGATTGTTGAGGTCGATTGTATATGTCGATTGTCGAGGCCGATTCCAATTTGTCGAGGTCGATTCTGATTTGTTGAGGTCGATTCCGATTGTCGAGGCCAATTGTCGAGGCCGATTCTAATTTGTCGAGGTCAATTGTCGAGGCCGATTCTGATTGTCGAGGCCGATTCCAATTGTCGAGACCGATTCTGATTGTAGAGGCCGATTGTCGAGGCCAATTTCGATTGTTGAGGCCGATTGTATAGGCTGATTATCAAGGCCGATTTCGATTGTCGAGACCAATTTCGATTGTTGAGGCCGATTGTATAGGTCGATTATCGAGGCCGATTCTGATTTGTTAAGGTTGATTCCGATTTGTCGAGGTCGATTCTGATGGTTGAGGTCGATTCCGATTGTCGAGGCAAATGTCGAGGCCGATTCTGATTTATCGAGGCCGATTGTCGAGGCCGAATATTAAGGTCAATTGTCGAGGCCTAATGTGAGGTATATGCGGCCCGTATTTTAGGCCCATTGTGATGTGTATTCAACCTATGTTTAAGGCTCAATGTGATGTATATGAGGCCTATGTGATGAGGCCCATTGTGGTACATTTGAGGGTCAAGCGATGGAGTCCTTTATGATGTATATTAGGCTTATGTGAGAGGCCCATCGTGATGTGTATTAAGCTCTTGAGTGAGGCCCATGGTGTTTTATATTAGGCTCTTGTGTGAGGCCATGGGTCCACTATATGTTAGGCTCTATGTATGTCATTCCTTGGGGGCAATGTTGGTTAAATGTTCACATTGTCGAGGGCGATTGTCAATACCAGTTATTAATACCAATTATGAGTATGCGACAGCATAACATCATGATGCATGTCCATATGATCATCTACATGTTTATTATGAGATGTGATTAACCATCGCATATGTCATAGCACAGATGGTTTATGGGACTCCCTGATAGCTGAAGTTATCCCACATGAGCGCACAGTATGCGCAGGATTGATGCATGATTGAGCTACATGACTCATGCATCTTGCATTGTGTGATTGTGATTACTGTACGCCCTAGCGACATCAGGGCTGTGACCTCCACAGGCATGTCGTGGATGGCCAGATGGGATACCGAAAATGTTTGGTTCAAGCATCTGGGCACTTTTAATGTCCATGGGTGAAAGTCCCTAAACCTCCGAGGCCAAGAGACGCCCCAACATCTAGACCGAGTGGATACATGAGCGCCCGAGTGCCAGATACCAGTAGGTCATGTCTTCCACTGTGTCGTGGTCGGTTAGGAGGGGTGTGGCCTTATCAGCCCGAGTGAGGGGGCTGTAAGCTAGGCTGAGTTTAACCAGCTCCCAAATGGGTTCGCTATCGATAAGTCGGGTAGGCATTGGTATACTACTGGCAAGCGGGTAGTGAGGTCTTTTCCACACGCTGGGCTGCGCGGCCGGCAGGGGCGGCAGCCAGCTTGGAGTGTACTAAACCCCGGTGATGATCTCAGAGATGTACGGTACTGATATGTGGACTTATTGAGCAGAAGTTGCATACTCATTCATTCATTCATTCACTATCCACCCGGGCTGGTGGTGCGCAACTAATTGTTGTGTACCTTGTAATGACAAAGATTTCAGTTGGGGTGCATGACTAACCTGAGGTCAGGGGTTTACCACATTGAGTCTGGCTATCCAAATTTAAGTATGGGATTGGTTTGGATAGAAGTCCCTTGTGATAAACCCCATAGCCTGCGATACCACGTACTATCATCCCGACTTTACTCCAGCTTAGTCATTGCGAATGCTTAGTCATTTCATTCGCATCGCATATTGCATTGCATTCGCAACATTTAGCATTTTGGGTTACTATGTTTCCGCATTTATAAGGCCTAAATGAGGTTGATGGTATTCATGGCTCTTCAGGATTTGCATATTGCATTGCATCCTCGGCATCTAATATTTGACTCTCTATATCTCCGCATTGCATAATCTATCTGCATTGCATACTCTAATATTGTATGATTTATAGACTTGCTAGTATTTTCGATGTTGTATAATTTATGGACCGGTATTGTATACTTGGTACTTACCTTGTGCACACACTTACACCACCCTCTAAGCTTTCTATAAGCTTATGCACGATAGATGCGTGCAGGTGGCATTAGGTTGCAACAGAGTGGAGCTTGGAGCATGTAGCTGAGTTCTAGAGCTTTGATTTCGATATATGTATTTCCCTTTCAGCACTGTATTTAAATGTTTATATTAGTGGATATGTGATGATGATGTTGTCTTTGTGATTTGGGTAAACTTGTGGTTATGCTTATTACGAATAAAATGTACATTGGAAAATCCTCTTTGTAGGATCCTAGGATCAGAACCTGACGTATGGACGTTGGGAGCCGAGAATGGGGTATTACGGAGGCTGTGGACATCGGATTCGACGATCGAGAATTTTGTGAGTCCAGTTTCTAAGTTTGGGGCATGAAAAATTGTCCTTCAACCGTGAAGTGGTGACCGATGTAGGTCTCTATCCATCCCTTCATTCTTCCTTCCACAAGGCCACCAACGCTCTCAAACTTCCCAGCTATCCCAACTTACCATAAGTAATGGATACCATCATAATCCGCCACCATTTCTTACTTCAAATCAACCGCATGTGACAATAATATGAAAGTATTATAATTGGATGAGGTGTCGGCCACGAAGAATGGAGCTAACACCCTTTTTATTCCAACAGTCAAGTCAACTTGCAAGACCCCGTGCATATTTGTAACATGGCTAGTGAAGTTACTGACTGTTACCTCATATGGAATTAGGTCAACCATAATCTTCCCTAAATTTGGCATCATCCTTAATGGGAGAAGACTAACGCTAGCTCCATTGTTGACCAGAATCCTGGTGACTAGACAACCTTCAAGATGAGTTGATATATATAGCAATTTGAAATGTTATGCCATACCATGAGTGGGCCTCTCTATGACCACTCTTTCAGACATTGCTCTTGATTCTATCATGATGGTATTTACTTATGGCACTTTGCCCACTCCCGGTGCCCCTTCTGTTTCTTTCAGAGGAAAGGAAGCATGTTGTATTACCACAGGAAGACTAAATTCTTTGGTATCACTCACTATTTCACCCACCTAGGCCGGCTTTCCTCGAAAATTAGAGGGTGAAGTAAGCACCATATTGCAATGAAAGACCACAGGTGACAATGTCCCAAACAAAATCTCTAAACCTAGACATTGCCCCCTAGTGTTTCCAAACCAGCTTGTGTATTAGAATTCATATCATTATGCCTAGTGTTCTCGCTCGCAACAACATCCAACTGAATGGAAGTAGATGAAGATACCTGTAATGCTTCAGTCATCGCTACCAGTCTATTTATCAGTCAATCGTCCCCTAAGAATGACTCATCATTGAAATAATAAGACAAATTATCACAGTCATCATCATCCCCTGGTCTTGCTGACCCATTGGGCTGGGTAGCATCCTTCATACCCCGATCGTACAATACAGGCTGTAAAACTGCCTCGACTGTGTTTATGGTCAGCCATTCCTCCAATTGAGGGATTATCCAAAATGATCATGACTGCATAGTTTTCAATCGAGATGCTTCCTCAACCTCTACCAATTTCTTTTGCATTGTCACTTTATGCCATTGCCGATGGCGTTACTAAGTTCGGCTCATTACTTTGGGAACAGATGGGAATTTGGGATACATGACCCGTTTCCAAACTCCCTTATGAGTTGACAGGGTTTTGCCCATCCTTTGACTTGGCACTCTCTCTTAAGGGTGGCGACCAAGCATTGGAAACATTCCCTGCAGTCGATGGAGCCCACCTTTTTCAGCCATCCTTGGAGTTACTTATTGAACTTGCCCAACTGGTCGAGGCAGTCCTCCCCAACCCTAGATGGTCATTCTGGCACATCGATCGCATAAATATGACCCTCGACTGTCTTATCGAGCTGTATTCAGCCGCCTGGCGGTCAAAGTGGGAGGTTGATATCGCCTCAGCCTCGACTGTCGCGATGCGCCATCATGGTTACTTTGACTGAGATCAACCCTCTATCGCGGTTGATCAGCCTTCAACAAGTTTATTGTGGCCATATTGATGTCAAGGTTAAGCAGAAATGGATTAGTATCGATCAACATTGTTTCCTCACCCTTCTCAGGGAACTTCAGTAACTACGATCAATGTTATCATGAATGACGTTCCTGAACACAATACATTTGTTAGTTAATTGGGAATGAGTTTCGTGCCATTTATAATATTAAATATTTTTTAATTCATACCTGGAGACCTTCCTAATTAGGTCATATAGGTCCATGAACTTGTTCTGATAAATTTCTCACAAAGTTTATATTCCAGGTCGTCTTTTGCAAGTTGCACAAATTTGGCCTTGGTCATGAGACCCTACACTAGCTCTTCACTCTCTTGAATCGGGCAATGTAACTCTCACAAGATTCCCTTGATACTTGTCAAAAATGTGCGAGATCGGCCATGGTCATTTCTCTGACCTTAGAAAAGAACTGAGCATATAAATTTTCTTTTATCTCTTACCTGGTATGGATTGAGTTTGGTAATAAATTGGAATATCATATAAAGGTTGCTACCATCAGTGAATGATCGAATGATTGTAGTCTATGATAGTCATTATTAGTCAATTCCCTACGCTGTATAGTGAATCGATAAATGTGTTCGAGATCAGGATCACTCAAAAAATATGGTAAAATCCGGTCGATAATTCCTTAGCAATGGGTGTTGTCGATGAATCCATTCATGATATGTCTTATGATAAACTGGGATAGTATTGTGGTCGAGGACTTGACCTACTACATCTTGAACCATTTGCAGGATTTAGTCATGATCCACTAGCTGAGGTTCAGCCATTGGTAGTAGGTCAGGACGTACTTCGTTTTGTCCCTCGTGGAATAACAGGTTCCTAAGGAATTGTTGGAAAGGAGATATCTTGTTAAACCCTGGTTCGAAATTTCAGGAATAAAATTTCTTGCTTCCCACTTTGGTCGCCTGAACTCAGTGGGTAGCAGAACATTCTATACTTCCTTGATCAGGATCTGCAGTGGATTCCGCTGCAAGGGAGGCATAAATGGCGATTACAGTTCGTTATCGATAGAACTTCTTTCGGCATTATATTATGTCACTGTAAGTGCTCTTTCGATAATGATGGCCATCAATCGATGCATGGCCTCAGTCTAGGTAGCCATGTATCAATTAATGTTCTCAGTTTGAATACGGAATTACTCGGCCTGGGTATGCACTAACTTTGCTCGAGCTCTCCCATATTCTTGAACATATTGGATACTCAGTTGCACGTCTCGAAATGCAACTGTTATCTTTTCAAGAGAGATGGTCCGAGAGGTCGAGGCCCCATCCTAATTTTCGATACTGGGGTGTCAGACTACTATTCAAATTTGTCATTTTGAGGGTCGCTTGAATTGGCACATCCTCGGTCGGAGGTAGTGTCGTCGGTTTGGAGGGCTCAACCCCAACAATTCGATTATTCCTTCTATTCATATTCCTAATTGTCAATATTGCACTGATAAGCTAAAAACAATATCCCACTGGACGTGCTAAATACTGTTGTGGTTCGATTTATTATTTCAGTCACGTGATAAATGCGGGCATGCCATTATTGAATGTGTGGCTCAATTCAAACTGAACAACTATGACCCCAAGCGCCAAGATAGGCAGATACGTAGTATATGACCGAGATCAAATAAGATTGGTCACCTATTCAACCACTCACACGGTATGTTAAAATGATCAGGCGATAGTCAGAGAGTAGGGTTCTTCATCTGATAATGGGTAACACATTTGTCTTCCGTATGAAAGGACTTTTCAATACAGATAAAAGAACAACGAGAACTGAATTCTTATAGTCTGTCACGAAGAACAGTTGCAAAACACCTTCTTGGATGAAGAACTCTGTTTGAAATGAATCCAGCGTATGGATGTAGACCCGAATTACAACTAAAGTTAACTACTTGATTACCGCTATGGATTATACAAAGAAATATAAATAACATATAAAAGTAAAGGATTACACTACAGAGTGTAAACGACTCGCAAAAGATAAAATGATTATACTAAGGAATATAAATGACAGATAATTGAAAGATATATTCGATTTGATTGGGTTCGTACGAGAAATTGTTTTTGCTAAATTCTTTTGATATTTATACCTTAATCCGGTTATCTAGATGCTTCTCATGTTGTGACAGTTGATATAAGCGTTTTGGCATGACTTAGCCCATTTTTGCTTCTAAGCTTATTATGTTTTGTAACCGCTTCAACATAGTCACTTTTCACTGGATGATTTAGTGGATGATTGTACTCCCGGATAATCCTATTCTTATATTCCAAAAAACCTTCAAATATACCACCAAAACCCATCCTAATTACACGCAAACCCACCCTGTTTAGCTTTAGCAGGAATTCCTAAATTGGTATGAACAACCAAAACTGACTATTTCTGAGGTAGCTGGTCTAAGCGCTATTTCCTTGCAGTTGAGGAGCTCAGAACTCACGCACGTGTTTCATATTGGTGTGTTTGCCTGTGTGTAGGCCACGCTCCACAAGCTTGTGAAGTAGCAAATCCCCTGAGACGGAAGCGGATTAGGGAAGAACCCGGATCCGCCGAGGTGGATGGGACTCCTGACTGTGGGGCCCACTGTGATGTATGTGACTACATCCACGCCGTCCATCTGTATTTAAAGCTCATTTTAATGCATGATAAAAAAAATAAAATGAAGCAGATACAAATTTAAGATGGACCATAATATAGGAAACAGTGTTAATCGACCATTAAAAACTTCCCGTGGGCCACAAAAGTTTTGGATCAAGCTGACATTTGTATGGTCTCTTCATCCATATCTTTGTGACCTTATCAACAGGTTGGATGGAAAATAAACATTCCAGTGGGCCCCATGAAGATTTTAATGGTGGGGATTCAATCGCTACGTTTTTCCTGTGGTATGGTCCACATAAGATTTGGATCTGCTTTTATTTTTGGATCATGCCCTCAAATGAGCTATCAAAACGGTTGAACGGTGTGGATTTAAGGCACATACATTACCATAAGCCCTACAGTCAGGGTCCATTCGCCTCCGTGGATCCCGGCCTCACTTAATCCGGCCCCGTCAGGACGCACTTTCAATAAATAGATATATGGATAATGGATATGATATGGGTTTTTTTTTTTTTTTTTTTTTTTTTTTTTTTTATTATTATTATTATTATTACTAGTAGTTTATCACCAATGAAAACAGCTTAAAAATGCTTGCCACTTCTTTTCACTAAATTTACAATTTTACCCTAGAATCTGCAGGGTTTGGTTTGCCATCATGGTTTCGGCCGCAAGAGCTGAACACAAACTAAGCGAGCTCAAAAGCTTGGATTGGCTTGAAAAAGCTCGGCAGGAATGGCTTGAACAGAAGTTCAAATAAAACCAACCCTTGAATGCAAGCTCATTTTAAAATTTTTTTTAAAAAAAAAAAAACAAACGAAGCTAAAACCAGGGTAGTACTGGCTCAGCTCGGCTTGATTCAACTCGGTTTGAATCAACCTGATTCGGCTTGTTGATTGTATGCATATTATTTTTTATTATTATGTGATCTATTTGAGTTTTGGATATAATTCAATTTTGGAATCATCTCATAAAATGATATGTAAAAACAAATGGGGCAGCATGAATTTTTAACATGAGGGTGGGCTCACAAAGTTTGCTCAGCACATTAAAGCAGGATTCGAATTCGTGGTGATCTCAACACCCGCCACCTAGTTGGTCTCAAAGCTATATGGGCCTCACCATAATATATGTGCTTTATCCAGCCAGCCGTCCATCAAAATTTCCAGCTCATTTTACAATATGAGACAAAAAATAAGGAAGATCCAAACCTCTGGTAGACAACAACATAGGATCCAAATTTGTTGGGTTGTAGAAGTTTCAGATTAATATTATTTTCCTATGGTGGAGCCCACTTCAATATATATGGTGCATATCCATGCCACCCATCCAGTTTTTCAGCTTATTTCATGACATAGGTAAAAAATTGAAGTAGATCCAAATATCAGGTAGGTCACACCACATGAAGCATTGATAATTGAATGACCGCCAGTGAAATCATTATAGTGTCAATATCAGCTTGATCTAAAGCTGATGTGGCCAACACAAGTATTTCATAGTTAATCACCTTTATCCACGCCAGTGTGACATTGTCAACAGTTTAGATGGTGAATAAACATTACCGCAGGCCTAAGAAAGTTGTAATGGCTCGATTTGACACCGCTCGAATATTTGGACTAAACCAGACCAAGCTCATATAATCTGAATCAAACCAAGCTAACGTAAAGCTAGAATGGGGTATTACATAAACAATCTAAACCAAACTCAGGTAAAACTGGGTTCGGTTCGGCTGTAAATTATTGTCTCTGGATGTCGAACTAGATCAAGTCTAACCAACTCCGTCTCAACAACACGACATTAATCTAAAACTCAGGTGGCCTAACCATAGTAATTAGAATAAAATCCTCCTTTCCCATCACAACTCTTCGTTATGTTGTGTCCTATTTGAGTTTTGGACGGACACGATTTATTATTTCCAGATTCAACATGAGGTAGCACACCCAATGGACGGCGTGCATATATGATGTGTAATCAGGCTAGAATACGGTTCTATATGATACGTGACCAGCATCTATGCCCAGTATACGGGGGGAGTCTTTAAAATCAGACATGTGGTAATCTTGACATTGGTCTGTTTAGTCTGACAGGGGAAGGAGAATGGCCTAAAAATAGGAAGCGGATTGGCTGGTGTACCACACACCAGAGAACTTGCTGGTGTGTTTACGTCACCAAGTTGTGTGGGTCCCACCATGAGGTATGTTTTATATCTAAACTGTCCGTTCATTTGGCGAGCTCGTTGTAAGGTTTGATCCGCTCATTTAGCAAGCTTGTTGTAAGGTTTTAACCTAAAAATAGGATGGTTTCAAAGATTATGTGGACCACAGTGCAAAAAGCAGTGGAGGATTGAACATCTACCATTGAAAGCCTTCTCGGTCGCAGAAGTTTTGGATCAACATGATAATTGTTTTTCCTTCTTCGTACAGGTCTGTGTAACCTCATGAACGCGATATTGGATGGAAAATATATCATTATGGTGAGCCCTGTGAATGTTTTAATAGTTAGAATCATTATCAGGACCCTATATGTGGTGCAATCCACTTAGGGCCTGTTTGGGAGCTTTGATTTAAAACCCCCTGGATTCGGAGCTCCCTGATTTGAAATCCTCTTGTTTTGTTTGGCACCCTAGTTTGACAATCAACTTTAATCCAAAAGTAGCTATTTATAATACATTTGTAAGGGTTTTAATTTAATTACTAAATCAATTTTAATATCTCTAATTAGTGAACTTATGTAATTTTTGACATAATGGTTGTAATAAGCCTGCTGAAATATATATTTTGCTAGAAAATGATGAAATTCCAAGTTTCAGATAGGCCACCAGCACAAAATCACGTCTGAGTGACTAACTAACGATTTTTAATTGTTGATTTACATGGACAATGTTTGGACAATGTTAATCATTGTATTAAAGTAATTATAATGATGTAATTGATAATCTAATTATTTTAGGATATCATTAGTGGGTCATGTGTCCAATGGATTAATAGTCGAGTGATACATATGTTACACTTACAACTAAGGTAAAGATTTTAGATGTAATCAAAGTTCTCACATTAGATTTGAAACCCAGTGGAATTTGAAACCTACTGTTACTCTATGGTGTCAAACTGGGATTTGAAATCCTCCTAAATTCACGGTGCCAAGCGACCTCTTAAGCTTTGGATGTGATTATTTTTGGGATCATGCTCTGATCTCATCAAATACATCATTTTCGGAACCCTATAAATTTGAACGGTGTGGATATAACAAATAAATCATTTTCGGGACCGTGTAAATTTAATCTCTTTTAAATCGTTCGTACGGAGGAGCATGAGCGCTCGTCTTCGCACGACACGTACGGACACCAGCCAGGTCGGTGGTGGCTGATACATCAGGAAATCCGCTTCCCTAAAAGTATCCTAGATTTTAAAGATTTAAATACTTTTTGGAGTGGATGTGGTTTATGTTCTATTTTATTCTTAACCGCTCATTATCCGTATATATACCATAAAGCAGAGGCTAAAATTTATCCCTACGGATGATGTTTTTGAGTTCTTTATCAACCCAAGGATCTCGGTTACCATCCTTCCGCCCACCAGGTGAAAAGCGTAACCGGATTTCCTGCTAAAGGCTCTTACATTAAAGTTACTGTGCAAGGATGCGGGGGGCAACCCCAATGTTTGTTAGATATCCATTCCGTTCATCCGTTATGTGAGATCATTTTAGAACATAGAAATAAAAACGAATTAGATCTACGAGAGGAAAATTGGGGAAAGAAATACCTATAGTTGAAACCTTCATGGGCTTGACCTTGATGTTTAAATGCCATCCAAACCGTTCATAAGCCCATTCCCACTAGGATGAAATGAAAACACATAAAAAAAAAAAAAAAAGAGGCCTGGTACAAAAAGTTTTATGGCCATAGAAAATTTTCGACTGTGCTCAATGAATCTCCACTGTTTCCTCTAGTGTGACCCACTTGATTTTTTGATCCACTTCATTTTTGGTCACATTATCTCCTAAACTGAGCTTCAAAAATGGATGGACGGAGTGGATTTCTCACAAACATCAGGCCCCACCCAGCATCCTTGCCAGTAACTTCCTGTGAAATGCTGCCTGAGGATATCCGCGCCCGTGAAAAGCAGAATAAGGGTGTACTTTATTCTTCACGTAAGATAATTCACGAATCACAAGGTGGAAAATCTTTAAAAATAAGAATAAATTTGATCTTGAAAAATAAGAATAAAATTTATAATAATGGATGATTTTTTTCCTTTACAAAGCAATAAATATGACTTATACAATCTGTGTAAGCCCAAGAATTTTAACTTTCCATACATAGTAAACTTCTAACAATAGTAATTAATTTATTTTTTTTTGTAGAAATTTGCCAAACACTCTCATGTAACTGAAACAAAGACTTTTATGCTATTAGAGGACTTTACAACCATAAAACACCTGGAAAATAGTAAAACTAAAACTTACAATAAATGACAAATTTTAATTTTAACTTTAAATTTAAATTTTAAAATGATTGAATTAATATTAGGAAGCTGTTTGGAAGCCAATAAAATATCATTGGCTAAGTTGTAGATCTCATTGATAGTTATCTATCAACCCTTATATGAGTTTGATATTGATATTGGGTTGTAAAGCTATGGATGTCAAAAGTTATAATGCTTGTGAGCCCATCTCAGCATAATTTCCTTTCATCAGGGTTCTCTACTAAGACGTCCATGATTTGTCCTGCATCAATTCCATCAGCTAAAAAATAATTCATCCTTAATGTTAGAAGGATATAATATTTTACTACACGTCTTCTTCAATTTGGAGTGTATTTATGGTGAAGGCTTGTTCCTTGAATCATAATTTCATTCGTTCATAATTGAGGGTGAGGGTTTTAATATGTCACTTGAGAAAGTGTCATATCATTTTGTATTTATTTACAATTTTTCTATTGGGGGTTGCGCAAAAGCAAACCCAAATTCAAACTAATGAGGCGAAATGAAATGAAAGCAAAATGCATAGAAAACACATAACTTTACGTAAAAAAAAATCCTTACGGGAACAAAATTGTGGCACAGAGCGACAAGAAATCCACTATGAAAGTAATATTATAAGAAATTGATGGACTTACCAATCTGAACAACCCCAAAAACCTCCATGAAATCCCTAGCTATGCTCTTGAACCTTTAAGGACGTCTTAGAGAACTCTAACCCTACCTTAATCTCGATTACACCCGATTTATATAATACCACAACTAGAATAGGAAACAAATCGGACACTTACACAGTTTTGTGCGCGCCTTCGATGAGACCTTTGATAGAATCGACAACCATCAAGGATTAGTCGATGACGTTGAAGCTACCTTCGATACCATCGAGTAGCAACTCCAAAACTGTCTAGTAATCAACTAGAAATTTTTGAATTTTCATAATGGGATTGAGCATCTGTTAATGGCATCGACATCTACTTGATGTTATCGAATGGTCTATCAATGACATCAACAGACTGTTACAGACAAATTTAAGACATTGACTACAATCTTCTCCATGTCTTCAATCTTCACACTCCATTACTTCTTGCCACCACTGTCACGCCCCAAGCTCGAAAACTGGGCTTACAAAATTCTCAATCACCGAATCGGGGCCGACAGCCTCCGTAGTACTCCATTCTTGGCTCCCAGCGCCCAACGCTAGATTCTAATCCTGGGATCCTACAAGGAGGATTTTTCAATGTACGTTTATCTCGTAAGAAGCATAACCACAAGTTTACCCAAATCACAAAGGTAACATCATTATCACATATCCACTAATATAAACAGTTGAATACAGTGCTACAAGAGAAATACATATATTGAAAGTTGAAGCTTCAGAAGACAGCTACACGCTCCAAGCTCAGCGTTGTTGCGACCTAACGCCACCTGTACGCATCTATCGTGCATAAGCTTATAGAAAGCTTAGAGGGTGGTGTAAATGTGTGCGCAAGGTAAGTGTCAAGTATGCAATATCAAAGTAATACAGAAACATGCTGGTAAGTCCATAAATATCATCAGCCTTATCCAGGCTATGCGATACAAAAACATAATAAGCCAATATCATATATTGAGGAAGCAATGTAGATCAGCTTACAATGCGGAGGCATAGTAAGTCCAATATCATATACTTAGGATACAATGTAATATGCAAATCCTAACGAGTCCACGAATAGCGTCAGCCGTATCTAGGTCATGCATCAAACCTCCGTGTATCAAGCGATCATGTGGGGGCAACTCCGTCTCACAAGGAGTCCCATAAATATCTCAGTCCAATGACATATGCTTTAATCAATCATCCCTCACAACATACATACAAATGATGAGGTCCACAGAAGGATGACGGATCTAGTCCAAATATCAAGCTAGGATCTAAACAGTGGATACACCAAACCTAATACTGCATATCCTTCCGTCTACGGCAAGGGGTGATATAGACTGCTTTGCCGAAGCTCACTGATTTAAAATGCATCACGACAATTAAGGAAGAAATCCAACTTATAGCCACCACAACATCAGACGATGCTTCCGATGTGGGACAAAGTTCTACCTTCACTGTGTGCACAGTAGCCTGCCAATCACTGGTA
>JAJHSJ010000016.1:30685417-30720212 GCA_021015155.1 Magnolia officinalis | reverse complement strand
GGTCCACCTTGATGTGTATGAGGCCCATTGTGAAGCTCACTTTGATGTGTTTATGGCCCATCCATGAGGCCCACCTTTGATGTGTTTTATGGCCATCTGTGGGCCGACCGTGATGTTCTCTGTGGCCCATCCGTCAGGCCCACTTCGATGTATTTTTGTGGCCCAATCGAGAGGCCCACTTTGATATACATGTGACTCATCAGGATGTATCTTTGACTCATGAGCAGGGCCCACCTATTGCGCGTTTTGAGGCCCAGGTGCAGGGCCCATCTATCATGTATTTAAGGCCCGTGGGTTGAGGCTCATTGTGATGTAATTTCGACCCATTTCGTAAAGCCCATTGTGATGTATTTGGAGCCCATGGGTGAAGGCCCATTGTGATGTATTAGGGCTCATGGGTTGATGCCCATTGTGATGTATTTGGAGCCCATGGGTTGATGCCCATTTGAGGAGGCCCACCTTGATGTATTTGGGGCCTGTTGTTGAGGCCCACCTTGATATTTATGAGGCCCATTTGATGTATTGGAGGCCCATGGGTTGAGGCCCAATGGGATGTACATGAGGCCCATTGAATGTGATTCCACCATGGTTTGTGTAATGATATTTATGGCGGGCCATGCCTTGGGAGCAATGTTGGTTTGACGTCCACATTGTAAGAATAATGTTGGTTAAATGTCCGCATTATAACTCTCCCTAGGGCCCATTATGTAACGTCTCGAAAAAATCTGTATAAAGACCCGAGTACCACCTCAGGCAGAAATCACCCAGAACCGAAACCTTTAGAAATTAGATGAGGATTAACTAAGTGTTAAACTATATTACCTGTGAAATTAGCACTAATCGCTCTAAATACGATCTGTAAGACTCAAAATGAGTAGAACAATTAGCGCTACATTACCCTATAATCTAGGATCAATCTCAAAACCCAGTTGCTCTCGGGAGCATCACGAAACTTCGTATCGGACCTGGACCGCGTGTCAAAAGTCCGATTACCGAGAAAACTAAACGATTATGACCGCCTTACTGGGATTGACAACCATCTCAGAAATCAAGTCCTGACTATGTCCAGAAACGCACAACTTGAGCCCGGAATATAATGTGTGAGGAATGTGAATATCTTTCGAAATAAAATATAAACTTAAGTAAATTGAGACGTGTCGCTTGCGGGCCAAATATAAGGATTCAGACCATCAGAATCTGATCCAAATTCAACCTCGGATCAGGAGCAATTTCCAACACATGTCAGTGTACTTGTGGCCCTAATCGAATGTCGGTGATCGTTGAACTGAAACTGGTCCGCCACGGTCGATCTATAAATCCGATCTGACCGAAAACTTAACTCAACCTAGATGCAATGTCAGGGAGCTTAAGTCTGACCGCACGCAGAAAAGGGGGCTTTAGAAGTGCTCCGTTGATCGGAACAGCCGATCTTTGGACATAACCTAAGTTTACCATTTCCCTGGGGTGATTTCCAACAGTTCTGGGCCTATATAAGGGCCTTAAACCCTCTCTCTCATATTCCATACGAATTTTTAAACCCTAAGAAAGAGAGGAGAGGAAAGGAAAGGAAAGAGAGAGAAAGAAAGAGAGAGAGAGAGAGTTGGAGATTCATCTTGGGATTTGATCCCGTTGCTCCACGCACTTAGCCACCCTATCTGTATCACCAATCCGGCGTTTCCGACAACATACTTGTGTAAGAAAACCTAACCCTAATCTGTTTTAGGGTTTCAGATAGTGTAAGTTATGAAATAACTAACCTAATTCATGCTATAGGTTGCCAATCTGCCGTTGACAAAGACTAAGTGTCTAAAACGAATCCGTTATGCGTTTACCGGCGTAAGTGCAGACTATAAACGTATAGGTTATGGTTTTCAAGGCTTTCAATGTCGGTTAATGATTTATTACTGACGTGGGTGTTATTTCACATGCCAAATGCGATGTTTGTTTCGCGTTTCAAATATATATGAACTATGTTGAGTTTAGTGTATTCCATGTATTTGTAGAAAGGATCGTATACGTATGGAATTTAAAAGTGTGTTTGCCATGATTAATTGCCGTCTGTTTATACTAGTTGTATGTGTAACAACTCCTTGGCGAAAGGATTTGCCCCAATACATGTTATGGCCAACATACGTCGTGTATGTTAAAAGGTGTTGTCTAAGTGTTCGTAAAAATGTCTGAATGAGCAAGTACTTGGCATCAGGTACTTTATGTGGGTGTTGAGATAAAAATTCTCATCTACTATCTCTGTGTATAGATCTCTCCATGTAACCTATACCATGTTGTCTGTTTTACTTATGAAATGTGCATGTGTGAATTCCTGTGTATGTTGTACTTCATAACATGCTTAAATGGTTGTAGGATTGGAATTATGTGTTTATTACTGTTGACTATTTCATATGATCTTTGAATTATCTTGCTGATCTTGTTCAATGAATTCTTGTGATTTTGTGTGTGTTTGGACACGGTATAGTCCAGGCAGACGGTAAACAGATCCTTAAATAGGTGGCTGATCTTGTTTCACCACACTGGACGTGCTTGACGAATCCGAGCCGTACTTCGGTTGTTGACAGTGGTTAAGCCACGCGGAGTGCTCACACACTTCATGTCAATCAGCTTGATGTGCGCTCGTGCTAGTCAAGCTCGTTAAGTAACCCGATTGACCCGATGTATGTTCACCATGTATGGACGCTACTGCTTGATCCTAAGGTACCAAACTCACCAGTGAAAACCTCGTTAACTTTGGTACCTCAATCCGCTAAGACTCATGAGCCGGACATGGTGGTATGGGACACCGTAGTCGAGTTGTCGGCCTACGCTGGGGCGACGAGCCTCCCCGTAGTGTCCAGTGAGCAACATAGCCTCATGAGCTGAATACGATGGTATGTGACACTGTATTCGAGCTGTCGGCCTACACTGATAAGGTGACGAGCCCTTTGTAGTGACCTCTAGCATACTCTGAGACTACATAGAGATGACGAGCCTTTCCGTAGCAACCAAAGTATAAGCTAGGCCTGCACTGATCAGGTGACGAGCCCTTTGCAGTGACCTAGAACCACAACATCGTATGAGTTTTACTAGGACTGACGACCCTAGAATGGATCATTGTTTGGGAAATGATATAAGGGAGGTACGTTAGTTTTCCAATCCTGCTGTATGAAAAGGACTAACGAGAACTTGGTAACACGCTCATGCACCGCATTGCATGTGCCGTTTGGTGTTGGATAGAGCACTGAGGAAGTGACTGACATGCACGACGGTGAGATGAAGATCGCAGAAGGAGTGCAGGCGAGGGCATGCATCATTTATACATACCATCCTTGTATTAACCAAAGTACTTAGGAATGCTTGTTGTGTTTCTTTATCATTACTGCTTGACTGAATTGATAACATGTTAACCTTTGCTTTATAGTTCCACTGAGTTGATCACTCACTCCCATGTTACGGGATGGTGTTGTACACACCAATCAGACCCGGTCTTAGTTGTAGGCGGTAGCGATGTCTACGAGGCGGAGCCAGACTTCAAGGATGACGAGGAGGTATTCTCTTACATGCAGTTTTCAGGCGAGTTCATGTGAGCCATGTTCTGATCGACGGGGATTTTTGGGATGTTGACTAGATGACATTAAATTTTTTATATATTTTGGAATTGTAATTATTTAACCTGGTAACATTATCACACTCTGGAGACTTGTCACATTTTATTTATTTTATATATCTATCACAGTCTTCCATTTGTAATTTCACTTGTCTCTGGAGTATGATATGCTGTTTTGGTATAATCCCATTCATGTTTCATGCACTAATACGGACAACATTTAATCATCATTGTCTATGTTGCATAAGTGATGCGTTGGAACTCGGGAGTTGGGCTCCTGCTCGACCCCCGATTTTTAGGGCGTTACACATTAATAGGCCCATACTTGTTGTGTGTAGGCCATTTAGGCCCATCTTCATTGTAAGGACCGTTCATCATTTTAACATGCTTTGTATAACTCAATGATTCATAACCATACACATCATATGTATGTTTGATATGAGGAATGTTTGATCATAGCATAAGCCGTTGGGCTGAGACATTTACGAGACTCCTTATGAGACAGAGCGCCCCACATGAGCGTATGTTACGCGCGAGATTGCTGCATGATTGTACGGTATGACTCATGCATCTCGCATATGTGTGACCTGATCATTGTACGCCCTAGCGACATCAGGGCCGTAGCCTCCACAGGCACATCGTGGATGGCTAAATGGGACATTAAAAATAATTGGTTCTAGCACTATGGGCACTTAGGATGTCCTTGGGTGAAAATTCCAGAACCTCCGAAGCTAGGAGTAGCCCCAATGTCTAGATTGAGTGGAACATGAGCGCCCGAGTGCCGAATACCAGTAGGCCGCGTCTTCCACTGTGTCGTGGTCGGTTGGGAGGGGATGTGGCCTTATCCGCCCGAGTGAGGGGTCTATAAGCTAGGCTGAGTATGACCAGCTCGTAAATGGGTTCGTTATCGACGAGCCGGGTAGGTATTGTAGACTACTAGTCAGGCGGATAGTGAGGTCTATTCCACTCGTTGGGCTGTGCAGCTAGGGAGGAGGCAGTCGGTGTCGAATGTAATAGATCCCGATGATTTATCCAGAGAGCAACCGTACTGATATGTGGACTTATTGAGTAGGGATTGCATATCCATTCATTCATTCATTCACTATCTACTCGGGCTGGTGGTGCGTAACTATTTTTTTCGTGTACCTTCGCATGGCCAGGATTTCGGTTAGGCACGCGACTAACCTGAGATCAGGTGTTTACCACATTGAGTCGGACTATCCAAATTTAGGTATGAGACTAGTTTGGTAGAAGTCCCTTGTGATGGACCCCATAGCCTGCGATACTACGTGCTATCATCCCGACTTCACATTCCAGCATGGTCATTTCATTCGCACCGCATATTATATTGCATCCACAGTACTTAGCATTTTGGCTTACTATGTTTTTGCACTTATATGGCCTAGATGAGGTTGATGGTATTCGTGGCTTGTCAGGATTTTCATATTGCATTGCATCCTCAGCATCTGTTATTATCTTATTATATTTTGCATTGCATAGCCTTGGTACGACTGATAGTACTCATGGACTTACCAGTATATTTTCGCTTACTCTGATATCGTATGAATCATGATCTTGTCAGTATTTCCGCTTATTCCGATGATGTATAATTTATGTACTTTATGGTACACTTGGCGCTTGCCTTGCGCACACACTTACAGCACCCTTTAAGCTTTCTATAAGCTTATACACGATAGATGCGTGCAGGTGATGTTAGGTTGCAGCAGCGTGGAGCTTGGAGCATGTAGCTGACTTATAGAGCTTGGATTTGACATATGTATTTCCCTTTCAGCATTGTATTCAAATGATTATATTAGTGGATATGTGATGATGATGTTACCTTTGTGATTTGGGTAAACTTGTGGTTATGCTTCTTACGAGAAAAAAATATACGTTGGAAAATCCTCCTTGTAGGATCCCAGGATCAGAATCTGGCATATGAGTGCCGGAATCTGAGAATGGGGCACTACAGAACAGATGCATCTGGGCTTGAGGTAGCTTCCTTTTGCTTGGAAGAGCAGGAAAATTGCCACTAAATATTATTAAAGAACACAAAAACTATACATCAATACACAACTTTCCCTAAAGTTTACAATAAACCATGCCAGTCTATTGAAAAAATTAAAGATGAAGGTGCTTGAATGTGCACAACATATTAAAATTTGAGAAAGGTGTCATGCTACCATGAAAACAATATACATTTTGCATTGACTACCATATAGAAGCAAGTGTTGTTTGTATATCATGATACACCATCTAGCAGATGAAAACACATTATAGAAGCCAACCCATGCCATGAGGCTTACCATCCAATTCAACATGCAGGCTTGCTTGCATGGGTTACACGGCTAATAGCCATCTGATGGTATATATTCCAGTCAATGCATGTGCTATGGACTATCTTTTCCAGTAAAGAAGACCCACTCATTACCATGAATGCATAGAAGATGGTATTTAAGTATCATTGCTATGCTCTAGAGATATAAGCCTTAATAAACCAGACTAGGACATTTATGACTCAAAATCAGACACAAGTTTAGACACATCCTTATCACTCTCTCTGACAAAATGAATAAATGAAACAAAAGCTTAAATTACAACTAATACAGAGACACAAATGATCCATGAAGAACTTACATGGAATAACTTCCATAGGAATGGCATCATCAACACAAAAACTAGAAGATTTGATGTTTAGAAGAACATTGCAGCTTCAGTTCCATAAAAATAAAAACAAACACTTCCCACATCAATATGGGTACCAGTATCATTGATTCCAAGTAAAAGTAACATTGGTTACCTGGTTTTCAACTGCGAATCTTGTCGGAGACCTTCTATCTTCTCATTTGCATGAAAACGTCGGATGGTTTTTTGATTCCCATGGCATTGCTACCACCAAATGCAGAGAAACTACCACTCCCTTGCGGGTTGCCAAAAGCCCCAAATCCACTTTTAAACACACACACACACACACACACACACCACACACACACACAAGATCCAAGTAAGAAATTGCCAAAGGGCTTTGCTTCACATGAGTCAGTTTGACTTGGCAAGGGAAGAGCTCTGTAAAAGAATAAAGGGAATTTTTTTGGGTTTATAAGGTGGTAAATACAGTCCTAGGTAGCTATTTTGGATAGGCTTTTTTCTGCAATTCTATTGAAGTAGTGAGTTATTTGATATGCTCTTGAATTCAGGAGAATGTGTATAAAACATCATACTTGCTGTGTTGAAATGTTTAAAATTTCTCATTAGATTGTGGTGAACATAACTTTTGAAAACGATGAGTAGAGAAAGAAGAGGAAGATGATTATGTTTCTAACCTGGAGGATTCTGTTAGCTTGTTGACGACACCTCGAACCTTGTTGAAATCTAGGTTGCAATCTGTGGTCACTGATGCTATTTGTCTTTCTGTGAAGTTGGCAACGATTTCTGCATCAAACCCGGCAAAAGCAGCCTTGATGATAAAGAACATTTCTTTCCATGAATTTATTTTATCTCTCTCTCTCTCTCTCTCTCTCTCTCTTCTAATTTTTTAACTTTCCATTACAATAATAACTACTTGAAATCATGGCGTTTTCTCAAGATAGAAGTCCAATCCATCCCAACTTGTGCACCTGTTAGGACAAGCAATTCAAACTCATGAACAAATACCATCCGGACCATATACTAAGAGTAATTGCCAGGAAGTGCATTGATTAATGGAAATGTATTTTACAGCATGCCGATCTATAAGGTGACGTGGACCAAATTCCAAGAAACGACTGCTAAATGAAAACACTTACATTCAGAAACGTATTCACAACAAGTATAGCTAGATCAGGTTGACTTTTAGCATAGTCTATAAGGTAAAAATATACAAGCTTCTTTAGCTCCAGATTCTCTGTTTGCATGCAGTTCACAACTGTAAGTGTTATGGTCACATGCTCCTTTGATTGTCAAATTTTGTGGTGTCAAAACTTCTTGTGTGTGCCACAACTTCTATCTGTGTGTCTTGTGTTTGTATGTTGATATATATGTGATTTAAGACGACATCACAATGGTTCAAGACATGTACGGTGCTCGACTTCAAAGCGATGCAAGGTTACGTACTGTGTTCTCTTACGTATGCATCAATGTTCAAGTCTACATCAATAAGAAGAGTGTTTATTCAAGACTCAAGTACATTTCAAGACTCTAGTACAACTCAAGTTGAAGCTTATATTCATGTTGTAGAAGATCTCAAGATCAAGCTACATCAAATAGAGATCTCAAGCTTCAAAGGTTAACTATCATCTGAAAGAATGATGTTCAATGTTCATACTTCATGTCCCAGGTATGATAGACCTTAGTTTGACCTTACGGTAGGTCATTTTGGATACATAAGTCATGATAAATCTGTATACATGAAGTTGGTCTGTTCTAAGACTAGTCCTAGACCTTGTTCGACCAGTCTTAGACCTGGTTCGACCAGTCTAAGAAATTCCACGACCAGTCCTAAGTTATTGAAGATTTTTAAAATTTTTTGGTTATTCTTCGACCAGTCCTGGAGACTGTTCGACCGGTCGTAGGGTGTCATGACTCTTCCTTCGACCAGTCCTAGAACTACGACTCAAACTCCAGCAACCAAATCTGGTTGCCTACGACCAGTCCTGAGTCAGCTACGACCAATCGTAGAATCCTAAGACTAGTTGTAGAACAGATTTTTCAGATTGCGCTTAAAATTTCAAAATGTCGTTGGTGCTACGACCAGTCGAAGGGTTCCTAAGACCAGTCGTAGACGCGATCTTTTCATCTATAAATTGAGCACGAATTTCAGAGTTTTACATCAATTAATTTGAGAAATTCAAGACTCCACTCTGAGATAAGTTGTGTTCATTTTAAGCTAATTTGTTCATATTTAATATTCTTTTTGTTAGCTTTTCTTATTTGATTTTATTCTTAAATTCCAATCTTATTTGAAAAAGAGGAATTACTGTATTCCTTCTTCATTGGAATTAAAATCAAATAGAGTTACGCCCAATTTTGTTTAATTTAAAATCAATTAGAACCTAGAACCATTTCTTAAGTGAATATTGGACATTGAACATTGATTCGAACATCTACTCTGATTGGTTCTATCGGGCTGCTACAAAAGAAGAAATCCAGGTATTTTTGTAAATTCCTTTATTTTGGTTTTGTTTGAGATTCGCCAGAAAAATCTCACTGTGTTGGTTATCTGAGGAGAGCCAGAAAACTCAGAAAGTGTGGGTTTTTGGATTGTGTAAGCCCAAGTTAAAAAGACACAATTGTGAAGGTTTTGGGTGAACTTGTAAAACCTGTTTAATAGTGAATGCTAATATCCCCTATGTGAGGATATTAGGAGTGGAGTAGCAAGCTGTGTGGCTGTTGTTTAACAGTTGGTGAACATACAGGCGAACCACTATATATCGGTGTGTTTTGTGATTTGAATGCTCTTTTAATTTTCATATCTTTAATCATTCAGATTTGTGGAATGTATATGTGGTTGTGAATGTTGTAATCTTTACATTTCAAGTAAAGTGGTGAATGTTATAATAGTTTAGAATTTATTTCTTGTTATTTCCTTTATTTCCTTTCTGTTTGAGTTTTGATATTCAACGAGTTTTAGTAAGGTTGTCCTGCCATAAACCCTTGGTTTTTATGGTGCAAAGGTTGTCCTTAGAACAACGTTAGTATCAAGCTCTTTATTTAAGATTGCTTTACATTTCAGTCTTTGATTTATTTAAAGTACTGTTCTTTATTTTTATAAGGTTATCGTACTTCAATTCCGCTGTTAAATTTTAATTTGGCACAGTCCTATTCACCCCCCTCTAGGACATATAGCTTGGCCTTTTCAACAACACCTGTAAATAGCAACGAAAGGTCCTTCCCAACAGTCATTGCAGCAATTACCTTCTTCACAGCACTTACCTGCCTCTGCCTCATTATTTCTATTAATAGAGAGAGGAGGGAGTTTATGCACGCGACGAAAATGAAACGTCTCTCCATTTTTTATTTTAGTACTGTCGATTCACCGACGCCCACGTTTAAAAAATAGGGGCATTTTTGGATAGCTGTCGGTGATTCCAGTGATCACCTGCAGTTATACATGGCCGCCAGTGAAAATAGGTGCCAGGAATGGCACATTTTCTTGTAGTGCATGCACCATCCTCCTCAAAGTTGGAAATGAAGGAAGTGCTATCCGATGATTGAACCCATACAAATATTATCTACTAAATACAATGTAGTGAGGAGTTTGCAATCATTGTATTTTTACAACAAATTAATAATGTTGCTAACATTTTGCTCTACCCAATGTGGTTTTTGTGAAACCACTGCAATGAGATACTTCATAAAAAGTCTCAGAAGAAAGATACTTTCAGTTTTAACATGTTTTTCGGTCATTTAATAGGCTACGCATAGAAATTAGTAATTGTGAAGTCACTGCTGATGAATAGAATTCAACACAAGCCCAAAGTAATGTCCTAAACAATCATGGATTTAGTAGTAGGAGTACCATGCTCAAAGCATCAGATTTAATAGAACGATCACCAATTCAAGCTACAAGAGCATTCTAGTTGAGCAAAAGAACAATTTTGTCAAAGACACCTCTGCTTGTGAGCCAGTCATGGTTTATTGCTAGTCCACTGTCAACGCGGTTGTAAGGTTAGCGAAGCAGATATATGGCAGAATGACCTTCCCAATTAGCTGCTTGATCTGTGGCCATGAAAGGAATGCAAAAAAGGAAGTCAATAATCCACATTCAAAGGTTCAATCATTGTGGTTCTTGTATCATGGACCATTCATCGCAATTCCCACCTGAGGGACCATTCATCCATATTAACCAACCATAAAACCACATTTACAATGATGAGGGCACTCAACCAAGACCATTTCATGCAGGAAAATGTCAAAGCTTCTGAGGATTTTCAAGGAGTAGGAGAAAGATGAACAAACATTTTTCTGAGAACAAAACTTCATATCTATCTCGTCCACATGTCCCAAGCTTACAGTTTCAAATGTCTGACTCACGAGTCATGTCCGTCAAACAGAAATCGGGCCCTTTATTTCTTTGTTTGTTTTTAGAAACCAAATTTATCAATCATAAAATAAAATACCATGGATATTTAGGAAAATAGGAACACAAGTCTCCACTCAGAATTTTATTTTCATTCAAAGAACTATGAAAAAGACAAGGAAGCACTCAAAAGCTTCATGTTTAATAATGATAATAATAAAATCTCATATGCCTCAACAATCAATAAGTGAGGATAGAGCACAAAAAAATCAATTGAAAAAAAAGAGGATATTTACCTCAAGATCATCAGGATTTACAAGGACAGATAAAAAAGTACAAAATCATAATCATAAAACAATCATATTCCTTGAAAAACCTTCAAAAGCTTAAATGCTATCAATTACCAGATGAAACAATTCCTCAATCCATAAATGAGAGAACTGCAGAAGTGGAATAAATCAAAATAAATATACACTTCACTCATCAAGAATTGCAAGCAGAACGCCATACCTTCCAAGAAATCCTTCAAATTCTCTAGAAAACTGAAATCTGTTCACAGCTCACAATAAAAACGCTCCAAAGCGAGGTATCCTAACATGAAATCTGAATAAACTAAAATTTAAAATTCAATGAAACACAAACGAAAAATTACTGAGATTTCTGAAGACTTACCTCAGAAAACATCAACGAAACTGCATTATTTATTGAGAAAATCTCTGGATTGGACTGTAGAGTAGCGTTGATTTCACGACACTAAGATTTCTCTGTTCTATATATTGATTTTCCAAGAAAAACGAGAACAATCACTTCAAAGCAAAGCAAGAAACAAAAAATGAGCAAAATTCTACAACAAATTCAAACAAAAGGTAGGAAAACTAATCTGAAGCTTCGTATTCATGAAAATCTCAATGAAATTACTTCAAACAGGTCATTGAGACCGCTCCTTTTCAAATCTAAACCTTTTTCTATGGAGAATCTCTCGATCTTAGGGCCAAAGAGCATGTATTTTCACATGGGAACATCTTGAAGTCTGTCTATATAGAGATCTTCTTCTCCTTCTCCTTCTCCTTCTTATTCTCCTTCTTATGGCGAAAGGGGGTTTTGAAGATTGAGAGATGGGTTTTGGGAGGTCTGATGCGCACAGGAGAAAAGGGCGGACTGAGATGGAGAGGCTGAGCGCGTGAGGGAGAGGGGGAGATCGAGAGAGGGCGAGGGAGATGGAGAGGCTGAGTGCGAGAGAGAGATGGAGAAATGGGTTTTGGGAGCTTCGCTGCGCACGGGAGAAGAGGGTGGACTGATTTTGGATTTGGGAGGGCGCATTTAGTTTTAGGAGGGGCGAGTGACGGACGGCCCATAAATCATTTGGGTTTTAGGACCGTGGGGCCCACCGTGATGTATTTTATTCATCCACTCCATTTATTAATTTTAAAGTATTATTTTAAGTATTGATGAGAAAAATGAGTCAGATCAAATCTGTGAGAAGACCACACAACATATTAACCATAGAACATTAATTTTTATTATTTCTTATGGTGTGGTCCACTTAGACCCTTAATCTACATAATTTTTGGCCTCATCGACTGAAATTGTATATCAAAATTTTTGGGCGGCTTAGATAATAAACAAATATTCCAATGGGCCCAATGGAGCCCCTTAACCAACATCAATATGTAATAAGGCTTTGGCGAAGATGTAGGGTTTAGCTACGGGTCAATTATGTTTTAGCTACGGATTAAATCCGTAGTTTAATTACTACGGATTTAATCCGTACCAAAAAACTTTCAAAGTCTGTGCACTTTGCTCGATTTTTTGGTAGTGACGAGACAATATATTTCACATACAATGGGTGTTGTAAGCAGATATATGGCTAACCTCGGTAAGCAACGCTATGAGGCAGTGAAATAGTTACTTTGGTATATACGATATACAATAGACTATGTTCTTACATTTGAAAGGTTAGAGGACAAGTTGATAGGCTATGTTAATTCGGACTAGGCGAGTAATGTGGATAATAAAAGGTTGACTTTCGATTACTCGTTTGTATTAGTGGGTGGAGCACTTAGTTTAATGTTGAAGCTTCAATTTATGATGACTCTTTCTACAACTGAAGCTGAGTATCTGGTGGTGACAGAAGCGTTCAAAGAAGGTGTTTGGTTGAGAGGAATGATAAATCAGTTGGGGCTTCAGCAGGAGGTCGTGCCAATTAATTGTGACATCGAAAGAGTGATTAATTTGGCGAAGAAATCTGTTTATCACTCACTTACTAAAGATATTGATGTTTGCCATCATTTTATTCAACAGGTTCTTGAGAACAAGGCGTGACTCTAGAGAAGATTCACACAAGCGTCAATCTAGTTGATATGCTAATATAGGTGGTTCATATAGAAAAGTTCAAGTTCAGTGTAACTTTTTTGGGCTTGGCGAAGGCTTAATGAAGATGGAATCTGTGCATGAGAAGTGACGATGAAGCTATGATGAAAGACAATTAGAGATGGTGGTTGTCAGGCCCATATCATAATTCGTAGAGTTCCGTAGACTCTCGCGATCCTCATCGTCGAATTCCAGCAACCTGCAATTTGTAGACAGCATTTGCGCGCGACTTTAAGTTGCATCCTGTAATTCTGAGTTGACTCGACCTGAGACTTGTACCCTTGCGATCGCGCGGTTGCCACTGTTCCAACGCCGCGTCTCGCACGCCAATGCGATATGTAAGACTCGTATCCTAGCTCGTACCCTTCCGTAGGCTTCCGCGGTTCTCCCGGTTGAATTCCGACGACCCGCGATCTGTTATCGGCGTTTGCACGTGATCTTGAGTTGTGTCCTGTATATCAGAGTTTGCTCGACCCGAGACTTGTACCCTTGCGATCGCGCCGTCGCCGCGGTTCCGACGCTGCATCTTGCGCTCCGAGGCGATACCTAGGCCGGGAGATGTGGGCTCGCGTTCGGTTCGAGGAAAACGCTGCGCATTGCAAATATTTAAGAAATCTCTACGATACATCACATCAATCTATCAATCAAATATCAAGTACAACACCCATCCCCAAGTACAACCACCCTTCGTAAAGTCAACTCTCTCTCTTACAACCAAGTACACCCATCCATCACTCACCATCCCTCTCTCCCATCACTTCTCTCCCATCATTTCTCTCTCTCTCTCTCATTCTCCAAGCAACCCTAGAATCTCATCGATTGGAGCTCTGGAATGCGTTGATGGAAGGAGAAGTCCATGATTAAAGGTGGGTGTTCATAATATTTGATTTTTGATGTAGGGTCCACGTGATTTGGGACCCATCTTGATGTATGCATTGTATCATGGAGGAGCTCATAGTGGCGGACCTCCTCCCATAATCACCGTTCTATCTCTCTATCTCTTGATGTGTGGCCCACCAGATGTACACGGCACATCCTAACCGTCCAGGGCCAACAGGCCCATCGTGATGTATTTTATCCATCTTGGCCACCCGTGTGGCCCACCCTGCTAAATGTCCAACAGGTGGCTGGACGGTCCAGCGCTGCTAGCACCGTCCAGTAACCTGGATGAGTGGAAAGTATAAATATCAGCTTTATTCAAAGCTGTGGTGGGCCACACTTGTGGACCCACCTTGATGATGTGTTGGATCCACACCGTCTAAGCAAGGAAGGTGGGTCCCAAGCAGCACGCAGCCGTTGCTGCATTACCGTCAGTAAGTTCTGTGATCCCCATCATGAGGTATGAGTTATATCCGTACCGTCCGTTCGTATGGACGCATGGGGCCCACCCCATACGTGTGATACGTGTGGGCTGGTGGGACCCCACCTCGATGTATTTGTTCTGCATCTGCACCTTCCATTGGGACGGTGAAGTGGGCTAGAAGGATGTATGTATTTTATACATACCATCCATCCACTTTTCAAACGGCGTGGACCCACCTCACACATGTGGAGGTGGGGTCCACCCTAATATATGTATTCTAAATCCTAGTCGTCTATCCGTTCTGGAAGAGCGGGGTCCATGTTAATGTATTTATTATATCCCTGCCGTCCATCCGATTTTCAGGAGGTGGGTCCCACTGCTGACTGACATCAACAAGTTTTGTGGGGCCCACCATGATGTAATGTTGTATCCAAACCGTCCAAGGGATGGTGGCCTCCAACAGCTTGAACTGCTGATTGACGACAATAAGTTTTGTGGGCTCCTCCATGATGTATGTGTTGTATACGCACACCGTCGATTTGGTCCGTGCTGCGTGGGCCTTCGCATGATGTATGTATTAGATCCTAACTGTCCACCCATTGATGCAGCCCACTTGATGTGTATGAGGCCCATTAGTGCTGCCCATTGATGCAGCCCACTTAATGTGTATGAGGCCCATTAGTGCGGCCCATTGATGCAGCCCACTTGATGTGTATGAGGCCCATTAGTGCGGCCCATTGATGCAGCCCACTTGATGTATATGAGGCCCATTTGTGCGGCCCATTGATGCAGCCCACTTGATGTGTATGATGCCCATTAGTGCGGCCCATTGATGCAGCCCACTTATTGTGTATGAGGCCCATTAGTGCGGCCCATTGATGTAGCCCACTTGATGCATATGAGGCCCATTATGATATATTTGAGGCTCATGTTTATGGCCCATATGATGAGGTCCATTGAGATGTATTGCGGCCCATTCGATAAGGCCTAATGTCATGTATATTAAGCCCTTGAGTGAGGCCTATGATGATGTACATAGGCCTTTGTGTGAGACCGTGGGCCCACTGTACGTTTAGCCCTATGTGGGCCACTCCTTAGGAGCAATGTTGGTTGAATGTCCACATTAATGGGTAATGATGGTTTAATGTCCTCATTGTGACCTTTTCTTAGGCCCTTTGTTAGGCCGATTATTAAGGCCAACTATCGATTTCAATTGTCGAGGCCAATTGTCGAGGCCGATTCTGATTGTCGAGGCCAATTATCGAGGCCGATTCCGACTGTCGAGGCCGATTGTCGAGGCTGATTCTGATTGCCAAGGCCGATTGTTGAGGCCAATTCTGATTGTTGAGGCCGATTATATAGGTCGATTATCGAGGCCGATTTTAATTTTTTGAGGCTGATTATCGAGGCTGATTCCGATTGTCGAGGCCGATTCTGATTGTCGAGGCCGATTCGTATTTGTCGAGGCTGATTATCGAGGCCAATTTCAATTGTCGAGGCCGATTATGGTTGTCGAGGCCGATTCTGATTGTTGAGGCTAATTCTGATTGTTGAGGTCGATTGTATAAGCTGATTATCGAGGCCGATTCCGATTGTCGAGGCCAATTGTCGAGGCGAATTCTGATTTGTCGAGGCGGATTCCGATTGTCAAAGCCGATTCCGATTATCGAGGCCAATTGTCGAGGCTGATTCTGATTTGTCGAGGGCGATTGTCGAGGTCTAATGTGATGTATATGTGGCCCATATTTAAGGCCCATTGTGATGTATATTCAACCCGTGTTTAAGGCCCAATGTGATGTATATGAGGCCTATGTGATGAGGCCCATTGTGGTGCATTTGAGGGCCAGGCGATGGAGCCCGTTGTGATGTATATCAGGCCTATGTGAGAGGCCCATCGTGATGTATATTAAGCTCTTGAGTGAGGCCCATGGTGTTGTATATTAGGCCCTTGTGTGAGGTCATGAGTCCACTATATGTTAGGCTATATGTGGGCCATTCCTTGGGGCCAATGTTGGTTAAATGTCCACATTGTCGAGGCCGATTGTCGATGCCAGTTATTAATACCATATATGAGTATGTGACAACATAACATCATGATACATGCCCATACGCATCATCTGCATGTTTATTATGAGATGTGATTAACCATTGCATATGCCATAACACAGATGGTTTATGGGACTCCCTGATAGGTGGAGTTGTCCCACATGAGCGCACGGTATGCGTAGGATTGATGCATGATTGGGCTACATGACTCATGCATCTTGCATTGTGTAATTGTGGTTACTGTACACCCTAGAGACATCAGGGTTGTGACCTCCATAGGCATGTCGTGGATGGCCAGATGGGACACCGAAAATGTTTGGGTTGAGCATCTGGGAACTTTGGATGTCCGTGGGTGAAAGTTTCTAAACGTCCGAGGCTAGGAGATGCCCCAACGTCTAGACCGAGTGGATACATGAGCGCCCGAATGCCGAATACCAGGAGGCCGTGTCTCCCACTGTGTCGTGGTCAGTTGGGAGGGGTGTGGCCTTATTCGCCCAAGGGTAGTGGGTATAACTAGGCTGAGTCTGACCAGCTTGAGGAATGGGTCCGCTATCGATGAGCCGGGCCCGATATTTGCAGGCAAATAGTGAGGTCTCTTCCACTTACCCAGTTGTATGCTTGATGGGGCGACAGCTGGGGTAGAGTGTACTAGACCCCGGTAATGATCCCAGAGATGTAGAGTACTAATACGTGGACTTATTGAGCAGGATTTACATATCCATTCATTCATTCATTCACTATCCACTTAGGCTGGTGGTGTACAACTGTTTGTTACGTTACCTTCGCAATGGCCAAGATTTTGGTTGGGGCACGCGACTAAACTGAGATAAGGAGTTTACCACATTGAGCCTGCGATACTACGTGCTATCATCCCAACTTCACACTCCAGCTTGGTCATTTCATTCGCATCGCATATTGCATTACATCCACAGGTATATGGCATTTTGGGTTGCTATGTTTTTTCACTTATATGTCTTAGATGGACTTAACAGGATTTATATATTGCATCGTACCCTTGACATCCAATATTTGGCTCTCTTTGACTCCTCATTTGTATAGCTGATTTGTATTGCGTACTCTGATATTGTATGGTTCGTGGACTTATCAGTATCTCCGTTTACTCTGATATTACATCCTGAGCACGCATATACTATTCACACACTTTCACCACTCTCTAAGCTTTCTATAAGCTTATGCACGATAGATGCGTGCACGTGGCGTAGGTCGCTGTAGCGTCGAGGTTGGAGCATGCAGCTGACTTTTGGAGCTTTGATTTCAATATATGTATTTCCCTTTCAGCACTGTATTCAAATATTTATATTATGAAATAGCGGTGAAGACCGCTTTAGTTGAAGTAGGAATATGCCAATATGTCCTAGAGGGGGGTGAATAAGACTTTTTAAGAATTTTATAATAATTTTAAATCCTATCACTCTAATCCTAACAACAAGCATATATTAGGATTACTCAAAAGTAACTCTACTGGCTTCCAAGCCCGGTAGAGGATCCAATCACAGACTACTTGAAATCTGAACAATATGCAAACTAGTTTATGATGGATATGACTGTGCGTGTGTGTGAGGTGTGATCTCAGATAATCAGATATGAAAGCATTCAAGGAAATCACATAAACGAATGAATATCAATCTCAAACACAGTCATTTTTATAGTGGTTCGACTACTTGTCTACTCCACTCCTGGTAACCGCACTCAACCCTTGAGTGTATCAGATTTCACTAAGGAGGTTTCACAACGGTTCACCTCAAACCTAAGGTTTTAAATCAGGTTCACCTTCGACCTTTACAACCTACACCTAGGCTGACTGTTTATGCTCCCTGAGCAAGGGTCAACACATAGCACCCAGTTTTAGGCACAATAGCCAAGGATCCACATAAGGAACCTCACTGTTTATGCTCTCACAAGCAAGGGTCAACATAACGCACCCACTTTTTGGCACACTGGCCAAGGATCTTCTACAAGACCCTAACTATTTATACTCTCCACAGAGCAAGGGTCAACACAACGCACCCACCACGTACACTCCCGCTAGAGACCTCCTACGAGGGCTTACAAGGATGAGAAACACCTTAGACCCAATCCTAAAAAGGAATGATCACAAGTGTCCTCTGGACTCTAATAACTTACAAATAAGTGGATGAGTCCCATTCAATACATTGACGAAGATCTCCTCCTTGTTGATGAAGAATCTTCTGCTTCCTTGATCCGCAACACAGATGATGTACCAATACAAGGCTTTGGGTTGGGTCAAGGTGAAGACGGAATCCTATTCTACAAAATGTTTTCCTATAAGGAAGATAGAGTGATTCTGATCATTTATGCATTCAAGATATCCCAGCTTAATGATTTACCATTAAGGTGGTAGCTGAAGGATCCTTGAATGCAGAAGTTCATTTTCCAACCCACTCTATTGAATATCAATGATGAGGGTTGAAAATCCTCCTTGTAGGATCCCAAGATTGGAATCTGGTGTATGAACGCTGGGAGCAGAGAATGGGGTATTACAGAGGCTGTCAACACCGGATTCGGCGATCGGAATTTTGTGAGCCCGTTTTCCGAGTTTGGTGTATGACACGATACCTAGGGCAGGAGTTATGGGCTCGCATTTATTTCGAGAAAACGTCGCGCGTTGCAAATCTCGAGAAGAGAATATCTATAATCTATCAAATCAATCCCATCAATTAAGTCAAGTGCACATCCCATCACACCCATCCCTCTCTCACCCTAAAGTCAACAACACCTATACCTATCACATCCCTTCTTACCAAAAAGTTAAGGCAACCCATGCTTCCCATGACATATCTCTTGAAAGTGCCATAGTTTGTCAAGTTATGTGAGTGTTGAGTCAGATTGTCTACAGAGCCTGATAGGAAGATCATTTAAAGTGTCCGCCTCAATCGGATGTATGCAAGCTCGCTACAGGTAAATCTAAAGCCTCACATCCCATGTCCCAAAACACCAGGTGAATAAAACCCTTAAAAACAAGTTAGAAAATCATAGGGTTTTAAGATGAGAAAACTTTTTTTAAAAATAAGAAAACATCTAAGTTTTCCTGACTTGTCGATTTTATCGAAACACCCTCGATATGATCGACCTGCGCTGTCGAGTCCTCGATGCTTCATCGATACCATCGAAAAGAGGACTAAAAATGTCCAGTAACCTCACAACATATCTGGACGAATTATCGATGTATTGATACACCTATCGATATCATCGATACTCAAATCTCGAGCTCATCGAAAGTGGCTCGATAAGATCGACAGGCAGATTTCAGGCGCCCCTATTTTTAAAAGAAAATCTCAAATTCCTTCAATATATCGATGCCCTTCCCGATATGATCTTAAATCAAATATCGATAAATTGGAAGACCGTCGATGATATCGATCGTGGGCGCGCATTTCTTCCAGCAGATATTTCAGGTTGTTTTTAACTTTGATCGGGGGCCATTCGAGGAAATCAATATTCATATGTCGATGATATCGAGGCTGTATCGATTGGATCGAGACTGGACACAATCTGTCCAGCGAGCTTATTGGTAAATCTATAGGATTTATCGATCCCATCGACACTGCCTTCGATAGCATCGATATACAAATTCCGATGACATCGGCTGACCCTCGATCATATCTTAAAAACCTGAAAGATTTCTTGTCAAGTCTCTCTCATTTTTCAAGTATCGATGGATCAGACCTATCATCGATGGAATCGGAGTTCAAAATCCAATGACATCGAAAATATTTCGATTCATCGACCAGCGGGCTAAAGGTTTCAAAAGTGTATGACTTTGAGTTTGAGTCATCAAGCAGACCATCAATGCTATCGAGAGTATACGCTTGATGATATCGACCCCGCTCGATGATATCGAACTCAGTCATAAATGTGACCGTTTTATATCCGTTGGAACCTTTTACTTATATATAGAGGACTTGTCTATTGTTGCTGGGAGAGAAAGTAGAGAGAGCTTTTGAGTGTTTAACCTTAGATCATATACCCAAAGCTCTTCTCTCAGGGAAGTTCATCATCCAATCCACCCTTACCATTGATATTCAATAGAGTAGATTGGGGAATAAACTTTCGCATTCAAGGATCCTCCAACTACTACCTTAATGGAAAATCATTAAGCTGAGATACCTTGAATGCCTAGATGATTGGAACTACTCTATCTTCCTTATAGGAAAACCTTTAGAGAGTAGGATTTCATCATAACCTTGACCTAACCCGTCACCATATATCGGTACATCTTTTGTGTTACGGATCAAGGGAGCAGAAGACTCTTCGTCGACAAGGAGGAGGAGATCTTCGGCATTGTGCTTATCGGGACTGATCAACTTATTTGTAAGTATCTAGAGTCTAAGAGGACACTTGTGATCATTCCTTTGTAGGATTGGGTCTTAAGTGGTTCTCACCCTTTGAAGTCCTCAACGAGGCCTCTGGCGGGAGTGTATGTGGTGGGTGCGTTGTGTGGACCCTTGCTTTATGGAGAGCATAAATATCTGGTTGAAGGTGAGCTAGCAAAACCTTAAGTTTGAGGTCAACCGCTGTGAAACCTCGGGTTTGAGGTGAACCGTGTAGAAACCTCCGGTAGGGTCTTATGGAAGATCCTTGGCCAATGTGCCTAAAAGTGGGTGCGTTGTGTTGACCCTTGCTCGTGAGAGCATAAACAGTAAGCCTCAGTGTAGGTTGTAAAGGTTGAAGGTGAACCTGATTTAAAACCTTAGGTTAGAGGTGAACCGCTGTGAAACCTCCTTAGTGAAATTCGGCACACTCAAGGGTTGAGTGCGTCTGCCGGGAGTGGAGTAGACTGATCGTCGAACCACTATAAAAATGACTGTGTTTGAGATTGCTATTCTTCTGATTGTGTGATTTGCTTCAATATTTATATATCTGAATATCTAAGATCACACCTCACACACTTACACAGTCATATCCATCATAAACTAATCTGCATATTGTTTACTTTTAAAAAGGTTTGTGATTGGATCCTCTACCGGGCTTGGAAGCTAGTAGAGTTATTTTTAAGTAATCCTAATATATGTCTGTTGTTAGGATTAGTGTAATAGGATTTTAAAATAAGTCATAAAAAACTTTTAGAAGTCCTATTCACCCCCCTCTAGAACATATTGGCATATTCCTTATTCAACAAGTACGGTCTTCACTGCCATTTCAATTGGTATCCGAGCAGGTCTCTCTTTAAGGGCTTCACCACCTAGAGAGTGATCTTGACTGAAGTTGGGATTATGGCCAAAGGAGAGGGCTCATCGGTCACTAGACCTCCAGTATTTGATGGCTTAAATTATGCCTGTTGGAAGGCTAGGATGCATTCACTACCACAAAAATGGGCAAAGGCTACAGACCAAATCCGTAGCCATAGACCTATGGCTACGGTTTTAGTCCTTAGCTAGTCCGTGGCACAACCGTAGTCGTAGGTGCCATAACAATAGGTCTGGAACCTATAGATACGGATTTAATCCGTAGCTATAGGTTACAACAGCTACGGATATTATTCGTAGCAATTATATCTGTAGCGATAAGCATAAACAACTATTATTTGTAGCTAAAAGTTCGTAGCAATATGCCAAATTTAATAATGGCTACAGTTTTCAGATTATCGGCTACGATTAATATCCGTAGCTATTTTGTACATTAAAAAAGCAAAGGCTACGGATTTAATCCGTAGCCATAGACCTATAGCTACGGTCAATATCCGTGCTATAATAATTCATTCATTCAATTATCAGCTGCATAATCATTCATTCATTCAATTACAATCATTCATTCATTCAATCAATTACAATTATAATTACAATAATGCTAAAAATACAAATCTTGGTGAGTCTGTGTGCACTCGCATATGGCCAGGCGCATCCTTCATCCACCATAAATAGAAAATGAATGCGAGTATCAGTAGTCCACCTGCACATCCGACAACTATACCAATAACTTCTCCTATGCATCTTCTGTAATTATTCGAAGGCAAACCACCACTAGAGGACTCTGCAACATAAAAACAAAGAATCAGTCAATTGAAGAAGGATGAAAACTAAATGCAAGGAAAACATAGAAATAGGATAGTTGAGAACCTAGAGAAACATGTATGGCTGACACTAGCGGCTCGAAAGTTGCTTGAAATGGAATGGACAACTGGTTCCGCACCTAGGCCTTATGTTATCACTATTCTACCCAATGTATTCTTACTTCCAAAACTTCAGCCTAGTGTTAATTAATTTTATTTTTTATCTTTCTATTTTCATTATTATTTTGTGAAATATTTTCCAACAGCCACGCAATCCACATCCCAACACCACCAAGTTACTTGTTTTCATGGACACCATGCAAACCGCATCCCTTAAATTGTGAACCTTATGTGGATACAACACAGGTTTGTGCCAATCTGGTTTCTTAGAGTCTTTCCTAATAACAAAAGTACCTCCACTTTTCTAATTCCCTCTTTGTACCTCTTCCATGGTCCTCACGGCATGGTTTTACCAGCTCAAGAATGAGCATTCTACTTTGAAGATAACAGAGTCTATTGATACACAATGATTGTCAAATCTAGGGTGAAGGATGCGAATCATCTACCTAGTGCTACTTTGAATAACTTTTGTAGGGATTAGCTCGTATAAGTTATTAGAACAAGTGTGTACTACCTAAAGTATTTCTAGGTCTATCATGGTAGCCAGCTAGACACAACATACGAGTATAAGAAAATGGGCTTTTTGTGAGCCAAAGTTCATGGGTGAATATAGGTTATATGTTTAGGTTATAGGTTATATGTTTAGGTTAAGGTTTAGGGATTCGGGTTTAGGTTATAGATTTTGGTTTAGGTTATAGGTTATAGGTTTAGGTTTAGGTTATGGGTTTTGGGATTTGAGAATAAGTTTAGGTTATAAGTATAGGTTTAGGTTGGGTTATAGGTTAAGGTTTAGGTTTAGGTTATGGGTTTTGGGATTTGAGAATAAGCTTAGGCTTAGGTTTAGGTTATAGGTTCAGGTTAAAGTTTAGGTTATAGGTTTTGGGATTTGAGAATAGGTTTAGGTTATAAGTTTAGGTTTAGGTTTAGGTTATAGGTTTAGGTTTAGGTTATAGGGTTTAGGTTATAGGTTATAAGTTTAGGTTTAAGTTATAGGTTTAGGTTTAGGTTTAGGTTTTAGGTTTAGGTATAGACTTAGGTTACAGGTTATAGGTTATAGGCTATATGTTTAGGTTAAGGTTAGGGATTCGGGTTTGGGTTCGAGTTTAGGTTATAGGTTTTGGTTTAGGTTATATGTTATAGGTTTCGGTTAAGGTTTAGGTTTTAGGTTTAGGTTGGGTTATAGGTTAAGGTTTAGGTTTAGGTTTAGGTTATGTTTAGGTTATAGGTTAAGGTTTAGGTTTAGGTTTAGGTTATGTTTAGGTTATAGGTTTAGGTTAAGGTTATAGGGTTTAGGTTAAGGTTTAGGTTATAGGTATAGTTATATGTTTAGGTTAAGGTTTAGGGATTCGGGTTCGGGTTCGGGTTCGGGTTTAGGTTATAGGTTTTGGTTTTGGTTATAGGTTATAGGTTTTGGGATTTGAGAATAGGTTTAGGTTATAAGTATAGGTTTAGTTTGGGTTATAGGTTAAGGTTTAGGTTTAGGTTTAGGTTATAGGTTTTGGGATTTGAGAACAGGTTTAGGTTATAAGTATAGGTTTAGGTTGGGTTATAGGTTAAGGTTTAGGGATTCGGGTTCGGGTTTGGGTTTGGGTTTGGGTTTAGGTTATAGGTTTTGGTTTAGGTTATGGGTTATAAGTTTAGGTTAAGGTTTAGGTTTAGGTTTAGGTTATGGGTTTTGGGATTTGAGAATAGGTTTAGGTTGGGCTATAGGTTAAGGTTTAGGTTTAGTTTATAGGTTTTAGGATTTGAGAATAGGTTTAGGTTATAAGTTTAGGTTTAGGTTTAGGTTATAGGTTTAGGTTAGGTTTAGTTTTAGGTTTTTGGGATTTGAGAATAGGTTTAGGTTATAAGTTTAGGTTTAGGTTTTCGGTAAGGTTTAGGTTAAGGTTATAGGGTTTAAGTTAAGTTATAGGTTTAGGTTTTGGTTTAAGTTCTAGTTTAGGTTTAGGTTTAGGTTTTAGGTTTAGGTTTGTTTAGGCTCTAGGTTTTGGTAAGGTTTAGGTTTAGGTTATAGGGTTTAGGTTATAGGTTATAGGTTTAAGTTTCGGTTTAAGTTATAGGTTTAGGTTTAGGTTTAGGTTTTAGGTTTAGGTATAGGCTTAGGTTATAGGTTATAGGTTATATGTTTAGGTTAAGGTTTAGGGATTCGGGTTCGGGTTTATGTTATAGGTTTTGGTTTAGGTTATAGGTTATAGGTTTCGGTTAAGGTTTAGGTTTAGGCTATGAGTTTTGGGATTTGAGAATAGGTTTAGGTTATAAGTATAGGTTTAGGTTGGGTTATAGGTTAAGGTTTAGGTTTAGGTTTAGGTTATATGTTTTGGGATTTGAGAATAGGTTTAGGTTAGGTTTAGGTTATAGGTTTAGTTAAGGTTATAGGGTTTAGGTTATAGGTTATAGGTTTAGGTTTAAGTTATAGGTTTAGGTTTAGGTTTAGGTTTTAGGTTAGGTATAGGCCTAGGTTATAGGTTATATGTTTAGGTTAAGGTTTAGGGATTCGGTTTGGGTTTAGGTATAGGTTTTGGTTTAGTTATAGGTTATAGGTTTAGGTTAAGGTTATGGGTTTTGGGATTTGATATAGGTTTAGGTTATAAGTATAGGTTTAGTTTGGGTTATAGGTTAAGGTTCGGTTTAGGTTATAGGTTTTGGGATTTGAGAATAGGTTTAGGTTGGGTTATAGGTTAAGGTTTAGGGATTCGGGTTCGGGTTCGGGTTCGGGTTTGGGTTTGGGTTTAAGTTATAGGTTTTGGTTTAGGTTATAGGTTTAGGTTAAGGTTTAGGTTTAGGTTATGGGTTTTGGGATTTGAGAATAGGTTTATGTTATAAGTATAGGTTTAGGTTGGGTTATAGGTTAAGGTTTAGGTTTAGGTTATAGCTAGGTTTTGGGATTTGAGAATAGGTTTAGGTTTACGTTTAGGTTATAGGTTTGGGATTTGATTTGAGAATAGGTTTAGGTTTAAGTTTAGGTTTAGTTTAGATTTAGGTTAAGGTTAGTTTTAGGTTATAGGTTTAGGTTATAGGTTATAGGTTTAGGTTTAAGTTATAGGTTTAGGTTTAGGTTTAGGTTTTAGGTTTAGGTATAGGCTTAGGTTATAGGTTATAAGTTATATATTTAGGTTAAGGTTTAGGGATTTGAGTTTAGGTTATAAGGTTTAGGTTTAGGTTTAGGTCTGGGTTTAGGTTTAGGGAATGAGTTTAGGTTATAGGTTAGGAAAGGTTTAGGTTTAGGTTATAGGTTTTGGGATTTGAGAATAGTTTTAGGTTTAAGTATAGGTTGAAAAGGCCTAGCTATATGTCCTAGAGGGGGGGTGAATAGGACAATGCCAAATAAAAACTTATAACAGCGGAATTAAAAGAAATGAGCCAAAGTAAATCACAATGGGAAAGTGAAACAACCTCAAAATTTAGACCTTGAGAGGTTGATACAAATGTTGTTCTAAGGACAACCTTTCACCAAAAACCAGAGTTTATGGTAGGACAACCTTATTTCTAGAAAGATCTTTATATCAAATCTTAAACCAAAAAGGAATAAGGAAATAATACAAACTGAATTGAAATAAATTGTAATCACAAATGTATTGTTCTAGGGACAGCCATACACCATAAAAATGGCAGGGCAACCTTGCTGGAACAACTTTAAAGGAAATTAAATTCAAGCTGATAAATAAATAGCAGAAAATAATTTCTAAACTATTACAAAATTCTCACAAAGCTTGAATTAAATGATTACAACATTCACCACATTCATAATCCCACAAAAGAATAATTAAAGATTAGAAATGTAAATCATTCAACCATAACACTAGGGATTATAGTGGGTCGCCTGTGTGTTCACCAACTGTTAAAACAACCACCACACAAAATGCTACTTCACTCCTAATATCCTCACACAGGGGATATTAGCGTTCACTAACAAAATAAGTTTTCCCAGGTTCACCAAAACCTTTAATTGTGTCTTTGTCTATGGGCTTACACAAAAAAAAAAACCCCTCTTCTGAGTTTTCCTGGCTCTCCTCAGATAACCAATACAACAAGATTTTTCTGGCAAATCTTGAAATAAACCAAAATAGAAAGGAATTTACAATTAATGTAAAATACCAGATTATCTCCTTCGTTGTAGCAGCCCAGTAGAACCAAGTCAGAGTAGATGATTGAATGTCCAAGTTCAATGTCCAGTACTCAATTACGATGGTTCTAATTCTAATAGATTTTAAATTAAACCAAGTAGGGCTTTGCCTTAATTGATTTTGATTCCAAAGAAAGGGAATAGTGATTCCTCTTATCAAATTAGATTGGAATAGCAGAAACAAAATCAATTAAATAAAGCTAAGGAAAGAGAATATTAAATAAGCACACTTAGCTTAGATGGAGCACAAAAATATCTCTCAGAAGTTCGACGAAGATTGGCTTGAATGGATTAATTAATTCGATGATTTCTTCTGAGATTCGTGCCCTATTTATAGGTGAGCAGATCGCATCTTCAACTGGTCTAAGGTGCCCTTCGACTAGTCGAAGAAATAACAAATTTGAAAAAAATCGGGCGCGATAAGCTTTCACCGTTCTACGACTGGTCAAAGGCCTCCTTCGACTGGTCGTAGGTCACCTTCGACTGGTCGAAGGTCTCCTTCAACTGGTCGAAGACCTTGTGAATTTATCGCTGGACTTTGTGTCGAAGAATTACGACCGGTCGAAGAACCAGTCGACACTGTTCCTACGACTGGTTGAAGAAATCCCTGGACTAGTCGAAGCCTAACAGAAAATATCCGATTTTTGTAACAACCTTACGACATATCAAGGAATTTCCTAGACTGGTCGAAGCAACTCTAGGACTAGCCGAAGAAGGCTTAGGACTAGGCGAAGAACTGACCAAACTTATGTAAAATAAACATTTGATTTATGTATCCAAAGTGACCTACTTATAAGGTCAACCTAAGGTCAGTCAAACCTCAACCATGAAGTAAGGACATTGAAATATTAGGAACTAGTGACCTTGAAGTACGAGCCTTGAAGTCTTGATGTAGCTCAATCTTGAAAGAGTCTTGAATTCTTTATGAACTGCTTTGTACATGTCTTGAGTTCTTTATGAACTGCCTTATATTCTTCTTGAAGTCTTGCAGCTTGAGTCATGTCTTGCGAGTAGTTCTTGCATTCAAGTTTGATCTTTGTACTTGTGAGCTTAGCTTGTTGTGAACTTAGCTTGTACATGAATATTGATCTTTGAGAGAGCTTCACTTATGCAAGATATATAACAGTGATTTTGGCACCACAAATTTGACAACAAACATGGATATAAAATATAGCACTTACAAGGTTTAGGTTAGGTTATAGGTTAAGGTTTAGGGATTTGAGTTTAGGTTATAGGATTAGGTTTGTTTTAGGTATAAGGGATTTGAGTTTAGGTTTAGGTTTTAGGTTTTAGGTTTGGGATTTGAGAATGGGTTCGGGTTTGGTTATAGGTTTTAGTTTCGGTTTTTAGGTTATAGGTTTTTGGGATTTGATATGGGTTCGGGTTGAGGTTATAGGTTTTGGTTTTGGTTTAGGTTATAGGTTTTGATTTAGGTTATAGGTTAACGGTTAGGTTTTTAGATTTGAGAATGGGTTCGGGTTTAGGCTATAGGTTTTGGTTTTGGTTTTGGTTATAGGATTTGAGAATGGGTTCGGGTTTAGGTTATAGGTTTTGATTTAGGTTTAGGTTATAGGTTTTGGTTTTGGTTATAGGTTATAGGTTATGTTAAGGTTTAGGTTTAGGTTATAGGTTTTGGTGATTTGAGAATGGGTTCGGGTTTAGGTTATAGGTTTTGGTTTGGTTTAGGTTATAGGTTTTGATTTAGGTTATAGGTAACGGTTTAGGTTAAGGTTAGCTTTAGGTTATAGGTTTTTGGATTTGAGAATGGGTTCGGGGTTTAGGCTATAGGTTTTGGTTTTTCTTTAGGTTATTGGTTTTGGTTTTTGGTTTGGGTTATAGGTTATAGGTTTAGGTTTTAGTTTAGGTTTAGGTTATAGGTTTATAGGATTGAGAAGGGTTGGGTTTAGGTTATAGGTTTTGATTTAGATTTAGGTTATAGGTTTGGGTTTAGGTTATAGGTTATGGTTATGTTTAAGGTTAAGGTTTAGTTTAAGTTATGTTTTGGATTGAGAATGGGTTCGGGTTTAGGTTTAAGTTTTTGGATTTGAGAATGGGTTCGGGTTTAGGTTATAGGTTTTGGTTTTGGTTTAGGTTATAGGTTTTGATTTAGGTTATAGGTTAACGGTTTAGGTTTAGGTTATAGGTTTTTGGATTTGAGAATGGGTTTGGGTTTAGGCTATAGGTTCTGGTTTTGGTTTAGGTTATAGGTTTTAGGTTTATGTTTAGGTTTTGGTTTAGGTTTAGGTTATAGGCTATAGGATTTGAGAATGGGTTCGGGTTTAGGTTATAGGTTTTGATTTAGGTTTAGGTTATAGATTTTGGTTTAGGTTATAGGTTATAGGTTTATGTGAAGGTTTAGGTTTAGGTTATAGGTTTTGGTTTTGGTTTAGGTTATAGGTTTTGGGTTTATGTTTTGGTTTAGGTTTAGGTTATAGGTTATAGGATTTGAGAATGGGTTCGGGTTTAGGTTATAGGTTTTTGATTTGGTTTAGGTTATAAGTTTTGGGATTTAAGAATGGGTTCGGGTTTAGGTTATAGGTTTTGGTTTTGGTTTAGGTTATAGGTTTTGATTTAGGTTATAGGTTAACTGTTTAGGTTAAGGTTTAGGTTAAGTTATAGGTTTTTGGATTTGAGAATGGGTTCGAGTTTAGGTTAAGGGTGTGGTCCCTGCAAATACAAATATAAACACAACCTGTCCAAATGGTCAGGCCCTTCCAATGCCGTCCATAGGAAATGGACAGCTTAATCATGGTCATAACAACGGTTCCCACCTTCCAGGGACCCCCCGCTCATCCGATACCTCCGACGCACATCCGGGTCTGCTCCATTAATTTCGACCAAATACATAAACACGGCCTGTCCAAATGGCCAGGCCCCTCTAATGTCGTCCATAGAAAATGGACAACTTCATCATGGTCATAACAGCGGTTCCCACCTTCCAGGGACCACCGCTCTTCCGGATAGCTCCGACGCACATCCGGGTCTGCTCCATCAATTTCGAGCAAATACATAAATACGGCCTGTCTAAATGGCCAGGACACTCCAATCATGTGCATTCTTGATAAGAGACGTACCAGATGCTTGAATCTGAAATATGCAGCTCCAATCCTCCCACATGCAACATCCACCTGAAAGATTGCGCATAACCGTCATGCTTGAGTAATCAATACAGGAATCTACAAGTAAGGAATGATGAAAACTAAATGTAAGGAAAACATAAAATTCCTCTGATGTAAACTGTATTTAAATTGACCTTGAGTTGATTGGATACTCGTAGAATAGAAACATGGACTGAATATGAAAAAGTTGCTCCATATTCTACTGCAATTGAACTTGACACTAACACTTGCACGCCGTAACATGAAGCAAAGTTTAAAAGGAAAAAAAAAGGTTTAGAAACTTGAGAGTTATTCTGCTTTCGACTTGAGTCGACACAGTCTCAATCAAGAGTCAATTATACTGAGGTTTTGGGAGTTTTCATTTATTTCAAGAAAATCTCGGGCCTTCTTGAGTCAAAACCATTCGGAAAAGAAGAAGAAATATAAAGAAATAGAAAAAAGAGTTGAAATTGAGTTGTAAAAAAAACTCAACTTCATTCCTGATGAAGTTAAGCGAACTCAGTCGATCGTTGCGTCTACTTGATGAGGTTTCAAACAACGAAATGAGATAATTACATCATTGGTAGTAGAAAACAATGTTGTTTTTTACATGGGATACTAGGCAGATGTTCTAATTGTTGGAAACATACTTCTAGGAATTCCAAGAACACTGTCACTTTCTACACCATAAGCAGCACCACCTGCACAAGTCAGCATTTTTTAGTTGAATAAAGGAACCATGAGAAAATTTTCAAAAAACAAAACTGGTTCCAAGAGCATTTGTAGTTGAATAAAGGACATGAGAGACATTGATATGAGATCATTATCTGCCTATAAAACCCTTTCTAGGTGTGTAAAGCTTACCACATCATAGATATCCTGAAGCTTAAAAAGTGAAATGATGGTTCTAAGAGATACATTTCCAAAGAAGGAACACCGCTTGTTAGAAACAACCCGAGAAAACTGGTTAAACCACAATCTGTTGCAAGTTTTTGGCAAAACTAAGCTCAATTACATAAATGCTTTGTCAAATAACATTTACAGAAATTGACGCAAATAACACAAAATTTCAGCATTGATCTAAATCAGTTATATTGAAATATTTTGGAAGGAGAAGCTTCTCTGGTGAGCCATTGATCTAAGTCAATTTCAGCATTGATCTAAATCAATTTCAGCATTGACACAAAATATTTCCTGGTGAGCCATTCAATGGACCATATCCTCAGTTAAACCCTCCCTCCCACTCTTCTTTTTTTTCTAAGAATTTCTACAATCGGCCAAGTTTCTCATCTAATTAGCGGTTCTTTGGACAATCAAGGAGAAGAGACAGATGAGTAATCACCTGATCACAAGTGTATGACAAGTTCAGAAGGACATATGTATCTTAAAAACTAGTCCCACTGGAAACCTACAATAGTAAAAGGAAAAAACGTGTTAATTAAAGGAGAGTACACAACAAATAGTCTTGAAAAGGCTTACAATAGTTAATAGGATCACAAATCCATTCACAAGAATTTTATTCTCAACTAAAAAAGTTATAATTCATAAGATCATTCTTACTGAAAGTAAAGTCTAAGAAATCATCATTGAATAATCATGATAATTTGTTTTCCTTTTCTCATAATCCAAACATGCACTAAAACTTGACAAAGAGACTTTTGAGCATAATCTAATAGTAAGGATTTATTGACCGTGGTCGTAACTGTCACAAAGAAGATGCATGTGTATAATGTGGCTAATGTTTGTACAAGGTCAGGTCCTCCATAATGTTTGAAGGCATAGCTCTCTCTCTACAACTTTTCCTGAGAGGCCCACTGTTGTTTCTGTATGGAATCCCATTTGTCCATAAGTCTTTTCACCAAGAAAGTGAGATGTACAAAAAATAAGGCGGCTTCAACAATCGCATGGCCTACCATGAGAATTTCAAAGTTTTTGGGTGGATGTCCATTACTTTCTGCGCATGGCCTATCTAATGATTGCATAGACCTTACTTTTGGGGCATCACATCATCATGGTAGAGCTCATTAGATTGGGATTTGAATGGCATATATACAATATGGTGGACCCACATACTAGTTGAATAAAGTTTATACCTTGGTGAATAAGCTCTAGGCATGTTAATAATTTTATATTAACTTTAATAACCTTAACACGCATGTGAACAGAGAGTTGTAGAGAGAGCTCTATCTACAACGTTTGCCTGAGGATATGACCTTTTTATCACCATCTCAGTTGAAATGTTTACAATTTAAAATTTCTTTGTGGCCAGTATTTATGCCCTCCTGGTTGATAGCTACACCCTTTCTCAGCTTTTAGTAATACAAAAGTACACATTGATGCTGCTGTGCTACCGAAAAGAAGAATGTACCGTAAAAAATAAAGAAAAAGAAAGGGTGTACATGAAAACTGCAATTTCATCCTCTTGAATGAACTCGACAGTGAAAGAAGACAAACAAATCTGAAAATTTAACTAAAATATTCCATAATTCACCAGATTCAGCAATCATATGGCAACGGAAGCCAAGAAAACAACAAATTGAAATCGGTAGATCTAGAGAGAAACAGTTACTAGCAGTGGTTCTAAATGCTCAAGTGGCGTCTATATTGAAAACAAAAAGCAACAGGGTATTATTACAGGAAATAGACAAGGATGGTGCTGAAAATTTTTATTATTCGAAAATGCAAACCTTTGTTTTATCATGAATCACAAGAGAAGTGTTGTTTCTGCGAGGGTTGAATAAACGCATCATAACCTGCCATAAACATAGGGTCAGATTGCCACAGCTAAGATTGCATCCTTCGGATGTATCAACAAAAAGGAAAACCTTGAACAAAATCCCTAAAAAATCGTCTTTAGAAGTTTGTTTGCAGCCTACTCCCGACCAATATCATGGCACCACCTAGATAAATTGTACAATACAGATATTATATACCAATACAGTAATCAATACAGGAATCTTTAGAAGTGCTATCAGATGATTAGACCCAAACAGATTTATATACTAAACACAATGTATTAAGGAGTTTGCAAACTTTTTAAGAAATGAGGGAAATGCACATCTTAGTTGCTTCATGCCACTACTTGATACCTGACAAATGCAGTGAGGTGAATTAACATGTGTTATGGCACATGTGTGGTGGATGAGCCACCACCATTTAAGACATGGTGGAAATGCACATCTTAGTGACTTAGTCTAACCCTTCAATCGCATTTCTGAATGTATATGAATGCTTGTTCCAGTAACATAACAGACATTACACCAAATTAAAAGACATTCAAATTGATCTCGCAAACTAACAAACCAACAAATTTTCTGGAATTCCCTTCAAGATTATATATATATATATATATATATATATATATATATATATATATTATAGATGCTGAATGAAAGTTAGTTGATGTTTGCAAACACTATGACCAACCATTGCAGCAGTGTGCAATAAAGTCAGATACATCTCAGTAGCTCCATACCCCAGCTTGATTCCTGATGAATGCAATGTAGTGGATTAACATGTTTTATGACACGTGTGGTGGATGAGTCACCAACATTTAAAAAATGGTGTAAATGCACATGCTAGTCTAGCACTTCAATCATATTTTTCAATGTATATGAATGTCTGTGCCAGTAACATAAAAGACATTGGAAAAAAAACATAGAAATTCAAATTGATGTCACAATCTGACAAACCAAAAAAAAAAAAAAAAATTCTGGAATTCCTTTCAGGATCTTAAGACAATCCACTGACATCACCATCATTACCTTTAAATCCCATCCATTCCACCCTTCAAAATTGTTTGGGACGTGTTTGGTTCAAGGGATTAAAAGTGATTAGAAGGTTTAATCCCCGGATTGGCCGGGCGTCCCAAACAGACCAAAAATAGCAATCCCAGGATATAGCAATCCTATAGATCTTGCACCAATCCACTGACGCAGCTATCATTGCCTTGAAATCTGTGCAATCCACTCTAATACCATCCAATTCCTTCTAATCTGCAGCCAAATAGGCCCTAATGGTGGGCGTTCAATCACCACAGTTTCCTATGGTGTGGTCCACCTGAGATTTGGCCCTAAAATGAGCTGGAAAAAATGAATGGTCTGCATACACATATTATGGCCAACTACTCCTTTAGAAGTTATGTTGTGTAGCATGCAATTTATTTGGGAGAGAGAAATCTGACATACTTTGTTAGCTCAAGTCATCTGAAATGGCATGGGCCAATGAGACCCTATGAGGTTAAGAAGGGCTCATATATTTGTAGATCGCCATTACAAGTAATCGGGAGACAGAGAGATTCAATATAATTACAGCACGCCTGAAGCCAGATCATTTTATATAGTTGGGGATACAAGGAAGAAATCTGGATAGAAAATATTTAGAGTGGAGAATTATCAAAAAAATAAAAATAAAAATTCTTCCTATTAAGAATATCAATATTGAGACATAAGAATTTCATGTGCCTTCAAGAAAGACAATCCGCACTCAATTATAATTTATATATCGATCGGGTTCGGGCAACCTGATACCTCAACCTGAGCCAAACCCAAGTTTTATCGGGTTGGTGGTTATATACCCAAGCTTGAGACCAAACCCAATACATCTTGCTCGAGCCCAACCTAATGTCAGGACTTTCAGCCCTAGTTATAAGAAAGTGAGTTAGGATGATGCAGCAACCAATAAGTTCTCCAGCTACACTAAAGGGATGCCCTAAAACCCTCTCTTCATCATTTATATATATTATATATATATATAATATATGTATTTTATATCTGGCAAGGCTTTAGATGACACTGGTATAGCCACGTGGCGGCTACTGGTTAGTGCCCTGTGAGGCAGACCATCTTGTAGGTGTTTTGGACCACACCATAGGGAAACAGTAGTAATTGAATGTCCACCATTAAAAACCTCCAGCCCACTGTAATGTTTGGTTGACATCCGACTTGTTGATTAGGTCATAAGGACTTGATGAAGGGAAAAAACAAATATCAATTTGATCCAAAACTTTCATGGCAGCCAAGTTTATAATGGTGGGCATTCAATTAACATTGTTTCATGTCATATGGGTCACTTGAGATTTACACCGGTGTTTAAAAATCAGTTTTCGGG
>JAJHSJ010000016.1:30623711-30685317 GCA_021015155.1 Magnolia officinalis | reverse complement strand
TTAGTAATTAAATTAAAACCCCTACAAATGTACTATGAATAGCTACTTTTGGATTAAAGTTGATTGCCAAACTAGGGTGCCAAACACAACAAGAGGATTTCAAATCCAGGGAGCTCCGAATCCAGGGGGTTTTAAATCCAAGCTCCAGAACAGGCCCTAAGTGGATTACACCACATATAGGGTCCAGATAATGATTCTAACTGTTAAAACATTCGCAGGGCTCACCATAATGATTTATTTTCCATCTAATATTGTGTTCATGAGGTCACACAGACCTGTACGAAGAAGGAAAAACAATTATCATGTTGAACCAAAACTTCTGCGACCCCATAAGGCTTACAATGGTAGATGTTCAATCCCCCACTGCTTTTTGCACGGTGGTCCACATAATCTTTGGATCCATTCTATTTTTAGGTTAAAACCTTACAACGAGCTTGCTAAATGAACGGATCAAACCTTACAACGAGCTCGCCAAATGAACGGACAGTTTGGATATAAAACATACCTCATGGTGGGACCCACACAACTTGGTGACGTAAACACACCAGCAAGTTCTCTGGTGTGTGGTACACCAGCCAATCCGCTTCCTATTTTTAGGCCATTCTCCTTCCCCTGTCAGACTAAACAGACCAATGGTCGAGATTACCACCATGTCTGATTTTAAAGACTCCCCCCGTATACTGGGCATAGATGCTGGTCACGTATCATATAGAACCGTATTCTAGCCTGATTACACATCATATAGAATCTGGAAATAATAAATCGTGTCCGTCCAAATTCAAATAGGACACAACATAACGAAGAGTAGTGATGGGAAAGGCGGATTTTATACTAATTACTATGGTTAGGCCACCTGAGTTTTAGATTAATGTCGAGTTGTTGAGACGGAGTTGGTTAGACTTGATCTAGTTCGACATCCAGAGACCATAATTTAGAGCCGATCCGAACCCAGTTTTACCTGAGTTTGGTTTAGATTGTTTATGTGACACCCCATTCTAGCTTTACATTAGCGAGTTCAGAGCTTATCCATGTTGTTTGAGCTTGGTTTGATTCAGATTATATGAGCTTGGTCGTCCAAATATTCGAGCGGTGTCGAATCGAGCCATTAGAACTTTCTTAGGCCTGCGGTAATGTTTATTCACCATCTAAGCTGTTGATAATGTCACACTGGCGTGGATAAAGGTGATTAACTATGAAATACTTTGTGTTGGCCACATCAGCTTTAGATCAAGCTGATATTAACACTATGATGATTTCACTGGCGGTCATTCAATTATCAATGCTTCACCTGGTATGACCTACCTGATATTTGGATCTACTTCATTTTTTTTACTTATGTCATGAAATAAGATGAAAAACTGGATGGGTGGCATGGTATGCACCATATACATTGAAGTGGGCTCCACCATAGGAAAATAATATTAATCCGAAACTTCTACACCCCAACCAATTTGGATCCTATGTTGTTGTCTACCAGAGGTTTGGATCTTCCTTATTTTTTGTCTCATATTGTAAAATGAGCTGGAAATTTTGATGGACGGCTGGATAAAGCACATATATTATGGTGAGGCCCATATAGCTTTGAGACCAACTAGGTGGTGGGTGTTGAGATCACCACCAATTCGAATCTTGCTTTAATGTGCTGAGCAAACTTTGTGAGCCCACCGTCATATTAAAAATTCATGCTGCCCATTTGTTTTTACATATCATTTTATGAGATGATTCCAAAATTGAATCATATCCAAAACTCAAATAGATCACATAATAATAAAAAATAATATGCATACAATCAACAAGCCGAATCAGGTTGATTCAAACCGAGTTGAATCAAGCCGAGCTGAGCCAGTACTACCCTGGTTTTAACTTCGTTTGTTTTTTTTTTTTTTTTTAATTTTAAAATGAGCTTGCATTCAAGGGTTGGTTTTATTTGAACTTCTGTTCAAGCCATTCCTGCCGAGCTTTTTCAAGCCAATCCAAGCTTTTGAGCTCGCTTAGTTTGTGTTCAGCTCTTGCGGCCGAAACCATGATGGCAAACCAAACCCTGCAGATTCTAGGGTAAAATTGTAAATTTAGTGAAAAGAAGTGGCAAGCATTTTTAAGCTGTTTTCATTGGTGATAAACTACTAGTAATAATAATAATAATAAAAAACCCATATCATATCCATTATCCATATATCTATTTATTGAAAGTGCGTCCTGACGGGGGCGGATTAAGTGAGGCCGGGATCCACGGAGGCGAATGGACCCTGACTGTAGGGCTTATGGTAATGTATGTGCCTTAAATCCACACCGTTCAACCGTTTTGATAGCTCATTTGAGGGCATGATCCAAAAATAAAAGCAGATCCAAATCTTATGTGGACCATACCACAGGAAAAACGTAGCGATTGAATCCCCACCAATAAAATCTTCATGGGGCCCACTGGAATGTTTATTTTCCATCCAACCTGTTGATAAGGTCACAAAGATATGGATGAAGAGACCACACAAATGTCAGCTTGATCCAAAACTTTTGTGGCCTACGGGAAGTTTTTAATGGTCGATTAACACTGTTTCCTATATTATGGTCCATCTTAAATTTGTATCTGCTTCATTTTTTTTTTTTTATCATGCATTAAAATGAGCTTTAAATACAGATGGACGGCGTGGATGTAGCCACATACATCACAGTGGGCCCCACAGTCAGGAGTCCCATCCACCTCGGCGGATTCGGGTTCTTCCCTAATCCGCTTCCGTCTCAGGGGATTTGCTACTTCACAAGCGTGTGGAGCGTGGCCTACACACAGGCAAACACACCAATATGAAACACGTGCGTGAGTTCTGAGCTCCTCAACTGCATGGAAATAGCGCTTAGACCAGCTACCTCAGAAATAGTCAGTTTTGGTTGTTCATACCAATTTAGTAATTCCTGCTAAAGCTAAACAGGATGGGTTTGCGTGTAATTAGGATGGGTTTGGGTGGTATATTTGAAGGTTTTTTGGAATATAAGAATAGGATTATCCGGGAGTACAATCATCCACTAAATCATCCAGTGAAAAGTGACTATGTTGAAGCGGTTACAAAACATAATAAGTTTAGAAGCAAAAATGGGCTAAGTCATGCCAAAACGCTTATATCAACTGTCAGAACATGAGAAGCATTTAGATAACCGGATTAAGGAATAAATATCAAAAGAATTTAGCAAAAACAATTTCTCGTACAAATCCAATCAAATCAAATATATCTTTCAATTATCTGTCATTTATATTCTTTAGTATAATCATTTTATCTTTTGCGAGTCATTTACACTCTGCAGTGTAATCCTTTGCTTTTATATGTTATTTATATTCCTTTGTATAATCCGTAGCGGTAATCAAGTAGTTAACTTTAGTTGTAATTCGGGTCTACATCCATATGCTGGATTCATTTCAAACAGAGTTCTTCATCCAAGAAGGTGTTTTGCAACTGTTCTTCGCGACAGACTATAAAAATTCAGTTCTCGTTGTTCTTTTATCTGTATTGAAAAGTCCTTTCATACGGAAGACAAATGTGTTACCCATTATCAGATGAAGAACCCTACTCTCTGACTATCGCCTGATCATTTTAACATACCGTGTGAGTGGTTGAATAGGTGACCAATCTTATTTGATCTCGGTCATATACTACGTATCCGCCTATCTTGGCGCTTGGGGTCATAGTTGTTCAGTTTGAATTGAGTCACACATTCAATAATGGCATGCCCGCATTTATCATGTGACTGAAATAATAAATCGAACCACAACAATATTTAGCACGTCCAGTGGAATATTGTTTTTAGCTTATCAGTGCAATATTGACAATTAGGAATATGAATAGAAGGAATAATCGAATTGTTGGGGTTGAGCCCTCCAAACCGACCACACTACCTCCGACCGAGGATGTGCCAATTCAAGCAACCCCCGAAATGACAACTTTGAATAGTAGTCTGACACCCCAGTATCGAAAATTAGGATGGGGCCTCGACCTCTCGGACCATCTCTCTTGAAAAGATAACAGTTGCATTTCGAGACGTGCAACTGAGTATCCAATATGTTCAAGAATATGGGAGAGTGTAACATCACGGATTTTTGCCAACCTGGGATTAGACGTCCTTAGGCAATGGGTTGCTCCTAACACCTTATTAATTCGTCAGAACTGAACCCCACAGTCTAAAATCGCTTCTGAACCCATTTCCTTCACAAATCTCACCCTTCACTACCTTGTTCTTTCAATTTTTCTAAGCACTTTCATCCTAGACACTATCCTAAACTAGTTAAGTAGTATAACTTGGATCACTTTATATACAAACTACAAAGGCCCAGGTACCACCTCAGACAGAAATCATACAGGACTAAATCCTTTAGAAATTAGGCGAGAATTAGCTAGTGCTAAACTAGAGTACCTGTGAAATTAGCACCAATCACTTTAAATACGATCTGTAAGATTCAAAACTTGTAAAATCATTGACGCAAGGTTACCCTAAAATGTAGGATCAATCTCATTACCCGATTGCTCTCGGGAGCATCTCGAAACTCCGTATCGGATCTGGACCGCACGTCGGAAGTCCGATTAACACGAAGTTAAGGAACTAGGACCGCCTCGCTGGGCTTGACAACCATCTCGGAAATCAAATCCAGATAGTGTCCCAGCGCTATTCGCTTGAGCTCGGAGTGAAGAGTGTGAGAAATGTGAAATTAATTCAAAATAAATATCTTGAATAGTAATCTGGCACCACTCGCTTGCGGATCAGTATTAAGCAACCAGACCGTCAGAATCAGACCAAATTACACCCTCGGATCAGGAGAAATTTCATACACATTTACATGTACTCGGAATCTCCGATCGAGATCCGCTAACCGTTGAACTGAAACTGGTCCGCCACGCGTGATCTGGAAATCTCACTGACACGAAAACTTAATAGAACGTAGATCCAGTGTTAGTGAGCTTAAGTCCGACCTTTGGCTCAAGGAGGCCCGCCAGAAACCCTCTTTTGAGCTGAAACAATGCCGATTTTATTATAGTGTAAGTATACCTTGAACATAAGTCTATTTCGGTGAATTTTTAGGCTATATAAGGACCTTAAACCCTCTCTCATGGCAGCCATACGAATTTGAGATTGAGAGAGAGAAAAGAGAGAAAAGAGAGAGAAAGTGTGGGAGCAGTGGGAGAATCTCCCTGCCACTCTTCCCAGCCGCTATTCGGGCTCCACCGCCTAATTCTCATCGCTTTCCCGGCGTTTCCGGCGTCATTTCTAGGTATGAAACCCTAACCTTAATCTGTTTTGGGGTTTAGACAGTTGTAGGTTGTGAAATAGCTAACCTATTTCTATCTATAGGTTGCCAAACTGCTGAATACGGAAGCTTAGCAAACCTATCGACTCCGTTACGATTCTACGACAAAAGGTGCGGACTTTAGGTGTATAGGTTATGGTTTTCAATGCTTTCAATGTCAGATAATGATAGATTCATGATCTGCATGCAATTGCACATGTACAAAGTGCTGTCTATTTTCCGTTTCGATTAAAGATGAAAAATATGGAATTCTACATACTCTAGGTATTTGTAGAAAGTACGGTATACGTATATTTTTTGGAAATGTGTTTGACATGTTTATTTGTTATATGGATATACGATATACGGATAAAATACTTATTTGGCAAAAGGATTCGCCTAAATATATGTTTTACTTATATACACTGTGTATGTTGAAATTGCATATTCTAGAAAATATGTATACGTATAAATTTTGGAGATGTATTTATCATGATTATTTGTTGTAGTAATATATTATACATGGAGAAAATACTCGCTTGGCTAAAGGATAGCCCTAATACATGTTTTGCTAACATACACCATGTATGTTGTAATAGTGTATTCTAAGTGTTTGTGAAAATGACTGAATGAGTATAGAATTCTCATTCATGCTCGCCATGACTAATTGTCATGGATTCATGATTGTTGTATTGGCGATACCCCTTTGACGAAAGGATTTGCCCTAAATCACGCCACGACCAATATACACTATATATGCTAAAATGTGTGGCCCAAGTGTTTGTGTGAAAATGACTGAATGAATATGGAACTTGGATTCCTGCTTGCCATGACTATCCGTCGTGGGTGTACGCGTGTTATGATTGGGGCAACTCCCTAGTGAAAGGATTTGGCCTAATGCCTATGTGATCGACATATGTCATGTATGTTGATGTACGTTTGTTCAAGTGTTTCTTGAAATGTCTGAATGAGTAGTAGTTAGCAAATTGTAATGTCTAAGGGTGTTGAGATATGATTCTCAACCTCTTTTAACTATGTGTATGATCTCCTTGGATAGTTGTGTGATTAGGAATTGAACATGTACAAACTCATGCTTGTGTTGTGATTCATAACATGCTCAACTGCTTTATGATTTTAACTATGTAATGCATATGTTTAAATTTACATTTACGTTGTATGATCCGTCATGGGTGATGGGGGAGTGGAGCAACGAGTGCGTGCAACAGCCCTAACAGCCCTAAACGGATAATACCAAACCTTGTTTGTATGAGTTGAATCTTGATCCATTACTGCTTTATCTATCTGCAATTGATTGTGTTTGGGGCTATGACTATAGTCCAGACAATCGGTACCAGAATTGCATTCGTGGCTGTGATTCATTTGCCACGTGAGATGTGTTCGACGAACCCGAGTCGTACTTCGGTTGACGATAGTGGTTGGCCACGCGAAGTGCTTATGCACCTCATGTCGTTCAACTTGTTGTGCGATCGAGCTAGCCGAGCTCGTCAAGTAACCCGATCTGTCGAATGTGTGTTCACCATGTTTGGTCATTACTGCTTGAACCTAGGGTACTAAACTTACCAGTGGCAATCCCGTTAACCATGGTACCTCGATCCGCTAAGACTCATGAGCCGGACATGGTGGTATGGGACACCGTGGCCGAGCTGTCGGCCTATACTGGGGCCACGTGCCTCCTCGTAGTGACCAGTGAGCAACCAGACTCGTGAGCCGATTATGGTGGTATGGGACACTATATTCGAGCTGTCGATACTTACGGCGAGAGCCGAGTACGGTGAGACCTGTACTCGTGCTGACGGGCAACGAGTCCTCCGTAGTGTCTTCGAGTATACTCTAAGGTCTGTGATTGGCGACGAGCCCTTCACAGCAACTAGAGCATGAGTTGAGCCGAGTACGGTGAGATCTGTATTCGAGCTGACGGCCAACGATTGAGCCGAGTACGGTGAGACCTGTACTCGAGCTGACGGTTAGCAATTGAGCCGCATACGGTGAGATCTGTATCCGTGCTGACGGGTGACGAGCCCTTTGTGATGCCTTCGCTATGCCTCTCAAACCATAATATCGTATGAGATTAACTAGGACTGACGACCCTAGAATGGATCATGTTTGAAAATGATACAAGGGAGGTACCTTAGTTTTCCAATACTACTGTTTGAAATGGACTAATAATAACTCGGTAATCATGCTCATCATCGCACCGCATGTGCCTAGTAGATGTGGAGCACTGAGGGAGGTATGCATTCGCGAACGTAAGATGATGTCGCATGAGGGTGGTTTGGCAAGGGCATACATCATCATGTCATTTCATACTTGCATTTAATAAGAGTAGTTAAACTTGTTTGATTGTACTGCTTTATCATTACTGCTTGATTGAATTGATAACATGTTAACCTATGCTTTATTGTTCCACTGAGTTGATCACTCACTCCCACGTTACGGGACTGTGTTTGCAACACCAACCAGATTTGTTGAGTTTCAGGTGATGGCGATGCTTATGAAGCAGAGCCGAACTATTACTATGATGTTGAGGAGGAGTTCTCCTACACGTAATCTCTGACAGGTCTATGAAGACCTGGTATTGTATAGACGGGGCTACGGTACTTGGGATAGGAGACATTACACTTCCTCACATTTGGTATATTTTAGAACTGTACGTGTAATTATTTAACCTGGTAATGTTATCACACTCTGGAGACTCATCATAGTTTATATATTTTATCTATCTATCACAGTCTTCCGCTTGCAAATTTAACTGTCTCTGGAGTATGATATGCTGTTTTGGCTTAATCTCACTCATGTTCAATGCACGAATACAGTCAACATTCAATAATCATTCATTTTGTTGCATAAGTGATGTTCTGGAACTCGGAAGTTGAGTTTATGCTCGACTCCCGATTTTCAGGGCGTTACAGAGAGCTCGGGCAAAGTTAGTGCATACCCAGACCGAGTAATTCCGTATTCAAACTGAGAACATTAATTGATACATGGCTACCTAGACTGAGGCCATGCATCGATTGATGGCCATCATTATCGAAAGAGCACTTACAGTGACATAATATAATGCCGAAAGAAGTTCTATCGATAACGGGCTGTAATCGCCATTTATGCCTCCCTTGCAGCGGAATCCACTGCAGATCCTGATCAAGGAAGTATAGAATGTTCTGCTACCCAATGAGTTCAGGCGACCAAAGTGGGAAGCTAGAAATTTTATTCCTGAAATTTCAAACCAGGGTTTAACAAGATATCTCCTTTCCAACAATTCCTTAGGAACCTGTTATTCCATGAGGGACAAAACGAAGTAGGTCCTGACCTACTACCAATGGCTGAACCTCAGCTAGTGGATCATGACTAAATCCTGCAAATGGTTCAAGATGTAGTAGGTCAAGTCCTCGACCACAATACTATCCCGGTTTATCATAAGACATATCCTGAATGGATTCATCGACAACACCCGTTGCTAAGGAATTATCGATCGGATTTTACCATATTTTTGAGTGATCCTGATCTCGAACACATTTGTCGATTCACTATACAGCGTAGGGAATTGACTAATAATGACTATCATAGACTATAATCATTCGATCATTCACTGATGGTAGCAACCTTTATATGATATTCCAATTTATTACCAAACTCAATCCATACCAGGTAAGAGATAAAAGAAAATTTATATGCTCAGTTTTTTTCTAAGGTCAGAGAAATGACCATGGCCGATCTCGCACATTTTTGACAGTTATCAGGGGAATCTTACGTGAGTTAAATTGCCCGATTCAAGAGAGTGAAGAGGTAGTATAGGGTCTCATGACCAAGGCCAAATTTGTGCAACTTGTAAAAGACGGCCTGGAATATAAACTCTGTGAGAAATTTATCAGAACAAGTTCATGGACCTATATGACCTAATTAGGAAGGTCTCCAGGTATGAATTAAAAAATATTTAATATTATAAATGGCACGAAACTCATTCCCAATTAACTAACAAATGTATTGTGTTCAGGAACGTCATTCATGATAACATTGATCGTAGGTTACTGAAGTTCCCTGAGAAGGGTGAGGAAACAATGTTGATCGATACTAATCCATTTCTGCTTAACCTTGACATCAATATGGCCACAATAAACTTGTTGAAGGCTGATCAACCGCGATAGAGGGTTGATCTCAGTCAAAGTAACCATGATGGCGCATCGCGACAGTCGAGGCTGAGGCGATATCAACCTCCTACTTTGACTGCCAGGCGGCTGAATACAGCTCGATAAGACAGTCGAGGGTCATATTTATGCGATCGATGTGCCAGAATGACCATCTGGGTTAGGGAGGACTGCCTCGACCAGTTGGGCAAGTTCAATAAGTAACTCCAAGGATGGCTGAAAAAGGTGGTCTCCATCGACTGCAAGGAATGTTTCCAATGCTTGGTCGCCACCCTTAAGAGAGAGTGCCAAGTCAAAGGATGGGCAAAACCCTGTCAACTCATAAGGGAGTTTGGAAATGGGTCATGTATCCCAAATTCCCATCTGTTCCCAAAGTAATGACCCGAACTTAGTAACGCCATCGGCAATGGCATAAAGTGACTATGCAAAAGAAATTCGTAGAGGTTGAGGAAGCATCTTGATTGAAAACTATGCAGTCATGATCATTTGGGATAATCCCTCAATTGGAGGAATGGCTGACCATGAACACAGTCGAGGCAGTTTTACAGCCTGTATTGTACGATCGGGGTATGGAGGATGCTACCCGGCCCAATGGGTCAGCAAGACCAGGGGATGATGATGACTGTGATAATTTGTCTTATTATCTCAATGATGAGTCATTCTTAGGGGACGATTGATTGATAAATAGACTGGTAGCGATGACTGAAGCATTACAGGTATCTTCATCTACTTCCATTCAGTTGGATGTTGTTGCGAACGAGAACACTAGGCATAATGATATGGATTCTAATACGCAAGCTGGTTTGGAAACACTAGGGGGCAATGTCTAGGTTCAGAGATTTTGTTTGGGACATTGTCACCTGTGGTCTTTCATTGCAATATGGTGCTTACTTCACCCTCTAATTTTCGGGGAAAGCCGGCCTAGGTGGGTGAAATAGTGAGTGATACCAAAGAATTTAGTCTTCCTGTGGTAATACAACATGCTTCCTTTCCTCTGAAAGAAACAGAAGGGGCACCGGGAGTGGGCAAAGTGCCATAAGTAAATACCATCATGATAGAATCGAGAGCAATGTCTGAAAGAGTGGTCATAGAGAGGCCCACTCGTGGTATGGCATAACATTTCAAATTGCTATATATATATCAACTCATCTTGAAGGTTGTCTAGTCACCAGGATTCTGGTCGACAATGGAGCTGGCGTTAGTCTTCTCCCATTAAGGATGATGCCAAATTTAGGGAAGATTATGGTTGACCTAATTCCATATGAGGTAACAGTCAGTAACTTCACTAGCCATGTTACAAATATGCACGGGGTCTTGCAAGTTGACTTGACTGTTGGAACAAAAAGGGTGTTAGCTCCATTCTTCGTGGCCGACACCTCATCCAATTATAATACTTTCATATTATTGTCACATGCGGTTGATTTGAAGTAAGAAATGGTGGCGGATTATGCTGGTATCCATTACTTATGGTAAGTTGGGATAGCTGGGAAGTTCGAGAGCGTTGGTGGCCTTGTGGAAGGAAGAATGAAGGGATGGATAGAGACCTACATCGGTCACCACTTCGCAGTTGAAGGACGATTTTTCACGCCCCAAACTTGGAAACTGGACTCACAAAATTCTCGATCGCCGAATCCGATGTCGATAACCTCCGTAATACCCCACTCTCGGCTCCCAACGTCCATACGTCAGGTTCTGATCCTAGGATCCTACAAAGAGGATTTTCTAATGTACATTTTATTCGTAATAAGCATAACCACAAGTTTACCCAAATCACAAAGACAACATCATCATCACATATCCACTAATATAAACATTTAAATACAATGCTGAAAGGGAAATACATATATCGAAATCAAAGCTCCAGAACTCAGCTACATGCTCTAAGCTCCACTTTGCTGCAACCTAATGCCACCTGCACGCATCTATCGTGCATAAGCTTATAAAAAGCTTAGAGGGTGGTGTAAGTGTGTGTACAAGGTAAGTACCAAGTATACAATACCGGTCCATAAATTATACAACATCGAAAATACTAGCAACTCTATAAATCATACAATATTAGAGTATGCAATGCAGATAGATTATGCAATGCGGAGATATAGAGAGTCAAATATTAGATGCCGAGGATGCAATGCAATATGTAAATCCTGAAGAGCCATGAATACCATCAACCTCATCTAGGCCATATAAATGCGGAAACATAGTAACCCAAAATGCTAAATGTTGCGAATGCAATGCAATATGCGATGCGAATGAAATGACTAAGCATTCGCAATGACTAAGCTGGAGTGAAGTCGGGATGATAGTACGTGGTATCGCAGGCTATGGGGTCTATCACAAGAGACTTCTATCCAAACCAATCCCATACCTAAATTTGGATAGCCAGACTCAATGTGGTAAACCCCTGACCTCAGGTTAGTCATGCACCCCAACTGAAATCTTTGTCATTACAAGGTACACAACAATTAGTTGCGCACCACCAGCCCGGGTGGATAGTGAATGAATGAATGAATGAGTATACAACTTCTGCTCAATAAGTCCACATATTAGTACCGTACATCTCTGAAATCATCACCGGGTTTAGTACACTCCAAGCTGGCTGCCGCCCCTGCCGGCCGCGCAGCCCAGCGAGTGGAAAAGACCTCACTACCTGCCTGCCAGTAGTATACCAATGCCTACCCGGCTTGTCGATAGCGTGTCACGCCCCAAACCCGGAAATCGGATTTACAGGAATCCCGATCGCCGAATCCGGTGCCGACAGCCTCTGTAGTACCCCATTCTCGACTCCTAGCGTCCATACGTCAGATTCCGATCCTGGGATCCTACAAGGAGGATTTTTTTTTTTCCAATGTACATTTAATTCAAAATGAGCATAACCACAAGATTACCCAATTCACAAAGGCAACATCATCATCACATATCCACTAATATAATCATTTGAGTACAATGCTGAAAGAGAAATACATAAATCGAAAATCAAGCTCCAGAAGACCGCTGCATGCTCCAATCTCGACACTGCTGCAACCTAACATCACCTGCACGCATCTATCGTGCATAAGCTTATAGAAAGCTTAGGGGGTGGTGTAAGTGTGTGCATAAGGTAAGTACCAAGTAAGCAGTATCAGTGTAATCAGAGTAATCAAAGTAATCAGAGTAATCAGAGTAAGCGGAAATATTGGCAGTCCGTGAGTCATACACTGTCAGGGTATGCAATGCAATTCAGCTATACGAATGAGGAGTTAAAGAAAGCCAAATATCAGATGTTGAGGATACAATGTCATAAACCATACTATATTGAAATAAGCGGAAATATACTGATAAGTCTATGAGTATCATCAGTCGTACCAAGGCTATGCGATGCAAGACATGAGTACTAACGGCTATATCAATGCAGAAACATGGCAACCCAAAATACTAAGTACTGCGGACGCAATGTAATATGCAGTGCGAATGAAATGACCATGCTGGAGTGAAGTCGGGATGATAGTACGTAGTATCGCAGGCTACGGGGTCCAGCACAATGGACTTCTATCCAAACTAGTCCCATACCTAAATTTGGATAGTCAGACTCAATGTGGTAAACTCTTAATCTCAGGTTAGTCGCGCGCCCAACCGAAATCCTGGCCATGCGAAAGCACACATAAAAATGGTTACGCACCATCAGCCCGAGTGGATAGTGAGTGAATGATGAATGAATATGCAATTGCTGCTCAATAAGTCCACATATCAGTACGGTTACTCTCTGGGATCATCACCGGGGTCTATTACACTCCAAACCAGATTGCCGCCCCATCGCGCGCAACAAGGTGAGTGGAAGAGACCTCACTATCTGCCTGCCAATATCGGGCCCGGCTCATCGATAGCGGACCCATTCCTCGAGCTGGTCAGACTCAGCCTAGCATTGCCCCCTCCTCTCGGGCAGGTAAGGCCGTACCCCCTTCCAACCGACCACGACACAGTGGGAGACGCGGCCTAACGGTATATGGCCCTCATGCGCTCATGCATCCACTCGGTCTAGACGTTGGAGCAACCTCTGGAACCAAGAGGGTTTAGGGACTTTCACCCAGGGATATCTATAGCACCCCATGTAGAACAGATTTTCGGTGTCCCCTCTGGCCATCCACGAAATACATGTGGAGGCTATGGCCCTGATGTCGCTAGGGCGTACGGTGGTCATGTCACATAAATGCGAGATGTATGAGTCACACAGTCCAATCATGCATCAATCCTACACATACCGTGCTCTCATGTGGGGCAACTCCACCTATCAGGGAGCCCCATGAACAACCTGCCTTATGGCATATGCAATGGTCAATCACATCTCATAACAAACACACAGATGATGTGTATGGGCATGTATTATGATGCTATGCTGTCACATACTCATAATCGATATCAATAACCGGCATCAACAATCGGCCTTGACAATGTGGACAACATAATGGGCCTTATCAATAACCGACATCAACAATCACAAAGGCCTACTATACAACATAATGGGCCATACTCAAGGGCCACATATACACAATAGGTGGACCCTGCTCAAGGGCGTAATACATATTATAACGGGCCTTACCCATAGGCCATGAATACATCACAATGGGCCTTGCCCATGGGCCACGAATACATCACGATGGGCCCCAACTACGGGTCACATATACATCATATAGGTCTCAACAATCGGCCTCGACCTCAACAATCGAAATCGGCCTCGATACTCGGCCTCGACAATCGGAATCAGCCTCAATACTCGGTTTCGACAATCGGAATCGGCCTATACAATCGGCCTCGACAAATCAGAATCGGCCTAAACAATCGGCCTCGACAAATCGGAATCGACCTCGATACTCGGCACCGGCAAATCGGTCACGTCAATCTGAATCGGCAATCGGTCATAACAATCGGAGTCGACAATCGACCACGATCGGTAATCGGTCATGATAATCGGCCTCGATCAGTAATCGATCAAACAGCCACATCAATCGCCAATCGGCCATGATTGGTAATCATTCATGATAATCGGCCTCGATCGGTAATCGGTCAATTGACCACGACAAGTAGAATCGATCTCGACACAAGGCGGGGTCCGAAGATGGACGACCGATGATGGAACAAGCAATATTAATGGGACCCATTCGTTTGGGTTAACCCACTAGAGAGTGATGAGAATGGGCCTAACCAGGCCTAAGGAAAGGTCACAATATGGACATTGCACATCAATGTGGACATTCAACTAACATTGCTCCCAAGGGATGGCCCACATAGAGCCTAACATACAATGGGCCCATGGCCTCATGCAAAGGCCTAGTATACATCACACTGGGCCATAAATATATCACATCGGCCTCATCAACAGCTACAATTTGTATCAAGGTGGCCCCATACAATCTCAATGGGCCTTACACATGGGTCTCATACACCAAGCGGGCCGCATCACATGGACCAAAAATACATCACTACGGGTCGTTCACATGGGCCTACTATACATCCCTATGGGCCGCATCACATGGGCCTACTACACATCACTATGGGCCGCATCACATGGGTCACAAAATACATCACAATGGCCTCATCATACGGGCCTCACATACATCACATCGGGCCTCATGAATCAGCCCATGGCCCTCACAATAATTAGAACGTAATTTGGGCAGCATTCACGATATTCCACGCATCATATTGGGCCTCAAGCAACGGCCCAAGCCTAAATGCAACACGATGGGCTATATGAGGGGGCAACCCATGGCCCCAAAACATCATGGCCAAAGATAACATCCCATTCATACATTATGTTGGGCCCCATGGGCAACCCATACGCCCCAGTTAAATAGCCAAGGTATATCCAACATCCACCAATGTGGACTTTATGAATCCGCCCAACAACTAGGCGAGTTAGATGGGCAGCAAAGATTCAATCACATATATCATATTGGGCCCTCATGGGACAGCCCACGGTCCATAAAATGGGTGCACAGTGCGTACATATCACATACATCATAGTGGACCTCACAAAGTAATGGGGCCCACGATCCTAAAATAGATGAATAACGTGCATATAATATGCGCATTAGGTGGGCCTCATAAGCGGTCCCATGGTGGGACGCCCAGCCCAACCGTCTCCTCTGGTGGGCGTCCACTACAAATTTGGATCTGATTCATTTGGTTTGGGCCCACCTCATAGAGTGGACCCCCCAAAAAAAAATCTGGAGAAAGGTGTGGAGACCCACACATCGCCAATGGGCCCCACACAAATGTACAGCATGAATATGCACAAATACAGCAAGGTGGGTCACCTCTAGACGGTTAGCCCACCTGCTGCTGGCCAGTTGGGTCGTCCAAACAGATGGACAGCCAGGGTGAAACACAGGGATAAGATGGGCCTCATTAGTGGGCCCCATAGCCCCTAGCTGGGCTTCAAACAAACATTACAGCGGGCCCCAAAAAAAATTGCTAAATAGTAGACATTAGTCCCAACTATTCCTCACAGTGTGGATCAACTGAGACTTGGATCTGCCTCACTTCCAGGCCCATGGTTTAGGATGATATAGGATTGGATGGACAGTGTGGATTTCAACACACATTACGACGGGACTGTACAATGGGCCCCACAGCATGCTGTCCAGCGGCACACTTCACCTGAGATTTGAATCTGGCCCATGGGCCTGGGAAGTCTGGATGGATGGTGTGAATACAATACATCAAGGTGAGTCCCACGGCCTTTAGATTGGGTAGTAAATAGAATTATAGTGGGCCTGGGAGCTTTGAGAATACAAACAGCTCCCCTGCTGCTGTTATGGTGCAGCCCACAAGGACGATGGATCTGGACGATGTTCAGATGGACAGTGAGGATATGACTTTCACAAATATCTGGTGGACCCCCACCTGCAGACGGTCCACTAGAGGATGGGACCCGTTCAAGTGGGCCCGGATGGGTGAAATGGATAAAACACAAGCATGTTAGCGGTCCTGCTGCTGGGCAGATTTCTGCCCAGCAGGTTTTATCCGGGCCTCACGATCAAGGAGATCTGAGGGTGGACGGTCTGGATACAACACATGAGTCAAGGTGGGATCCACGCATGTGGACGGTAGGGATGAAACAGATACATCAAGGTAGGTCCCACACCCACGGACTAAAAAGGCATGGATAAAACAGATACATCAGGTGCGCCCACCGTCCCATCTGGACGGTGGAGATGAAGCACATATATCAAGATAGGTCCCACCGTCCAGTTGCTGGACGGTGGAGATACAACATACATCAGGTGGGTCCACGTGTACGTGGCCCACAGCTTGAAGCAAGCTGATATCTGCGTTTTTTTTATTTTTATTTTTTCTTTCAAACGGACGGTCAGCAGCAAGCTGATATCTGTGTCTGCCCTGCCATCCAGACGGCGCTGCTGCTACTGGTGCAGCCCTCAAACACCAGATCTTCACCGTAGTAGATGGATGGTGTGGGTGAGATACATCCAGCAGGTGGAGTCCACGTCAGTGTGGCCCACCAGTTTGAATCAAACTGTTATTTGTGTTTTCCCTCATCAGCGCCTGCAGCTGGACAGCAGCAGGTCCAGCTATCAACGGCCCATTTGGCCCATGGTTGGATGGCCAGATGATGGACGATGTGCATACAGGGTACATACATCAAGATGGGACCCTATAGTGGGCCCCACAGTGTTGGGCGTTGGAGGACACGCTGGACAGTGTGCTCCTCATAAGGCTGGACGATCCATGGCCCATGTTTAGGGGCTAAAATCGGTGGGCCACCTAGACAGCAGCAGGATACACGGCACATACATCATGGTAGGGTCCACATGGGTGGGCCACACAGCCCTAGACCAAAATGATCTTTGTGTTTCTCCCTTCATTTGGGCCTGTGTGGCCGACCGGCCATGCAGCCCCAAACGGACAGCAATGTGGTCCCATTTGTGGACAGCGAGGCTATCCCACTGGATGGACAACATGGATAAACTTCATATAATCAAGGTGGGCCACAAGATGAGAAAGAGAGGGATAGAGAGAGAGAAGCACCCACCTTATATCTTCTTGGTCTTTTTCTTCCATCAATGCATGTTAAAGCTCCAAGGGACGCATTTCAACGGTGGAGATGATCATTGGAGGGTGGAGATGGGAGGTAGGAAGGTGGGCCACACTTGCTCTCTATGGAAGCCATGGACGATTGCTCCATGGGAGTTGCTTGAGAAAAAAGAAAATAAGAGAGAAATGAGAGAGAGAGAGAGAGAGGATGGGATGTGAGTGATGGATAGGTGTACTTGATGGGTGGAGAGAGAGAGTGTGTTGACTTTAGGGGTTGCTTGGGAATGGGTAAAAAGGTGATGTGAGTGATGGGTACTTGATTGATGTGATTGATAGGATTGATGTAATGTTTTCTAGGGATTGCAACGCGCGGCATTTATTCTCGAACTGGACGCGGGCCCACATCTCCTGGCCCGGGTATCGCCTCGGCGCGCGAGTCGCGACATCGGAACCGCGGCAACGGCGCGGTCGATAAGGTACCAGTCTTAGGTTGAGTCGACTCGGGTTGACGGCGTGTGAATCAGGGTTGCGCGCAAACGCTGGTTAAGGTCGAAGGTTGCCGAAATTTGACCGGGAAGACCGCGGAAGCCTATGGAACGGTACGGGCTAGGATACGGGTCTTACATAGCGGACCCATTTGGGAGCTGGTCAAACTCAGCCTAGATTATAGCCCCCTCACTCGGGCTGATAAGGCCACACCCCTCCTAACCGACCACCACACAGTGAGAGACATGACCTGCTGGTATATGGCACTCGGGCGCTCATGTATCCACTCGGTCTAGACGTTGGGGCGTCTCCTGGCCTCTGAGTTTTAGGAACTTTCACCCATGGACATTAAAAGTGCCCAGATGCTTGAACCAAATATTTTTGGTGTCCCATCTGGCCATCTACGACATGCCTGTGGAGGTCACAGCCCTGATGTCGCTAGGGCGTACAGTAATCACAATCACACAATACAAGATGCATGAGTCATGTAGCCCAATCATGCATCAATCTTGCGCATATTGTGCGCTCATGTGGGATAACTCCACCTATTAGGGAGTCCCATAAACCATCTGTGCTATGACATATGCAATGGTTAATCACATCTCATAATAAACATGTAGATGATCGTATGGACATGCATCATGATGCTATGCTGTCGCATACTCATAATTGGTATTAATAACTGGTATTGACAATCGGCCTCGACAATGTGGACATTTAACCAACATTGCCCCCAAGGAATGACATACATAGAGCCTAACATATAGTGGACCCATGGCCTCACACAAGAGCCTAATATAAAACACCATGGGCCTCACTCAAGAGCTTAATACACATCACGATGGGCCTCTCACATAAGCCTAATATACATCATAAAGGACTCCATCGCTTGGCCCTCAAATGTACCACAATGGGCCTCATCACATAGGCCTCATATACATCACATTGAGCCTTAAACATGGGTTGAATACACATCACAATGGGCCTCAAATACGGGCCGCATATACCTCACATTAGGCCTCGACAATTGACCTCAATATTCAACCTCGACAAATCAGAATCGGCCTCGACATTTGCCTCGACAATCGGAATCGGCCTCAACCATCAGAATCGACCTCGACAAATCGGAATCAGCCTCGACAAATCAGAATCGGCCTCGATAATCGACCTATACAATCGGCCTCAACAATCAGAATTGGTCTCGACAATCGAAATCGGCCTTGATAATCAGCCTATACAATCGGCCTCAACAATCGAAATTGGCCTCGACAATCGGCCTCTACAATCAGAATCGGTCTCGACAATCGAAATCGACCTCGACAATCAGAATCGGCCTCGATAATCGCCTCGACAATTGACCTCGACAAATAAGAATCGGCCTCGACAATTGGCCTCGACAATCGGAATCGACCTCAACAAATCAGAATCGGCCTCGACAAATCGGAATCGGCCTCGACAATCGACATATACAATCGGCCTCAACAAATCAGAATGACCTCGACAAATCAGAATCAGACTCGACAATTGGCTTCGACAATCGGAATCGGCAGGAATAGGCTTAAGGGAAGGTCACAATGTGGACATCCAACCATCATTGCCCATCAGTGTGGACATTTAACCAACATTGCCCCCAAAGAGCGGCCCACATAGATCCAAACATAAAGTATGCCCATGGCCTCACACAAGGACCTCATATAATCACAACGGGCCTTGTATACATTAAGTTGGGCCTCATCATATGGGCTAGAAATATTTCACAATGGGCCACATCCCACGGGCCTCGAATACATCACAATGGGCCGCACCACCTGGTCCTCGAATGCATCACAATGGCCATAACCCATGGGCCTCAATACATCTCAATAGGCCACAACTCATGGGCCTCAAATACATCACAATGGGCCTTGAATACATCACATTGGGCCTCATATATACATCAAATCGGGATGCATCACATGGGCCGTAACAATGGGCCTCATACACTCTAAGTGGGCCGCACCAATGGGCCTCATATACATCAAGTGGGCCACATCACATGGGCCGCACCAATGAGCCTCATATACATCGAATGGGCCATGTATCTGGGCCTCAAATATACATCAAATGGGCCTCACCATATAACCATACATCTTTTTTTAGAGATTATTATAGAGTATTATCCAATGCATCGTATTAAAAGATCATCTGGACCATACCACACTAATAGTGGAGATAGTTATTTTCACTGCTAGAAATCACATGGGCCATCATAACGTTTATTTTCCATCCAGTCTGTTCATCAGGTCACATGGACCTGACTTAAGAGGAAAAACAAATTTCATACTACTCCAAAACTTCTGTGACCCAAAAAGATTTCAATGCTGGACATTCAATCCCCACTGTCTATGGCAGTGTGGTCCACTTGATAACTAGATCTGTCTTATTTTTCTTCTCAAGCCCTAGGACGAGCTCACCAAATGGATGAATGGTTTGGATGGAACACATCCATCATGTGGGTCACACTAGTCTAGATGAACGGCGTGGAATACAAAACATACATCACAGAGGGTTCCCACCGTCCAGCGAACTGGACAGTGCAGGTAAACCATATGCATCACGGTGGCTTCAAATAACATGGATAAAATACATTATAATGTGTGGGCCCCACAGAATTTGCTGACGTCAATAGCCCAACTGCTGGTGGGGTCCACATAATTGGGTGGTCCAGATGAAACTGGATGGACGGCATACATATATCATGCGACCCACAGAACTCGGTGACGTCAATACACCGGCTATATACCTGATGTGAGGCAAATCAGCCAATCAACTTCCACAATTGGTGGGTCCCACATAGGGCCCACCATATATAATATATTATATTATTATAATACTTTTATTATTATATTATTCATTTTTTTAAAACTAAGATGCTGCCAGCGAATCCAGATGAATGGACGGTTAAGATGAAAGGCACGTACATCAAGGTGGGTTTTCCTCAGATGGATGGACGGTTCTGCATACATGCAGCAAGGTGGGCTCTCCACGTGGCCCCACCGCAACATATATATATATATATATATATATATATATATATTATACATCTGGTGGGTCCCACGTGGGGCCCACCATAATATATTATATTATATATATTATATACATTATATCATATATGTCCAGGTCCATTCCATCGTCTAGAGAGTCTGGACGCTGTATAGTTGGGTCCCACGGTCAGCAAGGTGGGTCCACATGGTGTGGCCCACCAGGAATTCTGATGTTGTGTATTGCCTGGACGGTACACGTGCAACACGTATAAATGGTGGGGTCCACACCAGTGGGCCACTCCACTGATCGAGCTGATATATGTATATTCCCTTAATCCAGGGCAGCGGGTTGGGCCCCTAACAAATGAACAGTCTAGCTCAAGTAGGCCGTAATCCATCACAAAAGAGTGAGAAAAAGAGATGGGGAGGGAGAAGCGTGAAAGGGGAGTGACCCCGCCACTAATGGGCCCTCCCTTACACAATGCATACATCATGTGGGTCCCACAACAAGTGGGCCCTAAAGTTCAGAATCAACGGTGGATCATCCACCTATAGGCCTTCTCCTTTAGCTCCTTAGACTTCTTGGCTCCTAAGCTCCTTCTTTAAGGGTGGATGATGAAATTTGAAGGGTGGAGATGGGAGATGAGAGGGGTAGAAGGTCGGCCACACATGGATCTCTTTTCTCCTTGGAAGCCATGGATGTTGGCTCTCTCTTAGGGGTTTCTTGGAAAGAGTGAGAAAATGAGAGAGAGGAGTGATGGATTGATAATGAATGGGGGAATGGGTGTTGTAAGGAATGGGAATGGAAAGGTATGGGCTTGGTTGAAATTTGGGTGAAAGCGGGATGAGTGGAGAGAGAGAGAGTTGACTTGTGAGGGGTGAGGTGGCATAGGGTATGGGTGGTGTACTTGACTTGTGATTGATGTGTACTTGATTGATTGATGTGACGGGTTATAGAGATTCTTCAGAATTCACAACGCGCGGCGTTTTCCTCGAAATGAACGCGAAACCATATCTTCTGGCCCGAGTATCGCCTCGGCCTGCGAGATGCGGCGTCAGAACCGCGGCGATGGCGCGGTCGCAAAGGTACAAGTCTCGGGTCAAGCCGACTCTGATATATGGGGTACGACTTAGGGCCGTGCGCAACTACTATCCACCCATCGCGGGTCGCCGGAATTCGACCGGGAGGACCATGGAAGCCTACGGAATGGTACGGGCTGGGATACGAGTCTCACACGATTGGTTGAAAGTCTTGTGAGTGAGAGGGCGGGGGATGCACTGGACTAGGCTGAGTTTTCGAGCAAGCAACTGGAGGTAATACTTCTCGACCCCAGCTTTGGCATTCTTTCCTTGCTCGATTGACCCCCCAATATGGGAGATCTCAACCGATGAGATAACTCCCCTGTGCCTGATGCGACCGAGTCATAGTCTCCTCGTCTTCTGATGAAAAGTGGCTGGTGAACCAACCTAGGTCGTATTCTCATTCGGAGAAAGGCATGAAGGTCTTATTCTTCTTCATTTTATATATATATAAAATAATGCAGTTAAATATACTTCACACGAAAGATTCTCCTAAAGGGAGTGGAGGATCTGTTTGCCCTATGAAATGTAGATCATGGCGTCATGCATAGAATGCTGCACCAGAGAAGGGCAGAAGTATGCATAGAACCACATCTGTAGGAGCCATAGTGGTCCTCCTGTGGAGTACAAACCCTTGTAGGTGATTTTGTAGATCCCCCTATACAAGTGACCAAGCACAAAGGGTGCTAGGGCAAGCGTGTAGCCTTGAGGAAGGCTCTCGGCCAAAGCAACATACTTTATGGTAATTTGTTGAGCATTCATGCACAGTATGTGACAACATATCTAGAGAAGCAAGAAGCTTATATGCTCCTCTTCATTGACCGGGCCATCGACCTTGCGGTAGACCTTCATGAAGTTAGTGTAGGCTTTGACAGTCTTGCTGGAGAAATCCTTGCCTCGCCTGGACGAGAAACTCGGATAAACTGCCGTGTCAAAGGCTAACAACTAGGTCAGAGCCGAGACATCTAGGACGGTCGGGCTCATCGGACCATAACTAAAGAAGAAAGTGTTTGTCGATGTGCTCCAAATGGCTGAAGTAGCCAGAAGAAGGGTCTGATTTGCTGGATACTCTTCGACAGAGAGTTTGATGCATTCGTAAATGCCTAATCCTCTCCAAGTCTCCTCGTACTAGGAAGACACGCGATTGAACAAGGACTCCCATTCCGGGAGTAGCTTCGGCCACGTCCTTGGACTCTTCAGGGCATTTGCCATGTTGGGAATAGATTAGGATTGGATTAACAGAGTTACCTTAGGGCAAAGAGTGAACAATGGATCCATCGCCTGAACCTCACCTATCTTCATTATAGGGTAGAATGCAGGGCTCAAGCACAAGTAATCGCCCAACGACGATTCAAAGATTGACTTCTCGACGCACTTGTCAGCAAGAGCGTCCATCACAACCATCAGATTGGTATGATCAAAGGACGGAGTAGACAAAGAAGAGACAACTATCATTGAGGATCGGAGGAAGGGAATAAGATTTTCAGAGAAGAGGAAGGTTCAGAGAAGGAAGATGAAGTTAGAGTGCGGGAATGAAATTCAAAACGACACTTTAATCGGTTGAAGGAATGAAGCATTTATTAGAGCATCATTATTATTTTGTTAAAATCGATATGGGTACATGTGTCAGCATAGGGTTCCTCCTGCGCCTCGATAAAATGCAACCGTCGTTGATGTTTCGCAACGAATTGGCTGAAGGCAGTTTTCTCCTAGCGACACATATACGCAATTAATATAGGGTTGTACATCGCTATCACCTTTTTGCCAAAGGTACAATGACGTGGGGAAAATGTTCATCCCCATTATCGCCATGCTCTGCTAAGACCAATCAGATGGAGTTACGTGTGATCTGTACGGTTATGCATGATGCGCTCGGAGATCTGCAGATATGTATGGAGGAGATTTCTTGACAAGTGTAAATAGGACGTATTAGGTGGTGTCGTGTGGTACTTGAGTGGCCGATGGAGAAACGATCACGCTTAAACAATTACATAACAGGTGGCAAGGGGAGAAGCAAATGAAGCTAGAACGTGTGAAGCATACATAAGGTTGTAATGGAGAACTATTATGGTAATCGTCAGAATGTGAGAATGATCCATAATGGTTGGATTAAAGCTATAAATAACAAAGCAAAGCAAGAAGGAAGGTCGTATCAATTATCCTTTTAATTATCCTATCGATTTACATTCCATATAGTGTAATCTTTTACTCATCTTGTTGAGAAAGTTACATTTCATAGTGTAATCTTTACTTTCCAAGCCCGTTGTTTTACATTCTGTAGTGTAATCTGTAGCAATAACCGAGTAGCTGATAATCTTTAACTATAATATGAGTTTATGCTAGACTCAATTCATCCATCAAAAGAGTGTTCCGCAACTGTTCATTGTGACTGACTATAAGAATCTCTTTCCCATTCCTTTTTGTATGTATTAAAAAGTCCTTTCACACGGAAGGCAAATGTTATCAGAGGAACCTCACCCTCTAAAATATTGCCTGATCGGATTTTACACACTTAGCAAGTGGTTGAATAGACAACCAATCTCTTCAGATCTCGGTCATACATTACATGTGTACCTATTTTACACACTTAGCAAGTGGTTGAATAGACGACCAATCTCTTTAGATCTCGGTCATACATTACATGTGTACCTATCTTGACGCTTGGGTTCATTATTGTTCAATCTAAATTGAAGCTGCAATTTCAATTATGGCACGCCGACACTCTTAGTGTAGAAAACGACAGCTAACAACCATATCTCATGAGAGTTCGGATCCTCTGCCTCCCGCAATCTCATTGGTCCACCTCATCGTGCCTGCCACGTAGGTCTAGCAAATCAGTTTCCGTTTCGTATTAAAAAAAAAAAAATCCCTCTGTCGTCTTCCTTAACGGCAATAGAAACACGAGAAAATCTCTTCGCCGTCTTCCCTAACGGCAACGGCACCACGAACGGCACTTTCCATTTCCGGTTCGCGGTGATTTTGCAGAGATTTCTTCTCCGCTCGTTTCTAATTTCAAATTCTTTCCTTTTCAAGATGAATTTCATCAAAGCGGAAGAAAAAGAGGGGTTTTTTCTTCCGAAGATCGGAGGCCCTATTTCCCCAATTTCTCACAATCCCTCTCGCCCATTTTCCACTGGGCAGCCGAGTTCATCCATCGAAGATCCACCCCACCTCAAAGGTATTTTAATTTTTTATTAATTTTTTATTTTTTTACAGATTATTTATGATCTGCCTCCAATGCCTGCGGTATATCTTCTTCTTCTTTTTTTTTTTTGTTCTAATGCAGATTATTAAATGAGGAACATTGGATGCTGATTTTTCCTCCATTTAAAATCCTTTTTTTTTCAAGGCTATTTTTTGTGATTTGCAATGGACCCACTGAATGAATGGTTCAGATACCAGATTTTTAAATGAAGAACATTAGATGTTGTTTTTGAATTGCCTGTATACATGTAGACTAATAGGACATTTTCAGGATTATTCAGATTTACTTACAGATAGAAGTGTCCTAAATAATCACTCCTACCATCAAAATTTAACAAATTCAATGAAAAATATCATGCAATTCGGCGCCACTACCTCTCGTTTGGTAGACAGCCTGAAAATGAGTTGACAACTCCTCTCCCTCCAATATTAGTGGACATGAATCTAAAAGATCTATATCGAAATGGGTACTTGAAATTTGTATATTGAATGGTCAGGATCTTCCAAGCCCATTTTGAGGAGCATTAGACAAATAATCTGGATCACCAAACAAGGGGACCCACAAGTAGCTAAATAAAAGCATTAGGACCACCAGTCCCATTTATTTTTTTTATTACATGCAGCCCAGCAATTAATTCCTGAAACAGTGTTTCTGACCCATCTACACAGGAAGCTTACTTGATGACAATACATGTTTATGGTCAAGCACAATGCCAAATCCCCATGTAATAAACATCCCTAACTACATATCTCCCTCAGCTAAAAGTAAGAATCTAGAAGTTCTTGGGTGGAGCCTTTGGATTTTGAATTCTTCTAGCGGGCCAATTCAAAATTTTGATTTTGCCTAGCTTAAACCAAGCCTATTGACATCCCTATGAGTAACAAACTTGCATGGTTATGTATCTATTTAGATATTGGAAAATATTTTAAATCTTGAATTAAATCAAAGAGAAACATTAATACTTTATATTTTTTTATAAAAGTAATTAACATTAAGCTGAGTTATGAGTCCTTGATGGACAAATATATACAATTGTTTGATTATATGAATATGGGGACATTAATCTAACCGTTAGGAATTAAAACTAATAATAATTTACTTTGATTGGTGGGCCCATTTATTCACATGTCATGTTCTCTTGTGAAGACATGACTATTTGCTGATGTGGGTTGAGACCCATGATAACAGTAATCAGAATTTACATACAGGACCCATAATAACAGTTGATTTCTTTGCAACCCCCTAGTGGACATGGATACCTTAAAAAAGATAATTGAAAAAATATCCTCAGATTGGGCCTTAGCTTTAGCTACAAGAGATTGACATTTCCACTACTATTAGTTTCGATGTTATTTTGCCACTATACAATAATTTACAGTTAGAACTAAAATTAATATGCCACATGTATGCATAAATTGATTAGATTATTGTTATAAAGTATGTCATTTATTTTCAAACACTATTTTTACCTTTCAGGTCAATGGAAAATACTATTTTCTTCAAATCATGCACACCACATGAGGTGGAGGACACGTCTCAATCACAACCTCATATAGACATTGAATCAGAAAATGATATAAATGAATTAAGAAGCTCTAATGTATATACGGGTGATTCAGGCATAGATGAAAATGCATCTAATTTGAAAATTGGTAATGAATTTGAAACAGAGAAAGATGCATACAAGTTTTACAATAGTTATGGACGGAAAGTCGGTTTTAGTGTTCGGATTGATACTAGAACTATTGACCGTAAGACAAGAGTAGTGAAAGTGAGAAAATTCGTCTGCTCTAGAGAAGGTAAACGACCATCTGATAAACGTGACGTACATGTGAAGCAACACCGCGATGAAACAAGAACAGGTTGTAAGGCATACATGACAATTAGGTTGGGAGTTAACGGTAAATATCAAATTACTAATTTTAATAGTGATCATAATCATATACTTGCATCTCCAGAAGAATCACATTTACTAAGATCACAACAAAAACTTTCTGCAGCTCAAGTAATGGTAGCTGATGATTGCGACAGATCCGGTATAAAGCCAAAAGCAACATTTGATTTAATGAGCAGACAAGTTAGTGGTCGACAATATGTTGGACATAATATGGTAGATTTTAAGAATTACTTACGGACGAAAAGGATGAATGCAATGAAACAATTCGATGCTGAGGGTCTACTGCAATTTTTTAAAACAAAGCAAGTTGAAGATCCAAAGTTCTTTTACTCCATTCAAATTGATTCTGAAGATCGTATTACCAATATTTTTTGGGCAAATGGAAGAATGATTTTAGATTACGATCTTTTTGGAGATGTGATTTGTTTTGACACAACGTATAGAACAAATGAGTATGGACGACCATTTGCACCATTTCTTGGTGTTAATCATCATAGACAAACAGTTTTTTTTTGGTGCTGCACTTCTATATGATGAAACCATTGATTCTTTCAAATGGTTGTTTAAAACTTTTTGTGATGCAATGTCTGGAAAAATGCCTCAAACCATTCTCACAGATCAGGATAAGGCGATGTCAAGTGCGATTAAAACAGAATTAACAAGAACAGTTCACCGTATTTGTGTTTGGCATATGTTTCAAAATGCGTGCAAACACCTAAGTCATTTATTTAATTCTTCTGAATCTTTTGGCAACGATTTTAGTAAATGTGTCTATGATTTTGATGATGAGGGTGAATTCCTCCATGCATGGGAAACAATGATTCAAAAATATGATCTTACAAATAATATATGGTTGCAACAATTATTCAATGAAAAAGAAAAGTGGGCATTAGTGTATGGAAAAAAAGTATTTTGTGCTGATATGAAAAGCACACAACGTTGCGAAAGTTTGAACAAGGATTTGAAGAGATACTTACATCCAGGGCAAAATATTCTCAGATTTTTTGAACACTTTGAACGATTGGTGGATGATAGAAGGAACGCCGAATTAGAAGCAAATTTCAAAATGACTCAAAGTTCACCAACTGTGTTGTTTCCTATTAATATCTTGGAGCATGCAGCTAGTGTCTACACGACAACCATTTTAAAATTATTCCAGTCTGAGTATACCAATAGTCTTAGTCAAACTATTGAAAAACTAGAAGAGTCTGGGATGGTGATTAAATACCAAGTACGTGAAAGTAAAAAACATAGACTCCACATCGTTACCGTGAACTCAACGGATGAATTTTTTGAATGCAGTTGCAGAAAGTTTGAATTTATGGGTATTTTATGTTCCCATATATTAAAAGCAACAAATCATACCCTCACAAGACTGCCATCGAAATACATCTTAAAGAGGTGAACCAGAGAAGCTTCTTCATATTCCTTTCCGTCGGTTGTTAGAGGATGTGGCTTGGATGGAGACTCTAAGAAACTACGTTCTCATCGTTATACAGATTGATTTCCAACTTTGTCAAGTTGTCATCAATGGGTTGTGAAAGTGAAGAGTCATTTCAATGTGTTACTAAATATTCTGGGTTGATGCATCAGGAATTGCAAAAAATATTTAAAGAAAAAGCAAAATTAAAAGGACCATCATCCACTGAAGATTGTTGCAATAATAATGAGAGTTATAGACAAGATGATTGTGTAATTGTAAATGTTGACAATGCACAGTTGAAAGACAAAATCGTTGAAATAAAAAAAGAAGCTCATGAAACAAGAATGGGGAATCTCAATGACTTTAACAAAGAAGATCGTGGAATTAAAAGAAAGGAGCTGAAATTGATGAAGGTAAAGAAGAAGCTTATAAAATAAAGAAAAAAGAGCAATGTCGTGGTAGACGTAGATTTAAGAATTGTTTGGAAAAGGGAAAAACAAAGAAACGCCAAAAGAAATTGAAGAAAAGTGAACCAATGCCATACCTTACTAATGAAGATCTCAGAGATGCATAAAATCCAATCCATCATCATACATGTCTCACAAAGGTACGTTGTAACTATCTTGATTTAATATGTATAAATTTAAATATTTTAAAATCAATGAAAAAAATTAAATGATAAATTTATATTTATTTATGAACTTGATTTTCATGTTGTTACTTGTATCAGGGATATAATGGTGTTTGTTTGGATCCCGTGACTACGTACTTTCAATCAGGGTTATCTCATTCCGTCATTCAACCATATCAATCCGTTCAGGACCATCTCCAACCCTCGATTCACTTTCCTAATAATATAAGTTTCACTCAATTACTTAAGGTAAGGAATTGCATTTATGATAAATTTACATAATGTATATTAATTCTCTTATAGTTTTATGAAACTAACTTGGATTCATGGAATGATCAATATGCAGAATACTACAAATTATGCATCATGCCAACATCCTATGGCAGGTAGTAGTAGTAGTTCAATAATTGGAAGAGAAGGACAACAACCATAAAGCTTTTGTACTATGACGTAATGATGATGGTTGTTATGGAGGAAAAAAAAAACCATAAAGCTTTTGTGGGTTTTGCCTCTTGTTGGGCTGGTGATGATGAGAGATGGGCATATGGTTTTGAAGATTTGAATGTGACTGAGATTTCATATGTAGAAGCTTATGGTGTTTCCATCAAGTTTTTTATGATGGGCCTCACTCTTCTTCAAGGAGCTGCTGCAAAACGAGTTGTTATAGTGCATTTCGATTTTTAGATTTTATTAGCAATAGTATTTTGGTGAACTCTTTTTTTTTTCTTTATCCATCCCATGGATTGTTAACTAGGTTTTTTTTTTTGGTGTGTGATATTTGCTAATGGCATTGATTTTAGATAGTCATGACGTGATTGTTTTAATCCATTTCTTAGGACCATTTGATTTAAAAATTTCTCCCTTATCCATCTTTGCTTGTCTAGGTGAAGTTGAAGTGGAGGGATCTGAAATTGTTGTAAGTAAAGCTTCTGAAAATCTTGATATGCAGGAGGATCAGTGACATAAATGGAACAGCCTTGACTTTTCCACCACAAATTAGATGGTAAAAAACGGAGACATTGTGAGTTGAATTCTTATCTCTGTCTTCCTTATGAAGCTAACATTCCAGTGTTATCAAAATACGTACACATTTGAGTTGTATGTATGTCTTACATATAGTAAACATACATATAGAAGCAACCTCATCAGGCTTTAATGGAGCCTAAGCCATTTTTTAAACATATTAGACTCCATTTGGTCGTCACAAGCCAAATGGAGACTAAGCCCATTTTTAACTCCGCCAATGCAACTTCTTGCATTGCCGGTCCCAAGCCCGGGTAAAGGAGGAGGGAGAATGGGCATCAAGGTGAGTTGTGTACTATTCATTCATTTGTATGATTGTAGCATGTATTTTGAAGATATTGTTTTGATTGATTCAGATATGTTTTCATTGCGGCTTGCGTTGTGTTTGCCATTCAATCAATTCATAAGTTCACCCATATCTAGAAAATCAAACCATTCCAAAACACAGGCGGTTCACACGACACCCAATGGTGTTTTCACTACAACAAAAGCAGGATAAGCCGACGATGTACTTGGCTAATTAGCGGCGCTAATTAAAAGGGGGCGTCGGTTTGCGATCGGGTATAAATACCGTACGAAAACCCTTGAGCCTTAATCTGGAAATTTTGTTTTTAACAGACAATAAAGACAAATGTAATTGGCACACTAAATATGTTGGGTCTTGCAAAACGAGTTGGAGCGAGGATGGATAGTATGATTGCATTTGTCTTTTAATTTCATTTGTGATTTTTGAGTATGCTTGTTTCTTATGAAATAACTTTTAATTTCAACAGGATTTTGCTGACATCTACTTCAGAGGTGTATGACGATCTTCTTGAACATCCCCAAAAGGAGGAGTATTGGGGAAATGTTAACCCCATTGGTATGTTTACTCTTCTTTCTAGCAATCAATTTTCTGGTTTTTTTTTCATGTGGATGCCTTTCCTTGTTGATTCTTTAATGATTAATTATTAGAAATTGGGATGTAACACTCTCGTGTTGAATGATGTTGCATGTATTGCAGGGGTTAGGAGTTGCTATGATGAAGGGAGCGTGTAGCAGAGACTTTGATGTTTGATTATCACAGGCAACATGGCATAGGTAAAAGATATCACTGTTCCTTGTGTTTCTGCTGCAAAAAAAGCTCTGATGCTTCTGTTAAGTTGTTTGTGAAATGATATTTCTCTGTTGATATATAAACAAATGTACATGTGCAAGAGATGTGAACTTTCCATCATGTGTGCTACGCGGTATAGATCATACGACCCAAAACAAATGGATGGCTAGAAAAATAGCATTTAGGCCTTCAGTCTCTCTGGACTAAGAATTGGAAAAGAGTCTTGGAGAACATGGTCTAAGAAACGTGGCCCATCTCATAGAAAGCTCTAATACCTCATGCATCAGTCATGTTGGCACGTGTAATGCCGTGTATGTGTACATGAGGAGGGTTGTATACACAAATGAGCTTCAACATTATAGAGAATGGCAATCTTTTCCACAGTTTTTTCTCTAAAACAATCATGAGCAACTACTTTCAGGTAGTCTTTTCGTCCTTTCCTGCCCTGTTGGCCTTATGATAGGCATCTTTCAAGTCCTTTTGTTTTTTTTTTTTTTCCTGGCGAACATCGAATGTCAATAGGATAGTTTTTTCCTTCTTTTAAAGCACTGCTTTATGTGGTCATTATCATCATCATTGTTGTTGCTGTTGCAGAAGGATTCTTATTTTATTTTATTTTATTTTCTATTTCTGCGAACTGGCTTTATGACAGATCTTGTTTTTTTTTATTATTTATTTCAAGAATTTTGTGTGATGGTTTATGGCTATTAGTTGATGGGCCTTTAGTTGTTTTTATTTCATTTCTCTTTGAAAGATTGTCTATTAATGTCACGCCCCAAACTCGGAAACCAGGCTCACAAAATTCCCGATTGCCGAATCCGGCGCCGACAGCCTCCGTAGTATCCCATTCTCGGCTCCCAGCGCCCATACGCCAGATTCCGATCCTGGGATCCTACAAGGAGGATTTTCAGTATGATTTTTTTTTTTTTGTAATGTAAGGAGCATAACCAAAAGCATAACCAAGTCACAAAACAACATCACCACATATCCACTATATCAAAACTTTTAAGTACAATGCAGAAAGGGAAATACAAGGTGATCAAAAAGCTCCAAAAGATCTGATACGCGCTCCTGCCTCAGCGCGGCTGCTGTCCAATGCTACCTGCACGCACGCAACGGTCGTGCATAAGCTTACAAAAGCTTAGAGGGTGGTGTAAGTGTGTGTACAAGGCAAACGCCAAGTGTACAATATCAGAGTAATGCGGAAATATGCGGTAAGTCCATGAATACAACCAGAGCTATGTAAGGCATGAATGATATCGGCCATACCAAGGCCATGCGATGCGAGGCCTATGTAGCCAAATGTCATATGCGAGATGCAAAGCAAGCGTGCCAGTACTCATAAGTACACATATCAGTATAGTTCCTCTCTGGATATCACCGGGTCTAATACACCTCACACTGACTGCCTCCTCCCGAGCTGCACAGTCAAGCAAGTGGAAGAGACCACACTATCCGCCTGACCAGTAGTCTGCCAATACCTACCCGGCTCGTCGATAGCGGACACATTTGCGAGCTGGTCAAACTCAGCCTAGCTTATAGCCCCCTCACTCAGGCGGATAAGGCCACACCCCTTTCCAACCGACCACGACACAGTGGGAGACGCGGCCTACTGGTATTCGGCACTCGGGCGCTCGTATATCCACTCGGTCTAGACATTGGAGCATCTCCTGGTACCAAAAAGGTTCTGGGACTCTCACCCAAGGACATCCTAAGTGCCCACAGTGCTAGAACAAAGTATTTCCGGTATCCGATACGGCCATCCACGATGTGCCTGTGGAGCCACGACCCTGATGTCGCTAGGGCGTGCAGTGATCAAGTCACACATATGCGAGATGCATGATTCACACCGTACAATCATGCAGCAATCTCACGCGTACCACGCGATCATGTGGGGCACTCCGTCTCATAAGGAGTCCCGTAAATGTCTCAGCCCAACGGCTTATGCTATGATCAATCATTCCTCATATCAAGCATACAAATGATGCGTATGGGTATGAATCATGGAGCTATACTAAGCATGTTATAAAGTGGTGAACTATCAACAAATGTGGGCCTACTAATGGGCCCTAGGGAGGTTATAATGCGGACATTTAACCAACATTATTTTACACAACGTGGACGTCAAACCAACATTTCTCCCAAGGCATAACCTGTCATCAAACATCATTACACACACTATGGAGGAATCCCTCATTGCAATGGACTCTCTAAGGACGTCCTATTGGGCCTTATATTCATCAAATGGGCCGCATCATATGGGCCTTTTATAAATCAAGTGGGCCACATCAAAGGGGCCTTATGTACATTGCAATGGGCCATTTCCCACGGGCCTTTGAATACATCACAATGGGCCTTGTCACATGGGCCTCAAATACATTGAATGGGCCCCACCACATGGGCCTTATCAATATGAAGGTGGACCTCAACAACAGGCCATAAATACATCAAATGTGGGCCTCAACAAACGGGCCACAAATACATACAGATGGGCCTAATCACATGGGCCTTACACGTATACCAAGGTGGGCTGCACCAAAGTACAAGTGGTGATGATGATTTCCACTATTAAAATCCCTAAGGCCCACCAAAATATATATATACAATATATCATATATAATATAATATATATATATTATAATATCATATATAATATTAATTATATATATATATATATATATATATATATATATACACACACACCACACGCACGCACGCACACCGCACACACGCACGCACACCACACATGCAACCCACACACGCACGTACACACACGCACGCGTGCAGGCACATGCACACCCCACCGTCCCTGGACGGTGGGAAAAACAGATACATTACAGTGGCTCCCACCGTCCAGGCGGACGGTGGGATTAAAATACATACATCACTGTAGCTCCACGTGGGGCCCACCACGTTGCTTATCTGCCATCCAATCCATTGATACGGTCACAGGGACCTGGGTGGAGGGAAAAACAAATATCAGCTTGCTTCAAAACTTCTGTGGGCCCCAAAAAGTTTCAACGGTGAAATTCAATCACCGCTGTTTCTTGTGGTGTGGGTCGCCTGAGCCGTGGATCGGCCTGATTTTCGGAGGGGACCCACCTTACGGGGTGGTCCACCTCATGGACGGTGTGGATACAACATATACATCATGGTGGGGCCCATGGCAGGGCCGTGGGGCCCTGCCCGCTCGCCAGAAACGCAGCAGCGTTCTGCTGCTGCTGACGCAGCAGCAGGCGCTGGCTGCCTTATATATTTTTTTTTTTGAAAAGTGTTTTTTTGAGGTTTTTCCTATGTGCGGCCCGCCTCTGATGAATCCACTCCCGCCATTGCTTTTCATTGCTCAATACCAACCAAACAAGCCCAATATTGGGTATCTTTTGGTGTATAGAAAAATTCAGATGACTTTAAACGGTGGAAATCAGTGTTTTCAATGTTATGGCCCACAAGAACCTCGGATCAACTTCATTTTTCGGCTCAACGCCTAAAATGGTCTGAGAAAAATGGTGGACGGCGTGGATTCAATACATTCATCAAGGTGGGGCCTACATGAACACCCACTTCCAAGGCTTGAAAAAGGCAAGCCAACATTTGTGTTTTCCTTCCCACGTCCAGAGAGTCCCTGGACTCTCTTATATATATATATATTTTTTTGGGCATGCAATGCCTTTAAGGTGGGTCTTTTGTAGGTGGGCCACCACATGGTGAGGTGGTGTGGTCACCATACGTATCTAAAGTGGGCCCCACCTTTAGATGGTTTGGATCCAATACATGCTCCATTGTGGGGTCCATCCAAGTGGGCCATAAAATCACATCATCACAAGGAAAGGAGGAAAAAGAAAATGGAGAGAAAGAGAGAGAAAAGGTGGACACACGTGTGATGGAGGGACCCCGACACTATGGGCCCTCCTTTGCATTCCATCATACATAAAAGAGGTAATCAAAGTGGGCCATTGGCCACATCTTAGGGTCCCAAGTGAGATCCATACCATTGATCGGTAGGCCTCACTTGGCCCATCATAAAAACATAGAAATCTATCCTATCAAAGCACCCACCGTCGATCTTCTTCGGTCCGTTGGAACGCCAACCTTCTTGTGCTCCTCTTTGACGGTGGAGATTGGGAAATCAAGGGCTAAGATGAGAGGTTTTGGGAAGGGAAAGGTGGGCCTTACACATGCATTATTTTCTTTCTCATGGAAGGCTCCCAACGTGGGATTTTTCTCTCACTTGGGTTGCTTGGAAATATGTGAATGGAAAGAGAGGGAGAGAGAGAGATAAGGAGAGAGGAAGAGTGTAGCTTAGGTAGGCCATGATTGTTTGTAAGAGAGGGTGGCTAGCATTAAATGCTTGTAAGAGGGCTAGGGGTGTAGGGTGGCTATAGCTTAGGCTAGGGGTGTAGGGTGGCTATAGCTTAGGCTAGGGGTGTAGGGTGGCTATAGCTTAGGGTGATGTCATCCATCCCCCTCATAATTACCTAGGGATTGGTGCCACATGGGATGGGTGGGTCCCGCAATGTGCGGTCCCACGGTTATATAATGTATGGTCCGCATCTTATGATCTAAGCGTCGGATTGACGCATGAGACGCGGCGTTGGAATCGCGGTGACGGCGCGGTCACAACGGTATGGGTCTCGGATTAAACCGACTCGAATTTAAAGGATACGACTTACGGTTGTGCGCAACGTCAATTATCAATCACGGACTGCCGGACTTCGACGGAAAGGATCGCAGGATTCATCGGAACAGTACGAACTAGGATACGGGTTTTACAATTAATTTGTGTCATCAGAAGTTTTTGGATTTCCCCCCTCTTCTATTGCCTGATCCTTAGCTTATGGACTGGGTAGGCCTAGACCCATGTCTTTTGCTCTTGGGCAGGATTCTAACATGCATTCAGCATATACTGGCCCATCTGCAACCATAATTGTTACTGTTTTCACAACTTTGAGAAAAATCAAAACATGGGTTTTGTAACACAACCAGCTTAGTATCTGAGTTCGTGCGTTGTTCTCCTAGCAGAGAGCTAGACCAAGCATATTACCAACAAATTCGGGTGTGGGAGTGGGAAAGTATATGTTTCAAAATGGTTTCAAATATAACCTAGTGGGAGGCAGAAGCGTGACTCAAAACAGGTTTCTATTTAACTTTCAAGATGTCTTATGCTGTGTTTAATCCCTACCTACTTTTAGATTTTCTCTATGTGACACTATCTATAGGACCCCTTTAGAAAACTCTAGAAACTTCTATACAATGTAATTATTAGCATTATCTGTGCTATATATAATGCACCTAGTGTGAGGCCAATAGTTTTTTTTTTTTTTTTGGAAATGGGTTTTCTTTTAACAGCACTCTGACCTTAAAGAGGAATAAGTACCCATCATCATCATATAAACCAATGATGGCCATAAATATCTTAAGCCAAATCTGAACCAGATCATATTGCACCTTGGTTGAAGGAGTATACGGTGATGTTTCTCCTCATTTCTTTGCAATTTTCTTTTCACACTGCATGCAAGTTTATTGTTGAAGTTCAGATTTCTTGCATGCCTATTATACTATGTATAAGAAATTTTAGATCTAACCTTTCCATACAGCTATAGCGGTATTCACAAATCATTATGGTTATTCTGTTATTGTATTTGGTGAACTCATGGAATTCCATGGAACTGATTGAATGGAAGGAGCTTCTGTTGTTCATACAAGTCATGTTTTTGATTTTTTGGATGAATTGGGTGTGTGAAATTGCATGGAATTTCTATTGGGTATTTTTCTTGTTTGCTATTTCCTGGTTTTTGAATATGGGTTCTAATTTCTGAAAGATGATTATTATACTGTGATCGTTAATCCTTTGATCTGGTGGGCCGCATCATGCAATGGGCCATCCAAAATATCTCCCCTATCATATGATCCTAGCCATCTGACAAATCGTACAACTGGTGGTCCACATTTAGTGCAGGAAAAATCAGTTGGTTAGGACCATTTGATGTGGGAGATTTTCGTGGTATCTCCGATCTACCATTAGTCACTATAAGAGCATTGGGATCACAAGACATCAGAGACCACAACATCTCATGACTGTATATCGACAATCATGAGATTTGATGAAAGATGAGGACTATCTAATGACATCATCTATCAATGCATTTGTGTTAAGACCCATAATAGAACGGCATCATTGAGCGTAAACATAAAAATCTCCTTGAGATTGCTCAAGCTTTGAATTATTAAGCAAATCTACCTTTATCCGTTTCGGGAGAATGTGTTTTAACTGCCTCTTATCTAATTAATTGTGTACCCACTCCCAATCTAGATGGTAAAATTTAATAAGAAATGTTTTTCAAATGTCAACCATTTTATGATCATATTTAGATTTTTAGATATTTGTGCTATGCTCACACACTTGGCACCCACCAACACTTTTTTTTTTTAATTAATATCTTTTTAGTCAAAGTGGTTGTAGATAAAGTGTTTACATGAGCTAAGCCCAAATCAAGCTAATGAAGATTTGTGTCCTTTCTTGGGTGTAGTTTTGATCTTTTTCTCAATTTTTTCAATTGTAGTAGAGTGTGAAGTTTTTCTGATACTTTTTGGATGTCTTTTTTTCCCTTGTAGGAGTTTAAGCCCAAATCAAGCTAATGAAAATATGCAATGAAGAATGTGCAGACTTGGAGCCATGGGATGAAGATTATTTCACAGGAATGATGAAGTCTTCCACCTTCAATGTAGACTCCTCCGTTTCATGAACTTTAACCTAAACCGTGGATGAATGTGATGTGGATAAGATTGTTTGTGTTTGGATGGATGTAGTTTATGTTTGGTTAGATTTACGTATTTTGGGGTTTAGATGGATGTAGTTTATGTTTGGATGGATTTATGTATTTTGGGGTAATGTGAATATGATGAAATATATTACATAACAGGTGTATATCAAGAAATATATTGTAAGAGTGGGAAAATTAAAACTTTTACCTACGAAATTTTCGTAGGTAAAAGTCGTCTCATTCAAATTTTTACCTACGAAAATTTTCGTAGTTAAAAGTCTTGTAAATATTTTCCCTTCCCGTAGGTAAAAGAATTTTAGCTACAAAAATTGGTGGTAGGTAAAGTTTTCTAAGTATTGTTAGCTACGAATATATTGTGGGTAAAAGTCTTGTAAAAAGTGTTTTAAATTTTAACAATACGAAAATATTCGTAGATAAAAAGTCATGTAAATATTTTTAGCTATGAAATTGTTAGCAGATAAAAAGTATTTTAAATATTTTTACCCACAAAAGTATGCGTAGGTAAAAAGTTTTGTCAATATTTTTACCAACGAAAATTAGCGTTGGTCAAATGTTTTGCCTACGAAATATTTCGTCGGCAAAAGTCCAACCTTTGCCAATAAAAATATTTTTTTCGTGGGTAAAAGTTTTCCCCCCTGGAACTATTGGCAAGGAATTTGCCAACGAAAATTTTCGTTGGTAAAAGTGGCTTTTCTTGTAGTGCCCTAGCCGAGAATGCCTACTAGGTAACTGAGGAGCAACGCCATTGGGTTGGAGAATGAGTGGCAAGGTATTGTTGGCATCATCTGTTCTCTCCCAATGTGCAGTGAGAGCTTCTTTGCTCAACTAGATCCATAGGCTGCACTTCGGTGGTTTGGTGGATTAACCATTGCCAAATTTGGATATCCTTGAACTCAAATTCAATCTGTAATCAAGACTTAATCCTCTCATGTCATAGGATTAATCAGTTTAGTGCATGTTGAGGGTCAAATATTGCATATTAGACCCCAGTTATTACCAGATTTATGAACATGCCACCGTTTAAAACCTAATTTATCGTGTTTGTGATGCAGACAATTTGCAGTACGGACTGAAAAGGGAGCTTAAAGCATGGATTTAACGCTCTGATGACACCAAAGCAATGGATGAACTCCAGGGACCTGAAATTGATGGATTTGCACGCAGAGATCGAGGAAATCAGGCCGTTCGCATTTAACGGCCCGAAAACCAATCAGAATGCAAGATCACATGGTTCCCGCCATCCGATTGACTCGAAACTTCATACATGTGATGGGGGCCGTAAATTAACCGTACATATTAAATTTCAGCCATTGAAGATCTCGAGAAGTGGTCCAACGGACAGATCAGCCCATTAATCTCCATTTGGGGCCCACATGATATCTGGCTACATCAAATTTGGTCTCAACGCCTTAAAAAGGGAGAATAATTGAATGGATGGAGCTGATTACATCTGAGACCTTGTAGTGGACCTCATTGGAGTGTCAGTGCATATTGCACGAGTACACTCTCAATGCACCGGACCGCTCAAAGTCGGTCAAACCCAGTTTGACCGAGGAATCGTGACGAAAAAAGGAACTGCCGTTTAACTTTCCACAAGCGTTACGTTGTTTTGTTCGGACAGGTTGTGGGCCCCACCTATTGTCCATTTAGGCAATCCAAGCCGTTCACCAGATTCCCATGGCCCATATTACCATGGCCTAGGTGTCAGAAGTTTAGATAGGACGGTGAGACGATCTCCAAACGTCTAACAGACATTGGACGGTGTGACATCAAACAAGTGGGCCACTTCAACATCAACCAAAACCATCCATCCGGCACCGAAATCTTGTCCTGAAATCAATGGACGAAGTGGATTCCTCATAAACCTAGATGAATGGGCCTCACTGGCAGCCACGCAAAAACGGAAGTTTCCGTTTTTGACTCCAGTGTCCGCGAACAGAGAGATCGGACGATCTCAGTGGCCACACCGTCGATCATCATATGGTCCATCTGGACCGTCCATTCGCCCCAGGACGTCAAACCGACGGTATACTAGTGGTTTTCCAGACTCATGCACAAGAGTGAATGGAAATGGCGCCAATTTGTTAAATGGACGGTAGGTTTAAAAATCAATGGGTCGCACTTATCCTGAGCCAAACCGGTCCCTCTCTGAACGTTTTTTTCGATTAGAACACAATGGACGGCGTGGATTTTGCAACAAACGTGAGGTGACCCCACCGTCACGCAGCGTAATCTATTACTCGAACTCTTTCCATCCGCGACCCGAGCGATTGCGGGCCGTTTTGCAGCCGCAGCTAGGATCGTCCACGATCCTAGCTGTTGAAAATTTTTCCCAAGGTGGGACCGACCACGCTCAGACGCCTGAATGTCTCTTAGATTGTTCACTTGTGAGTTTGATTTCAAAAGGAAAGACGGTGGCTGTTCTCGTTGGCTGCATATCGTTATGTAGAGCTTCTTGCCGGGACTTTTATTCAGCAGCACAAACCTCTCCGTGGCCTGGCTAAAAATAGAGAAGAATGAGAGAAAAGCATCCGGACTGGAGGAAGAGAGAGAAGAGAGAGAGAGAGAGAAGAGAAGAGAGAGGAGAGAGAGACAGAGAAGAGAAGAGTTTTAAAAATTTTTCTTTTTGTTTCTTTTCTTTATGGATTTTTTTTGAGAGATTATAGCCAAACATGTTGGCTAAACCTCTTAGCTAGGGCTAAGAGGTGAAGCTTGTAGTGTGATGGGATTTTACGGCTTGGATTCATATACATTGAACTACTTCTGATTAGTTGATTATAAGAAATTATTATAGTTTTTAATGATTTTTTGTGACTGTAATTACAATTATCTGTGATGGCTTTATGTAATTCCTTTATTTTTACTTGATGTTAGGAAATCCTGTTTCACATTGCCCCTTGGACATGGTTGGATGACAGAACTTTTCTAACATTCATACATCTTGATTGGTTGTGGATTGGTTTCGTTTTGTTGTTTACTTTGTCTCATGGCATGGTTTTGTGATGAAATTGATTCTGAGTTCTCACACCTTCATCTCCTTGGAAATAATCAAAAGTAGTTCAATTCCAGTTGAGGTCGTAAATCAAGTAATCTCCCTGATCTCTACAAGTGGATCCTCTGAATCCCTAGTTTTCCTTCTCTGAATTCTTAAGTTTAGATTAATATTTCACCATTATTCTTCAAATCACAATTGGTTTAGATTTCATCTTAGCCTAGTTCTAGATCTGGTTATTTTCAGATAACGTACAGGTTTCAATCCCTGTGGATTCGACCTCGGTCTTACCGAGTTATTACTACATCACAACCCTATACTTGGGGAGTGAACAAGTTTTTGGCGCCGTTGCCGGGGATTGACGGCTACGTTTTTTGAATTAACTGGTTTTAGGATTAGTTTGAGATTAGGACCTTTTGATTCTTAGGTTTTATTTTTAGAATTTCCTAATTCAGGTTTTCCTTAATTTTTAGAAATTTTATATTTAAAGTAACTTTCTATTTTAGATGGTTTTCCCTTTTTAGAAACTAACCCAACTTTCTTATTTTGTAGGATTCTGAGATAGGTTTCTAAATGGTAATTTCTCTCTTCTTACTATTTCTAGATTAGGATTCCTTTTTAGAAGTTTCTAATTCTAACTCTTTTAGAATCTAATTTTGTTTCCTATTTTATTATTTCTGTTTAGAAACTAACTTTCCTGTTTTGTAGGCCTTTAGAAATTTCTAATTCGGTAAGCTCTTTCTAAATTCTACTTTCTATTTTAGAATTTCTGTTACTAACTTACTTTCTAGTTTAAGAACTTTCCTCTTTTATTTTAGAAATTTTATACTCTCTTAGGAATTTCTCTTTTTCTAAATTAGAAACTAGTTTACTGCTATTTCTCTTCTTAGGATTTTCTAATTTTAGGTTAGAATTTCTCTACTTTCTATTTTTAGAACTTTTCTATTTCTAGGCTTTCATTTATTTTAGAAATTTTTTCCTTTTTAGAAACTCACATTACTTTCTATTTTAGGATTAGGATTTCTAATTTAGAACTTTCTAACTCTAGGTTTAGAACCTTCCTCTTTTGTTTTTAGAAACTAGGTTAGTTATTTTCCTTTTTAGAGACTCTTTCTAATTTTAGAAACTAACTCATTCTCCTTTATTTTTAGAAACTTTCTAATTCTAGGTTTAGGAAACTTTCCTTTCTAGAAACTAACTTTGTTCCACCTTAGAATTTTCTAACTTTAGAATTTCTATTTTTAGGAACTAATCTCTTTTTGGTTTCTTTTACAGGTTCTTAATTTAGGGACTCCAATTTGGTAACTTCCTTCCAACCCTCTTTTTCTTTTTAGATTTTTATTTTCCTCCTTAGGATTAGGTTTAGAATTTGATTGAGGGCTGTGAGTGTTTCATGCCCAAGTGGGCTCGTGACAACACTCGACGTCTCTTGACTGAAGGAGGATTAGTTGAGGGGTTAACTGTCCATCGCAGGACTAGACACCGCTCGAATTCCCCTGAGTTAATTGAGGATATGGCTGGAAATCAACCTCGTCTACCCCAACCTAGGGTAGAAGATGTCCAGGATGAGAATGAGGTGCATCAAGCACCCCCGCCTCGTACCTTACGAGATTACTTACAACCGGCGGGGGTGAGTACGCCCTCATGCATGGTTTTTCAGGAGAATGCAGGACATATGGATATCAAGCCAGGGGTGATCCAACTCCTTCCTAAATTTCATGGGCTTGAGTCAGAGAATCCATATCTACATCTGAAAGAGTTCGATGAGATCATGACTACCCTATACTTTCCTAACGTGTCTGATGACACGGTCAGGTTAAAACTCTTTCCCTTTTCTTTGAAAGAGAAAGCCAAGACGTGGTTACATTCATTACGTCCTCAATCTATTGGCAGATGGAATGACATGACAAGGGAGTTCATTAAAAAGTTTTTCCATATCATAAGACGAACACCCTTAGGAAGTCGATCATGAACTTCGCCCAAAGGGAAGATGAAACATTCTTCCTATGTTGGGAGCGGTTCAAAGATCTTGTCAGTTCACCCACAACATGGTTTTGAAACGTGGCGCATCACGAATTTTTTCTATGATGGACTGACATCTCCCATGCGCCAATTAGTTGTGTGTAATGGGGAGTTTATGAATAAAGGTGTCGATGAGGTGTGGGACTACTTTGATAAACTTGCTGAGAACACACAAACATGGGACATCTCCCCTAGACCGAGTACTACGCCTAGGCCGACTCATTCCAAAGAAAAAGGTGGAATGTACCTCCTGAAAGAGGATGATGATATTAACGCCAAGGTAGCCAATCTCACTCGAAAACTCGAGGCCATGGAATTAAAGAAGGATAAGGCCAAGGAAATTGTTTGTAGTATTTGTGGTTGCAACATTCACACTACTGAGAATTGCCCAACTATATCTGCCTTTCAAGAGGTATTGAATGAGCAATCCAATGCTGTAAGCAATTACCAAAGACCTTTCAGTGGGCCCACCTCTAACACATACAATCCTGGCTGGAGAAACCATCCAAACTTCAGTTGGAGGAATGGACAAACCGCTACACCTCAAGGTTTCCTAAATCAAAATCCAACTCAAGAGAAACCTCAAGAGGATCCGGTTCTGAAACATTTTCAAAAGCAAGAGCTTTTCAATCAGGGTATGCTACAGGCCTTTCAAGACCTTACAAAAGCAATACAAGGACTTAAGGCTGAAAATGCGATTGGGAACAAGGGGAGCTTCCCAGCTCAACCTCTTCCCAATCCTAAATCGCAATATGAAGTTAGCGACCCAAGCTCTTCAAATCAGATGGAGCAAGCTAAATCCATCACCACTCTTAGGAGTGGAAAATCATTGACAAAACCATTCCGGTTAGGGCTGAAAAGTCTAAGGACCCGGAAGTGGATAAAGAAGATGGATCTAGCCATGCCCCACCAGAGTTAGAACCGGAACCTCAAGGAAAGCCGGTTGCTCCATTTCCCCAACGGTTGGTTGCACCAAAACCTCTCTCTAACTCTCAGGATATTCTAGAGGTGTTGAAACAAGTGAAGGTCAACATTCCTCTACTTGATGCCGTGAAACAAATACCTTCCTATGCCAAATTCTTGAAAGACTTATGTACGACCAAAAGACGGCAAAATATTCAAAAGAAAGTCTTCCTGACTGAGAAAGTGAGTGCCATCCTAAAGCAAGATGTGCCGCAAAAATTCAAAGACCCCGGTAGCCCAACCATATCATGTGTAATTGGGGACTATCGAATTGATCACGCACTTCTTGACTTAGGAGCGAGCGTTAATCTTATTCCCTACTCGGTATACAAACAGTTGGGTTTAGGTGAATTAAAACCCACCTTAACCACACTACAACTTGCTGATCGCTCTGTTCGTGTACCAAGAGGAATAATTGAGGATGTGTTGGTCCAGGTTGATCGATTTTACTACCCAGTAGATTTCATCATCCTGGATACCGAACCCATCAACAATACAAGCACTCAGATTCCCGTCATTCTTGGTCGCCCATTCCTTGCCACTTCAAACGCAATTATCAATTGCAGGAATGGTGTCATGAGTATGTCTTTCGGAAATATGACATTAGAAATGAATATCTTTTTCAACACTGGCAGACGGGTAGAGGAAGATGACGATATCCACGATATTAACATGATCGATACTTTCGTGGAAGATAGGACACCCCTTACCTTATCCTCTGATCCTCTAGAGACGTGCCTGGCCCACTCCCATGAGTTTGATGATGACATAATTAGGGAGACGTGTGCCATGCTTGATGCGGTACCGGTACTTGAAGTTAACCGGTGGAGGCCTCAATTTGAAAAGTTACCCCACACTGATGAAGTGCCTCTACCGTCTAACCTCAAGCCACCGAAGCTTGACCTAAAACCTTTGCCCTCTGATTTAAAATATGCATACTTAGGTCAAGATGAGACATACCCGGTGGTGATTTCTGCCCACCTTGAGAAAGAACAAGAGAGTATGCTTATATCTACTCTCCTGGAGCATAAGGGAGCCCTTGGATGGACAATCGCGGACCTCAAGGGAATCGACCCCTCGATTTGTACTCACCGCATATATCTTGAGGATAATGCGAAGACAGCTCGGCAACCACAACGTAGACTAAATCCAAACATGAAGGCCGAGGTTCTTAAACTATTGGATGTGGGTATCATATACCCTATATCCGATAGTCAATGGGTGAGTCCAACTCAAGTGGTTCCTAAGAAGTCCGGGATCACCTTCGTAGCCAATGCCAATAATGAACTCCTGCCGACTAGAGTCACTACTGGTTGGAGGATGTGCATTGACTACAGAAAATTAAATACCGTCACGAGGAAAGACCACTTTCCTTTGCCCTTCATTGATCAGATCTTGGAAAGGTTAGCTGGTCATTCCTATTACTGTTTCCTTGACGGGTATTCGGGCTACAATCAGATAGAGATCGCCCCTGAAGACCAAGAAAAGACTACGTTTACATGTCCCTACGGCACCTTTGCTTACCGAAGGATGCCGTTTGGACTATGTAATGCTCCTGCCACCTTCCAGCGATGTATGATGAGCATATTTTCTGACATGGTGGGGCAATATTTAGAGGTCTTCATGGACGATTTCTCTGTCTTCGGTCCATCTTTCAGCGAGTGCTTGGAAAGTCTTAAATGTGTGCTGAAAAGATGTGAAGAAAAGAACTTGGTACTTAATTGGGAGAAGTGTCATTTCATGGTTCAGAAGGGAATTGTCCTTGGACACATTATTTCATCCAAAGGAATCGAGGTGGATAAGGCAAAGATCGATCTTATCTCTAACCTACCTCCACCCAAGAACATAAGGGACGTGCGATCCTTCTTAGGACACGCCGGGTTTTACAGAAGATTCATAAAGGACTTTAGTCTCATCTCTCTCGTCCTCTATGTAATCTACTTCAAAAGGATGCACCATACGAGTGGACTGAACCATGTCAGGAAGCTTTCACTAAGCTTAAGGGCATATTGACTAGTGCACCCATCATACAGCCACCTGACTGGAGCATTCCTTTTGAACTTATGTGCGACGCGTCTGATTATGCTCTTGGGGCAGTTCTAGGCCAGAGAAAAGATAAGAAACCCTACGTTATTCATTACGCAAGTAAGACTCTAAATCCTGCCCAAGTGAACTACTCGACTACGGAAAAGGAACTCTTAGCCGTAGTGTTCGCCTTGGACAAATTTAGGTCCTACTTGATTGGATCCAAGATCATTATTTACACTGATCACGCAGCGCTTAAGTATCTTCTGTCTAAGAATGATGCTAAGCCCCGCCTGATAAGATGGATCCTCCTACTCCAGGAATTTGACCTAGAGATAAAAGATAAAAAGGGAGTAGAGAACGTAGTGGCTGACCATCTTTCTCGCCTTAATCCCTCTGATTCCTTTGAGACGACACAGATTAATGACATGTTCCCTGACGAACAATTGTTCAGAGTCTCCCATTCGCCTTGGTTCGCTGATATCGCTAATTATCTTGCCACAGGTTCCATACCGACACATTGGACTGCGCAAGATAAGAAGAAATTTTTCACCGAGGTGCGCAAATTCTTCTGGGATGATCCATACTTGTTTAAATATTGCCCAGACCAAATCTTGAGGAGATGTGTGCCAGACAATGAGCATCAGAGTGTCATCTCCTTCTGTCACTCACAGGCCTGTGGTGGTCACTTTTCTGCAAAAAAGACCACGGCCAAAATTCTGCAGTGTGGCTTCTATTGGCCCACTATGTTCAGGGACACTCATGAGTTTTGCAAAGCTTGTGAGCGTTGTCAGAAATTGGGAGCATTGTCCCGTCGAAATATGATGCCCTTGAATCCCATTCTTATCATAGAGGCATTTGATTGCTGGGGCATCGATTTCATGGGGCCATTCCCCCAATCTTTTGGGAATTTATATATTTTGCTTGCCGTAGACTATGTCACTAAATGGGTCGAAGCGATTCCGTGTCGAACTAATGACCATCGCACGGTCATTAAATTCCTGAAAGAAAACATCCTTTCCCGATTCGGAACGCCTCGAGCCATTATTAGTGATGGGGGCTCACACTTTTGTAATAGACCATTTGAGAGTTTAATGAAGAAATACGGTATCTCTCATAAGGTGAGCACCCCATACCACCCACAGACAAGTGGGCAAGTTGAGATTTCCAATAGGGAGATCAAACACATTTTGGAGAAAACGGTTAACCCTGACCGTAAGGATTGGTCAATTCGATTGACCGATGCCTTATGGGCATACCGTACTGCTTTTAAAACCCCTATTGGAATGTCTCCCTTTAGACTCGTCTATGGGAAGGCTTGCCACTTGCCTGTGGAGTTGGAACATAGAGCTTACTGGGCGATCAAAAATCTAAATTTCAATCTGAACAACGCTGGCTCGCTACGCAAACTTCAATTAAATGAACTTGAAGAAATCCGGAACGACGCGTACGAGAACTCGAGAATTTACAAGGACAGGATGAAGGCGTTCATTCATGACCACATTCTAAAAATCATTCACGCCAGGTCAGAAAGTCCTTTTGTATAATTCTCGATTACATCTCTTTCCGGTAAGCTTCGATCTCGTTGGACCGGTCCCTACATTGTCGTTACTACTGCATATCCTCATGGGGCCGTCGAGATAAGAGACCCCGACAATGGCAAGGAGTTTAAAGTAAATGGACATCGCTTAAAGCCATTTGTCGAGAAATTTGATTCAGAGGACATGTCCATGCCTCTGACTGATCCTGTTTACCAGGAATGATCTCCTAGTCTGATGGAGGTATAGGTAGGTTTCCTGTTTGCATAGGATTAGGGTAGTTGCTTTGGTCTGGCTGAAGACGTTAAACTTAGCGCTCCTGGGAGGCAACCCAGCTTTTTCATTTCATTTCTTAGTTAGTTAGTTCAATGTTTGTGGGTAACATTACTGCAAACCCTCACGAGACTACAACTCGTCCACTAGGGGCAACCTAGGGGTTTAAAGGCTTGTTGCATACGCTAAATGCAATCGAGAGCACCTGCGAAAGTGGTATAGGTAGATTTTATTTTTGTTATTTTTGTTTTGCTTCTCTCTTGGGCTGACTTGCTTCATGTTGATACCTTATGGAAAAGCCCTTGATTCTTTCGTCCAGGTACTATCTCCCATCACTTCTCATTTACTTTCGTTGTCCCATGTGCATTGCATGCTTACCTTTTACATTGAGGACAATGTAGATTTTAGGTTGGGGGTGGGAGATTAGGTTTCCTAATCAGTGTTTTTCTTAGTCTTGAGCAAAAATTGTGAAAATTTTTAAAATTTTTCTGGAATTTCTTGTGAATTCGAAGTGATTTTGACGGCCATCTAGGGCACTTAGAATTTCAAGATAAGTGATGTTGGTAAATTATGACTCTTGGATTCAGTATTTGTTAGATTTCACATTAAGTTCGAATTGTTAATCATGATTAGAAGTTTTAAACATTGATTGAGTCATGATTTCACAAGTCACATCATCTGCTTGCACATTAAGGTTTCAGTTCAATATTGAAGGATTGACTTGGTGATCAGTAAGCATGAAAGGAACCAACCTGGGGAATTTGTCCATCATGTTCAATAAGAAGAATGAAGAAAATGAGAAAACCCAGCTACAAGATAGCTGCCTGCGGAAAGGGTTGGGCGAATGGACTTCACCATGGGTTTGCTCCCCATAGGTGTAGAGTCGATTCCCCATGGTTGTCTTTAAAAAAAAAAATGTAGAAAAACAAGATTTTTGGGCAATTGATCTTCACCATAGGTTTGCTCCCTATAGGTGAGGATTTGATTCCTTTCATTAGCATTAATTTTGATGGAAAATCAGGGGTGGAATGTTGATCTATGAGGCAGGTTTTGTTTAGGTTTGGATTGTTATGGGTTTTCTTATTTATTACCAATGATATCATGAAAGAAGAAGTAATCCTAATGTTGATAAGCTGAGATCACACTATACACTCATGGAACTCAATGTGTAGAATTATTCTAGTAATGGATTAATATTTGAACTTGATTATGAAGTCTACCATGCGCTTACCTCCAGGAGAAATTTATGCCCAACATTCATGAATCTTAGATTTCTCATATCTGAATCGTTCTTCAAAAATATCACTCGGTTTCATGGAAATTGCCCTGTAATTCTCAACTTATTCTTCGCATATTTTGCTCGGGACTAGCAAAATGCTGGTTGGGGGTTGTGTTGAGGGTCAAATATTGCATATTAGACCCCAGTTATTACCAGATTTATGAACATGCCACCGTTTAAAATCCTAATTTAATCGTGTTGTGATGCAAGGTACATTTGCAAGTGTGGACTGAAAAAAGGGAGCTAAAAGCATGGATTTAACGCTCTGATGACACCAAAGCAATGGACGGACTCCAGGGACTGAATTGATGGATTTGTACGGCAGAGATCAGAGGAAATCAGGCCGTTCGCATTTAAGGGCCCGAAAACCCATTAGAATGCAAGATCACATGGTTCCCGCCATCCGATGACTCGAAACTTCATACATGGATGGGGGCCGTAAATTAACCGTACATATAAATTTCAGCCATTGAAGATCTCGGGAAGTGGTCCAAGGACAGATCAGCCCATTAATCTCCAATTTGGGGCCCACATGATATCTGGAACTACATCAAATTTGGTCTCAACGCCTTAAAAGAGAATAATTGAATGGATGGAGCTGATTACATCCGAGACCTTGTATGGACCCATTGGAAGTGTCATGCATATTGCACGAGTACACTCTCAATGCACCGGACCGCTCAAAGTCGGTCAACCCGTTTGACCGAGGAATCTGACGAAAAAACGAAACTGCCGTTTAACTTTCACAGCTTAACGCTGTTTGTTTCGGACGGTTGTGGGCCCCACCTATTGTCCATTTGGCATCCAAGTCGTTCACCAGATTTCCATGGCCCATGTTACCATGGCCTAGGTGCAGATTTAAGATAGGACGGTGAGGAGATCTCTAACGTCTAACAGATATTGGACGGTGTACATCAAACAAGTGGGCCACTTCACGATCAACCAAAACCATCCATCCGGCACCGAAATCTTGTCCTGAATCAATGGACGGAGTGGATTCCTCATACCTAGAGATGGCTCACTGGCAGCCCATGCAAAAACGAAAGTTTCCGTTTTTGACTCTAGCGTCCGCGAACCAGAGATCGGACGTTTCTAGTGGGCCACCGTCGATCATCATATGGTCCATCTGGACCGTCCATTCGCCCCAGGACGTCAAAAAACCGACTATTACATAGTGGTTTTCCAGACTCATGCACAGAGTGAATGAAATGGCGCCAATTTGTTAATGGACGGTAGGTTTATAAAATCAATGGGTTGCACTATCTGAGCCAAAACCCGGTCCTCTTGACGGTTTTTTCGATCAGAACACATGGAGGACGGCGTGGATTTTGCAACATAACAGTGAGGTGACCCCCCGTCAGCGCAGCGTATCTATTACGCGAACTCTTCTTTCCATCCGCGACCCGAGCGATTGCGGCCCGTTTTGCAACCGCAAAGGATCAGTCCGACGTTCCTAGCTGTTGAAAATTTTCCCAGGTGGGACTAACCACGCTCAGACGACTGAACGTCTTAGATTTCACTTGTGAGTTTGATTTCAAAAGGAAAGACGGTGCTGTTCCGTTGGCTGCATATCGTTATGTGGAGAGCTTCTGCGACTTCAGCCCAAACCTCTCCGTGGCTGGTATAAAATAGAGGAAGGAATAGAGAAAAGCATCAGGGACGTGGAGGAAGAGAGGAGAGAGAGAGGAGAGAAGAAGAGGAGAGAGAGAGAGAGAGAGAGAGAAGGCAGAGCAAGAGAACGGGTTTAAAATTCCTTTCTTCTTCTTCTTCAATCTTTTCTTTTATGGATTTTTTTTTTGAGAGATTATAGCCTTATCAGTCTGGCTAAACCTCTTAGCTAGGGCTAAGAGGTGAAGCTTGTAGTGTGATGGATTTTACGGCTTGGATCATATACATTGAACTACTTCTCCATTAGTTGATTATAAGAAATTACATAATTTTTTAATGATTTTTTTGTGACTGTAATTACAATTAATCTGTGATAGCTATGTAATTCCTTTATTTTTATCTTGATGTTAGGAAATCCTGTTATTCATCATTGCCCCTTGGACATGGTTGGATGACAGAACTTTTTCTAACATTCATCCATGTTGATTGGTTGTGGATTGGTTTCGTTTTGTTGTTTACTTTGTCTCATGGGCATGGTTTTGTGATGAAATTGATTCTGAGTCTCACACCTTTCATCTCTCCTTGAAAATTTAATCAAATAGTTCAATTCCAGTTGAGGTCGTAATCAAGCGTATCTCCCTGATCTCTACAAGTGGATCCTCTGAATCCCTAGTTTTCCTTCTCTGAATTCTTTAAGTTTAGATTAATATTTCACCATTATTCTTCAAATCACAATTGGTTAGATTTCATCTTAGCCTAGTTCTAGATCTGGTTATTTTCAGATAACGTACAGGTTTCAATCCCTGTGGATTCGACCTCGGTCTTACCGAGTTTATTACTACATCACAACCCTATTCTTGGGGAGTAAACAGTGCAACCTCAAGGATAATCACCTACGGATCTAATCTGTAGCTAAAGATATATTGCTACGGATTTTATCTGTAGCCTTGTATCCTCATTCTGGTAGTGTATATTTTGAATTTCTTCACATATTTTTTATCAAATTCAAATAAGAGGCCTTTTATCAATTCATTTAGAGTAACCAAGCTGCAAGACAAATGTAATTTTTTTTATATCTTTGATGAATGGCCGATTTGTATAAGTGAACCCCGTCACTTTTCTAGTGACCGTCACTTGTCTAGTGAACCTCATCACTTTGCACTGCACCTCATCACTTGTCTAGTGAACCCCGTCATTTGCACTGCAACCCTGTCACTTTGTCTAGTGAATCCCGTCACTTTGCACTGCACAACCTTGTCACTTTTGTTTAGTGAACCCCGTCACTTTGCACTGCAACTCGTCACTCACTTTGTCTAGTGAACCCCGTCACTTGCACTGCAACCTCGTCACTTTGTCTAGTGAACCCCGTCACTTTGCACTGCAACCTCGTCACTTTTTGTCTAGTGAACCCTGTCACTTTGTCTAGTGAACCTCGTCACTTTGTAATGTAACATCGTCAATTCATTTAGTGTAACCAAGTCACTTTCTCTGCCAACTCGTCACTTTTTCCAACAATCTAATGGTTGCGTTGGGTTGCAGCCCTGTCACTTTGTCTAGTGAACCTCGTCACTTTGTAATACAACCCCGTTACTTTGTCTAGTGAACCCCGTCACTTTGCATTGCAACCCCGTCACTTTGCATTGTAACCCCGTCACTTTGTCTAGTGAACCCCATCACTTTGTCTAATGAACCCCGTCACTTTGCACTGCAACCTCGTCACTTTGTCTAGTGAACCCCGTCACTTTGCACTACAACCCCATCACTTTGTCTAGTGAACCCCGTCACTTTTGACTGCAACCCCGTCACTTTGTCTAGTGAACCCCGCCACTTTGTCTAATGAACCCCGTCACTTTGCACTGCAACACTCGTCACTTTGTCTAGTGAACCTCGTCACTTTCACTGCAACCCCGTCACTTTCTCTAGCAGAGACACATGCTGGTTGGATGGAGGAATTTAACTAATTTATTTTTTTTAAGCATTTTTTTTTTTGTAATTTTTTTGAAAGCATGCAGAGACAAATGTTCACTTTTCTTTAATGTATGGCTGGATGGGGATTTTTTAATTAATTTTTTTAAGCATTTTTTTTTTTGGAAATTTTTTTGAAAGCATGCAAGACAAATGTAATTTTTTTATTCTTTGATAAGTGAACCCCCTCACTTTACACGCAACCCTCGTCACTTTGTCTAGTGAACCCCATCACTTTTGTCTAGTGAACCTCGTCACTTTGAACTGCAACCTTGTCACTTTGTCTAGTGAACCCCATCACTTTGCACTGCAACCCCGTCACTTTGTCTAGTGAACCCCGTCACTTTGCACTGCAACCCCGTCACTTTGTCTACTGAACCCCGTCACTTTGTCTAATGAACCCCGTCACTTTGCACTGCAACCCTGTCACTTTGTCTAGTGAACCTCGTCACTTTTCACTGCAACCCCGTCACTTTCTCTGGCAGAGACACATGCTGGTTGGATGGAGGATTTAATTAATTTATTTTTTAAGCATTTTTTTTTTGTAATTTTTTTGAAAGCATGCAGAGACAAATGTTCACTTTTTATTCTTTAATGTATGGCTGGATGGAGGGATTTTTTTTAATTAATTTTTTTAAGCATTTTTTTTTGGTATTTTTTTGAAAGCATGCAAAGACAAATGTAATTTTTTTATTCTTTGATAAGTGAACCCCGTCACTTTGCACTGCAACCTCGTCACTTTGTCTAGTGAACCCCATCACTTTGTCTAGTGAACCCCGTCACTTTGCACTGCAACCTCGTTACTTTGTCTAGTGAACCCCGTCACTTTGCACTGCAACCCCGTCACTTTGTCTAGTGAACCCCGTCACTTTGCACTGCAACCCCGTTACTTTGTCTAGTGAACCCCGTCACTTTGCACTGCAACCCCGTCACTTTGTCTAGTGAACCCCGTCACTTTGTCTAATGAACCCCGTCACTTTGTACTGCAACCTCATCACTTTGTCTAGTGAACCTCGTCACTTTTCACTACACCCCCGTCACTTTCTCTGGCAGAGACACATGCTGGTTGGATGGAGGAATTTAATTAATTTATTTTTTTAAGCATTTTTTTTTTTTGTAATTTTTTTGAAAGCATGCAGAGACAATTGTTCACTTTTTATTCTTTAATGTATGACTGGATGGAGGGATTTTTTTAATTAATTTTTTTAAGCATTTTTTTTTGGTAATTTTTTTGAAAGCATGCAAAGACAAATGTAATTTTTTATTCTTTGATAAGTGAACCCCGTCACTTTACACTGCAACCTCGTCACTTTGTCTAGTGAACCCCATCACTTTGTCTAGTGAACCTCGTCACTTTGAACTGCAACCTTGTCACTTTGTCTAGTGAACCCCATCACTTTGCACTGCAACCCCGTCACTTTGTCTAGTGAACCCCGTCACTTTGCACTGCAACCCCGTCACTTTGTCTACTGAACCCCGTCACTTTGTCTAATGAACCCCGTCACTTTGCACTGCAACCCTGTCACTTTGTCTAGTGAACCTCGTCACTTTTCACTGCAACCCCGTCACTTTCTCTGGCAGAGACACATGCTGGTTGGATGGAGGAATTTAATTAATTTATTTTTTAAGCATTTTTTTTTTGTAATTTTTTTGAAAGCATGCAGAGACAAATGTTCACTTTTTATTCTTTAATGTATGGCTGGATGGAGGGATTTTTTTAATTAATTTTTTTAAGCATTTTTTTTTGGTATTTTTTTTGAAAGCATGCAAAGACAAATGTAATTTTTTTATTCTTTGATAAGTGAACCCCGTCACTTTGCACTGCAACCTCGTCACTTTGTCTAGTGAACCCCATCACTTTGTCTAGTGAACCCCGTCACTTTGCACTGCAACCTCGTTACTTTGTCTAGTGAACCCCGTCACTTTGCACTGCAACCCCGTTACTTTGTCTAGTGAACCCCGTCACTTTGCACTGCAACCCCGTCACTTTGTCTAGTGAACCCCGTCACTTTGTCTAATGAACCCCGTCACTTTGTACTGCAACCTCATCACTTTGTCTAGTGAACCTCGTCACTTTTCACTACAACCCCGTCACTTTCTCTGGTAGAGACACATGCTGGTTGGATGGAGGAATTTAATTAATTTATTTTTTTAAGCATTTTTTTTTTTGTAATTTTTTTGAAAGCATGCAGAGACAATTGTTCACTTTTTATTCTTTAATGTATGACTGGATGGAGGGATTTTTTTAATTAATTTTTTTAAGCATTTTTTTTTGGTAATTTTTTTGAAAGCATGCAAAGACAAATGTAATTTTTTATTCTTTGATAAGTGAACCCCGTCACTTTGCACTGCAACCTCGTCACTTTGTCTAGTGAACCCCATCACTTTGTCTAGTGAACCCCGTCACTTTGCACTGCAACCTCGTCACTTTGTCTAGTGAACCCCATCACTTTATCTAGTGAACCCCGTCATTTTGCACTACAACCTCGTCACTTTGTCTAGTGAACCCCGTCACTTTGCACTGCAACCTCGTCACTTTGTCTAGTGAACCCTGTCACTTTGCACTGTAACCCCGTCACTTTGTCTAGTGAACCCCGTCACTTTGCACTGCAACCCTGTAACTTTGTCTAGTGAACCCCGTCACTTTGTCTAATGAACCCCGTCACTTTGCACTGCAACCTTGTCACTTTGTCTAGTGAACCTCGTCACTTTTCACTGCAACCCCGTCACTTTCTCTGGCAGAGACACATGCTGGTTGGATGGACGAATTTAATTAATTTATTTTTTTAAGCATTTTTTTTTTTTGTAATTTTTTTGAAAGCATGCAGAGACAAATGTTCACTTTTTATTCTTTAATGTATGGCTGGATGGAGGGATTTTTTTAATTAATTTTTTAAAGCATTTTTTATTCACAATGTATGTCTGGATGCATGTGATATTCTCACTCACTATACATTTCTGACATCCGGGTCATTTTTTTTGTTTTTTTTTTTGTTTTTTTTTTTTTTTTTTGTGAAGATTATGATTTTCAGTGTTGGATTGGTAACATTGTGCAAGTAGGCATTTGAGCAATGTAATCATATTTTTTTGTTGGTTTTTTTTTTTTTTTTTTTTTTTTTTGAAATGGATATTTATGTTCTCAAATAGTTGAATTGTGTTTAGTGCCATAATGACCATATTGGAAAATTTGATGGAATCTAGACTTTCAACAACATCTTAGTAATTGCTATTGGTATGATGTTAAGTTCTGTTACTATTGTTGTTATTATTATTATTTTTTTAATTGAAACAAAATAGTTATTGCTATGCTTCAAATGATTAACTGGTACCTTGATTTTTTGGCAGTCATATCTTTCCATATCAGGTTAGAAAATGTGATGGAATCTAGCTTTTGGTTGCCAAATGAGCTCGTATTTTTTTTTGTATATTATTATTATTATTTATTGGTGTTTTTATACTGTATTGGAGGTCCCTGAAGTGTGGAAAACATCTCTACTATACACATGGCACTTCTAAATTGTGATCAGGGCCGTTTACTTGGCGGGCCACCACATCTCTACATTTGTATTTGCTTAGATGAGTTGATCAATCAGGACATTTACCAGCAATGGTAAGAGACCATTCTTATATTTTTTTTCTAAAAAAGAAAATAGCTATGGATATCGGCCGTAGCTCTAGCTCTAGAATCTATAGCTATTACTAGCTTCTGCATATTGCTACGGATTTCGTTCTACTTTTACCTACAAATATTATCCGTAGCTATTTCATTACATAATACATTGGGGGCCATCGCTTTAAATTTCTAAACTATACATATTTATGGAAAAATGAGATTTTACGTTGGCCAGAATGGGACCCATGTGATGGGGAATCAAATCCCAAAATTAGAAGCCTGGAATGAACATTTTATCTTTGCTATGCTAACTGCTGTAATACAGAGCTGTTATGCAAGAAATTCTTTGTTATGTTAGCATGACCATGAGTTGTAACATGCACGCTTTGCTTTGGGCTACAGGCTGTGTATTATTCTTTTCGCTTCCTTGCGTAGAGCCATCTCAGGCCTGTTGTAAAATTATTCTTCAAAAATCCCTTCTCTCACCCATATTGAATATAACTTCACTGCAATGTAACCACAAATGTGCTGTTTTTACAAGAGATGTTTGTTTCTTGCAGGGGCCAAGGAGCAGCAATAGCTCTTCATCGAAGCCGGAATCCAAAACTAAGGACAAGTGTGCTGTAATGCAGCGAAAGCATTTGTATATGATGTATTTCCCTCCCTTTTTTGGCCAATTTGTTGCAATACATGAAAAGAGCAGCACCTAAGCAATCATCATTTGTGTGAATTTCCAATCAGCTTTTTTTTTTTTTTTTTTTTTTATGTAAATAAATAAAAATTATCAAAAGCAATAGCCTTGTTACAAGACTTTTCATTTCAAGATAAGCCAAACATCGATCATTTCATGTTATCACATTCCCATATGTTCATCATACAACCTCTAGTTTCCCACTATTGTAAGTCACACAGCGTCAAATTAGAAGCCAATCATCGAGCATTTCACAGGGACTTTGATATGCCCATATAATCATCATGCAATCACTAGCTTTCCACCTTCTATCAGCCACAATGCATCGAATTAGAAGCAAAGAGCGCAACAAGCAGTGGGTTCCTTCTTAGGCAGGCCATGAAATCGTCAGAACTAATAGCACTATCACTGTCACTGTTAAACAAGTTGAATAGCTCAGATGCCTGCATCCATGAACAATTGTTTCAGAACCCAAACAGTGATGGTGGAATATAGGAACAGTTGCTTCTGCGCATACTTACATTATCGTCATTCATGCTCAGCATTGCAGAATGGATGACATCTCCTAACTTTACACACAATAGGATCAGAGACAAGGGGGCAAAAAAGGCAAAAAGCCTGTTACAAGAAAACAGTAGAGCAAATGTTACCTGTTGCTCTGTGATGTAACCCTTGCTTTCGTCATCACAACCATTAAAGGCTACTATGCAAGCTTGCTGAAACAATGGCTGCTTCATTATATGAGCTGATCCGAGCAAGAACTGTGGGGTAATCAATTGGAAACAATCTCAAAATTTCATCAATGGGTCATGCTGTGAGCTTGAATCTCAACTTGGCAAGAGCATTCCACAGGACCATCACTAGGTTCATATTAACAAAACTTTTTTTTTTTCACATCCAATAATGAAAATTGGGTTACTCTCTTGTAGGCAAAGCAAAGTAAAAACATAAATTGGATTGTTCCAGTCTGAAAGACAAGGGAAAGCACAAAATCTTGCAATCATACCAAGTCAATGAATATTTCTCACTTATTTATTTCTCTGTATGTTATTAGAAAAAAGAAAATGTTATTCAAAATTTCAACGACCTTAAAACACCGATCAACAACAGTTGAAATGTTCACACTGTCCTTGAAACATGCACGCAAATATTCTATATAACAGGATATGAAAATCAAAAATTCAAAAAATGCACGTCATGGTCATGAAAATGAAATCAATCCACATCATCGACATTAAGAGTAGTGGATGCTTCAACAACTTCGTGATCTATAATAAGTATCTTCTTAGCAAACAATTTCAAGTTATTCCTACATACAGAACCACCAGAAAATTTTCAATTATTCATCCATTGAAACTTAACTGTATGCATGAAAAGGAAAATAATAAAAAATGTAGGCATGAAAAGGAAAAAAAACCTATATTTAAGTTATTATTTTAATAAAAGGGATAAAATTCATATATGTAGCCGATGGCACAAGCTCTAGACATTTAAGACATCATGCCTTTGGTACCGATCAATCTAATCATGTGAGATTATATAAGTACATAAAATCGAAAGTATATATTAAGCATTCATTAATCCCAAAATATATAAAGCATTCATTAAAAAAATCGAAAGTATATATTAAGCATTCATTAAAATCGAAGTATATATTAAATGTATCGCTGACATTGGTCTTCACTAATGTTGCTTCTCATGTCAAAATCTCTCATCCATCTTAAGAATATAGACCTAGAAATTACACGGGCACTAGAATCACAGTCATTTTTCTATGTTTGGAGTTTCACTTACCCCAACAACTGCATGTGAGCCAGTAACTAGTAAAAAGAATGTTAAAACATACCTGCTCTGGACCGGGAGTGGTAAGGACATTTACATTTACCCCAAAAATCAATAGCTTAAAACCACATAGATTGTGATCCAGTAAACATTTATAAAATGCTCCTGTTGTATTATAATACTATTGATTTTTGGGGTAAAATACTTGATCCATGCCGAGACCAAACCCAGAACCTGGATTCAGAGCCAGAGCCTGATCATGCCCAGACCCAGAACCTGAACCAACTTGAATCCGGATCCAGAGCCAGAGGCAACTAATTCCCACATAAGGAATACCAACTCCAAAGAACTATCAAGTTTGAAAAGGAAAAACACCAAGCTTCAAGGCTCTTCAACGCCCTTTTCTTGCATTTTTTAATCTATATAGAAAAACAATTTCCTTTGTTTCCCCCACTCTTTTAATTCTACTTTTCTAACTGAACCCAATGACAGAATCAAAACATGCAAGAAAACAAGCAACTAGTGGAAAATTTTCCTATTGATACGGTGCCGGATACACTACAAGCAAATTTTTTGTCATAATTTTAGTATGAATACTTTTTTTAGTAACTAGAAAACAAGCCCATTAAAAAGAAATTTGAAAAAAAAAAAAATAAATAAATAAAAACAAAAACAAAAACAAACCCAAAAATTAAAGAAAACGTTGGTAATAATCAGCATCCTTAGAACCTACTGCTAAGCAGGTTGTTGCCATCTCTGTGACATAAAACCATGATTTTATCTTTATCTTTTTTGTATGTCTTTATAATGGTGCTGACATCAACATGACATAAATGATAATAAACACTATCCCTCTCAGCTAATATGGAATTGTTGACAAGAGAGAACTAAATCAGAGAAATCTAATAATCAACATCATTAATACAATGAAGAATACAAATCTCAACAGAGACTACAAACACTGTAAATCACAACCATTTAACTATCAACAAGAGATTATCAAGAAGTATTGAAGCTATTTAAAAGGACTTCTTCCTTTAAGAATCAGACAAACTATATTTTGAAGAAAAAAAGGAACCCGAACCATTGTTAAGTACAGATGGTTTTATTCCAGGAAAAAAAATGCATCTTGCAAATGCATGCTTTGCTTTAATAATCAGAAAATGGAAGTTACTATATTGAAGCTTGATTTCCTATCCAGTAATTATAAAAAAGAAGGCAATAGAAAGGAAAACGCAAATTCCTAGTGAACAAAGTGTACTGTCAATCCAGGTTGGCACAAAGTGTACTGTCAATTTGTATCTTGGTACCAGAACTAGGAAATTGCCTCCATCATCTCTTCCTTGTGCTTTCATTCTAAGTTTTCCAGTATGAAATGATTTATTTTGCAGATGATTTTCTTCCTGCTTATGAAATGATTTATTTCGCAGATGATTCTCTTCTTTTTTACTTATATTTATTAGAAGTGCATGAGAGATTTTTTGTTTGACTTACAAAATGTCAGTCCTAAGTAGATGAACTCATTGAAATATGTGCATACACTGATTTTGGGCTTAGGAGGAGCATCATGGAGCTCGAGTCCATCAACCTGGCCATCCTGTTGTTTGATGTTCTATGCACTACATTCTAGCCTTCATGAATGATTCACTAACAACCCGCAACAACTATGATAATAATAAAAAATAAAATCAAAGCACATACCTTCCATTAAAAAGAGCAACAAGATTGTAAGTATGTTTCATACCTTTACATTTCTCATTACTGTGGTGTAATCATTTTGCCCAGTATCAGTTGTGCAACCATTTTTTTCGTTCAAAATTCATCGGCCCCTGATGATGAAAGTGGATCGTAAGTATGTTTCATAAATATTGTATAAGGAAAAGGAATAAAAAATAAAGAAAATTTACAGGGTTGAAATCAAATATCTCTCCACGGGAAAGACATTCCATAAATTTCATTAAGTAGACACCACAATCAACTCTGTTAATACCATACAGAGATAAGTAAATATTATTAAATAAGAGTAAATTCATATTTTAAATGGAAAATGACTTACGAATTTGGTTGCTGGGGGCATTCTTGGTCTATAGAGACAGTAAATCCATCACATTCTATTTCACAATTTTTTAATAAATAAATCTTCAAACGTGAAACCTACATTTATAATGAAGAAGTATTAATGTACTTTCACAATCACAAATCTTTAAGTTTGAATATTTTTCCATTGAACAAATTAATATACATACCATCGTATTGATGTAGTTTGATGTTTGGTGACCTTTGAGAGAGTTGTAAATTGAAAATACTTTCTCTTTAAGTTGATGACAAGCAAATACCAATGAGACATTTCATTCAAGGGATCATAATTTTTCTTTACTCTTTAGCTCATAAGGAATCTTCCTTAAAATACATTCAATTTTTGCATCATTGCCATCAGAATATATATCTTCAATTTCTCATCTCCTTTCGCTATAAATCTCGTTTGCACACATTTTTTCTGCAATGGTTCAATTTAAATGAAATTAACATCATTTAAAACACAATTACTTATATATGATAATTTTGTTACACATATAAATGAAAAAACTTACATGAAACCATGCATTGAAGAAGTGACATTTTAACAAATTATGTCCACCACTATTTTCTCAAATAGCCATCAATTCGGTATACAAATATATACCTGCATCAAATTTAACATATTATCAATTAAGTCATATCCATGAATGATGGATCATACCTCTTCGTAATA